>CM060901.1:1131479633-1132729633 GCA_030737815.1 Allium fistulosum
TTACTAATCTACTGATACTACCTGGAATCAGCCCCCTCTGCAGTACTATTTTTCCAATTTGTTCTTTAGATTTAGACTGCGTAGACACAGCCCTCTACGGTGTTCTTTTAGATTTATTCATTAGTTCGAACTACATAGTCCCAGCCAACCGCAGTATTCATCATTAGCTACGCCCTGGACCACAGAAATAGCCATATGTAGTCCTTCTACATTTCTTAAATTAAGTTCCGGACCACTCTGAAAGAACCAACCGCAGTCCTCATTTATTTACCTAGATTCTGGAGTACTGTATAATAGCCACCTACAGTCCTTAAACATTGGTTTAATTGGAAACTACTCGGAATCACCTGCCACAATCTCTGGAAGTTAAATTCCTCCACTCACCTTCCTAAGGTGTGCATTCGAGTGAGCGTACTCACCCCAACGTCAATAGCCCTTCCATCCCTACCTCTAACGCAGGAGTTTTCTCCTTTACTATCCCTAGACCCACCCCAAATCCAACCGAATTCCCCTTTCATTCGGTCTCTTTGTCACCCTCCCTTGGTGCGGTACTTCCCCACCCAACCTAGGTGCGCAGTTCACTCTTTACTAGTGAGTCCTTTCAAATTGCGACGTGTAATGTTTTCTACATTTTTGTGGCCGTTTGTACCAAAATTGGGCACAACGCTCTTTGGACGTATTTAAAAAGATTAAAATGAAGAATATAAATGGAAAAGGAGGTTAATCTAACAAACACGCCAAAACATACAAACAGAAATGCAAGAACATAAGAATTTAGAGTGGTTCGGCGTTGAAGCCTATGTCCACTATGGAAAGTTTGTTGTTTTTATTGCCTTTGCTAACTGGTTACAACTGATTACAATAGTACACTCTCAAGCACTGAAGATATAATGGAGTTTCCAGCAGAATATCGGCATAAGAGAGTCCAAAAGTCCATTTTCTAAAGGCCTAGGACTGCTATTTATAGGTGTCGGCTGAAAATATCTGGCTCAGATCTCGGACGACCCCTTCTCTTATGTTGGTGGGCCCACCAGATCGATCCCTGGACATTTGGGATCAATCTATGATCGATAGGTATACAATTAGTATCAATAAAAAACGACTCCATTTGGGCTGAGATCGATCAGAGACCAAGTAGAGGTGGTACGCAAGCTTCTGTGAAAATTTGGTAGCATTTGGACTTGTAGATCTCGAGTTATGATCGATCCAAGATTGAAATTGTAGGTAGGCTGTCACACTCATATTGATAGCCTCGTATTGATCCCTTCGTATCCATCCTATACCATTCGTATCGATTGAACGTGCATCGATGATGTGGCTCGAGAATCCAGGGGAGATCCACTTTTCATGCTCGTTGACCGCTTCTTTTGTTTGATCATGCTTTTCGTATCCATCCTGCACCATTCCTTTCATATTGATGGTTGAAGGCGCTTCGTATCGATGACTTAGAGATTGTCTCGTATCGATCGCATGCAGCTGCTTTGTATCGATGGTGTTTGACTTGCTTCTTATCGATAGAAGATGCTATTTCATATCGATAGTTTGCACTTCTTCATATTGATATGAACTCATGCTTTTCGTATCGATAATTCAGATGCCGTTTCGTATCGATCACCCCACACACCCTTTGTATCAATTGTTTTAGTGGCATGCTTCGTATCGATCGTTGGCTGCTCGATACGAACCAAGTTGATGAGGAGACCGATATGAAGTACGTATGGACGAGATCGATATGAAACGTTGCTTATTGATGGAAACGAAGTGAAGCGATCATGATGGATATGAAGTAGAGTGAGCATGATGGATACGAAATAGTGTTGTCATGATGGATACGAAACCGATGCCTTCTCTCTTGATTTTGATCGATCCATGTCTTGAGCATACGAACTCCGATTGACTTGAAATTTGGAACGTTGGCTTTCATAGCTTTGCTTGTCATATTACATCGATTGTAGCTCGATCCGGACTTGGACAAAATTTCACCAGTATCCATAGTAGACCTATGTATAACCGATCTTCGGGATGGACTGTCCTTGGTTTCCAGTCAATTCCTTGGTATCACGGCCTTGCCAAAAGGCGGGGTAACATTTTCCCTCCAAAGTACATCTTGTGAGAACATGACGTGCTTTGAAAAGCTGCGATCTCCATTCTGAAAAGTTCTGCCCGATTCGTTGAATAGTCGTTGTCTTTTCTTCAAAAGATGTAACCTTTGATTGATTCCTGGTAGTATAAATACTGAATTGTTGACTGCCGATGATTGTACAGTGCATTGTTGTAACTGAATGTTGAGTGTTAGCAATTTGTTGTTCATCGTGTAATTGTCACCAGGTGAGCGTTCAATTCCTGTTAATTTTGAAAATTGAACGTTAGTTCGTCATGCATGAACGTATGTTAACTTGACTCCCGTTAACGTTCGCACGTTCACGAGTCGTTGTCAAGTTTTTTGTTTTTTTTAATTGAATTTCATATCTATCCTCTCCTGGATCGATGTGAAATTCAAGCTGTAACAACGCTTGATGGTTGTTTTAGTGTATCCCTTCGTATCGATCCTCTCCTGGATCGATTTGAGAAGTTGGAAAACTATCTTCGTATCGATGGTGATCGAAACGAATCAGTTGGCCTTTTAAAAGATTTTGTATCGATGGATACAAATTGCTTTATCGTGAATGGGTTATGGATGGATACGAAAGAAGCTTCGTATCGATGATGTTAAAACTGTTTCGATCGGTCACTGGATATGAATAGGCTGTTTCGTATCGGTTGGGTGGAAGACTGCTTTCATCGGTCACTGGCATCGGGAGACGAATCGACATCAGCCCATGTTCGAACCATATAAATACGATTTCATACTTAGATAAAATTCCCACTTATTTTCATTTTACTCCCAGCCGTTCATATCGATTGCAAAGCCAAGAACAAGAAACTGCTTTCGTCCCCAAACCATTTAACTCCTTAATCCTTCAAATTAATTGCCTGAACTTGGTAATTAATCAACAATCTTCACGTTAGAAATGACAGGACTTGAGATTTAAAAACAATTGACTTATAGTCGTGACCAATCTTGGTGAAGAGGAGGCTAGAGATGGTCTGAGCAAGGACGAGGAAGGTCGAAGTGGTTTCTGTGTTGATTGGGGAAGACGAAGTATGGAGGTATACGAAGTATTCATGGAAGGGATGCTCGGCTTTGACCTCGTATCGATGGCAATGTGAAGGAAAAATTCTCTCATATCGATCTGGGATGTGGAGTTTGTATCGATCTAGAACTGATGGGTGGAAGGAGGAACTTCGTATCAGTCTGGAGTCGTGGAACTTCGTATCGATCTAAAGCCATCGATACAAAGTGTTAACAACACGATCGATATGAAGAGGAACTGTGCGATCAATACGAATTCCTAGTGGGCGATCGATACGAAAGTGAAATCCTTTGATCGATACGAAGCTTGTCTTCCCTTGATCGATACGAATTAGGTTTCTGGTGATCGATCCAAGTCTGAACCTTGATGGGTTCGAAACTTCTTGCATACTGGAGCACTTCACTCCGACGAGCTTCTATCTTGCATAACTGGACTTAACTGTTTTACTGCATATTTGACCGACTTTCGAAGCTCGTCGATGGAACTGTAACTTGAAAATTTTGAAGAACTTTAACTTGGATCAATCTCCGAAGTCTGGATGGCACGGCTGTGACGGTCAGCGATGATGGTCACTCCGGTTGAATTTCAAAGTCTTATCGTTCGAACATCTTTCAAATTCCGTAGAATCTCTTAAGTAGTATGTAGCACTACACTACACAACACATTCACGCACTTCACGATGGGGGAAACACGGTTTTATTGTCGTTTAACGATGAATTTTAATGATTTCAATAGCTATGGAACCCAGAAGTTTGCAATCACAGGATGTCCAGAGTCCACCCTTTACCGCAATTGAAATGCTGGCTATTGCAGCCGATGCTATTAGCCCTGCTCCGGATGAACTACCGGAGTAGTTTTTATCGCACATCCACAAGACTCCGTCCCTTCCAACATTTCTGAAGATATTTTGGGCAGGATTTGTCTAAGGCATAGGTTATCCAAACGATGTCTTGTTGCCAAGGCCAGAGGACAGACCCCACACTCCCCTGGAAGGGTACACAGCCTGTGATAGATTTATGTGTGTAGCTGGGACACTTCCTCCTTTTAACCAATTCATCCGAGAAGTTCTACTTTTCTTAAGGATTACTCCATCCCAATTGCATCCGAATGGGTATGCCATGCTGAATAGTCTTTTTGTCATCTTCATGGGGCATCTCTTCCGCCCTCCAATGGTAGAAGAGATCATATTCTTATTCAATGTAAAGAGTCGCGGGGACAACCCTTCCTTCACTTTCTTAGAGTCAGTTAGGAACTGTCAGATCGTGGTCGGGGCTTGGAGCAAGCTGAGCTATTTCAAGACCGAATGGTTCTTTGTTCGCTGTCCACCGGGGTTTGCTAGACGGTGGCTAGCAAGAGGTAAGTGCACTAGCCTCTTTGCTGATTAACTGGATAATAGTAGTTGATGTCGAGTCTAACACTTTCTTTCTTTTAGAGCTTCAATTCCACGACCTGAAGGTGCTCAATTTAAGGAGATAGTAAGAGTTATTCAAGAGGTGCCCGCCGAGTATAGAGAGATCGATGAAGTCCTTACGAAAGAAAATCTGGTTGCCGTTGGGCTAATTGACAGAGGTCAAAGCATTGGACTCGTAGGAGTTCTTAGGACGGCCCCGGTGAGGCAAGCTCGAAGGAGAGCTCCCGGGATAGTAATTACTGAACAAGGCGGTGATGAGAAAATGTATGCTGGAGACGAGCCCGCGGTTGGGCCTTCGCAAAGTCCTCGATCTTTAGAGCGGAAGAGAAGAGGCAACTCTACTGCTTGAAAACCTATAAGGTGCAAAACCGTCATAGTCTCTTTGCCTGCTACTAGTCAAGAAATTCTTCCTTCACAAATGGAGAGCTCTTTTGCAGGACTGGTGGACATCCCCATTCCGGATGACTTGCCTTTGCACCAAGATACCGGGTTAGAAGGGCTTCAATGCGCCTTAGACATAGGAGAGCCAACTCCTCCGAGTACGGCTATTACAACCGGTTGGTTGGGGGGTTTGCACATTCATACACACACTTCACGGCACCATACAATTTCTAATCACAAGCTCTTCATCTCTGGAGATTACCAACTCTATTTCTCTTTTCATTTTACAAACACGATGTCAAGGCGGGGATCTATGCTTGGTAGTCTCCATTCTACGCGCCATTCATCTAGCTCATATTCTGAGTCTCGCGGACTTGAGGCCGAAAGAGAATGCGATCGCGGCTACTCCAATCTAGAGAGGGAGTGCTACGAGAGGGAAAGGGATAGGGATAGGGAGATAGGAGGCAATATAGGCACCGTCCCGATCGTGCTCTCTGCCACCTAGAGGTCCAACGCAACCTTCTGGTTCAGGTAAACAACACCCAGAATCTTCATGTCAAGCACCACCTCCTCAAACTTCAAGGCCCGACAAACAACGTCGGAGGATCGAAACTGAGACCCTCATCACCACTGAACAGGCCGTTACAGAACCCACCAGGGAAGGAGCGATTAGAATCGCTAAGTTGAAAAAGGATTTCCCGAATGTCTGCTTCGACGGCTTCATATTTTCTCCACATTTAAAGAAAATTCCCAATGAGGCAGAACAAACAATGCATGACTACATAAACGATGTTTATGGCCAATATCGAGAATGGATGAAGACCGCAGAGAAAGTATCAACGTTAGCCTTTGAGCGGGCGAAGACAATCGAGAAACTAGGAACCTATCTCGCTCAGAAGGACTGCATAATTCAGGTGCTTAACGATGAAAATGAGTCTTCGAGAAATTCGAAAACGGAGGCTAATAAAAAAGCCAACGAGGCAACCCGGAAGATGAAGGAGATGAGGTGAACACATTTATACTTTGTCGAGGAAATGGGGCACCAAACCACCACAGTCATGGTTGAAAGAGATGTGGCGCTAAAAGAGCTTGAGGAACTCAAAGCCAAATTTGCTGAAGTTGTCAAAGAAAAAGAAAATGCTAATAAAGCCACTCAGGAAGCATGCAAGTAGGCTGTGGTGATCAGGGATGAGAGGGATGCGGCAATGCTAAAGGTTCAGGAAGTCGAGGCCAGGGTTAAGGGTGAAGTGAGAGCGGCGGAGGCCAGGTTGGAGGGTGATATTAAGGATCTCCTGATCATATATAACATCAATGTTCTGAAGCACCGTAATCTTAGCTGGCTCGAAGATTACCCGTCACATCTGTATAATGCTTGGTGTCGTTTGGTAGAAGATGAGAAAATGGACCGCAATACTATATTAATTGACGACTTTGAGCTAGAGAAACGGATATTGACCAAGGTTGAAAGGAGGGTTCTCCATGATGCCATTATCACTTATGAAAAGGAAAAGCTTGCAGCTCAGAATCGAGATGTTGGAGAGGGGTCTGGAGTTGAACATCATGAAGTAAGTTCTGAAATACCTGTATCAAGCCAACCCGGACTTAGTTCTACAGTAGATCCTCCAGTTGTGCCTGCTTATGATCCTGATTAACCGAGTTTGTCTCCAGTTCGTGAGCATGTTTCCGAAGGTGCTCCGGCTCCACCCACGAGCCAATCAAAGGAAGGTATTCTGAACACTTATCATGTTTATTCAAAGTTGGGAGCGTTGTCTGAAGTAGTCACTAACACCTTTTCCCTTATCTTTATTCAGTTATAGAGTCTGCACCGGCCGAGCCTCCTGCAATCCATGAGCAACATCATAAGCAGGAGGCCCTTATGATGGAGGCAACCACGACAACGGCCGCTGCACCAACTGAGGGAGTGTAGGAGAGCGCTTTCATTTTTGATGAACAAATGATGGAGGAACTCCTCGGTCACCAGAGTGATCCCCTCACCAACTTGCCTTTTGTCTTGGGCGAAGGTGCATTTATGACTGGCTCTTTGAGCCAAACTAGCAGCATCCCCGTGGGCGCTCAAGCGATTCATAAGGAAGAGATTAATGCGGAGATGGAAGCAGCCGCACATGCCAATGGTATTGGAGGTGGTATGGTGGGTCCTGGCCCGGCTCCTCTGCGAATGGTTTCTCCCGACGGTACAGTTGTTGACACTGGCGTGCTTTCCTCATCTTCCAACATCGAGAGTGTTCCTATTCCTTTGACTCTGCATTCAGAAAGCATTCCAATTCCCATGAGTTCGGAGGAAGAGATTACCATAATTCCTCCGGTCGGAGACCAACCACTAAAAGGCAAAGGCTCGAAGAGGCATCCGAGCGGTAGCTCTAGTGGGTCGACGCCGAGGAAGAAGAAGGAGAAACTGAGGGAGTAGACGTGTCTTCTTGCTCCATTTTTTGGTAGATAGATAGGGATTTATTTTTGCTTCCTGTAGGGCATGTAAAGATGTGGGTTCGGCCCCTGCTTATAGCTATTCTTGGAATAATTTTTGTACTTATCCTTTTCTTTCAAAGAATAGTTGAAATGAAATTTCATTTTGTTTTCAGCATAACTCTGTGTTTATTTGCTTTAGTGTTTTAGCGCTCGAATTTCCATTCAATGTACTTGTGAGGCTTTAGTCTCTGAATTGGAACCTAAGTTTGGTTGTTAAGTCCCAAAGTCATGGCTTTGGGTCAAAACCAAACGTTAAGTCGAGTCCTAATATTCCACTGTCTCGATCAGTAGCTGGTACTTGAGTTTTTCCCCCAGTCTCGGGGATAAATTGAAGTGGTCGGTCGGCATTCACTTTTCGCCTTTAATAAATTGAGCTTAACTTAGTCGGAACAAAGTTGAAATGAGACGAGTTCGAGTGGTCGGATCACACTTTCTCATCTATTGGTAATCGCATCCACACTATGGGGATTGCACTTGTGTGTCGACGGTCGGTCACGCCCGTTTAATGTTCAAAGATATGTCCGCGCTTTGGGGACTTAAGTTATTTTACGGGCGGTCAGCCACACCCGTTTAATGTTTAAAGATATGTCCGCACTCCGGGGTTATTTTACGGGCGGTTATTCATACCCATTTGATATTTAGAATTTTGTCCACACTCTGGGGACTTAGATTGATTTGTGGGTGGTCAGTCACACCTAATTTGTGTTTATACTCCGGTTGGCACTCCAGGGACTTGGAGTTGTCTCATGGGCGGTCGGTTCACACCCGATTTGTGTTTATACTCCAGCCCGCACTCTGGGGACTTAGAGTTAGTCGATGGGTGGTCACTCACACCCATTTTGATGTTTATACTCTAGTTCGCACTCTGGTAATCTGGAGTTGAGCAACAGACAGTCAGTCACATCTGCCTAAGTGTTGGAATCTCGTTCGCACTCCGGGAACGATAAGTTGATCAGGATGTGGACGATCGGATCACATCCACCCTGAGTGGGTAAGAGAAGTCGTAGATGAATGGATCCATCCTCCTCGAGTTTAGATTGTACATGGGCAAAGTAGTGGGTGGACGGGTCCACCCTCTTCAAACCCACGTTTTGGATTTTCAATTTATACTCTAGCTCGCACTCTGGGAACCGGAGTTTGTTGGAGGATTGTCGTGTATCAATCCTTTTTGGCTTTAGTGTAGTTGTTTTCCCCCGAGCCTGGGTTTTCACATAGTGAGTGACCGGTCGTATCATAGTCACTCCCTATTCGAATAAGTCCCACCATGGGATGGAACTTAGCTCTTCGTGCATTCTGATGGTCGCAAGACGCATTTCAAGAATCACCGCTCTAGCTCGACGAGTTTGCATTTTATTGCTGAAATAAGAAAGTACGGCAAAGTCAGTTGCCTTATTACAAGTTCAAATTTCAAAATGCATAAACAAATTTCCAATGAAAAGTAGACTAAATGAATAAACAAAGCCTGCTATGTGTAGTAGCGACGGAGACTCGCTATTCCAAGTTCTCGGCAAAGTGAGACCATTAACATTTGATAATTTGAACGTGCCATCTCCAAGTCTCCATTCGATGACATATGGCCCTTCCCATGTTGGTTTAATATGCGAAGGGACCAAATAGATTCTCTTGAGTATGAGATCACCAAGTTCAAAGGTTCTGGGTTGGACCTTAGCATTGTATAATCGGGCGACTCGACTTCGGTGCGCGGCTGCCCTCAAGTTAGCCTCTTCATGCTTCTCATCCAATAAATCCAGAGATTCAGCGAGTAATATGGCGTTCGCCTTTGGGTCATAATATGTCACACGATGAGAAGGTACTTCCAATTCAACTAGGATAACGGTCCAAGAGCCGTAGGAAAGTGAAAATGGAGTGTGGTCGGTTGCAGAGTTGTGGGTAGTTCGGTATGCCCATAGGGCCATGGGAAGTTCATCGACCCATCTGCCTCCGGCCTTTTCCAGTCGCTTCTTTAGAATGGACTTGATAACTTTATTAACAATTTCGACCTGTCCATTTGCTTGAGGGTGAGCAACCGCTGAGAACTTCTTTTGAATATGGAAACGTTGACAGAAGTTCTTGAACTCGACTTTGTCGAACTGGGCCCCGTTGTCGGTGATAATCGTATGTGGGAGGCCAAAATGACAGATGATTTTGCGGACAACAAAGTTGATTACTTTCTTCGTTGTGATAGTAGCAAGGGGCTCAACTTCTGCCCATTTGGTAAAGTAGTCAACTGCAACGATGGCGTACTTCGCACCACCTTTAGCTAGAGGTAAAGATCCAATTATATCGATGCCCCCACATGGCAAACAGCCAGGGACTGACCATCTGAGTGATTTCGATAAGCGGGGCCCTTGGTATCCGAGCATGTTTCTGGCATCGATCATATTTCTTAGCATAGTCCAATGCATCTTGATTCACAGTCGGCCAATAATACCCGTATCGGAGTATCTTCTTAGCAAGGGCTTGCCCCTAGTGTGATCGTCGCATTCTCCTTCGTGTACATCATGTAACACTCGCTTGATTTCTTCGTGGGCGATACATCAGAGTAAAGGAACAGAGTATCCTCTCTTGTACATGACACCATTCTGGATAATGAACCACAAAGCTTTCCAGAGAACTTGTCTTTTCTCACTTCTGCGCTTAGGCAAAGGTCCGTGTTCGAGATAGTTTCTGAATGGGGTCATCCATGACTCCTTTTCGGGCATTGCCTCATGCACCCAGTCCATCTCCATCCGATCGATACTCGGAGAGGAAAGTGTCTCAACAGGGACGAGTCCCATTTGTTGTGCTTCACCAGTGCTGGCCAGTGTTGCCAGAGAACTGGCCTTTTGATTGCGCTCTCGGGGTATGCAGTAGATAGCATAATAATTGAACTAATTCAGCACTTCCTGGACCCGAGCGAGATAAGCAACCAGCCTTCGATCTCTAGCTTGGTATTCTCCCCGAACTTGGCACATAGCCAATTGTGAATTGTAGTAAATCTCCACAGCAACAATTCTCAAATCTTTGGCAAGTCTGAGTCCCGCGAGTAAAGCTTTGTACTCGGCCTCATTGTTAGTCGTATGGAAGTCAAACTTCAAAGCATAACATATGGATCAACCTTCTGGGGTTTCGAGTACAACTCCAACACCTGAGCAGTGGTCGTTTGATGCACTGTCAGTGTACAGCTTCCATATGTATTTGGGAGATTCACTAGTTTTGGGCAAGTCCTTTGGTATAGAAAATTCAGCGATGAAGTCCTCTAGAACTTGTCCTTGGATAGCTCATCTCGGTGTATAAGCAATAACAAACTGACTCAACTCGATGTTCCACTTGAGCAACCTACCAGACGTCTCAGGCCGCATAAGGACCTATCGTAACGGCTGGTCGGTGTAGACTGTGATCGGATGGGCCTGGAAATATGGGCGGAGCTTTCCATGTCTACGGTAGGAGTGCTATGATTTAGCTCCATATTTTCTGATTAAGTAATCTTCTGATCTTGATATAATAAAATGTGAGTTAGAGCGGTGTGACAAATACATGCACATAACAAGGTATTTTTATAGCCCGAGATTTTCGTGTACAACCTACATTGTAAATTTGTGTACATAATCTACCTTGATTAAGTAAATGTCCAAGCACGTTTAAAATAACGAAATGGTTGTAATGTAGCTTTTTTTGGGTCCATGTACTCCTTGTGAACTATACGAGGATTAGAAGCATGAGGAGGAGAATCGACCAAAGAAGCTTTGAATTTTAAATCACTTGCACAATTATTGTACTTGTAGCATCCATTAACATACAAAAAATTGTTGTTACACCATCATCCATCACATTCCTAACAAGCTTTGGACATTATAGTTACTGCCCACGGTGCCAATATAACATAACGTGTAGTTACTCGAGTTTCTAAAACTCAAAACTTGGGTAAGTATTATCATTTATTAGCTTCTCTAAGCTTCCTTCGTTTAAAAATAAGTTAATACAATTTTAACTTATAAAATATTCCTTTTGTTTTATCCTAATGAAATAGTTCTATAAAACTTGTGAACTGTCTTACAAAGTGCCCTAAATTTATTTTATTAATACTTTGAATAGAAACACAACTTTTTAGTCCGACCGTGAAGTTCCAAAAATACCCTTATATACAATTGGCTGCTTTTTCGACATCCATGTGAAGGCGTGTCTCCCATGTAGAAACGAAGTCGCTTGTACTTTTTCAACCATCCATATCTCCACTCCAATTGGTCTCACTGTATTCAATAAGCTTGTAATTATCAGAAATAGAGTAGTACAAACCAAGTTTGTTGTCCCTTTGACATAGCGAAGAAACCTCTTTGCTGCCTTCAAACTATTTGTTGTTAGGTTCTCCATGTATCAACTAACAACTCCTACCGCATATAGGATGTCGGGTCTTGTGCATGTTAAGTATCGCAAGCTTCTAACCAAGCTTTAAAAGAGTGTTGGATCCACCTTTTCTCCTTCCTCGTGCTTTGACAACTTGATTCCACGTTCCATTGGCGTACAGACCAGATTAGAGTCATCCATCTGAACTTTTGCAGCACTTCCTTAGCATAGCCTTCTTGAGTGATTATGATGCCTTAGCCTTCTTGTTTTACTTTAATGCCATGGTAATAAGACATAAGTCCAATCGGTCATCTCGAACTCCTTCGTCATCTCTTTCTTAAACTCATTAAACATACTTAGATTGCTACCAGTAAAGATCAAGTCATCTACATACAAGCATACAGTCAATATATCACCGTTTTGGATTTTGATATAGAGTGAATGCATATACGGACACTTGATGGAGTGTCTCTCTTGGAAGTACTTATCAATATGAGCATTCCAAGCTCTTGGGCTTGTTTTAACCCATAAAGTGCCTTCTTTAGCTTCAAGACCTTGTCTTCTTCTCCTTTGATTTCATAGCCTTGTGGTTGCTCGGTGTAAACTTCTTCTTTAAGAACTCCATTTAGGAAGGAAGATTTCACATCCATTTGACGTATCTTCCAATTGTTTTGAGCTGCCAATGAAATAATTTGTCTAACAGTTTCTAGTGTAACGACTAAAGCGAATACCTCATTAGAGTCAATGACGGCTCTTTTACTATAGCCTTTTGCCACCAATCTCACCTTTTATCTTTCAACTTCTCCTTTGGCGTTCTTCTTTACTTTGTATACCCACTTTACACTGATTGCCTTATGCCTTTGTGGAAGTGAAGCTAACTCCCAAGTTTCATTTTTCTTGATTGCCTTTATCTCTTTATCCATAGCATTTCTCCCACTCTTCTTTTGCCAAGCTTCTTGAAATTTCATGGGCTCACAATCTGAAAATAGACAAAAAAGTAAGATTGTCTTGGTTTTCAGTTACCTCATATATATTTTGAAGGCTTCTAACGCATTAAGTCCTTTCACTTAAGCTTTCGTCTTCTTGACAACTCACGGCTGGTGAAGCTGGTTCCTCCCTTGATTGTTCCATCCTTAATTGTTGCATGTCATCTTCTTCAAAATGTGGAAAGAAGTTGTAGTCTTTGTTATGTGAACTCCAATTCCATCCTCCTTCTTCATCGAACTCAACATCTCAACTAATGATTATCTTTCCCTTGCAAGGATTGTAGAGCTTGTAGCCTTTGGTGTTGGTGTCCTAACCAATAAAGATGTACTTCTCACTTTTGTCATCTAACTTGCTTCACTTCTCATCCAGTACGTGTACGTAAGCTATGCTTTCAAATACTCTTAGATGGGAAATGACGGGCTTCCTCCCACACCATGCTTCTTGTGGTGTTTTTCCTAACATACTTCTTGTTGGAGATCGATTTGAAAAATAAATCGCACATGCAACCGCTTCTTCCTAAAACTCCTTTGGCAGCCTCATACTTTTGAGTGTGCTCCTCGCCATCTCAAGGATTATCAAAATTTTCCTTTCTACTACTTCATTTTGTTGAGAGGGGTCTAGGCACCGTCAGTTGTTGTCGGATTCCATTATCTTCACAATAATTCTGTAATTCCTTTGATGTGAACACTCCTCCACAGTCAGACTCATAGCTTTAATCACAAGGTCACTTTCCTTCTCAACATGGGCCTTGAAATTTTTGAAGTTCTCAAATAGTTTTGATTTCTCCTTTAAAAAATAAACCCATGTTTTTCTTGAAAAATCAATAATGAAAATAATGAAATAATTACTCTTACCAAGTGAACTTAGCTTGATCGAACAACACACATCAGTGTGCATGAGTTCCAATGGTTTTTTAGCTCTTGAGTATGACTCCTTCAGTGAGATAATTTTAACTTGCTTTCCAAGTAGACATCCTTCGCACACATGATCGGGATGTCTGATGCAAGGTAATCCTCTTACAATTTCCTTCTTGGAGAGCAACTGTAATCCTCTAAAATTGAGATGCTCAATTTGAAGATGCCAAAGAGAAGAATTGGCTTTGTAGCACATCTTGAGACATTATGCGACATCATTTTGAATATTGAGAACATATATTCTTTTTTTGTCATCGTCACCTTAGCAATGAAGTTACTTGCACCGTCTCTTATAGAAAGGTTTTTATCTTTTAATCGAATATCATAACCTTTCTCTAAGAGTTGTCCTAGGCTCAAGATGTTGCTCTTTATGTTTGGCACATAGTAAACATTAGAAATGAATCTATGCTCTCCATTATTTAATTGAATTAGAACATTACCTTTACCTTTCACCTCTACTTTGGATCCATCTCCAAATGCCATGTTCCCTTCATCGATTCATCATGCTCCACGAACATGCTCCTTCTTCCATATATATGGTTGCTTGCACCGCTATCTAGGTACCATTGATTATCCTTACCTCTTTCATTTCCTTATAAGCCAACAGTAATGTGCCATCTTCTTGACTTCTTTCTTCAATGTAGTTGGCCTTCTCTTCAACTTTATTGTTGCTAGATGCTCTACATTCAGAAGTATAATGTCCAATATTTTCACAATTGTAGCATTCGACGCGTGATTTGTCATGCCTTGACTTTAATTTCCTCTCGCACGACTTCTCATTGATCTTTCTTCTCTTTAGTTGTTGTTGTCATTGTTGTTGTCATTATTGGGTCTCCAACCTCATTCGTGTCCATATCCATGACTTCGTCCTCGTTCTTGATCACAATCTCGTCTTTGTTGGCTTCGATTGCTTTCTTTCTTTTTTGAATCAATCTGTGTCTTGAGTACTTGTTCCACAATCTCTTCCTTCTTCCTTTTCTTTTCTTCATAAGCTTGCAATGAACCGAGAAGTTCCTCTATTCACATGGCCTTCAAGTTTTTTGTCTCTTCGATGATGGCAATAATATGTTCGAACTTTGGATCTAATGATCTAAGAATCTTTTTCATAATTCTTACATCATTTAACTTCTCACCGTTTCTTTTTAGGTTATTAGTAATTGTTAAAACTCTTGAGAAGTAATCAGAGACAAGTTCACCTTCTTTCATATACAAAGTTTCAAATTCTCTTCTTAAAGTTTAAAGACGTACCATTTCGATTTGATCGGCTCCTCTATAAGATGTTAGAAGCTTTTCCCATACTTCTTTGGCTGACTTTAATACCAAAACATTCTTAAAAGTGTCGTCATCCAATGGTTGATAGATTTTACCGAGAGTTTTCTTATCTCTCATTCTTGAGTCTCTCAAACTATTCCTTTGAGTTTAAGATAGACTATCTTCATTCTCTTGTTCGATGTTGTTGAGGTTTCTTATCATTCTTGAGTTTAAGATAGACTATCTTCATTATCATAGTAGAACCTTCTTAAAAGACTATTCCTTTGAGTTTTCTTGTTCGAACCCGTCAAGAAGCACTTTTGTGGTTGAGGTTCTACTATGATAATGCAAATAAAATAATCAATTAAATATTTATTGGAAGCAAGCTGTTTAAACAAATTTGCATGTGTGAAATGTCAATATTATAGAATATTCAACGCAAAAGAAACAAATGGTAGTTTTTGATACCCAATGATAATCATTAAGTAGTGTAATTTTTCAATTAAAATTTTTCTTACTCAAATCCGTAAAAGTTTCGCTTTATATCTAAGTAGTGATTCTATTTGAGTAAACATAATGTATATCCAAAAATCAAATTTATGAAGAGAAAATCACAATATGATGTTAGCTAAATAGTTACGTGGACTACTAGCCCAATTGGTTAGCGGTGTGGCGCTTTAGACATAGGTTCTAAAAGTTATGGATTTGAATTCTTGAAACATCAAAATGAGTGCTCTGCTCGAACAAAGTATCATATTTATAATAAGCAAATGTATTATCCCTTCTACGGCTATCGGCCCGGCCCAATAAGCGGAGTAAATCCAAAAGGTTGGCCCAGATGTAAGGCCCAAAGTCATTTGGATCTTTGGCAAAATTTCAAATTAAGTTTGAAAACATAAAATATATTTTAAATTTAAATGTTAAGTTTAAAATATCAAAGAAATTTTTATAAAGATTATAAAATAAAATAAAAAAATTTCAAAATTATTTTAAGAAATTAATTTAATATTTTGGAAATTTTTGTAAATATGTAGTTAATTAGATTGATTAAATAAACAACTAATTAAAAGTTAATTAATTCAAATACACATATATATTGATATATGTATATAACTATAAAGTTGTAGATAAATATATTTATCTTAAATCGTGGAAGATGAATTACACAAAAAATTTGAAATTATTAAAAAAATTAAATAAAATAAATAATTATTTGATAAATGGTTAATTAAATGTTAATTAATATAAATATATATTGATATATATATATATATAACTATAAATTTTATAGTTAATTGTTCATTTAAATGGTTTAGGATGAATAAAATAAAAAAATTGAAATTTTGTAAAATTTAATTAAATTTGTTAATCAAAATAAAGAATTAAAATGAATTAAATATGATTTAATTAATTAAGATACGTATAAATATTATATAATTAATAAAATTATAAACAATCATAAACAAATTAAACTTATATAATTGCCCTCTCTCATTTATATTTTAATAGATTAATTGCATACGCACTAGTTGCTGAGCAAACTCAAGCTGGAGCTGCTATATGTAGTATTATTAATATATTGCTTAGACAGGGTAAGATACATGCATGTATTTATTAAGTAAATTCAAGGTACATGCATTATACATAGACCGTCGCAAAATGATATGTAAGAGTGAACAACCTCTCTTGGTTTGTTGAGAAAAATAAAGGTCAATGTCGAATTTAGGGCAATGATCATGGTTGGGAGTTGTATATGATACAGCCGATAAAGAGTTATTCGTCGTTTAAGGGCCTATGATTTGTTGAGATAACTCAATGTCGGATTCCCAATGTGAGCGAGCCTTAACACTCACTCACTGCAAGAAAATGTGCTTTTGCTTGCAGTAAATGGTAAGCGTTTAAACATGAAATGCAACTATTTCACTTGATCTGATATAATAGTAGCGTTTTAATTCTAACTGCCCACTACTGTAGGATAATACTTTTAGGCAGGCTCAGTTTTCGTTTCCCGCTTGCCATGCCAACCTTTCTTTCTTTTTTTACTCTCTTCCCTAAAATTAAAAGGAAAACCCATTCTCCTTTATACTAAAAAAGAGACGATAATAGATTAAATCTTGTATAAGATGAGTTTTGCATCGCTCACTTGATTTTGATCATCATCTCGACTCTGCAAAACTCGATCTCTCCCTCGGCTCGGTGTTTAAGCTTCGTTGGTTCTAACCCTAATGCTAAAGTTAATTAGAGCTTCGGGTCAATCACGGTTTCGACACCAATGAGTCATTTCTCTGATTGACGATTGTCGATTAGCCATCGTACTACCGTTCAATCTACCGCTGCTGTTTCCAAGCGGTTCAAGTAAGGCAAGAAACCTAAATTCAAAATAATTTGTCAGGCGTGGTAGTAGTGCTCTATATACACATGTGCTAATAGCTGATTTCGTTGTTATTTTTCATGCATCCCACTGTCCAGGTTTTTGAGCTCATTCTGCTAATTTGTTATTGTTATTATAATTATTTTCAGCTTTTTTTCGTAATTTCGTTGTTTGATTTTTAGATGCTAATAACATACAGCAAAATAAGGAGGCATGCATATTAGAAACAAAAATGCATGATCCTTATGACAATATTTTGCATTACATAATGAATATGCTAGCGATGGTCAAAAGTTCAATGCTATTCAAACTACACAACAAGAAGCAACCTTCTTTAATTGTACAAGCACAGTTTAAAGGGTTCAAACGATCTAACTTAAACTAATTTGTGATTTAAGTTAAATTAAGGTATTCTACTATATCAATTAAATTAAATCGTGTTTCATTCGATTTTCAAAGTTATGGAAGAAGAGAATGTAGTGAAACCTTCAGAGGACCGCCCAACTCCTCGATTGAATCTGAGAATTCTGTTCTCATTGTCAAAGAGATCAGTAGCTGCCCATCCTAACATAATCTTGAGATTGGACCTGATGCTCCTGGAATTTTAAATTTGGTGAGTATCCTTTGTTACATATAATCATCCCATGGTCTATAATATATTTACATTTAAAGATGTTAATATTAAAAGTATTATTGTGCACATGTTACTCTTATTTAAATATATGCTTTATATTTACAGTTTTGTATGAGGCAGTGTTGCACAAGTGCAATTTTTTACAATTCATTTAGGTTCAAAGTCACATAATAAATATGTTGGTTGATTAGCTAATTTTTTCATGCGGTCAAAGGATTTCATAATTATTTTCAAATCATGTAGATTCTATTATAATTATGCCAGAATTTGGAGTGCAACTGGAGACTCATTATTGGAGGTTTGTTTATGTTGTGTAGTCTGTAGTCTTTGAGCGCATATTCATATAGGATTGAATTACATTTTTCTACCAAGGTGGACACTTGTTATAGAAAAAATAATACCGAGTTATACCTGATTTTCTTTGTTCTTATTCTTTTAAATTATAATTATGCATTGTTGTAGTGCTGGTTTTAAGCATTGTGTCTTTGTGTAAAGTGGAAGCATCATTATACATTGTTGCAGTGGAAGCATTGTGCCGTGGATGCATTGGTGTATTTATGCATTCTTATACATGCTATTCGCTTATGGTACTCTTCTAACATTTGCACTTTAAATTTGTATGAAACGGAAGCATCAGAATCATTCGTTGCTTTGTACATATAGAAAAGGTTTAAATGAATATGTAACCCCAGTGAAATGTTACTGCAGCTTGGCTTTGATTGAGTGATGAACAACTTTTAATATCCATCACTTTATAATATGTTAGTACCAACGTGGAAGGTGCTTTGTGCTACAACTTTTAACATTAGTTTTGATCTTTTACAACATAATTTTTGCATGGGTGTGGTGGATTTGTTAAATTGGGGGAAACCTAAACCTACATTGAGGCACTTGAATTATTTTGAAACAAATATTTAATTCGATTTTGAGGATTAAGTGAATTGATTGCTTTTTAGGCTTATTGCATGGTGTTTTTAGGCTTATCACATTGAAGTTTGCTAACTTTCTCGAAATGATTGTATGTATTACTTGTCAAAACAACAAGTTTTAGAACTTATTGTTAAACTATGTAATGTGCCTCATTATTGCAGGCTGTAAAAGTCGTTTCTAGTGACAAATATCATTTTGATACACTTGTGAAGAGTTTATTTCGAGCATTAGCTAGAAGCGGTTGCGGTAATAGTGGATGTTTAGTCCCCTCTGCTATTATAAGCGGTATGTTACTTCTCTTTAGTACCCATCAAGCTCTGGGGTTATTTGTTTATTGTGGATTAGTTTCCCTCTTTAAAAATTGAGCACTTGCGTTGAATTTTAATTTTAATTTTAATTTTAATTTTTTAATATGTGTTTTAAACTTAATAGATATTGTTAACAATTTTTTACCCTATATGAAGATAAGACCTTGAATGGTTCAAGTTTTGCTTAACAGTCCAGATTGATTACTCATGTGAAATATAATATACATATGAAAATTGTGTTGGCTCTATATTTAAAATAACTTTGAATTAGTGGCATATATCATCATATTCTTGAGGACTGGTATAAATAAGAAAATATTTTTTTCGGTTTGGAAAAGAGGTAACTCAGTGTTTATATATTGAAAGTTGCTCAGAAGTGAAGTTAATATGCCACAGTAATTCTCCTCTCGACTGTACCAAAAGCAATATGGAATTAAACTCTACAGCATGTTAATGTTATTATCCTTTCAGCCACGACTTATTCATCTTAGCCCATACATACACCATGATTCTGGTTTAACTACTGAACATTATTTTAATGTATAGGTCGGAGAAAAATGCACATCAGTTCTCAAGTTAGATATGAACCACACAGGAGCACTAATGTTGCGTTCCCAAACACTTGTTACACTTAAAGACTACTAGTCCGCACTTTTTGATGTGAACAGACTGATTGAGCTGGATCCCTCATCAAATGTATGCCAAAACCTATGGGCTTGTTTGAAAACTCAACCGATACTCTTCCTTTTTCTGTTATCACACTACAAGTTTTGAATTCAATTAGCATGTATATATTTGGCTAGTCTATATTAAACATTTATTTATCATCACATAGTTATTTGAAAACTTTGTGTGTTGTATACATTTTTTATATTCAAACCAGATATAAAACATGTATGTCAATCCATTAGTTTAAGTCTTTTTTTCTTTTATTGTTATTTCATTGCACTTGTATCTGTTCACTTTTTTTTGCTTGCTTCTTGATATTATAATTAATCACCCATATAATCTGGATGAAGTTTACTCACCTTAATTTGTTCGGCAACATGTGCACACCTTATTCATTAACTTGTGCAACATCAATAATTTGTGCAACATTAATAATTTGTGCAATATTCCCTCCCCACATCATACCAACTGGGTCACCACATGGGGTTTTACACACACATGTATGTATTACCTATATTTGTATAGTAAACTCTGTAAAATACAAACATATTGTGATTTGTTGCATGTTTTTAATAACATTATAGCTTCTTGCTAACATGTTGGATATTATATCACTATATTTAAATATCAAATATCTTTACTCGTTCGTTGTGGAGCCGATACTGAAAGTAATTACTTAGCTTTTTGCATAAACTATATTTTAATAGTACAATGTACAGTTAATAGGGAAATAAAGAGGCAGCCAACATGGACATGAAAGTCATTTGTTTAAGCTTAGATTTAGAAAGTTCGTAGTTTAAATAAATCTAAACATAAGGAAGAACAATGATTTCTTCATAGGAAGAACAATGATTTTAGTCACATTCACTTTATTTTTCATTTAGAGATGAATATAATATGGTAATTCATAAATGATTTTTGTGATCTTCATAAAGTATACCTACTAAATAAGAGACATTTATGCGTTAATATTTCGGGAATGTTTAGTAAAGAAGCTGCTAGAGTCATAATATGATATGGTAATTCATAAATGATTTTTGTGAATATGATATGGCAATTCATATATGATTTTGTGAGCTTCTGCTGCCATTAGATCTAATATGAGCCTGTTTCAAATTGGGAAAGCTTAGTAAAGACTCTGCTAGAATCGTGAAGAGATATATCAGTAGCTTTTGGTCTGAACCATACACGGTACACCTGGTGTCATCTCCCTATGTCTGCAGTGATATTTTGAAGCCCACATCTTTTATGTCCCTCTGAGTTTTAACTGTTGGTGTGCATGTATGTGTAATAGGAAGTTTTGTCTAATTGTATTGTATTTCATTTAAACTGTAGCAATGTAAGGCTTTTAAACACCATATTGTTGGAAGTTTGTCCAACACAAAATCAATGTGAACTTGTCTACAGGATACTATTGGAATTAGGAAGGCTGGTACAAAATTACAATGCTTGAAAAGTGCTGGTGATGCACTGAAGGAAAACAAGAGTGTTTTGATCGATAGGTGTAATTTGGAAAAAGACCAGAGATCTGAGTTCGTTAAGCTTGGAAATGATCAAGTAGATGTGCATGCAATAGTCCTTGATCTTCCTGCTAAGCTCTGTATTTCTAGGGTTGTAAATCGCATGGGCCATGATGGTAATTTGCAAGGTGGAAAGGCTGCTGCTGTTGTTAATCGCGCATGTTACAGAAGAAAGAAATGCCTAAATTAAATGAAGGATTCTGCAGAATTACAATATGTCAGAATGAAAATGATGTTAAAGATGCTGTGAAAGTATATAGCCATCTTGGTATGTTTGATAGCCTTCCATCCGGAATTTATGGTCAGAAAAATTTGGCTACCAAAGCTCAACCTGGGATAATGAGTTTCTTTAAGAAAGTCAAGAAGCCAAAGAATAACATTAGAGAAAGTACAGGACAGAGCAAAGAGGTGATTCAAAATAATCCGACAAGTAGAACAGCTAGTGACAGTTTCAAACATGATTTAACTACGTTGGCTTTTCCTTCTATATCGACAGCTGATTTTCAGATTGATCATGACAAGGCATCTGATATTATTATGGAGACTTTTGCTGACTTCTTAAACAAGGTTAATGGTGTCAGACTTGTTTTAGTAGACATAACCTCTTCTCACATTTTGTCTATAGTTAAGACCAAAGCCGAGAAGAAAATTATTGATCCAAATAGGTTTTTCACATTTATTGGTGATATAACTAAGCTTTGTACAGATGGGAACCTACCTTGTACTGTTATTGCAAATGCTGCAAACTGGTAAGAGTAGGTATAGCACCATTTTCGATATCACTGACAAAGGAAATATCTAATTTAACATATAGCTCTGCTATCGCATGTAATTGACAATTGTGCCATGCAACATGTTTTTCACACTTTCTAATTAACTTGCTAGCCAAAGATGACAGTTTTAGGTGTAGTGAAATAAGCACACATAAAAGCTGGATAAAAATGTAGTAAAAGTAACATTAGTGATAGCTTCAGTACGCGTCAAGCTTGGTTGGCTCTTTCCCTTATTCTCTTGTTTTCTTTCTTGCCAACCAAATTAGCTGCTGCTAGTGGAGTCCTGTCCAGCTCATTTAGAAACTGAAGTAACTTTTTACTCGTACCGATACATGTCGAGTAGTGTATAGACTTGGATTGGAGTTTGATGATGTATCTTTTAAGAAAAATTCCTACCCAAAATTTTGCCACTAAAGTTTGGAGCTTTCGTTTTTAAAGCTATTAGTCTATCCAGGTGTCGGTTATTATTCATTTATAGGTAAACTGAGGCTTGTGACTTTTAATCTATCAAATTGATTTCATTAGATGCTTCCCTGCATTCTTACTTGCAGCAAGAAAATCAAGCCAATTGACTTTTGTTTAATATTCTGTTAAAAGTTGATATAGTTGCAAATTACTGAAACTAAACGTATTCACAGTTCATTTTTTCACTGAAAGGAAATGGTTTATAATTCTGCTGTGATGGATGAATTTTCAACAGTCTTGTGTAGGCACTTTTATCTGAAATCTGTCAAATTTACCTACTTGGATATGTTTATTATTCTGTCAGGAATCAATGAATGCTAACATATTAAACCTACTCCGATCTTTTTTTCTTCTGTTTATTAGATGGAATGGACATTTGTATAATCGAGTATAATCTTTCAGCTAGAATTGTTCTGATGAACTCGTATTATTTATTTATTGAGGAGAGAGAGGTTTCTAGACAAGCAGCATAGTCAGTCAATAAAATGTCTCCGAAACTTAAATACTACGAAACATTGACATCAGTATCCTTATCTATCTTCATTATACTTTTCTTAATCTAGTAGCATCATATAAGATGAATTATGTAATAATATAGTTTAAACAAACTATGTTTATTATTGTAGGAGACTAAAACCTGGGAGTGGAGGAGTAAATACAGCCAATATTCAAAGCAGCAGTTGTAGCCCTGCAAACTGCAACAAAGGAGAAGATTGATACGTTAGCACCTGGAAATTCTGTTGCAATTTCTCTTCAATCTTCTTCTCCACTCTACAAGACGGAGGGATTAACTCATGTTATACATGTTCTTGGACCAAATATGAACCCTTAAAGACCAAACTGCCTTAAAGATGACTATGTTAAAGGATGCATTGTTCTTCGTGATGCCTATAAATCCCTATTCGAAAATTTTGCAAATATTGCAAAAAATATTAAAACTACGGAAGAAAAGAACATCGATTCTAAGCCTACTCCGCCATCTTTTGAGTTTTCCAGCAAAGCTGATGAAGGAAGCAGTAATAGTCATCCACTCAAGCGGGACACCAACCTTGATATTGAGAGTAATAAAAAATGCAGGTGATTGTTTCTAGCATAGCTGTTTTATTTTCATTAAGAATACTCTCAGTAAGTTATAACTTATAATTGTCAATCCACCATGATTTGCTTACATTGACTTTTCCTAATGTATAAATATTCCCACTTTTAGAATGTTATGTAAGCTATCTCACTGTGAATAATATGTTTTATAATGTATACGATTGTAATGATTCGATTTTATTGCAAGGAAATATTTTTTTGTTCCCCAACAATATAACACAGGTCCTATGTGCAGCAAAAACTGTAGTGGACAAGTTAACTAAATTAAGTCACAAGGATGAGAAGATAACCGAGAAGAAAGCCTGGGCCTCATGGACACAAGCTCTTTATCAGATTGCAACTCATCCTGAGAAGCATAAGGATGGGGTGATGGAAATATCAGATGACTTTGTTGTTTCAAGGGATCTCTATCCAAAGGTTTGAAATCTTAAGCATACTATTGCTCTATTAATTTAATTTGCACATATATCAGAATTTTTGAACTTGAGGATACATGTTCAAGAAATGACTCAACCATGCAGTTTCATTTTTTGATTAAAAATTTCTTCTTGTGCAGTCATTTTAGGCTATATTTCTTGAATTTTTTAATTATGAACCATGACTAAAAAATATATCATTTTTTAATACGGTGCCGCTACCCTCATTGAACGCATTTTTCCTTATATATTTCTAAATCGAGATAATTTAGTCACAAAAAGAAACATATTGTATGTAATTTGTATCTCCCTGGTTTCATTTAACTCATCTAGAAGTGTGTACAAAATTATAAGTTTGTGTGTGTTTTTTTCAAACCCAGATATATAACATATTTTCCTAGTTCATTCGCTTTTTTTTTCTTTTCTTTTTATTAAGAGGAATAAAAAAAATCTGCTAAACATTACACATAAGTTCACATTAGAGCCTTATATGCTAATGTGATATGTTAAACTGGTAGGCATACAATAAATGCATGCCAGTTTGAATTTACCATGTAGGCACTAGGCATGGTATAAATATTGTGATAGTGTGAACATGGCAACATCTTCTGCATCTTAATTTTCACACATCATAACTTATGTTTGTATTATACATCTATATGTGTGTTATTTAGGCAACTGTTGAATTTCGGTGACACTATATAAGCTTATGATTGTAATTTCTTAGAAGTGAAGTTGCATGTTCACTATGGAGTATTTATGATTGTAATTTTAAAGGCTTTTCTTTCAGGTCAACTTCCTATACAATAACTACTGTGCTGTAAGAAATTTGACTATCAAGGGTGAAAAGTTTGGTCTTGCTGGAAGCCTATTTATAGCACTGGTCATCTTATATAAGCTTGTCTGCAAGATGATAAGTTGTCATTGCTTCTCTCTTGGTTCCCTTGCTCGAAGCGATAATTATATTATATTGCTGAGCTAAGAGAAGAAAGTGCAGCTATATTCTTCATTCTGTATCTTGCATATATACATAGTGAAATTGATTCATCGAGCATCGGTGATTTATGGACCATTGCATTTGTCATGATTGTCAATATTCATGTGTTAGTTGATGTATTTAGATGGAATTAGATGACACATGTATCAATTTGGGGACGTACAGTTGCTACACTTATCTATGTCACAGTCATCGATGCTTTGCCAATGCTTCCAGGATATTGGTACGTTTTAAATCTTTTCTGAAGTAATATCATTGTGCTTGATACTTCAATAATAGAACAGTTCTAAAAGACTAAAATATGGTTGTACGATCTGTGACTGGGTTTCTTGTTATTTTATAGGGCTATTTTCAATGTTATGGGTATTGGAAAGTTTTCTGGCTATGCTTGGTTGGAATCATAGTAACTGTTATGATCCCCGGAGTCGTTACAAAGCTAATTACAAAATATTTCTTGCCTAGCGAATTTCAGGTTGCAAGAGAATTAGAGAAATTCAGCGGCTTATATTAAGCTACTGTTATTGAAGTTCCAATGACTAAGTTTTTGATTCCCGACATCAAATGAGATAGTGCGTTATTCGATATGATTTGTACACTTTTGTTCATTATTGTGTGTATATTATATAGCCTATTCTTTCATCTTTTGTTGTATTCAGCCGATTACACACGCATTGTAATAGTCCAAAGAATGCAGAAGAGTGACCAATGTAACATTATGTATGTAATAATTTTTTGATGTAGGAAAAGAAGATTAGCGTTTATACAACGTGCTTCTGTGTTGCGTCATGATAACGAGGTGGCATATTGGGTTGAAAGCCGAAGAGAAATAAAGAGCAGCATGTCGGATATGAGGTAGAATCATTCAATGCATGGTGATCTTTGTGTGCATGTTAGAATTGGTTAAAATTGGATTTCAGACTCAGTTGCAATGCATAGTGTTACACTGTATGATTCATTTTTAGTACATAGTTCAATTTTGATGTTGCTTTGCTTGTTTTTTCTTGCAGTTGATTTAAATGGAGCAATCCATTGTAACTGAAGGACATAAGGAATTGAAGACTTCTACTTGTGGAGTGCTTTGTTATTCCTTGATGTATGATGTTTCATTTAGGCATGTTCCTTAGGTACTCTGTTATTCTATTAACTCATTTATTGAATTTCCTATCCTCCTGTTCAATGAGTCTGTAGTTCTAAATAGGTTGGTACTCATGATATTAAAATTTTAAGTATAGTTCTTTGATGATATACAATATGATCAGCATTAATTTAAAATCTGTAAGCCTATATGAAAATCAACACATAAATTTGTGATGTAATCCAAATGAAGGATCGCATTATCTATACTTAGCTTGGTTAACGATTTACTTGCTGGGATTAATTAATAATAGTTAACTTAATTGTGCATTTAATTAATAAAAAATTTAAGTTAACTAAATTTTATATAAAAATTAACTAAGTATTATAAAATTAACAAGTTTATAATAATAGTAATAATAATAATAAATTAACTAAGTTTATGAAAAATTCATAAGTTTGAGATAATTTATAAAAATTAACCAAGTTAATAAAATTTAAGTTTGAGATAATTTATAAGTTTAAGTTAATTAAAATATAATTCATGACATTTAAGTTTTACTAATTGAGATAATTTACAAGATTGAGTTAATATAAATAAATTTGTAAATTTGTTAACCGAGCTTTATAAAAATTTAACTAATTTTTAAAATAATTAACCAAAATTTTAAAAATTAACTAAGAGTTATATAATTTGACTACGTTTTATAAAAATTAAATAAATTTATACAAATTAATTAAGTTTTATTAGAACTTAATTACGTAAATAAGTTTTTAAAAATTAAATAAGTTTATTACAAAAATTAACCAAGTTTTTTAAAAATTTAACTAAGTTTTATTAAAATTATTTAAATTTAAGAATAGTTCAACTAAGGATGTTTGATATACTTTAAACATGAAACAGTTTCATAATCATTTGTTGATTGTTAAACTTGTCTACAGGTAATTAGCTTTTTAGGAGTAAAGACCAGCTGCAGCAAAGAATTGTGGGTAATCAAGTAATGAACATGTCTTTAATTGTTATATATACTATAACATTTTGTTAGTACTTGTTGTGTAAACGTGTTTAAGAATGGTTATGGATTTTATGTGAATTTGCTCGATTTGTCGAAAAACTATTATCGAAATGGTTATGGATATTTTATTGGATTAAGTGATTTAACTTGTTTTTTTAATTGTTTAGATACGATGATAATGTGATTGATTGTTTGAATACGACGATTATGTGATTGATTGTTTGAATACGATGATTATGTGATTGATTGCTGGTTGTAATAAGACTATTATGTGAGCGACGGCTGAAAATGATACAAGCCATTAACATGAAATAGTGGTGTGTACAGTATGCTACAAAACAGTTAATAACTTTTAGTAGCGTTTAAAAATGCTACTAAAATAAATGTAAATAGATGCAGTACGACTGTTGAAGCGCTGAAAAAACGCTACAAAAACTTTTAGTGGCGTTTCATTAAACGCTGCGGTACGACATGCAATTAAAAGTCTGAAACTTTTTAGAGCATTTCTAAAATCCTACAATAGGTCAACTTTTGGCAGCGTTTCCTACAACGCTACAAAAAGTTTTAGACTTTTAGTTGCATGTCGTATCGCAATGTTTATCGAAACGCTACTAAAAGTTTTGGTAGCGTATTTTCAGCGCTAGAAAACGCCTTTTCTTGTGTAGTGACCAGAGGAATCAAAAGATTTATATATTTCTCTTTAGTTTTAGAAGAATATAAATATAGTGGGAGCCTTATTAGAAAATCAAAATGAATAAATTTAACACTTCTAATATTATAAGAATAGTTGCTATGTTACTATATTGATCCACTTAAACTAATTTTACATCATAATGACCAACTTAAGTTATTTTTTGAATATAATAGGCTCACCGGACCCAACTACACTGACTTGTTTAGAGTAATAAAGATAGCACTCACCTTCGAATGTTTATGGTTTATTGTTTCTGAACTTTTAAAAACAAAACAAACTTAAGGTGTAGATCCCAAAACGATAAAAACTTATAACACTTGGGTAGTTGATTGTGAAACAACCCAAGCCAGTGTGCTGTCTACTTTAGATAAATCATTCCAAAGGCAGCACGTGAGCATGTTTGTCTGCAAAATATTTGATTACTTTAAAGCTTTGTTTGGGGCAACCTCATTCCACGAGGTACAAGATTACTAAGAAACTGTTTGATACGAAGATGTGTAAGGGTAATTGTGTTGAAGATTATGTCATAATGGTGAATGGCTAAATAGATAGACTTTCAGAGCTCGGTATTAAGTTAAGGGAAAACTACAAGTGGACTTGATTTTAGGCTCACCAACTCTACAATTTGAGCCATTCATATTAAACAACAATATGAACCATTTGAATGTGGACCTCATCGAGCTACTCAACATGTTGAGGTCGACTGAAGATTCATTCGAATATCAAGGCGTGTGTTTGTGGTAGGAGGAAATTCATCCTCTTCAAAAGGTTTAAAGAAAAATAACTGTGGTAACAAGAAAGGTGCTACTAATGAAAGGGGTGAATGTCACTGTTGTCAAAAGAAAGGGCATTGGAAATGGAATTGTCTGGACTATTTGAAGATGGTTAAAGAGAAGAAAGAATCTGATTCTTTCACACTTAAAGGTATGTTCATGATTCAAAACTTTTTACAATCAATAAGAATTCTTTGGTTTTAGGTACTGGATCTGGAACTCATATCTGTAATTCGTTATAGGGATTAAAAGCAGATGGCATGTGGCAAAATGGGAAATGAGCTTTCAAGTTGTTGATAAATCTATAGTAAATACAACTACCGTTAGAGAATATCGTTTATGTTTGCTAAATGATTTTGATATTGCTTTCGGTAACTGTTAATGTACAAAACTTTATTTGTGGTATTATATCTGTGTCGTGTATTTGGTTTTTATTGTAATAATAATGTTATGAACATTGTGTTTGATGGAAATAATATCTATAGTGGTGTGTTCGATAATGGCACGTATGTACTTAGACCTAATCATATATGTGTTGCCAATAATTATTCTACTATTAGCATTAAAGATGTTTACTTATGGCATTGTAGGTTAGGTTATGTAAGTGATAAAAGACCGCACAAACTGAAATCAAATAT
Source organism: Allium fistulosum (assembly GCA_030737815.1). NCBI lineage: Eukaryota > Viridiplantae > Streptophyta > Magnoliopsida > Asparagales > Amaryllidaceae > Allium > Allium fistulosum. The sequence continues at coordinate 1,131,508,895 of CM060901.1, forward strand.
TTTCTATCGTTATTTGATTATGAATCATTTGACACATGTGAGTTGTGCCTTAATAGGAAAATGACCAAGCAACCTTTCAATGGGAGCAACGAAAGAGTTAATGAACTCTTGGGTCTTGTACATGCTGATGTGTATGGCCTGATGCCTATAGTAACTAAGGATAATTCCACTTATTTCGTAACCTTTACCGATGATTTCCTAAGACTAGGATACGTATATCTTATGAAGAAAAATCCGATGTTTGTGAGATATTTAAAGAGTATAAGAATGAAGTAGAAAATTAGACGAACCATAAAATAAAATTACTTTAATCTGATCGTGAAGGTTAGTATGTTGGACAAGAAATCCAACAATATTTAAAAGATAATAGGATTATCTCTTTGGTCTCTCCACTTTATACTCCGCAATACAATGGTGTTCCAGAGAGAAGGAAACGAACCCTATTAGATATAGTCCAGTCTATGATAAGTGGGGTTGAGTTACCTCTTTCATATTGAGGATATGCGCTAAAATCTGTAACCCATATGCTAAATTTGATGCCTACTAATCTATGCATATGAAACCATATGAGATGTGGTATGCAAAGAAACTCCACCTCAAGTATTTGATGGTGTGGGGTTGTCCAGCCTATGTAAGAAAGTTGGCCCCAACAAACTTGAGGCAAGATTAGTTTTATGTAATTTATGCAATATCCAAAAAATTCTATAGGATATATTTTCTATAACATAGAGGAATAAAAATGTATTATTTATAGACACACCGTCTTTTTAGAAAAGGAATTTATGTCAAAGGAAATTAACAACGAAGTTGAAGATGTGGATAAGATCCAAAGGACTAACAAAGAAATTGAACTGGTAAAAGAATTGATTTCACTAATATACAATATATACTATTAGAATGTCCAATAGGGAATATCATACACCAAAGAGACACTAAGGTTTTATTGTGGATGGCAAGATAGAGGATTGTTTTCTATGAGTTGATACTCCCTTTACATTATGTCAAGCACTTAGATTAAAGACTCTGCACTATGGCTTAAATCTATGAAATTCAAGATGGATTCCATGTACATGAACAAAGTACGTACTTCAGATGATGTACTCGAATGGATAAAACCTTGGCTGTAAATGGATCTTTAAGAAGAAATTAAACACATATGAAAAGGTATAGAGTGAGGCCAGTCGCAAAAGATTTCCATCAAATTCAAGATGTTGATTATGATGAAATGTTCTCGCCCATAGCTCTATTTAAATATTACTTATATCGCCACGTTCTATGTCTGTGAAGTAAAGAAAATGGATGTGAAAATTGCTTTTCTAAGTGGTGATTTAGAAGTGATCATCTACATGTTGTAGGTTGAAGATTTCGAAGTCAGTGGAGTAAGGAAATGGCCGTAAGTTGTTAAAATCAATATATGGTTTTAAATAAGCTTCGAGGAATTGGAATAAGTGTATCGATAAAGTAATAAAACAGTTTGGCTTTTATCAGAACATAGAGAAGCATGGTATACCAGAAAGAGGAAGGAAGTGCTATATTGCTTATTATTCTTTATGTCAACGACTTTCTCCTGGTTGGCATTGACCTCCCGTTGTTGTAATCAGTGAAAGCTTTGTTATCTAAAGAACTTCTCCATGAAGGATTTGGGAGAAGTGATCTATATACTTGGTATTAAGTTCTGTAGAGATAGATTTAAGAATTTGTTAGGATTATCCCAACCCTTGTCATAGACATCATAGTAAAAAGGTTTAATACGGAGAATTCCAAGCGCGTAAATGTTTCGACGCCATTTGAAATCGTCCATTCTAAGAAAGGCACTCCTCATACTGATGAGGAGAATGATAGTATGAACTAGAAATCATATGCATCTGCAATCGGATCCATCATGTACGCTATGCTATGTACGAGACTAGATGTGGCATATGCATTAGGATGCGTATGCCAATACCAGTCAAATCGTGGAGAAAATTTCGGATGGTTGTGAAATGTATTCTTAAGTATTTATGAAATACTAAAGACTTATTCTTAGTTTGTGGGAATGAAGGGGTATAAAGATTCAAGCTTTCCAAGTGATTTCAATGATAGTAAATCAGTATTGGGTTATAAATTCACATTGAAATGATGGAGCGGTAAGATGAATGATTCAATGATAGAGGCCGGGTACATTATTTAAACGAAATTAAGAGGTCGGGTACACCGCTTCAAACTCTCTTATCAGCTAGGGATAATAATGTCATGCTATAGGTCGCGAAAGAAACTAAATACCTCACAATAAATTGCTAAGGTACCCTTATGGACTTAGCCTATTCTGCTTCCGCTTGGACTTTATCTGCTAGCCCTTTTTGTTGCAGTCCTTTTGTGTTGCTACTCTGATATGTATATTATTTTGATTCGTGTATATATTGTGGTCGTCATACCATATGCTATGTATCATTTTGTATCACTCTGATGATGTATCTGTATATATGTATATATATCTGCTATCTGCTATTCTATGATGTGATTTGAATTTGATTTGTTGTATTTTATTCTGATAGATCCTTTAGCCACCTATAAGGCCGGGTACACCGCTTCAAACTCTCTTATCAACTGGGGATAATAATGTCGTGCTATAGATCGCAAAAGAAACTAAAGAGCTCACAAGAAATTAAGGCACATTCTCCGAAAGTTTCACCTAATAAGAGAGTTTGGCAGCAATGGTTAAATGACTATTACATGAGTAGATAGTAAAGATAATACAGCAAATCCATTCACGAAGGGATTAGCTCGATCAATTTTGAGTAAACTGATGGAAGGAATAGGGTTACGCATGCATAATCAGCCATAACTACAAGTGGCAGATTGAGAGAGTTAGGGGTATGCCCTAAAAGCAATTATGTAATTTATTGTAACTTACCTAACTTTGTAATCGATTTTGTTTATAATAAAGGTTTTTATTTTTATTTTATATACTTTGTAATATTATGATATAATTAATTAAGTAACTAATTAATATAGACTATACCAATAATAAAATACTTAATTGAAATTTTATATGATTGTAGTTGCAAATATTTGCCATCTTGAGTAATTAATCACATTAGATAATAACATTTTATTTTAAATATTCCTGGTCAAGATGTTTCGAGAAAGGATATTGATACATTGTTAGAAATAAGAGTATGTAAACGCTCTTCAAATGTTGAGAAGTGTATTACTCATAGCTGCTAAGGGCACAAAGGAGTAATGTACTCATAGTTATTTGACAACTTTGGAATGACTCGTTTGAGAGTTTCCTGTTAGTTGATAACAACTAGGTCAAACAGGAAATCTAGTGTGATGATATTACATAGTTTGTTGAGAATGCTAGTAAACTTCAGTGTGGATACTCTACTTTGATTATAGTTAAATTGCGGCATAGCGACCATTGAACGACTATAGTTTGGTCCGAGTTAAAGCAATGGAAGTGAAAAACTATTTAATAGGGAACTCAATTCCTCGGTTGTATGAGGTCAGTATCACGATCAACTATAGTCGACTCAAAGTAAAAAACTCTGGCCAAAGTAGGATGGTTAATGATAAATGTATTTTTTATCCAAGGACTTTGTCCATGGACTAATGAGTTGAATATGGATAATCTTGGAGTTTTGACTAGTACCAAACTCCATATATCCTAAAGTCATATAGTTTTGACAAAGAGAGCGTGTGTAATTATCATTACTAAAAGGTATCGCTTTAGAAAATGTAAAATTGGATTTTATAGATAAAGATCTGTTAGCGATGAATTCAGCCAAACTGTTAGACCACTAGCTAAGGTGACATATGAACATTAATATTTAAATTGTCAACACTAATCGCTAACTGAATTCACACCTATAAGTAGCACAACCGAATCTATTCAGTCTCTAAGATACCACAGATTTAATTAGTTTGATGGGTACATATATTAATATACGATATTAGTATGTATTTAATTGGTTAAATAACAATTAATTAATTACACAATGATACAGCTTACCACATCATCAAGGAGAGATCGTCCATGATATTGATTACCACATCATCATCTTCCAATCCAAAATCCAATCCAAATCCACAATCTCTCCGAATCATTTTATCCAAATCTGCATCCATCCAAAGCCATATCCAATGCTATTCGAAACTGATATCCAAATCCATGACCACTCTGGGTTATTATCCTAATCCAAATCCTCGACCTCACCGGATCCTTGCCGAGCACAATCCGTACTCGATGACTTGAGTAGACCGGTCCATCTAATTCGAGTGAAGCAACCTACCCTTTGCCAGGCATAGTCCATACCCGATGACATTGATCTCTCAGGATCCTTTCCGAGCACAATCCATACTTGATGACCTAAGTAGGTTGATCCATCACGTTCCAATGAAGCGACCTACCCTTGCCAGGCATAGTCCGTACCCGACGACCTTGATCTCTCCGGATCCTTGACGAGCACAATCCATACTCGACGACCTGAGTAGGTCGATCCATCACGTTTTAGCGAAGCGACCTACCTCTTGCCAGGCATAGTCCATACCTGACGACCTTGTTGATTTTTATTCTTTGGCCTCGACACCAAGTTGAGGACTTAATCCATGATGCACGAGTCTGTTTCATCTTGTTCGCCCAACGAAAAGACCCATTCTTTGTGATTGTTATCCCGTCTCTCCGGATAGGACCACAATCGTGACCTATGTTATCTATTTACATTAATTCAAATTTAAGCATTCCTAAGTCCATTTGCCAAAATATAATATAAGATTCCGTACAACCAATAAGCCAGAGAATAAATAAAAACTAGAAAACAAGAGTTCGAAGCGAACAAGAAGAAAAAACAAATTTCATAAACCCGAGCAAAACAGTTTATCATCATCTCATAGCATGCCTAGGGACCGTCCTCGATCCCGTACATGTGTAAGTGACTTATCCAACGTACTGCGGAGTTTGTTACTTATTCCATGCCATCCCGATCAACTGATGACAGGTTGATGATAATGCCTTCATCTAGTGCCATTTTCATTTGAGGTGGACGGTGGCTGCTCCTGTTCCACAACCGCAGCCTAATTCCTTACATATTGTTGTAACTGACCATTCCTCATGTGTTCTTCAATGATATCCTTCAAATGCTTACGGTCATTTGTATTGTGCCCATCTAGCTCATGGAATAAGCAGCGCTTTCCTGATGTCCATTCGCGTTTAGAGGGTTCTCTTCTTGCCGGCCTTCGTTAAGGAAGGCGTCCTCGAGTATCCGATATATCCGTTCTAGGGTTTCATTCAATTTCGAGTAAAAAGAGAATTTGAGTTCCCCCCTCTATCCCTTCGACCAATCGAAGCTATTATCCATGTTTCGTTTACCTTTGTCCTTTCCTAAGCTTTCACCAGGTGGTTCTACACCACGTACCGTATTAGCTTCTGTTGCCTCTTTATCAGCTTTCACATCTTCTTGTCATAGGAACCTTTCCACTTCATGATAGAACTCCTTGAGATCCATCGGTGGATCCCGTATCAGTGATATCTTAAAATCTGAATTATTTGCAACTCCTGACACAGCCACCATCAAAACCATCGATGGATCTGGTCGATCCACCGAAACAACCGCTACATTGAACCTGGTTAAGAAATTCTTGAGTGATTCTCCTACCCATTGCTTTACTGATGTCAATGTCATCACATTCTTAGGTATCGTAATGTGAACCTGAAACTGCTTCATAAATTTTTTGACCAATTCCGTCCATGTGCTAATAGATACGCTCTCCAACTGTCTGAACCATTGCGCAACTATATCCGTTAAGTACAGAGAGAAAGCTTCGTGCCAGGACTTCTTCCAAAGCCCTCAGTACTTCCATGTGCCATATATACCTCATCATATGCATTATTAGATCCAACTTTCTGTCATAAGCTTCTAGTGTTGGTAGTTTGAATTCTGGTGGATTCCTAACATTCCTGATATTAGGAGTGAATGGACTTCTATGTACATCCTCCAGATCCCTGTTCACTAATCCTTCACGCATAGCTTGCCTAATCATATCTGCAAACCTGTCATTGTCTTCCAGTTGCAGTCTCCTATCATCATTTTCAAGCTGCCCCCTAGTCTACAAGGGAATTCTGGAACAAATTCCTTTAGACAAGCATCCAAATTTTGATTCGCACTAAGCTCCATGGGATTGACCATAGATTCTCCAACATCACGATCGACCAGACCCGGGAGCATGCCCCCATGTCTTTAGGGATCGGTGCCGATCCCTCTAGAGAGATCAGTGCCGATCCCTCTAGAGAATGTAGGATCATTTTCACCCTAAGGGGGATGAATATGGTCTACTAAAAATTAATGCGGAAATAAAAACAAACACAGAAAGCAATGCAGAAAAGATCACACACAGATTTACCTAGCTTCGGCAAAAACTACCTACATGTTGCCCCAAAGGTTTCTACTATAAATTAAGTAATCAGTCGCTTACAAAAACACGTAAACTCACGATACCCGCTAAATCGATTAACCTAACTCTAAGCTCAAAACCCTACCACAACTCAGCCACTGAGTTGCGAATTCTCAAACTACGCACCGTAGTTTATATCTACTTACAGAACTAGAAATTTACCAAATTTTAAAAAAGAAAGTTACAAAATAAAACTTAAAAATCAAAACCCTATTTTAAAAATTGAAGCCCAATATAAAAATAAAGCACGACCCAAATATAATAGAGAGAAGACTGTCTCCCTTTTGATTTTCGTCTGAGTAATTTCTTTGGCCATTCCTTTTGTTTGCTCTCAAAAATTAGGGTTTCGATTGTATATGTTTAAATATATTTTAATTTAATCCTCTTTTTACTGCCAACGACTTGTTCAATATTCACTGTGACCTCTGATTGAATTTATGAACTTGTTATTCACGTGTTTTCCATATTCACCTAATTGAACCAAGTTCACTTCTTTGTCCTCAATTCTGGTTGTAGTGTGGTCTGCATTGATTATGGGAATTGTCTTGTTTTCATGTTCCATTTGAAGTCATGGCTGGATCTTTATGTGTGCGTTTCCGAAAAGCTTGCATATATGTGCATGTAGTCATGTTGGTTATTGCTTTGATCTTGTGTTCTCTGTTGCATATGTGTGTGTACTTTATGTTGTTATCATCTCGGTACTTGTGCTTGAATTCTGATTTTAATGCATTGCTCCATTGTTTCCTTGATGTCTCCTTTGTTGCATACATGTCATTGTGCTTGTGTGGGTCTGGTGCACTTTAGTTTTCTATGGCATCAATTCTGGTTGTCACTATATATATATATATATGTGTGTGTGTGTGTGTGTGTGTGTACTGCCATGTATATATATGTATGCTGGTCGAGTTTTATATTTCATTTCCTTGTATTTGAAACTGCTTCTTTTAAACTCTCGTGCACTTCAGTGTACTGACCATTGTCCGAATGCCTGAAATTGTATTTATGCATATGTGTGTATTCTTTGAGCATGTTTGTTGAATCTTCATGGGTCTCTGTTGCATGTTTCGAACTGGTTGGAGTCTGGTTGTATTTTGTTGCTTGGTTGCATATACACATGTCTGAAGCATGTTAACCCATTTGCATTCATGTTGTCATGTTGTACATATATGTTGCTGTCATTTTCTGGTCATAATGATTTTGAAGTCTGGTCTGGTTTCATGTAGCTTTGAGTCTTCATGTGTACATTTCTGAATGCATGCATATCCATGTTCATGTTGACTGAAGCTGAACTTGTATTTGAACCGCTTGCTCCAATGCCTTAATGAGTATGATTGTTTTTGCATCTACACTTGAGTTGAATCCAGTCTTGGCTTGGGTTTGACATTGTGCTCTTTTGTCCCTGCTATTTTAACAAGCAAGTGTATATCGGTGTTCACGACCTTATGGCATGTACAGTGATACACTGTGCATGTCACAAGTTGTTCGCGTAAGATGAATTAAAAAAATGATGACGAACAACCCAAATAACTGAGGCAAACAATACTTTCAAACACACACTTCATTGTGCACTGCAAAATATTTCTTTTTCAATTTTACTGCATCCGTATTTATTTTGCAGATAGTCCAGATGCTGGATACAGGCTGGAACAAAGTTGAAGATCAAATACGAGTGAGAGTGAATATGTAGTGAGGTGAAATATGTATGTAAAACTGTAAAGTGAAATTTGTGTAGTAATTGAAGTTGTATTGTAATTGAAAATGTGTAAATGTAGTGAGAGCTCAAATTTGTACTATATGAATTTGTAATAAAATATTTGTTTGAATAAAAATTTGTTTAAATATGAATTCTGAGTTATTTATTTTATTCAACAAATATTTATTTATTTATGTGGAAAAATAAAATAGTACAATAACAAATACATTTAAACGAATATATATATATGTTTATTATCATCAAACAAAAATCATACACTAGTATATTCTACAATATCCCACTTTTGATGAGAACAACATATATTAAGATTTTGACTCTATTAAATGTATTTGGTTTTGATGAATTCTATTAACTCCCCTTATTTGAATACACCCCTACAACAAAGCTCCCCCTTAACATATGTACGAAAATAAATAAAAAATATGCAAATAAAAAATGCAGTGAACCTAGATGAGAATATGGAAATAAAAAAATTGAACTTATTTGCCAAAATCTTAACTTCTCTCCTCCTTTTGTTATCAGCAAAAGAGTAATAGTGTTAGATAAGAGTGATAAAGTGATAGACATTAATAAAACATTAATACCTAATCGAGTATAAATAGGCAATTTAAAAAAAATCAAACAAAAATCATAAATACTATATTAGGCGCATATTCCATTTTAGAGTGATAGAGGTGATGTTGACATAGAAAGCCATATAGTTGTGTCCATTTGTGGTATATTTATGACAGAATTTTTTTTAAATACTTACTAACCATGCATAACCGTTAGGACTTTTAAATGAGATTAGTAGTATTCCTTATTTTTATTAATAAATTAATTCCAAGCATCTTCTAACCACGCATAACCGTGATGACTTTTAAATGGGGTTAGAATCAACTCGCCTATTTCAACCAATTTTGATATGTGTTTAATACATGCATAACCGCGAGGACTTTTAAATGAACATGAAAGCACATAATCAAAGATTCTAAGTAGTTCGCCCATGCATAACCGTGATGACTTTTAAATGAGAGTGAGTACTTTTGGATGATTTTATTGCTAATTAATTTAAAAAATGAATAATTTCCTGTTTAAATACCACATTTTGACATACTTTATTGGATTTTGATGAGTGATTGTCGTAGAAATATGATAGGAATAGAGATGGTCATGGAATTTTTACCAACCAAAGTTATTACAGTTTTTGTATGAATTTTTAAAGAAATTTACTAAATATACTGTCTCAAGTCATAATGTATGATTAATATCAACACTCATCACTTTTTTCAGTCACTATTTATCTTTTCAATAATCAGTAGGTATTTAGATTAGTTAACATAGGCATTTAAGATCAAATCCAAAAATATAAAATCAAATTTCTAAAATGCCTAAACTAAGACGAAGTCGACAAAAACTATTTTCTGGAAGGGGTTTTGTAAAAATGTCTGCCAATTGAAAAGCGGTTGAAATGAAATTTATACGGATATTTTCTTTGGAAATGTGATCTCTAATGAAATGATGTCTAACATCTATATGCTTGGTGCGAGAATGATGTACATGATTATTTGTGAGATCAATTGCACTTTTGCTATCACACATAAGTGGACTAGTTTAAAATTTAGACCATAGTCTTGCAAAGTTTGTATCATCCATAAGATTTGATCAGAGCAACCGCTTAGAGCAATATGCTCTGCTTCAGTGGTAGATAATGCAATACAATTTTGTTTTCGACTTGACCATGCAACTAACGAATGTCCTAACATAAAACACATTCCACTAGTACTTTTTCTATCAACTAGACTTCCAGCATAGTCTGCATCTGAATACCCTTTTAACTCAAAGTTATCATTAGTTGGATACCATAGACCAAAACGTGGAGTGTACAACAGATACCTTATAATCCTTTTTACAGCTTTTAAGTGAGATTCTTTTAGATTTGATTGGAACCGTGCACATAAACAAACAGAGAACATAATGTCTGGTCTAGAAGCAGTAAGATAAAGAAGTATACCCATGTGTATCTAGAGTAATCATCAACCAATACAAAAAATATCTCTTACCACCTAAACTTGAAATATCGTTAGGTTCAAACAAATCTATATGAACTAGTTCAAGGACTCTAGAGGTACTTACAGTGTTCTTGGCATGAAAAGATGATATTTTAAATTTTCCCATAGTACATGCTTTACATAGAATTTCTGTTTTGAAATCATGAGATGGTAAACCTCTTACCAAATCTCTTCTTTTTAATTTGTTTAACAGATTCATGCTAACATGTCCTAATCGTTTGTGCCATAAGTTTACTTCTACATCCTTAGCTATCAAACATTTTGAAAGAGTGAGATCATCAAAAGATAGAGAGTATATATTACCTTTCCTCTTACCTGAAATAAGGTTTCTTTTGATAATTGGTCAACAATTTTGCACAAATCAGAATCAAAAACAACATCCATTCCCTTATCACATAACTGGCTGATTGAAATCAGATTATGGTGCAAATTTTCAACATGTAATACATCGTTTAAGGTAAATGTGCCATTACCTACTTTACCTTTACCGATAATCTTACATTTATCGTTGTTGCCCATTGTGACTCTGCCACCTTTGTACATCTCTAGGCTAAGGAACTCTGATTTATCGCCCGTCATATGCCTGGAACAGGCAGAATCCAGGTACCACTCTTGCTGTTCCTTAGCTTGCCAACACACTTACACGAGAAAAGAGTTTTGTGACCTATTTGTTTTTATAAGTCCATGATTGTTGGTGACAAAAAATTTGGAAAAACAAGTTTGCGTAGAACCAAGACAGTCTATGTTTGTTCCTTTTGGCACCCAAATTTGTTTGACTTTAAGGACTTTTACATTGGTGCGTTTAGGAACCCAAATTGGTATGGTTTTCATGTGTTTGGGTCTATACCAGCAATTGTTTTGATTGTGTCCAATTTTTCCATAAATCGTGCACTTGGAGTTGACATGATAAGCTTTACTTCTACCTTTTTCAGATTGAGTATACCCAAGTCCTTGTCTAATAGTATTAACAGTTTATTTCCCTAATAACATATTTAGTGATCTTTCTCCTTTGGAGAATTTTCCTAAAGTTGTAGCCAATTGTTGGACTTGTGACAATTTTTGGACTTGTGACTTGAGAGATTCATTTTCATTCAATAACAAAGTGCACCTTTTAGTAGAATTTTCTCTCCTAGTATTTTCACTTTCTTTCAAAATCAAAATTTCATTTTCAAGCGATTTAATTTTAGTTTCTGATTTTTTTATTTCCTCTTCTAATGACGGACAATTATCACACTTAGGGCTCTTAGTTCTATAGTTTTGAACCAATTGATCAAGCTGCTTATTTAGTTCTATCAAACTATCTCTTTGTGATTCAATTTTAGAGTACTTCTCCCTAAGTCTTTCAAAACTGCCATTTACTTCATGAAAATATATAAGTAATTGCGAGTGAGTAAGTTTAAATACCTCGCTTGGTTCGTCATCATCAATGTCACTTGTTTCTCCTGAAAAGCATAGATTTTCTTTTTCATTCTCACTGCCAGTGCTCTCATCATTATCTTCATCACTTTCATCCCAAGTTGCTGCAAAACTTCTCCTTTTCGGTTTCTTTCCTTTGTTGAATCGATTTTGAGGATAATTTGGCTTGATATGACAAGGTTTATTGCACTTGTGACAAATGATCTCCTGCTTTTTTGAGTTGTCTAGAACTTTGATGATTCTGCTCTTCAGTTGTTGATTTTGGGCTGGATTTCCATATTTGCGGTTCCACCTTTTGAATCTCTTTATTATTAGTGCCAATTTAGCTGCTCCTTCATCATCACCATCATCTTCACTTTTCATCGTTCCTGTGAGAGCTATTGATTTCTTTTGCGTATCTCCTCCTTCACATTCTTCCTTGAATTTGATTTCTAGCTCATAAGTGGTCACTACACCATACAACCAATTTTGCCACACCCAAATGCGGAAAAATTGCCACGGTCTTAAGCCGTGGCAATTTTACCACGGTCCAGAGCTGTGGTAAAACAATTTAGCACGGTTGTTGGCCATGGCAATTTTGGAATGGTTGTAGACCGTTCTAAATTTACCAAAAAAAATTCACCCCCTTCCTTTTTGACATCTCACACAATCGATACACCCAGAACCCCCTTCCTTGAATCTCGTACGTAAGAAATTATTTTCCATCCCGCGTACGCAAGAAATATTTTCCATCCCGCACGCCCTAACTCTCGTCCATTTTCACCCAAATCCCCATCGACGTTCCTTGAATCGCCCAGAAACATAAATCGCTCCTTGGATCGCGTAAATCAAGTTCTCAATCAAATCTTTCTTCTTCGTTTCGAGGTATTTATACGAAAGTAATTTGTCTCTTTTATTAGTATGGTTTGATTCAAAGTTCTTTGATTTAGATTGATCTTTCGCCTTGTGTCCCCTTGGAATTTTAAGAATTTATTGACAATCCTTACAGAAGACTATGTATTTAACATGTTTTAGTTTTCTTCTTTATGGTACATACACTGTGAAATCTATATTAATTGACAAGAAATTATTGATGTATTTGCCATTTTGTAATTAGACCTATCTACATTATTACAGAGTATATGAACACACATGAAAACTAGTGACCAAGACTCATTTGAACTTTATATAATTTCCTATAACATAGAAAGTTGAGTTGATATATTAGTCAACTTGTGTCTTAATATGTACATACTATAAAGAATATAAAATTTTAAATTAAAATTTACCTTATATGACATGCAAAATTTATCACTATTTGTGGACTTTTAATCGTACTGTAAATATCCTAAAATTAGTTAGTACATAGAAGGAAAGCATTAGAAGAAAGAATAGTAATTTATTCATACCCAAAATATATATATATATATATATATGGTACTTTAATTTAGCTTAGACTAGAAAAAAATATAATGAAAATTTTCTCGTTGATTTATTCATTGGTCCATACAGGTTCTGTTTTAAATTATGTACTAGCCCTGACTATGTAGTAAGCTTTGCAGTTTCATTGAGTACAAAGTCAAAATTTTGATAAATCAAGTTTTGATTAATGAAGGTGTCTTACAAGATAAGGTGGAAGCAGGGATTGGACTAGTTAGACTTAATAATCAGAACCAAGTCAATTTAGGTGTATTGTATTATCATTTGGTCCTTTGATCTACTTGTCGTTAATGTACATTAATTTCTTTGGCCCTTGCTACTATAGTATGACTGATTACTTTAGATTGTGATGTTACATTCTCTCAACTGATATCTAGATTACACAACTCAGTTTCATATATTCTTTTGATTTCCGTCGATAAATAATTATATGTTATGAATCAAAATTTATTTTAGTAACTGTATTTTGGTAAATATTTCTCTGTAAGGTTAAATTTGAAATGTGTAGGTTTCAATCTAACCAAATTTTGGGATACATTTCAAAACTTAATAACCACAATAGCACAAAAATGCATCATATAATAAAGTTATATGTACACTGTTTTGCCTGCCAATCAATATTCAGTATATTAGTCAACTTTGAATTTTCTTAGGTAAAGAAATACACGACGTTCAAGGTTATATACTGGAAGAGATGACACATAAACAGAAGTAGAACCAGTATTAGACGACCATCCCCATCTCTGGAAGAGTACAGATAGCACAAGTCCACACTATACAGTACATTTTTCTGATATATAGGTAAAAGAACAAAAATACATTGTTCCTTTACTTACTGATATATAAAGGTATACTAATATACTTTTGATACATACAGTTAAAAGTTATGTGCAAAACTTATTTACATTTGTTTGTCCATAAGGTGTTGTCTTCTAACATTACAAACTACACTAATTTTGGTTAATTATTTTTTGTAGGTGAAAAGCGTCATTAAAAATGGATACCAGGTTTCAGAGGACTCCAGTCGATTGCCACAAATGAGTTTGGGTAATAATTTTATATCTATTATTATAAATTAAGTTGGCAGTTACAAATCCTTACATTAACTTTTGCGGTTAACAATTTTTATTACATTCTTAGATGAGCTTGATAATAGCACTGAGTTGTTTATGCTAAAGTATGAATTTTCCTTCTTTCAAATATTCATTTTACCTTTACATGAATGTGGACTTATGGATTTCAAGAGAACCATCTAAGTAAATTAAGTCTTAACATGTGCATCCAAGGCACATGCTAACATTTCCAATGTTTAAAATATTATGAATTAAATTGGTAATAGCTCAATTCTACTTTTATATACCTGTTTATTTTTAAGGAACCAAATACTGTGAAGCAAACAAAAATTGCCTTCAGTTTGTAGGTTTTCAAATTAAAAGGAATCTCTGATTAATATCAATTTGAGTCCTGAAACAAAATTTATCTCAAAATTTACCCTAATTTTTAGTTAATAATATTTTTTGAAAGTTAGTTTGAATTAGTTAATGGTTAACTTGGAATCAAATCAAAATTGAACAAATCACATGAAATGAAATTAAGGGTTGAAATGATGATGACTTAAAACAAAATAGCGAAAGCCTCAGTTGAAATTGAAAGTACTCAAAACATAATCACTTAAGGAAGCACATTAGTTGTAAAGTAAAAAATTGTAAAGAGGAAGCTGAAAATGAAAAACAATTATGTAGAACATGCCAGTAATTTTTTTTCATTCGGAAGAGTTGTCTCAGTTGCATTCGATTATTTTGATTAGTTTTTGTTAAGCTAAAAAGTTGGCCTAACTTTCAAGAGTTAGATAGAAGTTAGGTGGAATGGTATAGTACTGTTTTAGATAGGAATTCACACACTAAATATTTTTTTATCACAAATCAATATGATTCCCCCAACACAATTGTGTGTTATTTGTGATATCAATCCACTGGAATGGTATAGTTTGGAGGAACGTTTTTAAGTTATTATCATTTAGTTTATTATTTCTAATAAACCAATAATAGCTAGTTTATACTTTATTGAGAGTGTGAATATATCTTTTATACGTTTACCATTATTCGTACACCTAATATTCTATTTTATAATCAAACCGACCATAGGGAGGTTTGCCTACTTCTACTAGGCAAAATCAATTTTCCTGAAGCCAAAAAAACATTCCCCATGTTTTGTTTTGTTTTCCCCCGTTTCCTTCTCCTCCGTACTTGTTCTTTTTCCCCGTTTCCTTCTCCCCTGAATTCTCTCTTCCTCACCGCGTTTTATCACTTTGACAATTTCACCTCCGTTCTTTCCGTTCAATTCTCTCTTCCGCATACTCCTCTTCTCCCCTAAATAAAACCCTAACCCAGTAGCTGAATCTGAAGGCGGTCGAGATTTTGGATCTGATTCTCGATTCTGATTGGATCGATCCCAAAAGTAAAGCTACCGTCGTTTCCGCTCTCTACCAGGAATTCAATCCCATTATCGATTCCATTATAGGCATTTTAAAAGATGAGGACTCTCGTTTGAAGAATGGGTTGCATTGGTTCGGAAAAGAAGCTTCAAATATCCTCCAACCAGCAGATCTTACAGCAATACTGATTCGATGCCTTCATTGTTCATTCCTCTTGATTGGTTTGTATCTCTTTTAATTTTCCCTTTTTTACGATTTGAAATGAATGTTGCTTTTATTCTTATTAAACGCGTTGATGAATATATTGGGAATTTGTGTAGAGCAATTTATTGAACTGCAGTATATTGGAAGTTTAATGTTAGAACGCGGATGCAGTATCAATATAAAACCATAAATGTGGACGACCAAATTTATTGAACTGCAGTATATTTCCATAATTTCAAGCGATTTTTTGTGTAGTTTGAGCTTTTTTGATTTGAAAATCTTTACTTCAGCATCAGAACTTAAAGGGTTAGTTTGTAATATAAGAACATTCAGGCTTCGGACTTTGCAATTGCTGAAGCAAAGATTTGAGATTTCTCTGATACTATGTTTAGCTAATATCTTCATATCAGGAAGCAATAGCTTGAATATGTAATGTATTATAATTTATAAATCCATTTTTTACTCTATACCTTAAATATCTTCAATCTATCATTTTCATTTACTTACCACCCCTCATCAATTTCTCAGACTCAAAAGCTACAATGAGATGATGAACTAACCGCTATAGCAGAAACCAAGCATCAACTACAGACAAATTTATACATAAAAATAAAGAGGTAAAAATATAATTTACATCTATCATTCCATCTCTTGGTTTTAGTTTTACGTTGTATTTCACAATTAAGGAAAAAATGACCAACAGAACAAAAACGGCCAAAAAAACAGAGGAAACTGAAAGAGGAGATAAAATTTAATCAAGTGTTTAGTCGATTTGCATATTGCAACATAGGGAAACAGAGAAAAAAAATGCAGATGCTAAGCTACGAAAATAGAGAAAAACGGTGGTAGGTTTACAAACCCCCCCCCCAACACACACACACCCAGCTTAATGAGTTTAATTATCGCTTGTGTGACTTCAAGAGTGCTTAATTTTTCTAGTCCTAAATATTAAATTAATTTGCATACAGGTCTATATAAATTCATGATTATCGACTTTTAGACCTTTGATCCTTATGCATTAAAAACAGAAATTGAACATAACATAAAATCTGGAGTATCACAAATCTACAACATTATACTTTACAAATTTGGATTAAAATGAAAAAAATATCATTCATGGATCAGTCAAAGCAAACAACATATTAAAATTATTTGCAAATTAGACATGTGTGCAGGAAGTTAAACAATGATGAATCACTTCAGTGTGTGCTCGACAAAAGCAAGATGCTTAACCTTTACTCTACGTATATAACTCAAACTGTAAAAATAGCAAAATTAAAGTTGTGATTATTAAATGTGTTTTAGTTACATAACTCACTCAAAAGTCTTCTGGACATGCATGCATGTGTGTATGCATGTATATGTGCACGTGAGCATGTATAAACTAATTACCTGTTTTCCTTATTCTAGTGTTAGTTATGTTGTTGTATATTGCTTGGACTCTTGCAGTACAATTGTTCTATTTGAAGTTATTTACTAAAAAGGGCAAAGGTGTAACCATGCATTTTTCAGTTACTAATGACTATAATTATTTTGTAATCAATCTGCATAGAAAACATATTATAGTTCTAAAGACAGTTCATGGGGCGGACGCTATTTAAACTATGTCTGAATTTCAGGATCATGGGATTGATTTTAATGGTGTAGATCACCTAATCAAACCATTTAACTGTTGTTGTGGAAGCAAATTCTCTAGAGATACAAAGCATGCAATTAAGTTCAAAAAGTCCGATGTCAACAAATGAACATCCCCATTATTTTATGAATTAATTTTATTAGCACAGCAAAAATGATTCTTTCAAAATCTTGTAAATATAGTTCAAATTCAAAACAAATCACATAGTTAAATCATTTTTTGCCAAGCTGTCGCCAAATCAACATTTTGCGTTGATGTGATTTCAAATCAGATTAGTGCAATTATTATCAAATATTCTTCACACCTGTACAAAATGCTGTGACTTGATACCGGTTCAAAATGCTAACTTAATGCCAACAACGCAAAAGTTGGCCTAATTTACTAATTTGTTTTCAAATTGGGCTTTTGTTTATAGAGTGATTCAAATTGAATTATAAATTAAAACATGCACTGAACCAAATGCCACTACAACCAAATTATAATATTTATTTCCGCATAGCACAAATTATAATGATAAATTAAGATGTATTAGTTGCCCCTAAGCTTAATTTTTTTTGTTATTTGATGGTTGATCTAATTTTTTTTACAGTTAATTATGACAATAAATTATAATGATTTTTCTTTCAAACAAGGTACTGGCCTACGGAATTTCAGTTATTTGGCGGCCCATCGTATTTGTTTACATTAAATTTTCTTTTGTGATTATGTCAACACGATAAAGTGGTGGTTGTATCTCATCAAGGCTTCATAGCTTCTCCAGTAACCGGAGTACTATTTTTGAAAGACAAATTTACGCATTTACAAATTCTGCTTGAAAAATAAGTTTATTGTACAAAAGAAATATAAAATTTAGCCTGAAATTTTGAAAAGAGAGTTGGATGTTCTTCTTCCTTATTTGTTACCATGAATTCAGAGCAACGAACCCTATATTACATCATATGTGGATAATTTTTAACTTTTTTCTTTCTTTCAATTTTTTTAGTGAAAAATTTGAATCTGATGCATGCAAATTCATGTGCTTGTAGCCATATAGAACGTATTATATGCATGTATTATTTTACTTGCAAATTGGCAACTCAAACCTTTTCTTTATATTGTCTCAGAATCTAGGACAAAGTCTGTCGTTTCCCGCTGAAGGCTAGCTGGAAGATAACATTATAAAGTATTGGATCAATTTTGTGTTACTTGTTACCTGACCAATAGTGTAAATGACTAGCAGTGTAAATTAATAGCTAGAAGTGCAAAATTACATGCATTTTTTGGTATTTGTGCCACTAAAGGTGTTATGTATGGTTACTGTAAAAATACGGATATAGTAATTTTGGCACCCTGCGTTTGGTAGATGGAGAATATGATGCATTTTTGCCTATTATGTGCTGATGTATTTTTGGTGTTTTTAACCATTTTCAAAAATTTCAACTCTACCTAGAAAATGCGTCTGAATGCATTTGAAACAAGGTGGGTGAATTGTTTTCATGTTCTTGGCCTTACATGCACGGCTTGGCACTATATTTCTCTTTTATTGACAAATGATACTGGGTCTTAACAATCTCTATTTCATTCAGATATGGCCCAAATACAATTTCTGCTACGGTCACGTGATAGAATTTCATTTTCTATAACAGCTTTTATGCTTTTCACCAAGAGCAGTGGCCCCGCTTAGTGGCCCAGCTTAGTGATACTAAGCTCTGCCCCTGTTTACAGTTCCTATTTCATTATTATCGAACTGCTGGGTAATATAATAAAGCTCTTGAATACAAATATTAACACATATAAAATGTCCTTGGCATTGGGTTGAGCTGCACTGAACTTGATTTGCTACAACGTTAAAGAACATATTTTTTAGTACAAAAACGTGAGTTCCTTGAGTTCTTGGCAATATAAAATAGATATTGAAATCATTAACATGTTCCACTCCTTCCTTCTATGAGATGAAGGATGATGTTAACATAGTTAGCTGTCGTGCCGTTTTCCTCCAACCGTTGCATCCGTTTTTTTCCAGTCCATATCTTTAGGGACAACCGAAAGGGAGGAGTTATTCATAGATCTGTGTGTGCCGAACAAAAGGAATTTAGTCAGCGAGTTTATGTCGTACTAGTTGAGTCTGTTTCGTAGTCGTCATTAGTATATTTGGTTAAATTTCCTAGTTTGTATGGTTTAATTTTCTAGTTTGTTTTATTTATTTGTATTTGAAGTTAAAATGTATTAGTTTGATTTAATGGAATATTACACAACACAAATAATTAATTAACTATAAATCAATTAAATTAAAATCACAAATTAAATGCTCCACTCAAATACACCCTTCAAATACCTTGTTCGTAGCTACAAACGCATTTCCAGTTCACCAATTTCCCATCTGAAATATCTAGTCAAATACTCATTTTTGTACTTCGAAAACATACCTTAAGTGTGAGCGATTTTAGCAGGTCCATTGTGTAAATATCTTAAAATATCTCTTATATTTAAGATTTTTAATTGCTATAAATACTCTTTTTTGAATTTATGCAATCAAACGGTCGGTTTCTCCACCGTTGTGCGGTTGTACTAGTATAATCAAACCGACCGTTAGGGAGGTTTGCCTACTTCTACTAGCCAAAATAAAATACCCTGAAGACAAAATTATGCTCCGCCTTATTTTATTTTGTCTCGCGACTTTCTCTGCCTCCTTTTTCTCCTCAACCCGTGTTTTTGTTCTCAAAATCCAAAACAATATCGCCCCTTGTCCAAATCAACCCTACTCTACTTCAAAGCTAGCGGCTCCTCCTCCATAGGATGCTCCCTTCACTCATTCTATTCAAAGCGAGAAGATCGCCTGCAGTCCCTTTTTTTCTCGGATCTCGCATCATTTTTAGCCGAGTTTTCTTCATTTATTGGTACTAATTATGGATTAGGAGAGAATTACGTGACCTAAGCTTCGTAAAACCCTAAGCTGGCCAAGGAAACCTAGGGATTTTTCTCAACCGCAACAAGTAAATTCTCGGTTCTCTCTCTCTCTCTTTCTTTGATTTCTTATTATTTTCGAATTTATGTTTTGTCTCTCTCTCTTTCTTTGATTTTTATTTTTATGGACTTATCAACCGAAATCAAAGAAAACCCTAGGCACCATGTTCCGAGATTTTGATTAAAAGTGTGTTCTGTACTATAATCAAAATTGCAAAAGGATTTTTATTTAAACATAAGATTGTAGGGAGGCTCGCTGGATAATTGTGAATAAATGTTATTTTGTCAAATATGTTGCTTGGCTTTTGGGTTTACCATGCGTGCCTCGGTTCACTAATTATTCAAATACATATGGTAAAATGTTGTGAACCAACCTTTTAACTACATAATCTGTGAAATTTGAATAATAATGTTTCCAATATCTCGGAACTAAAGGTAGTCCTTTTGAAATATATCCTTTCACTTAAACTCTTATGTGCGGTATATGCTTGCTAGTTAAATTTTATAACCATTTGGTGAAATGTCATATTTCGTATATCACAATAATGTTGTACAAGTGAAGTAGTGAACCTTATGTTTAGATGATGATGCCAAGCGTAGATGTTATAACACGCTTTCTTTTTTATTTTGCTTTAACATGTTTATTTTATTTTATTTTGCCGTTAAGAGTCTTATGATTTAGGAGCAAAACTTCAATGATAAAGAAAGTTTCTTTAATATAGTAGAAGTATGTTATCATCACATGTAGGAGAGATAATAGAACCTTTCTCTTGGAAGCCAGGGACATCAATCATTAGTAACAAAACTTTAAGCTGAAACATCAATCAATTATATAAAAACAGAGGGAATGCAGAGGGAATGCATTGTTTTTGTACTTGAATATAACCATACTAGTAGGAGGCTAGTACTTTGTCCATGGAATATTGAAGTGTCATAAAATCTGTACAGTGCGTATTTGTGGTATTATGCAAGACATGCCAAAATATTGATGGATACATTAGGTATGAAATTGTACATTTTAGATGAATGCATCATTCAAAAATAATGCATACAGATACACGCAGGCAGACTGCATACAATAAGTTCAGCAATTTTAGATTAAAAGCAATCTACAGTAGCTAATTTGGTTCACAATGGACAATGCAATAAGCTTAGGAAAACAAGCTAGAAGCATCAATTGTTCAGAATCCAATCTTAAATCTTATTAGCCGCTAACTTGTGTTGGTGAAACTTGAGACTTGTAGTATAGGAAGGTGTTAGTGAACATATTAGGAAGTAATAGAAGAGTTCAATAAAGATATGTGTAGATTGAATGCATGTAGATAATATAATACACACATCAAAACAATGCATGTAGATTGAATAAACACTTTTACAAGCGGAAGTGTGGGTTTTCGTGCCATACTTCAGGGCTTCCTCTCTCATAAATGTTTAGAGCGTTAGTCTTCGTATTGCTGTGTGAGTTGAGGCATTTGTAATGTCTAAATTAATTTTGGGTTACTTTTCTTTATATTTCCCTGTAGTTATAGCTTCTATGAATGATTGTGGGGTAGCTAGCGTGTGTGGGTCTATTGTGTCACAGCTCTTATGTGTGTTGTGCTATAGTTGTATGAGTGATAGAGTATTTTGTGTGCATGAATCTTGAACGTGTTAAGTATATGCATATATATTTACTAGCTTCCGTCCAGGTAAGTATATGCTTATATATTTACTAGCTTCCAGCTTATATACATATCTCCATTTTAAGTTTATCAAGGAAAGATATTGCATTCAAAATTTTCATTTGTTAAAGTATTTTCTCTGTAATAGCTTTAGAGCAGATATGAGTATTTTTGGAATGAGAAAAGGTGCAACTATTCTTGTTTGTAAATTAGAATTTTACATACAAATTTCAGTTACAATATTGCGTGCGACAATTTTGTCAGAGAATTTCACTGATATTTTTGGAACTTTTTGACTCATTTTTGCACTGTTAGCAGAAGTTGAAATTGTACTCGGTTATCATATGTGCTGTATTGTTATTTCTTGAATACAGGCTGACGATGACTGTTGTAATTCATGTGAAGAAGTCAAGGAAGCATATAGGAAGAAAGGGTGGGGTTTATCAAATCCTGAATTGATTGATCAGGTTTGTGAAACTTCCTCTAATTCTTTGATTTGTTCTCGGAACACTTGATGATGCTAAAAATCTTTTCTGTGCACAAGGGAAGGATTTTTTACCAAGGTCAAAGAAGAAGGGGAAGGATGTAATATTAAGGGATTTGTGGATGTTAGCAAAGTAGCTGGAAACTTTCACTTTGCTGCTGGAAAAGCTGTGCATCACTCTCAAAATTTTCTTTCTGATTTGCTGGAGATTTCACTTGGAAATTACAATGCAAGTTTTTTTATAGATAAAATGAAATTGTATTATAGGGCGTATATAACATGCACTTGTGTTGCTTACTATGTTTATTTTCTTGTGATCAGATAAGCCACAAAATTAACGAGTTGTCTTTTGGTGATTTCTTCCCGGGTGCTATCAATCCACTTGACGGGTATGTTTGCTCCTCGAAAGAAAAGAAAAAACAATTTTGTCATTTTATTTTACAGTTCAATTCTATGATTCTTTCCTTTGCATGATGATTTTTTCTGTGTAATATTAGGACTCAATGGACGCAACATTCTACATCCGGGATGTATCAGTATTTCATTAAAGTAAGCATCTTGATCTTAATCTTCTATGTAAGGATTTAATATGTTATTTCTAGAGGGAGTTGAGATGGACTTGCAAATTAAAGAGTTCATCAATTCTCTCTATATAATTTCCTTAACTCTTGTCTGAATCATTTGGTTTTTTTTAACCATTTTTATCTATTTCTTTGTTAGCTAACGTTGATGTGCATTACATACTATTTTGTGTACATGAATGCAACGTTGCTGATGGTATTATTAATAATTACTTGGTTAATGAAATTATATATGAGAATTAGCTATTCATATGACTGTTGTGTATTGAACAGTGGAGAAGTGTAATTGCCTTTTGCTTTGAATGGTAGGGCTGGGAAATTGTAGCATATTATATTTATTACATCAATTTTTGCATTTGTCGTCTTTTTAATTAAATATTCACAAATATGATGATATATATTTAGGTGATATTTGTTTGATTTTTTTTTCAAAATCAATAATGAGTTAGAGCTACAATGAAGTTCAAAATTAAAAGTATATTGATCCTTCTTGATACATATACATGTGTTTGTGAATGGTGCATATCAATACATTGATAGCAGATCCTCAGTATCAAGTTGACATACATTTACAATCCTTATTATAATTGGATTTACACATTTTCAATTACCTTCATTTTTTTAAATGCAGTTAATTTTTCATCAAATTATTAATAAAGGAAAAAAATTAACAAATAGTTTTTTTTATATCAAATAATACAACGGTCGGTTTCCCCATCGTTGTGCGGTTATACTAGTAGTTATTTACTTCTCATATAGCTCCAAAGTAATCTTTTAGCAGAGGCATTTTTTGAATTAACTTCTGTAGCCTTAGTGCTACTTTCATGAAGTCTCAATTGGCTGGAACGTATTTTGACATATCTGACAACTCTGCACCTTTTTTTTTATTGTTTTTCCTTAATTATCTCTAATACTACTTCTTTTATATGATCATCTTGAAGTTCTTGAGGAAGGCTGTCATTCAAAAAGTTCAACTCATTAGATTTTGAATTTGGTGCTGTGGTTTCTTGATTGGCAGTCTTCGGGATACTTCATCATCGCCCTGGTTTCTTGCATTTTGTGGGCATGTGTCCTCATTTTTTAAATCTTTAATATGTTGATTACTGCCATCTTGTTCAAACATTCACCTTCCATTTTATCACTCTTCTGTTATGGTACATTATCATGCTCATTGTTGTCAAAATTCTTGAATCCTACATTTTACATCTCATTTCAAATCGAATCTCTCCCTTTAAGATTTGATTTATATTCCGATTTGTTTTATTCAAAGCATTATTCAAAGCACAAATGCTTTGGACAAACCACAATCTAATACATGTTAATGGTAGTACACAGAGTGAAAATGAATAACTGTGGTTGAAGATATAGAATGAGAAATTATCTGCATGCCAACCCAGCAAATAGTTGGTTTAATACTCAGATATGCTGCTGCTATTGTTTTCATATTTTTCTAAAGATTCGAAGCTGTCACTACTAACTCGATTGCATTTACAGTTACCGCTTTCACTGGTTGATTTTAGCATTATCTCTATCTTTTCTTTCTAGTTAGTGTTTGATGTGTGTTTATTGTTTGATGATAACAAAATATATATCGATTTTTAGATGTGTTTGTAGATTGTACACATATAGAAATAAATATTGAATATTAATATTATTGCACAGAATTTGACGAATTCAATCAGTATTTTTATTCAATATAATATTTTATATAATATAATGTTTTCAGTTCACACACTAATTTCATACATTACATTGATCTCATACATATCACATTTACAGTTTGTCCTCACTACATCACTCATACACTCAGTCTTCTGCATCTGTATTGTCCAGCTCCAGTATTTGTCCTGTCTTCTATGTACCTGTATAATTAACAACTACAGCAGTAATCTGAAAAGAAACAAATTTTAATTTGCAAAAATATAAAATTTGTTTTTAAAGCTGTCTCAGATATATGGGTTATCGTCATCATCTTTGATTGTGTAATATCTGTGCATATCAGTATTCATATCAGGGACAGGAAATTACAAGTGGCTGCAGTACACATGTATTCACGTGTGCACTGCCTCGCCAACTCGTGTGCACAAGGTCAAATCAAAATCAGATTCAACACAAGTGCAAATGGCCTCGACCAAAATTCAGAGTATCACTGCAACAATATCAAGTCAATGACTCAAGTTCAAGATGCAGTGAAGCATGTACACAGAGCATAGGTGGACAAGTATATATGAATGTGCAGACTCAAGTGACTCAAGTCCAAATGAACAAGTGACAAGACACTGCAACTCCAACATATCAAAGAAACAACTTAAACTGGACAAAATCAATGAAACTGTGCATGTACACAGGTCAAGAAAGTCAAAACAAAGAAATACAAACATGTATCAGTGAATCTGCATACATGAACATCAAATGCTCAAGTGGATGAACCATCAATGCACATATGAATACAGTAACAGTGGATATATACATGATCAAGTACATCAACCCAGACTCAACCAATGATCACAAGTACAAGACCACTGACTCAAGTTCAAGAGACTCAAGTGAAGCTACAGGGAAACAACTAAAACATGAACCAACTCAAGTTAGTTCAACATGCAAATGAAACTGTACATGAAGCATAACCACAGTAACTCAAATGACAAGAGTAGATGTGCAATACCATACAAGGCAATGCATCAGAAAACTCAAGTGAAGCTACAGGTCAGCAGTATACAGCAATTTGAAAATGTGATCCAGATCATCAGCATGTAATACAAGGTGAAGCAGGTAATCAACACTTCAAAGACCAAAGGAATGCAACACAGTGAACTGGAGGAAGTATGCATATTAGACCAGTGAGACCAGACTACAGCAGTTCAAGAGAAACAAAGACCATCAATACAAAAGTCAACAGTGTCAATAACAAGTGCAGTAGCTACAACTTCAACCAGCAAGACCATCAGCATGAAAACAATAACAAAAGCATGCAACATAGGTGAAACAGAGAGATGTACAGGTCAGAGAAGATGGTCAGAGAAAAGTTCGAAGTCATGTGATGTCAGAAAATATGTACAGTAAACAAATGTCAAAGCCGTGATCAACAGTGGACAAGTCAGAGACGTGGTGAAGAAAAAAAATATATATCACAAATTCTAAACCGTATGATCACAAATTGAAACAGTCAAAGAATTATAATAGGAAAGTTTCGACTGTATCAAATCAAAATGATCGAACGTTCAAAATTGAAATCCGTGGGTACAACGTTCTTTCCCAAAATATCACAACAATAATAAAGGAAAGAATCAACAACTTGGAAGCCACGAAAATCAAATCAGACGTGTATAAATAGAAGACCCAATATCATCATCGACAAGTAGGGCAGAACACGCAGAACCCAACTCATCATTGACAGAGAGCAATAGAGAACAATCAAGTTCAAACAACCAAAGTTAAGAGCAAAAATCACATACCAATTCCAGAATCGAGCAGAAGCCCTACTTCCAGATTCGCCAACAAGCAAGCAAATCAATTATCGTGAATCAACAGAGATTCAAGAAGCCGAAGCTCAGAAATCCAGAATCGCCAGAGAAGGCAAAGCCCTAATTCCAGACTCGAGGCAAGGAGCATCGAATACAACATAACAAAGCATCGAGGCTGAAGCCATAAATAAACTCACATACGCAAAGGCTAAAGGATTAATTCAAAGCAATAGAGAATCGAAAGGATCAAGCCGAAGCTCCACTTCCAGATTCGCCAGCTTTAATCTCAAAAAGAAAGCTGAAGCCCTAGTTATTTTTTGATTCACCATTATCTCAACAAAAATGAAAGCGGGCCGGAGCAAATAGAAGAAATAGTGGGCCGATAAAATAATAAAGGGGATAGCCTTAATTTAATTAGGGTTTTTAGTTTTCTTTGGGCTAGGGTTATTTGTTTTAATAAGGGGCAAAATTGTTTTAAAGTTTACAATTTAATTTTGCCCTTGTTTTTCATTGGTTTTTAGTTTGTACTTTTTAAATCAATTTAGGGAAAATCACCACCTAGGGTTTAGGTAGTGTCAGATTGTCTAGTTAGGGTTAGTTCAGTGAGCAGGGTGTGCGAGTTTACGAAACTCTATAGGCGGAGCAGGGTGTGCGAGTCTGTTAGAGTGTTTGTAAGCGGGATACTGTTTAATCCTAATAGAAATCTGGGAATGCAGCAGTAGGCAGGGGTTGCCGAAGCTGGGTAAATTTTGTGTGTGATTTACTTTTCTGCATATTTACTTCTCTGGAGTTTGATTACGTGTTTAATTCGTTAAAATTTGCTATTACCCTATTCACCCCCCCTCTAGGGTTAATCTAGATCATACAAGTGGTATCAAAGCGAGGTAATTTTCTCTTTAACTCTAGAGTCATGAATCCACCAAATAATGCCTTTTCTGAGGGGCAATCTATTGCTAGGCCACCAATGTTTAATGGGAATGATTATGCTTACTGGAAAGTTAGGATGAGTATTTATCTTAGTTCTGTTGATTATGATGTTTGGAATATTATTGAAACTGGTTATACACCTCCCACTATAACTATTGGTGATACTGAGATTCCTAAACATAAGGAGAGGTGGGATGCTAACGATAAGAAATTGAAAACCACAAATGCTAAAGCCATGAATGCTTTGATCTATGCTCTTGATAAAACTAAATTTAATAGAATTTCTCATTGTAAAACAGCACAGGAAATTTGGCATACTTTGGAGGTGACACACGAAGGAACTTCTCAAGTCAAGGAGTCTCGTCTAGCCCTGTTCAGCAATGAATACGAGAACTTCGTGATGGACAAAGGTGAGAGCATAAAGGATATGTTTGGACGCTTCTCAACCTTGGTGTACAATGCTAGAGCACTTGGGAAAGTATTCACTGAGGTAGAGCTGGTGAGGAAGATACTACGGGTCTTACCGATGAACTTTGAGGCAAAAGTCACGGCAATACAAGAATCAAAAGATCTGAGTAAACTCAGCATGGAGGATTTGATCGGTAACCTGATGACATATGAGCTTAAGCTAAAAGCAAAGGAGGAACGCAACAACTCCGAATCAAAGAAGAAGATGATTGCCTTAAAGAGCAAAGAAGAGAGCGGTGATGAAGCAGAAAATCCAATTGAAGAACTTGCAATGGCTGTCAATAATCTTAGAAAATTGTCGAGATTCAGGCCACGCAAGAAGAAAACAAGTGGTAATAGGTCAAAAGATTCCGACAACTCTGAAAACGAATTAATCTGCTATAACTGCAATAAGCCTGGCCACTTCAAACAAAATTGTCCACTTCTCAAAAACAACAAGGGAAAGAAAACGAAGAAAAAGGCCTTCGCAGCGACTTGGGATGATGAGGAAGGAGAGGAAGTTTCAACTGATAGCTCAGAGGAGGCTAACTTGTGTCTTACGGCAAGATTAGATTTAGAAGCAAGCTCAGTGGAATCTAGTGAGGTAAAGAACTATTCTTATAAAGAACTTGTCTTTATGTGCCTTGATCTTACTAAAACAGTTGATGCTCTAGAATCTAAAATTGAAAAACTGAAATCTGATAGGAGAGAACTTGCCCGTGAAAATTTTAGGTTAGAAACTGAACTTGAAAATATTCAAAACTTAGACTGTAAAAACTGTAAAACTTTAGATTCAGAATTATCAAAACTGAAGAATAGCTGTGAGAATCTTGAAAAAGAAAACTTGAATCTAAAGGAAACCATTGAAACTAGGAAAAAAGATTTTATAAACAGATGCACCTCACTTGTGACTGAAAACACAACACTGAAAACCAAAGTCCAAGATCTTGAAAAATCACTGAGTAACTTTTCAAGAGGAGAAAAATCATTCAATATGTTATTGGGAAATCAATTGTTTGCTAACAATAGAAAAGGACTAGGTTTTGGAAAAACACAAGTTAATGATAGTACTAAAGGAAAGAGTGTCTTTACTGGATGCGAAATAAATGGACATCATAGTCATAGGAACAAGAACACAAAATTTATACAAGTTTGGGTTCCTAAAAATTCTACAAACAAATTTCATATCTATTGGAACAAGAATAAAAGGACAAAACAAGTTTGGGTGCCAAAAGGAATATATATTAATAATTTTGAATCCACTCAAATTTATTCATCAAATTATTCTGTCACTAACAACTATGGACCTATAAAAACAAATAGGTCACAAAAACCTTTTACCGTTTAGGTGTGGTGGCAGGCTAAGGAACAACATTAGTGGTATCTGGATTCTGGCTGTTCCAGACACACAATGGGCGACAAATCAACGTTCCTTAGCCTAGTATAAAGGTGACAGATTCACAATGGGCAAACAATGAAAGATTATCGTACAGGTAAGACAGGTAATTGTATTTATTTTCAAACGATAGATAAAGTTTGAAAATCTGCACCATAATCTGAATTAAATCAACCAGTTATGTGAAATGATTGATTTTGATTTTTCATCTTTAAATAGAATTACTCGAAGTAATTATAATGATTGACAGATTCTAAATATGACTTGTTCTTATCTATGACTTTAATTTGTGCTTAAAAATTGACCAACCATTTTTTTCTTGGACTTAATCAGTTTGGTCAAATTATGATGATTGATTATTGAGTTCTCATGCTATGAAAAGGATTTTTAGAAATTGTTAAAACTGTTGAAACTTTACTGGTGAAAACTTCAAATTGCTTCTGAGATAATAATGATATTTTAACTGGTGATCCTACAGAAAGTATACATACTCGCTCTTCATTTGATAAAAATTTATGTGCGTTTAGTTGTCACAGTGGTGTTATTTCTAAGATTGAATCTGATTCTGTTGAAATGGCTCTTAATGGTGAAAGTTGGATTTGAGCGATGCAAAATTGAACTTAATCAATTTAAAAGAAGAAGTTTTTTTTAACAACCCCCTGGTTTTGAAAATCATGATTTTCCAAATCATGTGTATAAGCTAGAAAAAGCATTATATGGTCGTAAGCAAGTTCCTAGAGCTTGGTTGGAGAATTGAAGTATTTTCTTGGATTTCAAGTCAAGCAAAGCAGTGATGGAATTTTCATTTCACAATCCAAGTATGTGTTGGAACTATTGAAGAAATTCGGAGTTGAAAACTCTAAACCAATGAAAAATCCTTTGAGTCCATCAACAAAGTTGGATAAAGACGAGAAAGGAGTTGCTGTTGATCAGAAGAAATATCGAGGGATAATCGGTTCACTTCTCTATCTTACTGCTTCTAGACCTGATATTATGTTTCCTGTGTGTTTGTGTGCACGTTTTCAGTCTAACCCTAAAGAATTTCATTTGAAAGCCACTAAACGAATTTTAAGATATCTTTAACACACACACAAATTTGGACTATGGTATCCTTCTTGTGAAAATTTTGATTTAGTTGGTTTTTCTGATGCTGATTATGCGGGTTCATTGGTTGACAGGAAAAGTACTAGTGGGACATGTTTCATGCTAGGACATTCATTAGTTTCATGGTCTAGTCGAAAACAAAATTGTGTTGCATTATCCACCACTGAAGCAGAATATATTGCTTTAGGAAGTTGTTGTTCTCAAATTTTATGGATGATGCAAACTCTTTCTGATTTTGGCTTAGTTTATAAACAAGTTCCATTAAAATGTGATAGTAAAAGTGCAATAGACTTGTCTAATAATCCTGTTCATCATTCACGCACGAAACACATTGATGTGAGACACCACTTTCTTAGAAATCACATTGCTAGGGAAGACATTTGCATTAAATTCATTTCAACTGAGAATCAACTTGCTGATATTTTCACAAAACCTCTCCCCGAAGACAGATTTTCCAGATTACGTTTGGATTTGGGGATTATGGAAATTGACTAATCATTTTTCAATTTTTGGTTGAAATATTCTTGGATATTTATTTTCAACTTCAATTTCTAGGATTCAAACCTGTTTTGGATATCATTCAAAGATTGATTCGAATATGTTATTCAGTAGTGGAAATACGTTTGGTTTAAGAAATTTCATAATATGATTAATTTGGTAACTTATTCCACGACCATTTCTATTTCTACCATCTTTCTATCATTCATAATGGTTTTGAAAAATGAGAAGAGTGAATAACTTATTAAATTAAAAAGAAAAATAAAGAAATTTTTTTAAAATACTTCTCATGCATCCATTCTCATTTAAAAGTCCTTATGGTTATGCATGGATGGAGCGTGATAGCTAATGAGTAACTGCTAATCCCATTTAAAAGTCCTTATGGTTATGCATGGTTAGTAAGTGCTTATTTTATTTTTGTGCTTAAATGTATTTTTTTTTTAAATAAAATAAAACATCCCTCTTCTCATTATATAAAAACCAAATCATCGGTCCATTCTCTAAAATGTGGAAATTGTTATCTTGTTATGATATATTATGGTTTTTCCTTGTTTTTTCCATTTGTTTTCCCCTACTGTTCCATTATTTTTTGTCAGTCTTTTGATGATAACAAAAGGGAGAGAAGAAAGAAATTTTGATAAGGAAATAAGTATTTTTGGAATACTTCACCAAATCTGTTAAATGTTGTTAGTTGTTGTAACATCCCAGAATTTGGAGTACGTGATTTTTGAACATTTAATTCATTTTAAATGTTTAATGTGGACCCTTAATTGATTTTGTAGTGGATGGATGCGGGTTCAATCATTAAAATAAATTATAAATTCAAATATAATTGGGATAATAATAATTAAATATTCGAAATTGGGATAAAAGGTGAATTTGGGATAAATGATTATAAAAATGGTGTTTAAATGTATTTTTAAGTTCAATTGGTTATAAACAATAATGTTGGATTTTTAGATGAATTTGAAAGTCGACAAGTTATTATTTAGAATTTTATATTAATTTAAAAATGAATTTAATATTATTAAAATGCAAATTAATCAGATTTTAGTCCGGAATGAGCCAGAATGATTTTTAATGTGTTTATAAATTTTATATGATTTATTGTTAAATTAATAAAATTTTAAAGGTGAAATTTTAAGCGTTTTCGATAAATTCAGAAAATCGCTCGATTTAATAGACGAGTTAAAATAGCCTTCCGGGGCACAGTCTCGGAATTCGACGAAACCAGTTCCATTGGATCCGTAATAGTTAGTTATTATCGGATTTCAATTTTCGTAACGATCGGAGTTGTCGTTTGACCGTGGCAACTCGAAACGCATCGAAATCGATTTAACCGATTTAATTTTAAATTGATCGTTTTATTTCGTATCTCGCGCATACGATCGAATTGGCTTACGAAACCTGTTCCATTGTGTCTGGAACGCGGGAAAACCCCAGGATAGCCTGTCGGAACGTGAGAATTGGAGGTCGTTTGTATTAACGGTTAAATTGAGATATTTTATTAATTAAATAATATTAAATTTTATACATATATTAACGTTTTCTCCAAAACCCTAGCTCATTTTATCACCAGCCGCCGTTGCTTATACCAATGGCCGATATCTTCTTTCCTTCCCTCTCAAATATATCTCAATCCGTGCTTCAATTGGAGAAACTTTCTAAATGGAAGTTGTAGAGGGTTGAGGGATCTATAGATCCAACGGGTGGTTTCGCGCGAAGTGGTCATTTGGTGGTGATTTTTGCCTCCGTACGTGGGCAGTTCGTGCTTGATTCTTGAGCTATGGGGAGGACCGAGCTTTGTAGATTTTGGGGTGGAGGTGCGTGGCGTGATGGCGTACGTAGTGGCAGTCGTGGATCGTCCTCGAAGTCGACGTTGTGGGGGCGGTCGCAAGCCCTAAGCGGCGGCAAATTGGGTTCATTCGAACCCTGGCTTTCGCGTGAAGGAAGATAGGGGAGCGGGCTTGTTTTGCTGAACGTGATGAGCGGCCAGATTTCGTTCTGGTAAAATAAAAAAATATATATAGAGAAATTTGTTTTAAATCGTTATCCAAACTTTGTAATATCGTAACGAACTCATACGATCTCAGATTTGTACGAAACTGGAACCGTCGAAATCGCAGAGAAGAATACTACGTGATGGCGCAGATCCGGAGTCATTCCGGGCAAGTAGAAATTTGGGTTAAATCGGACACCGTCCGGTTTAATTTAAATTTCGAACGCTCGCCGAAACTCAAAGTGAGTTTTCTCACTCACATCTGGATGCTAGGCATTTTAAATAGTTAATATTTAAATATCTGTGTGATTGGTTGATTATAACTGTTGTCATCAGTTTGGATTGATATTTATATTGTGATGTGCTAATATTTGTGATGCAGGGAGAAACAGGTTGGAGGGATCCAACTGGATTCCTCACAATGTAGCAATTATTTTATAATTGATAATGATGCCTGTTTATATTGTTGTGATTGATGAATCTGAAATTTAACTGTATTGTGATAATTGTTGTATAAATTACAATTCCAGAATTTAATTATAAATGGATTGAATTGGGTTTTTACGAAATAAAATGAATGGTTAAAATAAGAATTTCAAAGAATAGAATTTGGAATCTGGTTGGATGGAAAATGTAAATTGGCCAAATTGAGATTTATAAAATGGATAAATGGGAAGTATAAATTTCTGGAAATGAATTCTATGGAAATTACAATTTGTTTTTAAAATAACGATGGTTTATTTTAATAATGAATAGTGTTATCCGG
The DNA here is from genome assembly GCA_030737815.1 of Allium fistulosum. Taxonomy (NCBI): domain Eukaryota; kingdom Viridiplantae; phylum Streptophyta; class Magnoliopsida; order Asparagales; family Amaryllidaceae; genus Allium; species Allium fistulosum. The sequence goes on from CM060901.1 coordinate 1,131,542,471, forward strand.
AAATTTAAATGTGTTGGAATGAAGCTTCCAAATGTAAAATTTACAGTTTTAAATGTAAATAGAATAGTTTAAAATGCCTTTTTCTCCATTGGAATTTTATTTAAGTAAATTGTAAATCTGGTTTCATTGAAGAATTCACCAAAATGTTTAAACTATATTTTTAAATGAATTTCTGGATATGAGAAATTGAGTTGGAACTTCGGATGAAGTTATAGATAAGTATGGAATTGGGAATTTATGTTGTAAACATAAATTGAATTTGAAATAAATCGTTTGGATTTATATGAAGAATACTTTGGAATGTTTGAACGGGATAGTGTTTCCCTGGGAAAACCAAGTTAAAGTTTTAAAGGTTTTTATTTAATTAAAAGTTAAAGTTTTAAATTGTTTAAAGAGTATTTTAAGAAAGTATTACTTTGGAAGAAGAAATTTCAAGTTGTTTTAAAGTTATATGATTAAGTTATTGGTAAAGGCTAGTATTATTCTTTTAAACTCCACTTTTAAATTTAGTAAACTAAACCTTTATTTAAATCGAATTTATATCTTATATTAAATAATAGTATTTAAAATAGTTTTGAAATTTATATTTTGAGTAAATAGATAGAAGGAAGTTACATATTTTAAGTATATTTCAGTATAAAGTATAAATTAACAGTTTTAAATGCAAAAAGGTTTTATACTTGGTTTTTCCAAATGGGAATAAATGGTAAGACTTTACCCTGTAAGGAAGAAATTGGGAAGTCGTTTCAAAATGAGTTTTGAAATGTGAAAATATATCTTTTAAAGATATTAAAGGGAAAGAATAAATAATGTGTGATATTATTTATTGTGTGATGGATGCTTATGGATGCTTGTGAATGTGAATTGATAGTTAAATCACCGACTATCAATATTGGCCAAATGCGCTGATCGTTTCGAAGAGACCGGGATCGAGATTTATTTCTCGAAAACCACTTCGATCCGGTTTGTACGTTTCGTGTAACGTGTTCGGAGTCGAAGATGGAGCAGTGAAGAGCAAGGGCTAGTCGCTACTAATCCTGAGGATATTTCCAAAATGGATGTAGTAGGGGTAGTGCCTTCGGTTCCGTTCGGACCCGGGACGGACTTGTATGGACGAATGCTTTCGTGACATCGTCAGGTGGACGGTGGGCATTCTAAGGGATATGTTCTATAAAGGTAACGCTTAGCCTCAAGCCTCATCAACCGGGAATGACTGAAATCAGGGGTTATGCAGCAAGGCTTCGTGGGTAGCGCCCACTGGAGAGTATGGTCATCCCTGTCTAGATGTCCCTTTTATTTCGGCTTAGTGGTGCGGTTGCTGATCACAACCGTGGGGTGATTATATTCGGAATTGCCCATAGGTGATTCCGGCCTTGTGTTGCAGGGGACTTAGGGTGGGTCCTCGGTACTGTGATCTAGGCCACGTACTGTGACAGGTGGTACCCCAGTGCCTAGTCATTCGTTGGAAATCCATTTTCCCTACGTACCTTGTACGGCATTTGTTTGTATACCTATTAGCTGGAATTTAATGAATGTAACAATTTCGGCTATTTGAATAAGTATTTGTATATAGACACTATTATAATATCAGAGGATTTTGATATAAAAAGTGTTTTAGCTATCGTAAGGTAAAAACCCGACATGTTTATTTGTGGCGTGGTCTTACGAGATGCTTTTGATTTTCAAAGAATTTTTGAAACTTTAATAATCAATTGGGTGTATTTATGATGCGCTGGTATTCCAGACTGACTCGGGTGTTATTTCATTATAATGCTCGGGTCAGACCGAGTATTGTATATACAGGATAGGTTGTTATGGAGCTCAGGAGAGGAGCTGGAGTCCGAGACGTATTTCTCGTACTTGTATTATTCCGCTGCTGTGATTGTAGTATTGACTGATTGACTGGATATTGATGATTGTATTATGATATACTCTGATGATGATGTATTGTATATAAACAGATATAGTTTTCATTTGTGTAAAGATCTGTTCTATATATTATATTTTATCCGCTGCGATTGTGAGATTCTGATTTGGTTGGTTCTTTCTTCTTCTATCTACTTTCTTTTTCTTCTACAATCTGTCTTTTCCGGCATTCGATCGTCGGCATATTATACTGTTGAGTATTTTGTGTCGATTTTCGAGGGTCGAGAAGGGCGGGTCGTCACACTTGGTATCAGAGCTTAGGTTGGCGACAACCTAGGCTTTGGTGGGTAAATTTACTTATTGTAAATAGAGTCAATAGTACTCTATTATGAGTTGAGTGTAATAATAGCTATGAGAGCGTACTTGTTAGTGGATATAAAATTGTTTTTGTACTGTGTTGATTTATCGGTTGAGTGTTTATGAATTCTGGTCGGTGCGGGAAGTACAACCATATCGATAGGGATTTCTAAACTCTTAAACAAGATAAACCGACATAGTATTGTTTTTAAAGTGGGTAAATGAAATAATTTTACCCAAAATTATATTTTGATATAAAGAAATAAGTTTTCTAAATTATATATATTGGATGTTTGTTTGGTTGTTTCTTCTATAATTAAATAAGAAATTAAAATATGATTTAAAATTCGAAATGATTTCTAAGCAAACAGGAATTTAAAATATTAAATGGTTTATAACTAAACAGAATTAAATTATAAATGAAGTCATTGAAGTGAATAGAAGTTGAATTTAACTTGGGATAAGTTAAATAAAATTGAAAATTTGAAATTGAATTAAACCTGAATGAATTGGAATTAAATTGAATTTGATATAGGGGTGAAATGTGAATGCTTATAATTGTGTAAATGAATTCATATTCTTAAGTTATAAAGTGTTATAATTTGAAGTTGTGATTAAATGGAAATGGACTTAAATAAGCAATCTAAACCCTTGAATAGAAATGAGATTGAAGTTCATTAATGGAAATAGTTACATGGTGTGGCAAATTCAAACTTAATCCTAAATGGAATGTAAAGTAAGATAAGGTAAAGTGAGATATAAAAGATGTGAATGAACTTAAATAGTAAATAAGTTTTGAACTTAGTTATGGAAGAATAAATTGGATTGAAGTGAAATTCAAAATTCAGATGTAATATTGAATGAAATCCAATTCTTATTGAAGTGGTAAAAGAAGTGGGGTAAATTTAATTTGGCTAAGCAAAATTTCAAGTAAACTTGGAATAAATTTGGATAAGAATCAAATTGAAAGGAAATTTAATTTAGTTGAGATGATGTTGAATGAAGTAAATGCTTACTAAATTAAATCTAAAATGATTGTTTGGGAAGGAATTAGCTAAATTAAATGGGATGTGTATGGAATGAATAGAATTTTGATAGTTGGTCAAAGTTTGAAAAGGGTAAATAAAATCCAGTTTTGGATGGGATTTAATTTTGGTAATAAATATTGGAAAGTATGGATGAATAGTGAAATTAGCTTATAACAGTGATGGTTTGAATTGTAAGTAAATTCAAATGAGAGAAATAATTTAAATGGTCTCTTTGTTGATAAAATAAATCTAAAATGGATTGGATAAATAAACGAAGAGCATTAAACTTTGTAAATGAATTGAAATTGGTTGAATGAGAATCAGATGGAAATAAAATTAAATAGATAATGGTAATATTGTGAAATTACTTAAGCAAATTGAAAGAAACAAATGATTGTGGATGAGCTTTATTAAGAAATTTGAATGGAATTTGTTGGATAATAAAATTGAATTGAAAGTGAAATGATATTCATTAATTATTGTGGTAAATTAAGAATGTATGAATTGAATATAACCCAGGATCGAATGATATTAATATAAACTTAAATTTGGTTAATGGAAATAAAGATGTAAGGAAAATGTAATTTAACAATTACATTGGAAAGAGAAAATATTTGGTTTGTGAACCTTGTAATGGAATAAAATTTATATGAATCCAAGTTGGAAATAATTTTAAATGGTTATAAGCTTAAGTGGCAATTGTTTTGCTTGAATGACATGGAAATTTGCATGTATTTGCAATTGAGTGTTTAAAAGCAATTGGAATTGAATTGTGAATAAATTGATATGAATGGGAACCCAATTCAAAGAGTTTTGTATATGAATGCAAGTGAATTGATTCAAAAGTAGCAAATGAAATTGATTTTGAATCAATTGGAATAAATTGACCTTTTAATGAGTAATGTTTGCATATGAATAAAAATGGATCATTAAAGAAATGCAAATGTTTCAAGTTTAAAATAAAATTTGATTGCAAATCAAATTGGGAATGTAAGTTAAAATAAAGAAATGTAAGTAAGGCATATGTAATCATATTGAAGTGGAAATGAATTGGGTGAAATAAATATGAATTGTATATGGTGAACTTGAATTTAAAGCATTCAAGTGAAATAAAATGATGTTGGACTTGAATAAGTAATTTGAAGGTGATTAAAATCTTGGAATTGTTGATAAAATATGGTTAACATTGTTAATGATGAAGTTTGCTTGGTTTGGTTATGAAATGGATATGTGTGGCTTGCATTTATATTGGAAATGTTATGAAAATGCTCATATCTTTGAAAACTGATGAGTTTGCTTGAGTTTAGTACAGGTACGGAAGGCGTTCGAGAGAGTTGGAGCGCGTATATGCGTTATATTAGCCGCTTGCTATTTAAATTTGCTAAAAAGGTACGCCTACGCAAATATAATTGGGAATTGATATATATATATATATATATATATTGTGATATATTTTGGTTTTCGGCCACGTGAGCCGATGTATATATATTTGTGTATCCTGCGATATCGCAGAAGCTCCTCCGTACAAAGGAGACTCCGCCAAAATTTTCCAGAAATTTTGGGAGTTAGAATTTTTTTGGGGTTTTGGGGAAATTTTTAATAACTAGTAAAGTTATTTTGAAGGCGAGTGTTAAAATAGAGGCTTTAGAGTAAAGAAAGCAAATGGTTTTGAAATGGAGCTGAAACTTTTTGGGAAAGTGAATATAAGCTTTTAACTAAGCAAATTGGGTAAGTAAATGAGTTTGAGAGTATATTTTTACCTTAGCAAATTTCGGGGACGAAATTTTTATAAGGGGGAAGGAATGTAACATCCCAGAATTTGGAGTACGTGATTTTTGAACATTTAATTCATTTTAAATGTTTAATGTGGACCCTTAATTGATTTTGTAGTGGATGGATGCAGGTTCAATCATTAAAATAAATTATAAATTCAAATATAATTTGGATAATAATAATTAAATATTCGAAATTGGGATAAAAGGTGAATTTGGGATAAATGATTATAAAAATGGTGTTTAAATGTATTTTTAAGTTCAATTGGTTATAAACAATAATGTTGGATTTTTAGATGAATTTGAAAGTCGACAAGTTATTATTTGGAATTTTATATTAATTTAAAAATGAATTTAATATTATTAAAATGCAAATTAATCAGATTTTAGTCCGGAATGAGCCAGAATGATTTTTAATGTGTTTATAAATTTTATATGATTTATTGTTAAATTAATAAAATTTTAAAGGTGAAATTTTAAGCGTTTTCGATAAATTCAGAAAATCGCTCGATTTAATAGACGAGTTAAAATAGCCTTCCGGGGCACAGTCTCGGAATTCGACGAAACCAGTTCCACTGGATCCGTAATAGTTAGTTATTATCGGATTTCAATTTTCGTAACGATCGGAGTTGTCGTTTGACCGTGGCAACTCGAAACGCATCGAAATCGATTTAACCGATTTAATTTTAAATTGATCGTTTTATTTCGTATCTCGCGCATACGATCGAATTGGCTTACGAAACCTGTTCCATTGTGTCTGGAACGCGGGAAAACCCCAGGATAGCCTGTCGGAACGTGAGAATTGGAGGTCGTTTGTATTAACGGTTAAATTGAGATATTTTATTAATTAAATAATATTAAATTTTATACATATATTGACGTTTTCTCTAAAACCCTAGCTCATTTTATCACCAGCCGCCGTTGCTTATACCAATGGCCAATATCTTCTTTCCTTCCCTCTCAAATATATCTCAATCCGTGCTTCAATTGGAGAAACTTTCTAAATGGAAGTTGTAGAGGGTTGAGGGATCTATAGATCCAACGGGTGGTTTCGCGCGAAGTGGTCATTTGGTGGCGATTTTTGCCTCCGTACGTGGGCAGTTCGTGCTCGATTCTTGAGCTATGGGGAGGACCGAGCTTTGTAGATTTTGGGGTGGAGGTGCGTGGCGTGATGGCGTACGTGGTGGCAGTCGTGGATCGTCCTCGAAGTCGACGTTGTAGGGGCGGTCGCAAGCCCTAAGCGACGGCAAATTGGGTTCATTCGAACCCTGGCTTTCGCGTGAAGGAAGATAGGGGAGCGGGCTTGTTTTGCTGAACGTGATGAGCGGCCAGATTTCGTTCTGGTAAAATAAAATAATATATATAGAGAAATTTGTTTTAAATCGTTATCCAAACTTTGTAATATCGTAACGAACTCATACGATCTCAGATTTGTACGAAACTGGAACCGTCGGAATCGCAGAGAAGAATACTACGTGATGGCGCAGATCCGGAGTCATTCCGGGCAAGTAGAAATTTGGGTTAAATCGGACACCGTCCGGTTTAATTTAAATTTCGAACGCTCGCCGAAACTCAAAGTGAGTTTTCTCACTCACATCTAGATGCTAGGCATTTTAAATAGTTAATATTTAAATATCTGTGTGATTGGTTGATTATAACTGTTGTCATCAGTTTGGATTGATATTTATATTGTGATGTGCTAATATTTGTGATGTAGGGAGAAACAGGTTGGAGGGATCCAACTGGATTCCTCACAATGTAGCAATTATTTTATAATTGATAATGATGCCTGTTTATATTGTTGTGATTGATAAATCTGAAATTTAACTGTATTGTGATAATTGTTGTATAAATTACAATTCCAGAATTTAATTATAAATGGATTGAATTGGGTTTTTACGAAATAAAATGAATGGTTAAAATAAGAATTTCAAAGAATAGAATTTGGAATCTGGTTGGATGGAAAATGTAAATTGGCCAAATTGAGATTTATAAAATGGATAAATGGGAAGTATAAATTTTTGGAAATGAATTCTATGGAAATTACAATTTGTTTTTAAAATAACGATGGTTTATTTTAATAATGAATAGTGTTATCCGGAAATTTAAATGTGTTGGAATGAAGCTTCCAAATGTAAAATTTACAGTTTTAAATGTAAATAGAATATTTTAAAATGCCGTTTTTTCCATTGGAATTTTATTTAAGTAAATTGTAAATCTGGTTTCATTGAAGAATTCACCAAAATGTTTAAACTATATTTTTAAATGAATTTCTGGATATGAGAAATTGAGTTGGAACTTCGGATGAAGTTATAGATAAGTATGGAATTGGGAATTTATGTTGTAAACATAAATTGAATTTGAAATAAATCGTTTGGATTTATATGAAGAATACTTTGGAATGTTTGAACGGGATAGTGTTTCCCTGCGAAAACCAAGTTAAAGTTTTAAAGGTTTTTATTTAATTAAAAGTTAAAGTTTTAAATTGTTTAAAGGGTATTTTAAGAAAGTATTACTTTGGAAGAAGAAATTTCAAGTTGTTTTAAAGTTATATGATTAAGTTATTGGTAAAGGCTAGTATTATTCTTTTAAACTCCACTTTTAAATTTAGTAAACTAAACCTTTATTTAAATCGAATTTATATCTTATATTAAATAATAGTATTTAAAATAGTTTTGAAATTTATATTTTGAGTAAATAGATAGAAGGAAGTTACATATTTTAAGTATATTTCAGTATAAAGTATAAATTAACAGTTTTAAATGCAAAAAGGTTTTATACTTGGTTTTTCCAAATGGGAATAAATGGTAAGACTTTACCCTGTAAGGAAGAAATTGGGAAGTCGTTTCAAAATGAGTTTTGAAATGTGAAAATATATCTTTTAAAGATATTAAAGGGAAAGAATAAATAATGTGTGATATTATTTATTGTGTGATGGATGCTTATGGATGCTTGTGAATGTGAATTGATAGTTAAATCACCGACTATCAATATTGGCCAAATGCGCTGATCGTTTCGAAGAGACCGGGATCGAGATTTATTTCTCGAAAACCACTTCGATCCGGTTTGTACGTTTCGTGTAACGTGTTCGGAGTCGAAGATGGAGCAGTGAAGAGCAAGGGCTAGTCGCCACCAATCCTGAGGATATTTCCATAATGGATGTAGTAGGGGTAGTGCCTTCGGTTCCGTTCGGACCCGGGACGGACTTGTATGGACGAATGCTTTCGTGACATCGTCAGGTGGACGGTGGGCATTTTAAGGGATATGTTCTATAAAGGTAACGCTTAGCCTCAAGCCTCATTAACCGGGAATGACTGAAATCAGGGGTTATGCAGCAAGGCTTCGTGGGTAGCGCCCACTGGAGAGTATGGTCATCCCTGTCTAGATGTCCCTTTTATTTCGGCTTAGTGGTGCGGTTGCTGATCACAACCGTGGGGTGATTATATTCGGAATTGCCCATAGGTGATTCCGGCCTTGTGTTGCAGGGGACTTAGGGTGGGTCCTCGGTACTGTGATCTAGGCCACGTACTGTGACAGGTGGTACCCCAGTGCCTAGTCATTCGTTGGAAATCCATTTTCCCTACGTACCTTGTACGGCATTTGTTTGTATACCTATTAGCTGGAATTTAATGAATGTAACAATTTCGGCTATTTGAATAAGTATTTGTATATAGACACTATTATAATATCAGAGGATTTTGATATAAAAAGTGTTTTAGCTATCGTAAGGTAAAAACCCGACATGTTTATTTGTGGCGTGGTCTTACGAGATGCTTTTGATTTTCAAAGAATTTTTGAAACTTTAATAATCAATTGGGTGTATTTATGATGCGCTGGTATTCCAGACTGACTCGGGTGTTATTTCATTATAATGCTCGGGTCAGACCGAGTATTGTATATACAGGATAGGTTGTTATGGAGCTCAGGAGAGGAGCTGGAGTCTAAGACGTATTTCTCGTACTTGTATTATTCCGCTGCTGTGATTGTAGTATTGACTGATTGACTGGATATTGATGATTGTATTATGATATACTCTGATGATGATGTATTGTATATAAACAGGTATAGTTTTCATTTGTGTAAAGATCTGTTCTATATATTATATTTTATCCGCTGCGATTGTGAGATTCTGATTTGGTTGGTTCTTTCTTCTTCTATCTACTTTCTTTTTCTTCTACAATCTGTCTTTTCCGGCATTCGATCGTCGGCATATTATACTGTTGAGTATTTTGTGTCGATTTTCGAGGGTCGAGAAGGGCGGGTCGTCACAGTTGTTTTTCTATAATTCTTTTATTCTTCTGTAATTTTCTAAATCTTCTAAATAGGGAGTGGTCTCAATTGAAGGGGGAGCATACATATAGGGGGAGCTAAATATTTGCTTAAACACATTTATTAGAATTTCAAAATATTAAATATATATGGTCATCATCAAAAGGGGGAGATTGTTTGATGTGTGTTTATTGTTTGATGATAACAAAATATATATCGATTTTTAGATGTGTTTGCAGATTGTACACATATAGAAATAAATATTGAATATTAATATTATTGCACAGAATTTGACAAATTCAATCAGTATTTTTATTCAATATAATATTTTATATAATACAATGTTTTTAGTTCACACACTAATTTCATACATTACATTGATCTCATACATATCACATTTACAGTTTGTCCTCACTACATCACTCATACACTCAGTCTTCTGCATCTGCATTGTCCAGCTCCAGTATTTGTCCTGTCTCCTGTGTACCTGTATAATTAACAACTACAGCAGTAATCTGAAAAGAAACAAATTTTAATTTGCAAAAATATAAAATTTGTTTTTAAAGCTGTCTCGGATATATGGGTTATCATCATCATCTTTGATTGTGTAATATTTGTGCATATCAGTATTCATATCAGGGACAGGAAATTACAAGTGGCTGTAGTACACACGTATACACGTGTGCACTGCCTCGCCAACTCGTGTGCACAAGGTCAAATCAAAATCAGATTCAACACAAGTGCAAATGGCCTCGATCAAAATTCAGAGTACCACTGCAACAATATCAAGTCAATGACTCAAGTTCAAGATGCAGTGAAGCATGTACACAGAGCATAGGTGGACAAGTATATATGAATGTGCAGACTCAAGTGACTCAAGTCCAAATGAACAAGTGACAAGACACTGCAACTCCAACATATCAAAGAAACAACTTAAACTGGACAAAATCAATGAAACTGTGCATGTACACAGGTCACGAAAGTCAAAACAAAGAAATACAAACATGTATCAGTGAATCTGCATACATGAACATCAAATGCTCAAGTAGATGAACCATCAATGCACATATGAATACAGTAACAGTGGATATATACATGATCAAGTACATCAACCCAGACTCAACCAATGATCACAAGTACAAGACCACTGACTCAAGTTCAAGAGACTCAAGTGAAGCTACAGGGAAACAACTAAAACATGAACCAACTCAAGTTAGTTCAACATGCAAATGAAACTGTACATGAAGCATAACCACAGTAACTCAAATGACAAGACTAGATGTGCAATACCATACAAGGCAATGCATCAGAAAACTCAAGTGAAGCTACAGGTCAGCAGTATAGTGGGTGATGTTTTAAATGACTTTTCTGGTGTAGTGGGTGATGTTTTAAATGAGTTCTTAAACTTTAACTTGTCTCAGATCCTTTGATTCTTGAATCGCAGTCACCTTTGCTTCAAAATTTCATGGAAGAATTTTGAGGATATTTCGAACTATTTCCAGTTCTGTGTATGGTATTCCTAGGGATTTTGATTTGTATACAAGATTAGAAAGTCGTCCATACATTCCTTTGACACTTCATCCTTTGCCATTGTGAAGTTCTCATACTCGCTACTAAGCATGGTAAGGCGAGATTCTTTAACCTAGGAGGTTCCTTCATAAGTCACTTCAAGCGTGTGCCAGATTTCCTGCGTAGTTAAACAATGTAAGACACGATTAAATTCAATTTGATCTAATGAGAGGATAATAGAATTCATAGCCTTTGCGTTAGCAGTTTGCAGTTTAGTTTCAAGATCTATCCATTGATCCATAGGTTTTTCAACTTCTTGATTACCTACCATTACTGTTGGTGTGCTATATCCTATTTCAAAAATATTCCATACATCTATGGTTTTCAGAAAAAAATTCATTCTAGTTTTCTAATATGCATATTCACCATTGAACATGGGTGATCTAGCTATGGACTAACCTTCAACAAAAGCGTTATTAAAAGAAGCCATTGAAAGAAAAAAAATCAAATTTTTTAATAAAAAATGGTTTTTGTTCCTAGCTCTGATACCACTTGTAGGATCGTTTTCACCCTAAAGGGGGGGTGAATAGGGTCTACTAAAAATTAATGTGGGAATAAAAACAAACACAGAAAGCAATGCAGAAAAGATCACACACAGATTTACCCAGCTTCGGCAAAAATTGCCTACATGCTGCCCCCAAGGTTTCTACTAGAAATTAAGTAATCAGTCGCTTACAAAAACACGTAAACTCGCGATACCCGCTAACTCGATTAACCTAACTCTAAGCTCAAAACCCGCTACAACTCAGCCACTGAGTTGCGAATTCTCAAACTACGCCCCGTAGTTTGTACCTAGTTACACAACTAGAAATTTACCAAATTTTAAAAAAGAAATTTACAAAATAAAAATTAAAAATCAAAACCCTATTTTAAAAATTGAAGCCCAATATAAAAATAAAGCACGGCCCAAATATAATAGAGAAAAGACCGTCTCCCTTTTGATTTTCGTCTGAGTAATTTCTTCGGCCGTTCCTTTTGTTTGCTCTCAAAAATTAGGGTTTTGATTTTCTTAAAGCCACCACTTGGAGTTCAAATCGATTGCCTTTCGTTCCTCAATTCACTTTGTTGCTTCTTAAATCAGTGCTCTTCGATTTGCTTGCGGTCGCTTCAATGTCAAGTTCGAATGGAGTAAAATTGGTATGATATTTTTACTTTACTTTCTCTGTTAATTTGCTTGAACTCGAACTCCATATTTTTGCCGATGATGATTTTGGAATTTATAGGGATCGAAACCTTATAATCTCATTCGTATATTTTGGTTTGAATCCGTCAGTTACTTTGCTCGGCCATTTGATTTTCGATTGAATGTTTGTGATGATTTTTGACTTGTTCATTGGTTGACTTCATCATCCTTCGATTGTATATGTTTAAATATATTTGAATTTTTTCCTCTTTTTACTGCCAACGATTTGTTCAATATTCACTGTGACCTCTGATTGAATTTATGAACTTGTTATTCACGTATTTTCCATATTCACCTAATTGAGCCTGGTCACTTTTCTATCCTCAATTTTGGTTGTAGTGTGGTCTGCATTGATTAAGGGAATTGCCTTGTTTTCATGTTCCATTTGAAGTCATGGTTGGATCTTTATGTGTACGTTTCTAAAAAGCTTGCATATATGAGCATGTAGTCATATTGGTTATTGCTTTGATCTTGTGTTCTCTGTTGCATATGTGTGTGTGTACTTTATGTTGTTATCATCCTTGTACTTGTGCCTGAATTCTGATTTTAATGCATTGCTCCATTGTTTCCTTGATGTCTCCTCTGTTGCATACATGTCACTATGCTTGTGTGGGTCTGGTGCACTTCAGTTTTCTATGGCATCAATTCTGGTTGTCAATATATATATATATATATCTGTGTACTGTCATGTATATATGTATGCTGGTCGAGTTTTATATTTCATTTCCTTGTATTTGAAACTGTTTCTTTTAAACTCCTGTGCACTTCAGTGTACTGACCATTGTCCGAATGCCTGAACTTGTATTTATGCATATGTGTGTATTCTTTGAGCATGTTTGTTGAATCTTCATGGGTCTCTGTTGCATGTTTAGAACTGGTTGGAGTCTGGTTGTATTTTGTTGCTTGGTTGCATATACACATGTCTAAAGAATGTTAGCCCATTTGCATTCATGTTGTCATGTTGTACATATATGTTGCTGTCATTTTCTGGTCATAATGATTTTGAAGTCGGTCTGGTTTCATGTAGCTTTGAGTTTTCATGTGTACATTTCTGAATGCATGCATATCCATGTTCATGTTGACTGAAGCTGAACTTGTATTTGAACTGCTTGCTTCAATGCCTTGTTGAGTATGATTGTTTTTGCATCCGCACTTGAGTTGAATCCAATCTTGACTTGGGTTTGACCTTGTGCTCACATGTCCCTGCTATTTTAACAAGCAAGTGTATATCAATGTGCATGATCTTGTGGCATGTGCAGTGATACACTATGCATGTCACAAGTTGTTCGCGTAAGATGAATTAGAAAAGATGATGACGAACAATCCATATAACTGAGGCAAACAATATTTTCAAACACACACTTCATTGTGCACTGCAAAATATTTCTTTATCAATTTTACTACATCAGTGTTTATTTTGCAGATAGTTTAGATGCTAGATACAGGCTAGAACAAAGTTGAAGATCAAATACGAGTGAGAGTGAATATGTAGTGAGGTGAAATATGTAAGTAAAACTGTAAAGTGAAAATTATGTTGTAATTGAAGTTGTATTGTAATTGAAAATGTGTAAATGTAGTGAGAGCTCAAATTTGTACTATTTGAATTTGTAATAAAATATTTGTTTGAATAAAATATTTGTTTAAATATGAATTTTGAGTTATTTATTTTATTCAACAAATATTTATTTAATTATTTGGTAAAATAAAATAGTACAATAACAAATACATTTAAACAAATATATATATATATATATATATGTTTATTATCATCAAACAAAAATCATACACTAGTATATTCTACAGAGAGATCGGTGATGATCCCTTTAAGATGGCCGGGGACTGCCCTCGACAGCTCTGTTCCACTCCTTTGTCCAATAGCTGCGTCTCCATGCTCCCGGTTATGATTTCCAGCGAATCTTGCTGCCTCAACTCCTTGATCCATAGCTCCAGTAGTCCCTATCGTTCCAACTCCTTGATTTTTCATTCCAGCAGCTCCTATGGCTCCATCCTGTCTGATCTGTTGAAGTAGATTCTGCATCATCTCCTTTTGTCTTTTCAGCATCGGTTCCTGCATAGCATCCATCATTGTTCCCATTTCATCTCTGGTGATGTAGATAGATGTTTGATTAGCTCTTGCTCCTGAGGAAGCGTCATGACTCCCTTCATGATTGCTCCTATCCGCTATTTATCCCCTTGTTGATTGTCTCACCATTGCTCCAAATCCAAGCTCTCTAATTGATTCCAAATCTAAACTCCAAATCCGTGGGGGCTAGCTTTCTCAATGAAAGCACCAAGATGTCAGCGTCAAAATTGGCCACCAACACCCAATTATTTAAAAGTACCAATATTAAATCCAATCACAGAAATATGAAGAGAAATAAATGAAGAACAAAACTAAAACAATCGGAAAACAATTAAAAAAGACAAGATTTATAGTGGTTCGGCTAACTCCGGCTTACGTCCACTCCCAAATAATCTATTTTATTATACTAAAGTTTGTTCACAGTTACAATCCAAAATCCAGGAATAAAATTGGCAGAGTGTAGCCTAGGTTGAAGATAAAGAGAAGCAGAAAGAAGAAGATCTTTTTCTCATGCCATGCCTGTTGTATTTATAAGGGAAGACGTGCACGGATCAGGCTGAAATTTTGACAAAGGTTCGGGAGACAAAGACGAGGCCACCCAAAAATTTCCAAGCCCATTAGGGACAATAATAGGGATCAGTATCGATCCCTATTAGTGTGTCCAAATGGACTTCAATCCCTATGAGGGGTGCCCCATAATGTTAGCTACCTGCTTCCCAAATTTCGTGCAATTCCGACGTACGGTTTGTGAGATATCGTATCTTCTGTGAAGTAGTGTTGCTTGAATTATGATTTCTGTCGATTCCTCTAGAGGGATAGATACCGATCCCTCCAATCTCTTCTAAATGCCATGCGATCCCTAAGGGAGCTTCTCTATGTTGTATTATGCTTAGCCTCCAAGTTTCATGCCAATTGGATTAGTAGAACTTGAGTTATTGATCAATCTTTGTTGCAATATGTTATGAAGGCTGATTATAGCCGATCCCTATGGAGGGATAGGTACCGATCCCTCCAACTTGCTCCAAATGATATTTGATCCCTATGGGGAGTTCCATATGTTGTAATTAGTTTTTCCTCCAAATTTCATGTCAATTGGATATGTTGATGTTGAGATATTGGTCGATCTTTGCTATAACGTTGGGTTTAGCCGGTCCTTCTTTCTTCATCCTTTTGATGTGCGATCCCTAGGGTAGGCTTCCTAGGGTCCCCACATCTTGCTCGCAAAATTTCATATGCACTGGACTTATGGATTTTCAGATATTGATTTTTTTCCATTTAGTTGTACTTGCTTGGCTAAAATATGGCGATCCCTTTTATACCAATCCCTTTTTATACGATCCCTTTATTAGGTGAAGTAATTTGCCCATTACTTATGCATACAAATTCCAAAAGACTTAAGATTTAAAATGTAGCCTCATGGAGCCTATCTTATCACTTTGTACCGGTCTCATCTAGTTTGGAACAAAAATTGAGGACATGTGCCGATCCCCTAGAGGAAGGGATAGGCACCAATCTCCTACCTGGGCAAGGCACTAATCCGTACTTAGAATATTCTGGAGATTCTATCTTTTGGTATCGATTGGTCTTCACTTCATATCATTGCCTGCACTTGATTTCTAAACCTCACAATCATCGCTCTTGAATGATGGCCTTGATAATCGTGAAGTCTGTTGGGTTGAATTCGCCTGTCTACTGCCTTGGCAAAAGGTGGGTTAACAATTTCCATTTCAAGATTATTTTATTTCCAAATTAACTTTTTAACGTTAAACGTTTACTTAGACCCTAAGCTAATTTTTGAAATATAAACCCTAAATTTGATTTCTTATTTGAATTTGAATTCAAACTAAATTAATTTAAATCTAAGAACTTCAAATGCTCATAACTTCTTGGTTTGAGCTCCGTTTTCAGCATATTATATATGGAAACAGATAAGAATTTCGCCATAAACACAACGGAATAACTTTCATGGTCAAGTTCCAACTTTTATAAAATTTCCATATCCAACCCTTATCTTGTTTAATTCAATTTACTTTATTTATTTATGGTTTATTTTACGGGTGTTACACACGTATTAAAATTTTAGAACGTTTGGAGATCAAAATCTTAGTTTTTTGCATCAAAACCCTTTAGGAAAATTTCTCGGATCCTAAATAATATTCATAAATCCATATTCATAATTATTCAATCCATGTGCATGATATTTTACAATCAAAAATTCAAATCTAAAGAAAATCCAAAACAAACACATCATAATGAGATGTATGCATATTATTCACCTTGATCTGTTGAAATGATATAATTTGCCTTAGATTCTTTACTTCTTTGGTTTTTCTTCTTCTCCGTATCTTATTTCTCATAAATCTGCATACGAGCCTTAGTAAGATACAGAAGAACGGTCTAAAAGAGAGGAGTATACGTAATTTTATATATATATATATATATATCAAATACAAGTACATTACTATAGCGTTTTTCCAAACCCCCATCTTATTTTCTAATTTATTGGATTATGTTTTGAAAAATCTTTTAGGTTTAAATTTATTTTAAGTTTCATAAACCTATGCTCTGATACCAACTTGTAACATCCCCCACTTGGAGGCCCAAAACTAAGGGCTACTGATGCTGCAGTCATCCATAGTTATCAATACTTGGCGACCAAATAAGGTAATGTTAGATACATTGATATTATAACAGAAACACATGAATATGGAAAAAAATTAAAATTGTTAAACAACTTTCATATTCCATTTCAAAGCATTTCAATTTCATTACATAATCCCATTACGAGAACCACATTTCGAGAAAATATAATTATTACAACATACGCTAAGAGTGACATATGAAGATGCCCCATTGGATGATCAAAGTATATAACTAGGAAATTAAACAACTTGGCCTTTACAACAAAACACAATGGAATCAAAAGGAAAATAACTCCTAATAATTATCATGCCTTCTACACATCTCCGAAAGCTTATTCGTCTAATGAGGTACCTACAAACCTCAACTCTCAAACTACTCAAAGTTAATTGAGCACCCAGGAGTTTAAGGGGAAAACATAAACTTCGAGTCAGACACAAAGCCTGGTATGAATAATAATCACCATCTCAAACCATTTAGATATCTAGTGAGACCACTTCGCTTAGCGGATCGGGTTTTCCCCTCACTAGTATCTTATCCGAAACTTTATAAAAACCATATACCATGCTCCAACATCCACAATGGTTAAAACATAACAATTCAAAATATTATGATGATATGCAAACAAGTAAATCAATTCTGGATTACCCATCCCCTTTTATTTTGACTATCTGTCTCAGTTATAGTTTCTAGGGTCACTGTTAACCTATTAGTTTTCATGGGCTTACTAATATCATGTTTAAAACTTATGGACTTGTTGTCTGGTTACATAGTTTTCATGGGATCACTTAGAACCTATTGGCCCCTGCCAATAACTTCATTGTTTCATTGATTCTCCCTGAACCTATTGCTATCTCCAAAAACTTCCCTCTTATCCTAGTTTTCATGGGTTGACTAGGAACCTATTGACTTCTGTCAATAACTTAATCCGGATATAGTTTTCATGGGTTTACTACAAACCTATTGGCCTCTGCCAATAACTCTTTCTAAACATAGTTTTCATGGGTTTGCTATAAACCTGTCTATCTAACAACTTCTTTAATCAGTATTTAGGTATCCTATGTTCTGGTCTTCCTGACCTCCTAGATGAAGTTCTACTCATTTAGGAGTTAACTCAATTTATATTCACTACTGGGTCAACCTAATTGGTTATTCTGCCCTTTCTCCCTAAAATACTGTTATGGATCTATATTAAAGTGAATATGTAAACTAGAAGAAGCAAACATATTAACATAATAATCACCAACATTTGTGGTTTAATATCCTTGAAATCAATTTCATATAAAACATGGTTAATCCCTTTAACCTATTTTTTTTAAGGAAAGCTTCTTCAAAAACTTCATACTTAACAGCTATTTTAAAACTCCTTTATTTTTCCATGGTTTTCCTTTAGAAATGAGATTGGGTTCTTTGCTTTGAAAACTAAGGCTTTCGAAACCTCTAACTTTTACTTTCGAAACTATTGGATAACCTCCTTCGAAAGCATTCAAATCTTCTTTTTAGAACACTAAGCCTATGCCTTTCGAAACACTTTAAAACATCTCTTTCAAAACCCTCAAAACATACCTTTCAAAAGTATTAAAGTATTACTTATTAACTCGTAGAAGCATAGCTTAGAAACCATTGAAAGTACCCCTTTCGAAACCATTTGAAAGTATTCCTTTCGAAACCATTGGGTTTATCTTTAAAATATCTTTTGGGTCAAAGTGAATATGAATGAAAGTACCCCTTTCGAAACCATTAAACTTCATATATAAAGGAGTTTGGTGGAAAACTGCAGAACCATCCTTTCGAAAGCTTAAATCATTTAAGTAAAACATTTGAAGGATAGCTTCGAAACCCCTTTCGAAGCCATTGCCTTTGAAACCATTAAACCCCTTTCGAAAGCTTTATGAAGTGGATTATATTTATAAAACAAAAGCTACCTTTCGATCTAGTTGATGACTTCAATCCAATCGAAAGGCATAAGGTTGGCAGCAGGGTTTCGATTGGGTTGAAACTACCCCTTCCGAATGCATTAATTTAAAAACATGGCAACTCTTTTGAAAGCTATTTTATAAAACCATTTCAAAAGTATTGGTTTTGATTCCTTTGTATGTATTTATCAAAAACAAGGCAAGCACTTTTCTTTAGATGATAAAACAGAGACCTTCAAAATCTAACTGGTGTCGTCCCCTTCGAAAGCATGGTTTCGACACCATACTTGCCGCCTATTCTTCTAATCCCCTACGTACCAACATATTGATACCTTGTGTATCGGTTTCGACTTAGTGGGTTTCGACTTGGTTAAGGTGGAATTACACGGTCGAAAGGTACTACTGAAAGAGGTGAAACATAATTTCTGGGTAAAGACTGTTTTAATGCCTTTTAAAGTAAATGCTTTTTAACCAACATGCCTATTTGTAAACATTTAATTCGTTGTCATAAACTTTTCAAATTCTTTCTTAAAATAAAACTACCATACAATTTCAGATCTAAACAAGAATTAATTTAACAAATAAGCCCTTCCATTAAGCAAAACAATTAAATCATTTAAGTCCTCCTTCCAAAATAATTTAATTTCCATAGTAAATCACTTAGGAAAGATCCCCAAAAATCACAAAATTTCACTTTTAATATGTTATCTAACATATATAAATTTCAGACTCTATTTCTTCATATAATTTTTGAAATTAATTTATAAACCCAATTGTTCATATTTTCCTTTGAAAATTCATAATTGTTATTAGAATGCTGTTGCTTGCGTGGTTCAAGTTCATCAGAGTATTGCTGATATTAGTTTGTAGTGTGTATGGTTATTTGCGTGCATTTCTTTTCTGGACTTGGTTATTATATTGGGCCGTGTATGTTGGGATTTCTTTTCTCATTTTGTGTATAAGTATAACTCAAGCTTTCTTTTATTTGGTTAAGTTCTGTGATTAATAAAATTGATTTTGAACTTCTTTCCCTCTTTAATTTCGTATCATGGTATCAGAGCAATCTCAATCCAAACAATCTATCTAGATTGATTTCATCTTCATCGATTCTAGTATTGCCATGACGGAAAGCAAATCAATTATGGACGTGATGCCGGTGATGTCAAAGATCACTGATCATAAATTGGGGGATTCAAATTATTTTGATTGGAGCAAAATTATTCGCTTGTATCTTAAAAGTATTGACAAGGATGACCATCTCCGAAAGGATCCACCGAAGGAAGATTCAGAGGATAAGGATGAGCAGATATGGCTCAGAGATGATGCACGGTTATTTCTTAAAATTCGAAATACTATTGATGGCAATGTTATTAGTTTGGTCAATCATTGTGGATTTGTGAAAGAATTAATGGATTATCTGGAATTCTTGTATTCAGAAAAAGGGAATTTAAGTAGAATGTATGATATTTGCAAATCGTTTTATCGAGCTGAAAAACAAGATCTGACACTAATGAACTACTTTATGAATTTTAAGAAAACCTATGAAGAATTCGATTTATTGCTTCCAATTAGTTCAGATGTGAAGATGCAACATCAACAACGAGAGCAAATGGCAATTATGAGCTTTCTTGGGGGTCTTCCATCAGAGTATGAATCAACTAAAGCACAAGTGTTATTTGGATCAGATGTTACATCGTTGCAGGAGGTGTTTAGTCGAATCTTGAGATCAGATAGTTTGAATGCACAAAATACTCAAATCGGTGCATCTAACAGTAGTGCTTTAATGAGTCAAAGGAACTAGGGTGAAGCAAGTAGATTTGTACCAAATACACATACACAGTCTGAAAACCGAGTGATGAATCCAAATATTTGTACATATTGTAAGAAGCCTGGTCACAAATATCAGAATTGTTGGAAGTTACATGCAGCTAGGCAAAGACAGAATAATGGATCAAATAATAAATGGCAAAACTCATCAAATCAAAGAGTGAATGTTGTAAAGAAGAATGATGATGGATCTGTTCCTATTTCAGCTGATGAGTATGCAAAATTCTCTGAATACAAGGAGGAGTCAAAGAAGAGTTCTAATCCAGTTTCAAATGTTGTCAAATCAAACAAGTGGATTATTGATTCAGGAGCAACTGATCATATGTCAGGTAATCCACATCCTGTCTCAGTTTTTCAGATTGATAATTCTACACCAGTTCATGATCCAATTCCTTATGTTAACCCAAAACTTGATCTACCCATTGCACTTAGAAAAGGGAAACGACAGTGCACATATCCTATATCATCATATGTATCATATAATCACTTACCATCTACCACTTGCTTATTCCTTAAATCATTGGACACTGTTTCTACACCTAAGACAATTAATGAAGCGTTATCTAGTCCCAAATGGTATGCTGCAATGGCTGAGGAAATGGATGCTTTAAAACTTAATAGAACATAGGACTTGGTTCCTTTACCTAGTGATAAGAAAGCAATTGGTTACAGACGGGTATTTTCAGTTAAAATAAATCCAGATGGGACTATTGCTCATTATAAAGCTAGACTCGTTGCGAAAGGATATGCTCAAGTTTATGGGATTGATTATCTAGAGACCTTCTCTCCAGTTTCTAAGTTGACTTCAATCAGGCTATTCATTTCACTTGCTGCTATTCAGAATTGGAAGTTACACCAATTGGATATCAAGAATGTTTTCTTACATGGTGATCTTCAAGAAGAGGTGTATATGCTGCAGCCTCCTGGATTCATCACTCAGGGGGAGAATGAAATGGTATGTAAGCTTAATAAAACTTTGTATGGTTTAAAGCAAAGTCCCAGAGCTTGGTTTGGAAAGTTTAGTGTAGCTATTGAATCATTTGGAGTGACAAAGAATAAATTCGATCACTCAGTCTTTTATAAGAATTCTGCAGCTGGAATTATCCTATTAGTTGTGTATGTGGATGATATTGTTATAACAGGGAATGATGAAGTGGGAATCTCTTCACTTAAAGCTTTTATTCATACACAATTCCACACAAAGGATTTAGGGGATTTGAAGTATTTATTGGGTGTTGAAGTTACAAGAAATGAGAGTGGAATTTTTCTATCTCAAAGAAAGTATACTCTTGACTTGTTGGGTGAAACATGGAAATTAGGTGTTCGACCAAATAACTCACCAATGATGCCAAACAGCAATCTAGCAATGGATGGAGAACCATTTGAAGATCCAGAAAGGTATAGAAAGCTTGTTGGGAAACTGAATTATTTAGCAGTGACAAGACCAGACATATCATATTCTGTTAGTGTGGTTAGTCAGTATATGGCATCACCAAGTAAACATCATTGGAAGGCATTAGAGTATATTTTGGGATATTTGAAGAGAACTGCAGGGCAAGGTATCATGTACTCGAATCATCACCATATCAGAGTAGAATGCTTCTCTGATGCTGTCTGGGCAGGTTCAAGACTGGATAGAAAATCTACTTCTGGCTATTGTGTGTTTGTAGGGGGTAATCTAATCTCATGGAAAAGTAAGAAGCAAAGTATAGTGGCTCGATCAAGTGCTGAATCAGAATATAGGGCTATGTCCAAAGCAGTGTGTGAAGTCATGTGGGTTGATCATCTCATGACTGAAATTGGTTTGCAGGTTGAAAAACCAATAGTATTGAATTGTGACAATCAAGATGCTTTATACATTGCATCTAATCCAGTGTTTCATGAGAGAACCAAACATATCGAAGTTGATTGTCATTTTATTCGAGAAAAGATTCAGCAAGGAATTATAAGCACTAAGTATGTTTGGAGTGAAGAGCAGGTTGCTGATATTTTGACTAAGGCATTAGATGGAAGAAGAGTAGGTTACTTATGTGGCAAGTTGGGCATGATGAATCTATATGCTCCTACTTCAGGGGGAGTGTTATGAGAATGCTGTTGCTTGCATGGTTTAAGTTCATCAAAGTATTGCTGATATTAGTTTGTAGTGTGTATGGTTATTTGCATGCATTTCTTTTCTGGACTTGGTTATTATATTGGGCCGTGTATGTTGGGCTTTCTTTTCTCATTTTGTGTATAAGTATAACTCAAGCTTTCTTTTATTTGGTTAAGTTCTGTGATTAATAAAATTGATTTTGAACTTCTTTCCCTCTATAATTTCGTATCAATAATCAATTTTCCATAGCTTGGAAAATTATAAAAATTAAAACCCAACTCCTACTTACCGTTTTACATAACATATGAATTCCTCATGGCATTCGAAATCCAAAATAAACGATTTTATCCTTAAAACCATATAAAACACTTATCAACCAATCTTGTTTGAATCAAACATATCATACATTCCAAGCATATCATCGTCTAACATTTTCATATTGGATTTAAACTTTAACTCGAAAATCAAATGATCATAGAAACGAAATAGAGAAGTTTTTGGATTATTATTCAACTATATTAAGATAAGGAATTTGAGAATTGATCCTTGATTAATTCCCTTAGCTTGATTTTCTAGCTTTAGATGAATTTATCCTCTTTTCCTCCTAAGTAATGGCTGGCTTGTTTTTCTCTTTGCTTACGTTTATGCGTTTTTGAAAAATGAACTTGAAAGGTAAGGAAACGAGAATATTATGTGAAATGGGACTATCATGCGGCAATTTCCCTATAAGCCCTTGCGTTAATTAATTAACATATAAAACCATTCATAAGCCCATTTATTTAATTAAGCTCGGCCTCTATTTTAAATTTTCAAACCTTAATCCCCTTATCACTCTAATACTTACATTATTCTATTTAATTTATCTAATTAAATCTCCTGAATAATGTTATTAAAATTAAGGGTGTTACAGGCTCCCTTCCTTAATGAATTTCATCCTCAAAATTCAGTAAGGACTAAATACTAAACATAGCAATCATCTATAACAACTCCTAACAACCATACTAGCCTACCTGACTAGCAAATATCTATATAAAGCTAATATAGACATACCCTCAAAGCAGATCAGGATAAGTATCTCTAATCCTGTCTTTTGTCTCCTAAGTACAGTCCTTCTCGTTGTCGCTCCACTGAATTTTCACCAACTTGACTGTCTTGTTCCTAAATCTTTTCTCATCTCTTGCTACAACCTAGACTGGTTGTTTAATGAAAGTCAAACTAGATTCTACTATCAAATCTTCCAACTTTGTCGGAGGAATAGTACTATCTGGATCATGTACATACTTGCGAAGATGAGACACATGAAACACATTATGGACACCTACCAAACTATTCGGCAACTCTACTCTTTATGCGAGCTTCCCGATCCTTACTATAACTTGGAACGGGCCAACATATCTCGGTGCCAGTTTCCCCGACTTTCCAAATCGTACCACACCTTTGATCGGTGATATCTTAACGAAAACCTTCTCTCCAACTGAGAATTCTAGGTCTTTACGCCTCTTATCTACGTAACTCTTCTGTCTGGACTGAGCTTCCTTCATCCTTCCTTGGATCAACTCAATCTTCTCTGTAGCCTCTCTAATCAGATTTGGACATAAGACTAATCTATCTCCATTCTCCAACCAATATGCTGGTGATTTTCATGGCCTTCCATACAAAGCTTCAAAAGGCGTCATTCCTATACTAGTTTGATAACTATTATTATAGGAAAACCCCACTAAGTGTAGGTGATCTTCCCAAGATCCACCAAAGTCCAATACACAAGCTCTTAAAAAATCATCGAGTACCTTATTGACTCTCTCCATCTGCCCATTCGTCCGAGGGTGATATGCAATACTCATCTTAAGCTTGGTGCCTAACACATCCTGTAGACTCTTCCATAATTCACTAGTAAACAAAGCATCTTTGTCACCGACTATACTAGTAATTCCGTGCAGTCTATCTATGTTCTTCATGAACACCTTAGTTAAAACAGGTGTCGTCCTGGTTGACTTAACAGGAATGAAATGGGCACTCTTGGTCAACCTGTCCACTATGACCCATATACTTTCATTTCCTCTATTTGACCTTGGCAACCCGTCTATAAAATCCATGGATATCGAATCCCATTTCCAAACTGGTATCTCCAAAGGTTGAAGCAACCACTTGGTTTCTGATGTTCGGCCTTCACTTCTTGACAATTTGAACACTTCCTAACCCACAAGCCAACATCTCTCTTCATGCCTTACCAATAGAAGCTCCTCTTCATATCAGGATACATCTTGGTCCCTCCAGGATGAATCGTAAATTTTGGTCGATGACATTCCTTAAGAACTTCTTTCCTTAAGTCCTCAACATTCGGAACACACAACTGTCCCTTCTTTCTCAACCATCCTCTTTGGTTAAGGCTAAAATCCTTTAGATCATCAATCTATGATCCCACCTCAAGCCTTCTAATCCTCTTGGTTAATACTGGGTCCTCTTTCTACTTAGAAGCAATCCTTTCGATCAACACTGGT
Source organism: Allium fistulosum (assembly GCA_030737815.1). Lineage (NCBI taxonomy): Eukaryota > Viridiplantae > Streptophyta > Magnoliopsida > Asparagales > Amaryllidaceae > Allium > Allium fistulosum. Next base: position 1,131,567,571 of record CM060901.1, read on the forward strand.
CGAACTTCCAAACAAGACAACATGGCGGTGCTCTGACTAGAACTAGCAGTCAATCTTAACTGCATACTATAAGTAGTCAAAGCTTCTGAATCTTTCCATTCCGCCAACATAGCTAACACAATATTTTGATGTCTTCTGCTAAGAGCATCCGCTACTTTATTACCTTTTCCAGGTGTATACTTTATACCAAAATCATAAGCTGCTAAAACTCCAGCCACCTCTGATGTCTCATATTTAACTTCTTTTGAGAGAATAAATACTTTAAGGACTTATGATCTGTGTATAGCTCAAATATCTCCCCTAAGAGATATGTATCCAACTCTTCAATGCAAAGATCACTACAGCCAACTCCAAATCATAAGTAGGATATCTCACTTAATGCGGTCTAAGCTATCGTGAAGCGTAGGCAATAACTTTACCCTTCTGCATCAACACAGCTCCTAATCCAATCCCACATGCATCAGTATACACCACCAACCCTTGGTTTCCATCTGGAACTACTAACATAGGTGCATTAGTCAACAAATGCTTTAACTTAATGAATGCTTCCTCACATTTGTCAGACCAGACAAACTTCACATCCGTCCTGGTTAACTTAGTCAAATGTGTTGCTATCCGCCAGAAATTCTTGATGAATCTCCGGTACTGACCAGCAAGTCCAAGAAAACTCCTTATCTCGGTCACCGTCTCTGGTCTCTTCTAATTATTAACAGCTTCAATCTTATCTGGATCGACTTAAAAGTCATTCTCTGAAACCACGTGATCAAGAAACTTAACCTCTTTCTTCCAAAAATGACACTTGGAAAACTTTGCGTTTAGCTGATGCTGCCTCAGCGTCTCAAGCACTACTCTAAGATGATCTTCATGCTCTTTTTCATCCTTAGAGCATAATAAAGTGTCATCTATAAACACCAACACAAACCTATCCAAGTACTCTTGGAAAACTCGGTTCATCAAATCCACGAAGAAAGCAGGTGCAATCTTTAACCCGAATGGCATTACTAGCCACTCATACGAACCATACCTAGTCCGAAATGCTATCAATGGAATATTGTCCTCTACTACTCTTAAATGATGGAAACCTATCACCAAATCCAACTGGGAAAACACTCTAACTCCACGTAACTGATCAAACAGACGTTAATTCTTGGCAAAGGATACTTATTCATAATAGTCCTCTCGCTCAACTTACCATAGTCGATACACATTCTCAACGACCCATCTGCTTTCTTCAGAAACACCGCGGTCGCTCCCCAAGGCAAACTGCTTAGTCTAATAAAATTCCTTCCTTCTAGATCCACTAGCTACACCTTCAATTCCTACATCTCGGTTGGTGTCATCCTGCTGGGTGGTCTACTTACAGGTTCAGCTCCTGGCACAAGATCTATCTGAAACTCAACAACTCGTTTCGGTGGTAATCCTGTAACCGACTCAAATACATTTGCAAATTCTCTTGCTACTCGAACCTGACTTAACTCTTCTTCTACTTTCATAGCACTTAACAAAGCACGACTACTCCAGACAGAATTCTCCACTGAGAATATGATTCGTTTATGACTATTAGGGTGTCTTAGTGATATTTCCCTATCCTGGCAAAATATCCTAGCCTCATACTTACCCAACCAATCCATACCCAAGATGATCACGAAATCTACGAAATCAAAAACCTACAGACTGCATTCATGCAAACTTATTACCTAACAAATCAAGTTCTAACTGGTCACATATCATCCCCAGGGTTGCATACCCTCCTATCGAATTCGCAACCCTTAAGGAGGTAACAAGGTATGTGGGTTCTAAGCATATCCTATCAACCAAACACTGAGATATAAATGAATGTGATGCACCGGTATCAAATAGTACCCTAACTGGTATACCCTGAATCGAAAGCGTACCTTCCATCATAGTCTTCCCTTTTTCAGCTGTAGTTGGCCTAGCAGAAGATGGTCCAACAACAAAAACTTTTCCCTTGTCATCCCTGGCTGGTTCTGCACACTGATTCTTATAATGCCCAACCTGGTCACAATTGAAACACTTAACATTCTTCTTTTATGCAGCCTTCTTTCCCTTGCATGACCAGCACTCATGAGCATAATGACCTTTCTTGTCACACTTGAAGCAAACTAAATCAGCCTTTGGCTTCTTAGCAGCTTCTCCCTTTTGGACTCCCTTCTTGTTAAAGAACTTTCTCTTCTTTCCTTGAAAACTCTGGGTTTCAACCGGCTTTTCTCTCGCACATATAACAAGCATATCCTCATGTCAGATTTCCATCTCCATAACTACATTACATGGATCATGGAGATGTGTCAGGGTTGCCCTAGCAATCTCGGGCCTCAACCCCCGAATGAACCTCTCAATCCTTCTGATGTCGGTGTCTATAATAGCATACCCATACCGGGACAGCTCATCAAAGTTAGTAGCATATTCAATTACCGACATCTCTCCCTACACAAAATCCATAAACTTCCTCAGCAATGCCGATTCGGCAACTTTGGACAACAACCTCTGTTCAAATCTCCTTTGGAATTCTGCCCAAGTCAACTCTTCTTCCAGAACTCCGGTAGTAAAATTATTCCACCAATGAAGTGCTGCCCCTTGAAACTGCCTAGAGGCCAGCCTTCTCTTTTGCTCATCATCCAAATCCAAATCAGCAAATATTCTCTCGCAATGCAACAACCAATTTTCAACTTCTATGGCATCCTCCATTCCCATAAATGGCTTTCCACCAAGACTAGTGTAGTCTCTACTAAACTTAGCATAGTTATTCCCAATTGGAGCCACAGGATTAGCTCCTTCAACATTCCCTACAACTCCAGCAGCAGCTCCTACTTGCATCAGGTTGACGAAGAACTGATACATCGCCCCCATATCTACTGGTGAATTTCCAGTACCCACATTGGCATCTGCATTTTGGTAGCATTAGCCTGTCGACTCGGGTTCCTCCTGGTGGGCCAAACATTTCCGTTTGTTATGGTGCTTCCTCCATCGAGATTTCCTCTTCCATTCCCTGCCTCTATGTCTTCTTTCTCGTAAATTTGCATACGAGCCTTAGTAAGATACAGAAGAACGGTCTAAAAGAGAGGGGAATACGTACTTATATATATAAATATATATCAGATATAAGTAAGTTACTATAGTGTTTCCCAAACCATGATCTTATTTTCTAATTCATTGGATTATGTTCTGAAAAATCTTTTAGGTTTAAATTTCTTTTCAGTTTCATAAACCTATGCTCCGATGCCAATATGTAACATTCCCCACTTGGCGGCCCAAAACTAATGGCTACAAATGCTGTAGTCATCCATAGTTATTATTCTTCAGTGACCAAAAACGGTAATGTTAGATACATGGATATAACAGAAACACATGAATATGGAAAAATTTTAAAATCATTAAACAAATTCCATATTCCATTTTAAATCATTTCAAATTCATTATATAATCCCATTACGAGAACTACGTTCCGAGAAAATATAATTATTACAACATACGCTAAGAGAGACATATGAAGATGCCCCCTTAGATGATCAGAGTATATAACTAGGCAATTAAACAACTTGGCCTTTACAACAAAATACAGCGGAATCAAAAGGAAAAGAACTCTTAATAGCTATCATGCCTCATGCACGTCTCCGGAAGCTTATTCGTCTAATGAGGTACCTGCAAACCTCAACTCTCAAACTACTCAATGTTAATCGAGCACCCAGGAGTTTAAGAAGAAAACATAAACTTCAAGTCAGACATAAATCCTGGTATGAATAATAATCTACCATCTCAAACCGTTTAGATATCTAGTGAGACCACGACGCTTAGCGGAATGGGTTTTTCCCTCACTAGTATCTTATTCGAAACTTTATAAAAACCATATACCGTGCTCCTACATCCACAATGGTTAAAACATAACAATTCAAAATATTAAGAAGATATGCAAACAAGTAAATCAATTCTGATTACCCATCCCCTTTCATTTTGACTATATGTATCAGTTATAGTTTCTAGGGTCACTATTAACCTATTAGTTTTCATGGGCTTACTAGTATCATGTTTAAAACTTATGGACTCGTTATCTGGTTACATAGTTTTCATGGGATCACTAAGAACTTATTGGCCCCTGCCAATAACTTCATTGTTTCATGAGTTTTCCCTGAACCCATTGGTATCTCTAATAACTTCTCTCTTATCCTAGTTTTCATGGGTTAACTAGGAACCTATTAACCTCTGTAAATAACTTAATCCGGATATAGTTTTTGTTTGCACAAAAAATGGGCACTCCAAGTCGTATGATTTAGTTGATTTTATGTTGTTTTTAGTGATTTGGGAGATTTATGCAAATATGTAAAAAGCAGGGACTAAATTGTAAAAGACACGCGGATTTATAGTGGTTCAGCCAAAATGTGCCTACTTCCACTTTATATATTATTTCTTCTTTCTTGTTCAGATTACAAGTACAAAGCTTTGATACCAGTAAAAGAAAGTTGTTTGAAAGTTCTATCCGTGCTTGAGCTCTCAAACTTGTCCCCCATTGTTGTACCCCTGCCCCTCTATTTATAGAGTGAGGCTGGGGGTAGGGGTCTTGGACGTGTATAGCTGCTGGTGGGCCTAGGCTGAAGTGATCTGGCCTGGTACGTCTTGGTCCGGTAGCACTTGGTCCGGTGATGGGTGATCCGGTCGTGTCCTCCTTTGCTTTTGCTTTGGCAGTGGATGGAGATAACTGGTTCAGTAGCCTTCTGGTTCGGCTATGCGTGGAAGTGGGGTTTGGACCGGTAGTGCTTGGAGAGGAGATGGTTCGGTGGTTGGTTGGTTCGGTGGGGACGTGGAGAGGAGATGGTTCGGTAGTTGGTTGGCTGGTTCGGTGGTGATGTTGGTTCGGTGGTTGGTTGGTTCGGTGGGGACGTGGAGAGGAGATGGTTCGGTAGTTGGTTGCTGGTTCGGTGGTGATGTTGGTTCGGTGGTTCGTCCCTTGTTTCCTCGTGTTTGTTCGGTGGTGGTAGAAACGTACCCAACATTTGCCCCCCAAAGTAGGGCATATGTTAACATATGTCGTGCTTTGTTTCAGTTTGAACAACCATATTCGGCCCGAGAACCGAAACGTCTGGTCCGGCAATCCAACTTTCCTCTATAAGTAGGAGCCCTAGGCCTTCGTTTTTCCTTACCGAACGAGATAGCCGAATCAATCTCTGAACTGTCGAATCAACACGTGCCGAACCAATCTTAGCTGCCGGACCAGGCAAGCTCTCTTCTGCCGAATGACTTCTTAAAGTCCTTTATTTTACCGAATGAACTTAATACCGAATGGTCTTGATACCGAATGGACTTGACACCGAATGGACTTGATACCGAATGGCCTTGACACCGAATGGTCTTGACACCGAATGATTTTGATACCGAATGAACCTGAAAAACTTCCTTGTTTCATATTTCTACATCCTTTGTTCTAACAACGTGCCTTTTTTTTGTGTTTGCAGATAATGTCTCATAAAGTTGAAACCCGATCAGAGAAGAAGAAATCTACGGACAGAAGAGAATCTCCCGTCGTGCCCCAGTCCAACCGAATCCAGAACGACATGGGCCCACCCCGAGATCGCTAGTGGATGGGTACGGTCCTCAAGAGCTTCTGAACTCACATCCTGATTGCTTCCCTAGCTCCCTCAAAGACGAGCAGCTTGATGTCATCTCTCGCTCTTTCGGGATTGACAGAGCGCGTATGCTGTTGCCGGGGGAAGGAGTGCTGCCATATAATCCCCTCGAAGGATACTTTGCTTACAGTAGGTACCATTGCATGTGTGGGGCCATTCCCCCGATCAATGCCTGGATACTCAGCTTCATCACCTACTTGAAGGTGGCTCCATTTCAGCTTCAGCCTAACTCCTACGCCATCCTGGTGAGCCTGTTTGTCATTTTTCAGAGGAGATACGGGCGTCCTCCCTCCAACCGGGAGATCCGGTATTTGTACAATCTGAGAGGCTATAAGAAGGGGTCTCCATACATTAGCCTGGAATCAGCCGTATCTTTCAAGCCAGTCCTGGACTTATATTCGAAGTTCAGCATGTTCAAGAAAGAATGGTTTTTCGTTAAGGATGACTCTGTTTCCATCCGTCGCTTCACCTCAGGCTGTAAGTCGAAGTTTATTTATGATTTCTGTTTTGACCGCGATGCTTCTTCTCATGTGTTTTTATTCCTTGCTAGCGACAGGTGGCTTTGCGGTCGTGGAGATGATCGCCTGGTTCAGACGGCAGTGGAAATAGAAGACATTACGGGAAGGGATAGGTCGGCTTCTTACTTGATCAGGAATGCTACACTCCTGGGGCACAACCTGATCCTTCCACATCAGTCTGTGGTTAAGCAGAGAGACACGGCGGAGGAGAGAGCTGCCAAAGCTACAGGAGGGGCCACAGCGAAAAGCAGCAAAAGGAGACCCTTCTCGACGCATCTAGTTGCTGGGGGAAATAAACTCAAGAAGTCTGATGGACCCTCTCCCAGCACACATCCGGATGTTCAGGAGGAGGAAAAAGTGGAGGGGGAAAAAGGCGAGGATGAAGGGGGTGAGGCGGAGAGTGGAAGCGGTGGAGAAGGTGACGGTGATCATCACGGCGATGATGGTGGCGAAGAACAGGGCGGTGATGGCACCGGGGCTTTGCCTCCTGGGCAGGCGGGCGTGATTCAAGAGTGGACAGATGACGCTCTCCGCCAAGCCTTCGAAGAGTTGGAGGAAACAGAGAAGTCCAAGAAAGCTGATAAGGTTGGGACCGGCGTCGATTTATCTTCCGGGAGTGCTTCTACTGAGGCAACTTCTGCGGTTCAAGGTGAATTTCTCTCCATTCTTTTTAATTCTCGAATGATGGCTCAATGCATGCTGGTGACACTTGATTTTTATTCCAGGAGCGGGCAAAACGGCCAAGACCTCAGATCTTCGGCACAGGCTTGAACAATACAAACTCCTCAAAGCTTCTGCCAAACCGAAGCCTCCTACTAACCGTCCTGGAGACGTAGTCGGCTATCGTCCCCTTCTTGGAGTTATTGAAGAAGATATACAAAAGAGGAAGAGGAGTCGATCTACGCTTGAACCTCTTCCTGGCCCTCCGGCCCCACTCCAGCCTATTCATGATATTGAGGAGGAGGACACCGAGTTTATACCTTCCCCACATCTGTCTGAGAATCCAACCGTCACCCCGATAGATCACCCTGGCTTAGTTCGCAATCCATTTGCGGGTCATCCGGACCTGGACCCGGCATCTCATGACATCTCCTTCAATGAGGTTACTGGTGAGCATCTTCTCCCTCGCAATCCTATGGTACGGGTGCTTGACGAAGCTAAGTCCCTGGACCTTGATTTTCTTACTACCCGGGTTGTGACTCTGGGGGATGAGGCTAAGGAAAATATTGATCGGGTTGCTGAGGAGACCAGGAAATTGATGGGGCACCACACCCGACTGGTCAAGGCTAGGGAAGAGATAGGGAGCGCCAACATTCAGCTACGGTTGATGGTTTCCGACCAGGCTAGACAACTTGCCGACCAAGCCATCCAAATCTCTCAGCATGAGGCCGCATCCAGACAATTGAGGAAGACTATGGAAGAGGCTAGTAGGGCAGAGTTGCGGAAGATGGAGGCCGTCTGTAAGGAGCGGATTGACATGGCCATTGCCATGGTGGATGAGGTTCGACAAGCGGACCTCGAGCGGGTAGAGGAACTATCGGGGAGACTTGAGGCCGCAGAGCTTGCTCAGGCCAAGTTGAAGGAGGAGATGGAGGCGATGAGGAGGTCCCTTCAGGCTGACCGTTTACGGTATCGATCGGAGAGGGATGCTGTCGTTGCAAAGCTGCGGGCTTCTGAGGTCCGAATGAGGGAGTTTGAGGAGAACGAGGGGATGATGGGTGAGATGCTCCAGGATATGTACTTCCATACTTGGAGGCAGGGTAACTTGTCCTGGATGGATGATTACCCCCGGGTTATGGCTAGGATCTATCTCAGGGCTCTAGAGGAGGCCAAGGCTGAGGCGGATAAGGAGGGTGGCATGGCCTTCAGGATGGATGTGGTTACTGCCCAGTTTACCAAGGAGGAGAAGGTGGCGGTGAAGGAGGGCATGCGGCTGCTTGCATCTGAGGAGGCAGGTGTGCAAGTAGAGGATGATGATCAAGATGATCAAGGAACAGATGCTGGTAAGTCTTCCTTTCTAGTCTTTCTGTTAACTTGGTTGCTTATCATTAATGAATTCTTTCTTTGACCGGACAGGTGGGCAACATGACAAGGATAGAACTCCGACGCAGCCGGCTTCTTGATTTGACCTGGATATCTTTTTGTGAACTTGACATTGTTGTGTATGTTAGTCTTAGAACAGTAACGTAACTCTTAGGCTGTAATTATGCTACTTGTAATAAACAACATTATTCTTGATGTGTAATTTTTTAACTTAAGCTGATTCTGTCGTTTTTGAATGTTTTTGCTATTTTGACATGTTGTATGAGAAATGTAGCTATGCATATGCTTGTAATTCAATTGTGTTTGATGTCAAGTTCTTCCTTAAAACATAATTTCATGTCTTGCGATGTTAGCTTGATGTGTGAATAAATTACAGCCACATGTTTGTACATGAAAAAAGAAAATACTGCCCTTCATATTTTACTTGTAGATGGCAGCTTTGAATGTCTTGCGTGACTGAGTATGGAATGCGGTCCAGTGTCTTGTTGTGAGTATCCGCTTCCATCAGCGAATGTCTCCTATTCTGCGTCCTGTACTTCAGGGATTGTTACAGAGGATAGGAGAAAAGTTTTTTAAATAAAATTGAAATGTGTGAAATAGTAAAACTTCCAATCACGGAAGGCCTTCGATGTGCTTAAGTTCGTGGAAAACGGGCTTTGTAGTCACTTTCCCTAGCTGTGGGTCTTGGAGACATTTGTCACCCATCTTACGCCTCCACAGGGAGTTAATTCTTTGTTACCACAGCCGCACTTAAGACACATCGGAGCCAAGATCGCGCACAGTAACTACCCGGGCCATTATGGCCTGTAATCGTGGGTATTATTCGATTTACTGTGGCCGGCTAGCGTGGGTGCCGATCGTCAACCATGAACTACCCCTGGCTGGCCACACCTTATGTTGGGGCTTATAATCGGTTCACAGTTGCCGGCGAGCCGAACGCCGTAATGAGCTGCCTTGGCTATAGTCGGCCTTCTCGGTGGCTTATAATCGGCTCATTACAGTTGGCTTTAAGGGCCGTCGCGAGCAATGAGTTAACCCGCAGCAGAGGGATGCCGGAGCAAAAGTGTCTCATTAGCGAGGGCATAGATTCGCATAGTACCTGTTAGGTCTTGTCCAGGTGAAGTCGCGCTGTGGAGTGCTTTGAATGGAAATGCTATATGCACAGGATTTTGTCCAACAGAAAAGGATAAAGTTAACAAGCAGCCAAGATATAAAGGAACAAGTTAAAAAAGAGACAAGGTTTTTTAAAGTGGTTCAGCATGAAAATGCCTACGTCCACTGATTCTCTTTGTTAATTTACTTCATATGGGCAGTACAAGTTAAGAAAAGTATCGACGGAGGTCTTGGATGTTCCATGCCCTCTGGAACACCTCTTCGTCCACTGTTGACAAAATATAAGCTCCGTTGTGGAGATCTTTATGAATTACATATGGTCCGTGCCAGATTGGATCTAGTGCCCCAGGGCGAGGGAAGATTCGCTTGAGGACAAGATCTCCTTCTTGTAAGGTACGACGCTTGACTTTGGAGTTGTATTGTGCTGCCACTTTTTGCTTGTGGGCTGCTGCTTTGAGGGCTGCATCATTTCTTCTCTCCTCAATTAGATCCAAAGACATGTGAAGGAGTTCTTCGTTCTCTTCTGGGTTATAGTGGATCCTACGGTGGGAAGGCACGATGGTTTCAACTGGGAGCATAGCCTCCGATCCGTATGCCAAAGAGAAAGGAGTATGCCCTGTCGATGTTCTGAAAGATGTGCGATAGGCCTATAGTGCCGTAGGGAGTTCATCCACCCAAGCGCCCTTTGACTTTTCGAGTTTCTTTTTGATTAGAGTTTTCAGAATTTTGTTGACGGCTTCGACTTGTCCGTTTGCCTGGGGATAAGCTACGGATGAGAAGCTTTTGTGAATTCCGTGCTCTTGGCACCAGTTGGCGAAGTCCTCGCTGTCAAACTGAAGTCCATTGTCTGATATAATTTTGAATGGGACTCCGTACCTGCATAGAACATTTTTGATCAAGAAGTTAATAACTTTCGCTGAAGATACTTTATTCAGGGGTTCTGCTTCCACCCATTTGGTGAAATAGTCGACTGCCACTATAGCATATTTGGCCCCGCCTCGGCCCATTGGCAGTTCGTCGATTAAGTAAATTCCCCATACTGCGAAGGGCCAAGGGCTGGTCATTTGAGTAATCTCAGTTGTTGGTAGTCGCGGAATCTTAGCAAACTTCTGGCATCTGTCACATTTTCTGACGAAATCTAAGGCGTCCTTGCTTAAGGTGGGCCAGAAATATCCATATCGGAGTATCTTTTTTGCCAAAGTCTGCCCTCCGGTGTGATCTCCGCACCTTCCTTGATGAATGTTGGATAAGATTTCTTTGGCTTCCCTTCCAGCGACACACCTTAATAAGGGGTTAGAGAAGCCGCGCCGATAGAGGGTGTCCTCTTGTATTGTGTAGCGGGAAGCTTTCCTCAAGATTTTCTTGACTTCGTTACGCCCGTTGGGTAGTGTGCCACTTTGTAAGTAGTCTCGGATGGGAGTCATCCAAGTTGCTTCTTCGGTTGTAGCTGTCAGATTCACTTGCTCAAAACTTGGGGTCAGTTGCTTTGAGATGGCTACTGCTTCGGAAATAGCGCCGTCTCTCATGCTAGCTGGCTTCGCCAATTCGTCGGCCTCTTGGTTCTCTTCCCGAGGGATGTGTTTGACTAAGTAGTGGTCCAATCGACTGAGAAGTAACTTGGTCTTCTTTAAATATGCTATGAGTCGTTCTCCTCGAGCCTAGAATTCTCCTAGTATTTGATTAACAATAAGTTGAGAATCGCTATGAAGACACAAAGAATTGGCTCCGATTTCTAAGGCAAGTTCTAATCCGGCTATCACTGCTTCATACTCTGCATCGTTGTTGGTGGCAGCGAATTCCAACCTTATAGCATAGTGCAGCTTATTTCCCCTGGAAGTGATTATTACCACACCTGCCCCCGAGCCTTGTTCGTTTGATGCACCATCCACAAAGAGGTTCCACCTGATGTCTTCTGCTATTTCTGATTGCTCCTTACCTTCGTTGGTAGTGAATTCAGCAATGAAATCGGCCATGGCTTGCCCCTTGATGGCGGTGCGAGGATGGTAGGTAATATCATATTGACTTAGTTCAATGCACCATTTAAGTAGTCGCCCAGAAGTGTCGGGACGATGGAGTACCTGCCTCAGCGGTTGATCGGTCAGAACTCTGATGGAATGGGATTGAAAATAGTGTCGCAGTTTTCGTGATGCGATTAGTAGACAGTATGTTAGCCTCTCAAGTTTAGGATATCTGACATCTGCCCCTGTAAACTTCTTACTTACAAAGTATACTGGCCGCTGCGTGCGGTCGTCTTCTTTTACCAAAGCAGCGCTTAGAGCATGAGATGATACATCAAGGTACAGGTATAACTCTTCGCCTTCGTTTGGAGTCGAGAGTACCGGCGGTTTCTGGAGGTGTTCGATTAAGTTAAGGAAGGCTGTTAAGCATTCGTCAGTCCATTCGAACTTTCCTTTGTCTTTCTTTAGAGCTTCGAAGAAGGGGACGCACTTGTCCATAGCTTTGGAGATGAATCGGCTTAGGGCGGCCACTTTCCCATTCAGGCTTTGCATTTCCTTTCGAGTGGAGGGTATTTTGATATCTTTTAAAGCTCGGACCTGTTCAAGGTTTGCTTCAATCCCTCTGGCAAGGACGATGAATCCCAAGAACTTTCCTGATGATACTCCGAAGGAGCATTTTAGAGGATTAAGCTTCATTCCATATTGGCGAAGTAATCGAAACATCTCGCCCTGGTGGTTTACTTGATCGTCGGCTTTCCTTGACTTTACCAGCATGTCATCCACATACACTTCCATAGTTCATCCTATTAGCCCTGCAAACATCTTGTTGACGAGGCGCTGGTAGGTGGCTCCTGCGTTTTTAAGTCCGAAAGGCATTACCTTGTAGCAGTACAATCCCGATCAGTGATGAAACTAGTGTGGTCTTGATCGGGAGCATGCATGGGAATTTGGTTGTATCCTGAGTATGCGTCCATGAAAGAAAAGAGTTCGTGCCCGGCTGTGCTGTCTACAAGTTGATCGATTCGGGGAAGTGGGAAGCAATCCTTCGGGCATGCGTCATTTAAGTTGGAGAAGTCAATGCATGTTCGCCACTTCCCATTAGCCTTCTTTACCAGCACCGGGTTGGCGATCCACTCTAGGTAGATGGCTTCTCGTATGAAGTCATTGGCCAGTAGATTCCTTACTTCTTCATCGAGGGCTGCTGATCGTTCTGCCCCCATGCTTCTCTTTCTTTGTTTTACGGGCGCCTTGGTAGGATCAATGTTTAGTACGTGGCATGCTATGTCAGGGGAGATTCCGGTCATGTCAGCATGTGACCATGAAAATACATCCAAGTTGTGGTGGAGAAAGTCAATGAGTTGTTCCTTCAACTCTGCTTTTAGTTAGGACCCGATTTTCAATAGTCTACTCGAGTCATGTTTATCTACAGATACAAATTCCATAGCCTCTGCAGGCTCGGCGGTGGCCTCCTCCTCTCTGTCCCTAGGGTCTAATTCATTGAAAGGGTCGCTGGTATATCGAAGAGGAGGGGCTTTCTTTAGTTGCTATGCTTCCAAACTTTTTGTGCAGAGGGCAACCTCTACACTCTTTCCTTTATCCTTCCTGTGGTTGTTGCGAAGTTCAGTTACATAGCAGTCTCGAGCAACGTCCTAGTCTCCTTCTACTTCCCCTACTCCATTGTCCGTTGGAAATTTCATCTTTAGGCACCATGGGGCCAGGACAATTTGGAAGTCAGACAAGGCTGGCCTTCCTAAGAAGGCGTTGTAGGCCGAGTGGTTTTCTATCAGCACAAATGTCTGTTTCCGCACAACGGAGCGGGGATGACTTCCAATTTCAACAAAGAGGTCCAGTTGCCCGAGGGGCATCTTCGCATCTCCAGTGAATCCGTGTAGTGGTTTATTGCAGGGAGAAACGTCCTTTATTGATAGTTTCATTTTGTCGAATGCATGCTTGAATAAGATATTTACTGAGCTTCTAGTGTCTACTAGAATTCAGAAAACTTCGGCTGGACCGAGCCGGGCAGAGATAACCATGGGATCCATGTGAGGGTACTGCCTTCCCTCTAGGTCACGCCTACTGAATGTGATGTCATCACTCTCTTTCCGCTTCGGGTGGCGTTCTTCTATAATAGAATTAACACAGTCTTCATTGTTTCTAAGCAACTTTCCATATCTTTCCATTTCTGCCCAGCTTCTGTCGGCGATGTGCGGTCCTCCCGAGATGGTATGGACCACTATCTTCTCTTGACTGGAGCCGCTAGTGTTGCGATTTCCTCTGCCTATCTCTGGTGAGGGTAGCCTTGGGTTCTCATTGGCAAGAGCTGGAGTCCTATTCTAACCTTTTACATAGCGTTCCAGTCTCTTCCTTCTGATGTGTTCTTCAATCAAGTCCCGGAGATGATGGCATTCATTGGTGTCATGCCCATGAGATTCGTGGAAGCGGCAGAACTTTCCAAATTTTTGTGCGTTATCTGATTCCTACTTGTATGGTGGGCGTTTATATCTAACTTCGTTTTGGGTGGCAAGGAAGATGTTTTCAATGGTTTCATTCAAAGGAGTGTAAGTGTCGAATCTCGGTCCTGGCCGATATAGGCGCTTTTCTTCCTTCTTGCCCCCAGCATTGTCTCTAGAATCATTTCTTCGAACGTCCTTCGCTGCAGCGGGCGTGTTGCCGTGAGCTGCCTTATTTTGTTGCCCTAACTACCCCTCAGTGGCAGCATCTTCAAGCCTCATATATTTCCCGGCTTCATGGAAGAAATCGGGTAAAGTAGCTGGTTTTTCTTTTGTCAATCTTCTAGCAAATTTAGTATCCGGATGCACACCACTACAGAGGGCCATTAGGATAAGCTTCTCATCGGCATCTTAGACTGCGGCCGCTGCGGCATTGAATCGAGTTAGGTATTGCTGCAGCTTCTCTCCAGGTTTCTGTTTGATACTGGATAAGGAATAAGCGTCCTTGGGTTGTTCCACATGAATGCGGAACTGGCTGATAAACTTTTCTTTCAACATCTCCCATGAGTTGATGGATTCTTGGGGTAGATGGCAGAACCAGGAGGTAGCTAGATCTGCTAAGAACAGTGGAAAGAATTTGCACAGTACTCCCTCTGTTGCCCCGCTCATGAGCATATGCTGTGTGTATCTCTGCAAGTGTACAACGGGGTCAGAGGTTCCTTTGTAAGGTTCCATTGTTGGCATTTTCCATTCTCGGGGGGTGATAGCAATTTCGATATTACGGGCGAAAGGGCTGGTTACCCTAGCGCATATCCCTCGATCTCTGAACAAGCGTGCCATCCTTTCATCAGAATTCGGAGCAGATAGAAACAAGTTCGGTTCTGTTCTGTGGGATTGATTCCGTCCAGATGACCTGTAGGGATGGTATCGTCTATCATTCCTCATATTTTCCAGTGGCTGCCTTTGGTCTTCTGGGAGCATGCTAGGGTCAGCTATAGTTGGCCCTTGCCTTGATCTTCCCCTGCTGGGTTCTGATCTAAGCACTTCCTCGGGTCCAACTTCGGGCTGGACTCTAGCTCGGCCCCATTCATTGGTGTTTCCGTGGTTAGGCAGTACGACCGGTTCAGCTACAGTTGACCTCCACCCAGTACCTCCCCCGTTGGGTTCAGTTCCAAGCGTTTCCTCAGGCCTAACTTCGGGGTGTGCTCGATCTCGGCTCCTACCATGGCCGCTTCTGTTGTTAGCTCCTTCGAAGAAGGAAGATCTTTGCTGTCTCCGAGATCCTCCGGACTGGGACTCTTCCCATGATTCAGTGTTGCGGTTGGACTCTTCAGCATCCCTTAAGCGTGACATGAGATGGTCCACCAAGGCTTCCTGCTGGGATGTGAAGCGGTTAGTCACTTCAGCCACAACCCTGTCTAGATCTGCCATAGTAATTGCTGTCGGCTGTTCTGAGGCAGGGGTTGTCGGATTTTCCTGACCTTCATCTGGTACTGCTGCTGGAAGGGGACGATTTACTTGGTCTGTGACCACTGGATCTGGAAGACTGCTGGTTGCGATGTTTTTTCCTTTGTTAACATCTTTTTTCTGCTTGGGAGGCATGTTTTCCAAGCAATGAACGACGCTGTTAGGAAGAAGGTTAAGTGGAAGAAGCTGAAGCTTCGAGCTTTCAGCTCTCAGTGAAAGCACCAAAAATGTTTGCACAAAAAATGGGCAAACACCTCCAAGTCGTATGATTTAGTTGATTTTATGTTGTTTTTAGTGATTTGGGAGATTTATGCAAATATGTAAAAAGCAGAGACTAAATTGTAAAAGACATGCGGATTTATAGTGGTTCAGCCAAAATGTGCCTACTTCCACTTTATATATTATTTCTTCTTTCTTGTTCAGATTACAAGTACAAAGCTTTGATACCAGTAAAAGAAAGTTGTTTGAAAGTTCTATCCGTGCTTGAGCTCTCAAACTTGTCCCCCATTTTTGTACCCCTGCCCCTCTATTTATAAAGTGAGGCTGGGGGTAGGGGTCTTGGACGTGTATAGCTGCTGGTGGGCCTAGGCTGATGTGATCTGGCCTGGTACGTCTTGGTCCGGTAGCACTTGGTCCGGTGATGGGTGATCCGGTCGTGTCCTCCTTTGCTTTTGCTTTGGCAGTGGATGGAGATAACTGGTTCGGTAGCCTTCTGGTTCGGCTATGCGTGGAAGTGGGGTTTGGACCGGTAGTGCTTGGAGAGGAGATGGTTCGGTGGTTGGTTGGTTCGGTGGGGACGTGGAGAGGAGATGGTTCGGTAGTTGGTTGGCTGGTTCGGTGGTGATGTTGGTTCGGTGGTTGGTTGGTTCGGTGGGGACGTGGAGAGGAGATGGTTCGGTAGTTGGTTGCTGGTTCGGTGGTGATGTTGGTTCGGTGGTGATGTTGGTTCGGTGGTTCGTCCCTTGTTTCCTCGTGTTGGTTCGGTGGTGGTAGAAACGTACCCAACAGTTTTCATGGGTTTACTACAAACCTATTGGCCTCTGCCAATAACTCTTTCTAAATATAGTTTTCATGGGTTTGCTATAAACCAGTCTATCTAACAACAATTTAATCAGTATTTAGGCATCCTATGTTCTAGTTTTCCTGACCTCCTGGATGCAATTCTACTCATTAAGGAGTTAACACAATTTATATTCACTACTGGGTCAACCTAGCTGGTTATTCTGCCCTTTCTCCCCAAAATACAGTTATGGATCCATATTAAAGTGAATATGTAAACTAGAAGAAGCAAACATATTAACATAATAATCACCAACATCTGTGGTTTAATTTCCTTGAAATTAATTTCATATAAAACATGGTTAATCCCTTTAACCTATTATTTTTTTCAAGGAAAGCTTCTTCAAAAACTTCATACTTAAAAGCTATTTTAAAACTCCTTTATTTTGCCATGGTTTTCCTTTAGAAATGAGATTGGGTTCTTTGCTTTGAAAACTAAGGCTTTCGAAACCTCTAACTTTTACTTTCAAAACCATTAGATAATCTCCTTCGAAAGCATTCAAATCTTCTTTTAAGAACACTAAGCCTATGCCTTTCGAAACACTTTAAAACATCTCTTTCGAAACCCTCAAAACATACCTTTCAAAAGTATTAAAGTATTACTTATTAACTCGTAGAAGCATAGCTTCGAAACCATTTGAAAGTATCCCTTCCAAAACCATTGGGTTTATCTTTAAAAATATCTTTTGGGTCAAAGTGAATATGAATGAAATTACCCCTTTTGAAACCATTAAACTTCATATATAAAAGAGTTTAGGGGAAACTGATGGCATTAAATCATTTAAGTAAAACATTTGAAGGATAGCTTCGAAACCACTTTGTAGCCATTTCCTTTGAAACCATTAAATACCTTTCGAAAGCTTTAGGAAGTGGCTTATATTTATAAAACAAAAGCTACCTTTCGATCTAGTTGATGACTTCAATCCAGTCGAAAGGCATAAGGTTGGCAGCAAGGTTTTGATTGGGTTGAAACTACCTCTTTCGAATGCATTAATTTAAAAACATGGCAACTCTTTCGAAAGCTATTTAAAGACCCTTTCGAAAGCATTGGTCTCGACTCATTCATCAAAAACAAGGCAAGCGCTTTTCTTTAGATTATAGAACAGAGACCATTGAAAGCTAACTGGTTTCGTCTCCTTCGGAAGCATGGTTTCGACACCATACTTGCCGCCTTTTCGTCCAATCCACTATGTTCCAATGTATTGATACCTTGTGTATTGGTTTCGACTTAGTGGGTTTCGACTTGGTTAAGGCGGAAGTACAGGGTCGAAAGGTACTATTGAAAGAGGCGAAACATAATTTCTGGCTAAAGACTGTTTTAATGCCTTTTAAAGTAAATGCTTTTAACTAACCTGCCTATTTGTAAACATTTAATTGGTTGTCATAAAATTTTCAAATTCTTTCTTAAAATAAAACCGCCGCATAATTTTAGATCTAAAAAAAGATTAATTAACAAATAAGCACTTCCATTAAGAAAATCAATTAAATCATTTTAGTCCTCCTTCCAAAATAATTTAATTTCCATAGTAAATCACTTAGAAAAGATCCCCATAAATCACAAAAATTCACTTTTAATATGTTATCTAACATATATAAATTTCAGACCCAAATTCTTCATATAATTTCTAAAATTAATTTATAAACCCAATTGTTCATATTTTCCTTTAAAAATTCATAATAAATTTTCCATTGCTTGGAAAATTATAAAAATTAAAATATAACTCCAAATTAATGTTTTACATAACATATAAATTCCTCACGGCATTTGAAATCCAAAATAAACGATTTTAGCCTTAAAACCTTATAAAACACTTATAAACCAATCCTGTTTGAATCAAACATATCATACAATCCAAGCATATCATCATCTAACATTATCATATTATATTTAAACTTAAACCCGAAAATCAAATGATCATAGAAACAAAATAGAGATGGTTTAGATTATTATTCATCTTGAGTAGGATAAAGAATTTGAGATTTGATCCTTGATTAGTTCCCCTAGCTTGATTTTCTAGCTTTAGATGAATTTCTCCTCTTTTCCTCCTAAGTAATGGCCGGCTTGTTTTTCACTTTGCTTACATTTTTGCGTTTTTAAAAAATGAACGTGAAAGGTAAGGAAACGATAATATTAAGGGAAATGGGACTATGGTGCGGCAATTTCCTAATAAGCCCTTGCGTTAATTAATTAACATATAAAACCATTCATAAGCTCATTAATTTAATTAAGCTCGACCTCTATTTTAAATTTTCAAACCTCAATCCCTTTATCACTCTAATACTTACATTATTCTATTTAATTTATCTAATTAAATCTCCTGAACAATGTTATTAAAAATTAGGGGTGTTACATTAAATAACTTGAATTTCAAATATAGTGATTTATTGGGTAAATAAATTGTTTAATTTAATATTTGGAATTGTTTAAAATTTTAAATCTTGAATTCAATATGAATGAAAATGATTTCGAAGGTTGATTTAAATTCTATTTGAATAAGAAGGAGGAGAGTAAACTTTAAAATTGGATTTAGAGGTGATTAAACTGATTTTGGAAATAACTCGTTTTAATTAACGTGTAAAAATACCCTTCTGGGGCACATTTCAGATTTCATCGAAACTGGTTTCATCAGATCCATAATAGTGAATTATTATATACCTTTGAATTCCGTAGCTATCGGACGTATCGTTTGGTCGTGCGAGTTCGATACTAGTTCCATTGTGCTCAAATAGGGGTATAACATGTAGAACGCCAGGCGGCACGCCTCGATTAAAGTCCAAAAATTTTAGGAATGAATAGTGCCTTAAAATTTTATATAAAAGGACTTGAGATATTTTCATTTGCAAAACCCAAATCCTAGTTAGCTTCAGCCGCCATTAAAATAATTGCTCCATCCAACAATCGACAATCAATAGAGCCTTTAGAGGCTGAATTAGTCAACGACCCAAATTAAAAAAACGTTCATCTTAACAAAAACAATGAGGGTCGTGCGAATGGCGGTGAGGCGGCACGACGCAAGCGCGCGCGATTACGTGGCTGCAAATCGAGGGATCACGATCGAATATATATAGACACACTCGTGCGCGCGTGCGAGCTTGGAAATGTACATGAGCGAGAGGGAGAAGGAGAAACGGTAATTAAGTTTAAAGTTTTATTAATTTTAATTTAATTTTAGTTTAGTTATTTAAATCGTTATAAATTCATAACTTTTCCATACGAGGTCCAAATCGAGCGCGACAAGTTGCGTTATGATCGTATCAGCGAATAATATGCTATGGAATTCGATTGGATGGATTCAGAGCTAGTAAAAATTTGGTTTAAAATTGAATGCTTGTTCAATTTTAATTCAAACCGGAACGTTTTGACGAAAACTGGAATCAATGTGAGTAAACTTACCTTTCTGGCCCACTTATATTTTCGTATAAGTATGGATAATTTTATTTATACCGTTGGTTGATTGTTTGGATGATTTACTATTTTATTAGTTGGTTTGGATATATTTCCGCCCCTGCAGCGGATGAGACCGTATTACGTTCCCGTATATGAGTGGATGACCCTTTGTATACGATCCCACCTCGAAGTGGTTGATTTATATTATTTGATTATATACTGTATGTGATGCAGGGGGATAGGTTAGAGGGATCTAACATGATTTCTCCTACTTTTGATTTTACTTTTCATATATTTTGATATATGATGCCTTGGATGCCATATTTGATGACATAGATTAATTTTTCATATTTAGTGCTATAGTTGCATTGTGCCATATTTTTTAGTACTTTAAAATACTATAAAATAGTGATTTTGAATTGAAATGATTTTCAAAGTGATTTTGGAAGTATATGTTTCAATAATTTTTAAATTATGAAAAGGAATGAATTTATTTTTAAACAAATAAAAAGTATGACTTTTGATGTTATAAAAGTATGGTTTTATGTGAAATATATTTAAATAGAAATTTTTGAATAAGTTTATATAAAGGATTTATAATAGTGATATTTTATAAATAAAGAAATAGATTTATAATCAAAATTTATAAATATTTTGTTAATGTATTTTAAATTTATTTGGTAAATGGATTTATCCGAGAACCACTTTGGACTAATGTATGCATTCAAAAGTGTAGATTTATGATGATGATTTTGAATATGAAGATTTTCATGATGCAGGCCTACTTGCCACTAGACCCGCGATACATATTATCTATATATGGTGGCAGTGGTGTTTCGTTATGAAAATCTACAATATGCAAGGACTTCTCACTACTAACCCTAGGGGTAATTCCCGATAGAATGTGGTAGGAGAGTGCCTTCGGTTCGTCCTGTACCTGGACAACATGTATGGACTAATGTCTGACGTTGCATTTCTAATTACATTGATTGATCTCTATGAATGTATTGGTGGCGGAGAAGGAAACTTCTCTTAGCTGAACACCCTTTCCTGAGACGTACGAGCTCAGGAGTTATACATTTGTAAAAATTAGTTGTGTGATTATGGAAATGGCAATGTGGCATTCAAAGTGGAATGTGCTATGTGAGTGGTAAACGTTACCTAAAGCCTCATCACCTAGTAATGGCTTAAACAGGGTATGCCATAAGGCTATGTGGTTCGCAACCATTAGGGTATGGTCATCACTTTTCTAGATAATCTGTTATATGTCGGGTGTGTGGTGTATGCTACGAATGTCTCGAATAGGTCGGTAACGACTGGGGTTATGAAATATTCAGCTTCTATCCAGGCTATGTATGAGTGCCAAATAGGGATAGATCGGCCTTGCAAGATGCAGAGGATTGTTTATGTATCCTCGGTACATTCCTCTAGAGATGTACTACACGGAAGGTAGTCCCTTACCTGCCATTATATGGAAATTAATTCTCTAATATGTGCCTGCCATTTTGTTTGTAAACCTATTATGTCGTCAAACTTAACCAATGTAACAATTTTGGCTATTTTAATATTATTTGTATACTAGACACTAGTATAAATAACATGATTTCATATGAAATGTTTTGGTTATCGTAAGGTAAAAACCCATCCATGTTTATGTGCGACGTGATCTTACGAGATAACTTTGTTTGATAAAGAAAAGTTTTCATAACTTTAAAATTCAGTTGAGATGTGTTTTCTCATGCTGGTTTACTAGAATGATCCAGACGTTCTTCCCTTTCAATTCTCGGGTCAGATCGAGCATATATACATATTCAGATTTGGATGCTTTGGAGCTTTAGTAGACGAGCTAGAGGTCTTCACGTGGTATTCACGTATATGTTTATTTTCCACTGCATTGTTGTTTAAATTATCAGCATTTGTGATGATAGGTTATTATAACTATCCCGGCTGATGATTGTTATTTGTTGTTGTACTCTGATGAATTATGTATATGACAGTTTCTCTTTTGTAAAGTTCATTGATATTATATTATATGTTGTTTCGCTGCGATTGTGAGATTCTGTATTGTTTTAGTTTCTTTCTCTCTTCTTCTTCTTTTCTCTTTTTCTTTCTTCTTTCTTTCCCATAACCATCCGTCTTTCCGTTCAATTTGGGTTGAACATGCATGGTTTATTGTCAGCTTGAATTGTGCGGATTTGTAGGTCGTTACAGCTGGTATAGAGCTTAGGTTGTGCGAACAAATAGGCTTTGGTTGGGTACTCATTATAGATAAGGTCAGTAGCACCCTATAATGAGTTTGAGTGTATTATAGATATGAGCGTGTATTTGTTAGTGATTATAAAAATGTTTTATATTTTGTTAATTTATCTGTTGAGTGGCTTATGAATTCTAGTTGGTACATGAGACACCACGTTATTGATAGGGGTTTCTAAACGCTTGAACAAGGCAAATCGGCACAATATTGTTTTGAGAATTGGTAAATGAAATAATTTTACCTTGATTATATTTTATATATAAAGGAATAATTTTCTAGAAATTATTATAGTTCTATATGGTGTGTTTGGTTGTTAGTGAATGATTATTTTTAATTATAATTATTTTTTGTTTGTGTTATGCTAAAAGTTATTATTATTATACAATTAAGAAATAGTTTTATATAACCAAAGTGAAATTATATATAAGGAAAATTTATAAATATGGTTTGTAAATAAAAAGGATTAAAAAAAAATAAAAAGTACCGAACTCACTTTAGCCGTTGGAAACTAATTCTGTGATGACTGCAGCATCATTGGCATTTATTTTCGAGTTTCTAAGTGATGGATTTCTATCATTAGAGTTTTGTTTTGGTAAACTAGTTTTGATTTTGAAATTCAAAAATATGATTTGATATAAAAAGGATTTATGTATATATATGATTTCAAAATGATTTGAAAAATATAAAAAAAACTATGTATTTAAATTCTGAAAGTTGTTGTCTAAGTGTTTTGCTGAAAACATAAGAAACTAAGTTTTATAACTTATAAATTTTGAGAATTAGTGAGTTAAAAAAAATTTAAAAAAATTGTTGAATATAAATGTTAGAAAAGTAAATCTGAAAAATTGAATTATGAAATGAAATTTAACTTAAGTTAAGTTAAATAAAATGAATTTTGAAATGGAATTTGACTCAAGCAAAGTTAAGTGAAACCGAATTTGATTTGTAATGAATCAATGAAATAAACTAATAAAATAAACTAATGAAATAAATTAGTGAAATGGATATGAACTTGAGTTATAAAATGAAATTCAACTTAAGTTGTAAAATGAATTAAATATGTTTTGGAATGTTGTTTGCTAGAAATAAATAAGAACTTAAGTTGTAAAGTGAAAATAAACATTAGTGGTTGTATAAAATGTTTATAATAAACTTAAGTAATGGTTTTATGAAATGGTTTATAAATGATATTAGTATTGAAAGAAATATACTAAGTAGTGAATGAATGTGAATAAAGCAATGTGGATAATGAAAATGAAATGAATGTAAATAAAAAGAATGGGATATGATAAGAAACCAATTGAAATGAATACGTAAGTTGTACGTATATTATTTTATTCACGTAACTATTTGATCCAGATACGAATATACGATTTCGTGGTAATTTACACCGATCCAGGTTAGGAGTTTTTCACTCGATTCTTGACGGCGAACACTGGATATGGATTTTTGATTAATTCTGATATTCTCTATCATAGTGTATAATTATGCAAGAAGAATGGGGGTTTCTAATCAAGGAACTGGATCTGAGTCCGCACTAGAGTGGTCATGTGAACAATACTAGTTCGAAAGTGAAATTGTGTGATTGAGCGAGCAATCAGTTATGCTTTTGCATATGGATGGTATATGTACATCGTACTGGCTTTAGTAAACTAAATATTAACATTGGAAAATGTAAATTAACATGGTTATGAATTAATTGAATGGATATTATTTGTGTGATGGTTTCTCTTGTTACATTTGCTACATTTGCATATAGATATTGTATTAGTACATGTTATATATTGATATTACTTTCCCTATACTTGTTCTCATTGGTTGTTGAGTGTTTCGCAAGTGCGGATGGCGTATGCTTCGCATTTGGGAGCTCGCTTTCGCATTTTATTGATTGTATATGCTTTCTAATACTAATAAAAGGTACACATCTCAGATTACATATCATACTTTTATATTTTTTCCCCTACGGGATGCCTCAACCTCAAAGATGAGATGTATATTTATGATTATATATATATCGTAAATTTTTTCGATCGAACCGCGCAAAGGAGACGCTGGCGAAATCTTCTGTAAATTAAAGGCGTTAGAATTTTTTAAGAATTTTTAAATAATGTTGATAACTAAAATTGGGATTTTGGTCTTATAATTTGGAATTGTATTAGTTGGTTTTATAAATTTAATTATGAATTTAAAGATTTAGAAAATGTGGTAACAAAGTTTTACTAATTGATTTCAAAAGGATAAAAGGTTTAAAAGAATTTGGTAATCCATTTCAACTAATTATTTTTGAAAAGTTAATGGGTTTGGGGCATTTTACTTACCTTGTCAATTTTGGGGACAAAATACTCTTAAGGTGGGAAGAATGTAACGACCCAGAATTTTAGTCATTTGAATTTGGAATATTTAAATGATTTTAAATATTGAAAAGTTAATTTTATAAGTTAAATAACTTGAATTTCAAATATAGCAATTTATTAGGTAATTAAATTGTTTAATTTAATATTTGGAATTGTTTAAAATTTTAAATCTTGAATTCAATATGAATGAAAATGGTTTTGAAGGTTGGTTTAAATTCTATTTGAATAAGAAGAAGGATAGTAAACTTTTAAATTGGATTTAGAAGTGATCAAATTGATTTTGGAAATAACTCATTTTAATTGACGTGTAAAAATAGTCTTCTGGGGCACTGTCTCGGGTTTCGACGAAACTAGTTTCATTGGATCAAAAATAGTGAATTATTATATGCCGTCGAATTTCATGGCGATCGGATGTATGGTTTGGTCGCGCGAGCTCGAAATGAAAAATTAATTAAAGGAATTTAAATTAACATAATTTGATTTTGAAAGTTAACTTCTGTATGTGATGGAATTGGCTTCCGATACTAATTCCATAGTGCTCGAAATAGGGGTATAATATATAGATCGCCAGGTGGCACGCCTCGATTGGAGCCCGGAATTTTAGAAATGAATAGTGCCTTAAAATTTTCTATAAAAGGACTTGAGATATTTTCATTTGCAAACCCAAACCCTAACTAGCTTCAACTGCCATTAAAACAATAATTCCATCCAATGATCAACAATCAAGCAGCCTCTAGAGGCCGAATTGGCCAACAACCCCACTAGAAAAACGTTCATCTTGACAAATAGGAGGGGACGGATGGTTGGATCATCGTTTGGTGAGGCGTGGAGGCCAGGAATGGACTGCGTTCATGGTGCAGTTTTAGGTGAAATTCACGGCGATGGCATGGGTCATGCGAACGGCGGAGCGGCATGGCGCAAGCGCGCGCACAATCAGGCGGCAATAAATCAAGGGACGCGATCGAATATATATATATATACATATATACATACATACATACACATACATACACGTGCGTTAGCGAGCTTGAAAACGTGCACAAGCGAGAGGGAGAAGGAGAAAGGGTAATTAAATTAGATTTATAAATGGATTTATAAAAGTATGGGTTTGAAATTTATTTGGTAAATGGATTTATAAATGGATTTTATAAATAAATTAGATTTATAAAGAAATGGATTCATAAGTGGATTTTGATAGTAAAATGAGTTTTTATAAAAAAAATTTATAAATAGAATTTTATAAATAAGGAAATTTTATAAAATAGAAGTTTTATAAAATAGAAAGGAGATTTACAAATATAGTTTTATAAATACGGAAATGATTTATGTTGAGATTTGAATATGGGTTTCTATACAAAGGAAATGTATTCAAGTTTGTAAGAGTTAAATAACCTTTAAAAGGAATGTTTTGAAAGTAATATTTTTGATGAAGTTAATAGTTTTTAAAGTGATAATCTTTAAAAGTAAAGTTTTGAAGATAATAATTCCAAATAGGGATAGACCGGTCTTGCCAGATGTGGAGGATTGTTTGTGTATCCTCGGTACATTCCTCTAGAGATGTGCTATACGGAAGATAGTCACTTACCTCCCATTGTATGGAAATACATTCTCCAATACGTGCCTGCCATTTTGTTTGTAAACCTATTATGCGGCCAAATTTAACCTATGTAATAATTTCGGCTATTTTAATATTATTTGTATACTAGAAACTAGTATAATATAACAGGATTTGATATGAAATGTTTTGGTTATCTTAAGGTTAAAAACTCATCCGTGTTTATATGTGGCATGGTCTTACGAGATACCTCTGTTTGATAAAGAAATTTTAACTTTAAAATCCATTTGAGATGTGTTTTCCCACGTTGGTTTACCAGACTGATCCAGGCATTCTTCCCTTTCAATGCTCGGATCAGACCGAGCATATTTACACATTCAGATTTGGATGCTTTGGACCTTCAGCAGACGAGCTGGTGGTCTTCATGTCGTATTCATGTGTATGTTTATTTTCCGCTGCATCGTTGTTTAAATTATCAGCATTTGTGAGGATAGGTTATTATAACTGTCCAGGCTGATGATTGTGATTTGTTGTTGTACTCTGATGAATATAAGTATATGATAGTTTCTCTTTCATAAGGTTCATTGATATTATATTAAATGTTGTTCCGCTGCGATTGTGAGATTCTATATTGTTTTACTTTTTTTTGTCTCTTCTTCTTTTCTCTTTTTCTTTCTTCTTTCTTTCATATAACTATCCTTCTTTCCGTTCAATCTGGATTGGACAGGTGTGGTTTATTGTCAGCTTGAATCGTATGGATTTGCGGGTCGTTACCGCATCAAAGCCTAAATGATCTATGCTATATAATTAGCAACATTAGAATTTATCTTAAGTAGTTTATGACTAATAATATGAAATTTTAGAAATTTTTACATAAATTGAATTAATTGAATGTGATTTAATTAATAAAATTTGAAAATTAAAACTAATTAAATATGATTTAATTAACAAAATACATGCGTACACACATATATGTATAAACCTAAGTCAAACCGTAAGAAACCTAACTTAGTTTTTCGGAGTAAGTACATATGTTAACTATGTATACTGTGGTTTCAAATATGTCTGACACTTGAATAACGAGACTGTTTCAAAAGAAATGCATTATTCCTAAAATTTATACCACTTAATATAAATATATTAAAGATTATGAGTCTCTATATATAAAGTTATCCTTTACATTCATATATTACTAGCTGGCATACTCTTTAGTTGTTAAGCAAAATTAAGCTAGGATGTTATGTGTAGTACTATTAGTAGTTGGCTAGACGGGGTAAGATACATGCACGTATTTGTTGAGCTTCCTCAAGGTATGTGCATTATTATTAGTTCGTTGCAAAATGGTGGGTACAGGTGAATAATCTCTTTTAGTTAAGCATCCTCACGGTCGAGATGAGATTAGGTCAGGACCATGAGTTGGGTGTTGTATATGATACAACCAATAACGTGTTATCCATTGCATGTGGTCTATGATTTTTTGAGCATCCTCAAGGTCAGAACCATAAGAAAAGTGAATCCGAATGCCCACTAGAGAAATCAAAATATTTCTATATTTATCTTAGGGTTTTGTAAAATATAAAATCTAATGAGAGCATATTAGAAAAATGAAATGGATACATTTAACTTTCTAATATTGTAAGAATATATGCTATATAAAATTATATACTTCGATATATTTGTACAACTAATATAATTAACAAAATGTTTATCAACTAAAATATACAGACGAACTAAATTAAGTTTAACATAGAAATACAAAATATATGTACCGGTAAATCTTTTGGCATGTTGTTACTTCAAGAACCATGCAACATCCAAATTATACAACTACTAAAACATTCATTCATTGGTTGTTTAAAAGTTTATTCTTCTAAGACTATGTATTGCCTTCCATGCATTTTGCACTCTAAACACAATACAAAAATATGGATGTTAGATCTATAATCGATCACATAAATGTTATATGATGAACAGTCGCAATTTGTAATGTATGAAACCTCGATGTAATGAGTTCATTCAAAATGAGCAAGTAAACCATAGTGCAAGATTACATATTCAATATGATTAATTACAATAAGGATCTTTTTGTGTTAAATATAACACTAAAATTTGAGAGCCACAAAATGTTCTTAGGAATTCGATCACTAAAATGCCAGTTTGATCGGTTTATATAAAGTGTGACTTATTCGATATCCCTATTTGTTAAGGGTAACCAAATGCACTTTTGTAAAGAGTTCGGTGTGATTGTCCAATAAGAGTTTCCTTTTATAGCTTGATCGTTTAAAAGGAAGGCGGATGTTCGACGTTGGATATAACTTAGGCACGGTTGGATGAAGGGAGTTAATAGTCATCTCTTCTTCATGAAGAAACATCGAAAATGAGAATTGTATAATACTAATAGATACTTAATATGGAATGACAAATGTGATTTCTATTCCAAATGTATTTTTCTTATAGAAATTTTTTTCTATGAAAGTTTTTTTTTGAGTTTAAGATATTTGATTTGAAACTCTCAATTATAAATTAGTTATAGTGGATGAAATAAAATCCCATAATAAGTAAATAATGGAGCCTTATATTTCTTGAGCTATTACAGTAATAGCGAAAATAGTGAGAGCAAACCATATGATACCTATTAGTGAACACATCAAGTTATGAAAGATTGTCTTCATAAATATACCAAATATTATTTATGAATAATTGTTTTTAGCACTGACTAAAAATAGATACAGTTTTAATTTGTTATGAATCTTGAGTATATTTGTTATGAAATAAATCTATTGGAAACATCACTAATGTGTTAGCTATACAAAATACAGAGGTATCTAAAAAAATTATAATTAATTTTGGAATCATGGAATAAGCCATATATCTAAGAAATAATTCTTTAATTATATGACTATGGATCATACACTACTAGTGAATCGTATCTCGAATGATTAAGGACAAAACACCGATTCAGTAGGAACGACAAAAGAGTTGGTGAACTCATTGGATAGGTATGTGTGTGTGTGTGTGTTTATGCAGTCATAGGTTTAATGATACTGAAACAGTTCTACATACTCGGTTAAATTCATGGGTAATTATCGTAGAAATGAACATGTGTATTTGATACACAAGTAGTGCATTTATGATAATTTCATTGAATATAAAATGGAAGTGGAAAACGTAACATGCAAAGAAAATAAAAGGATCTGATTTGATTGAATAGTAGAGTGTGATAGAAAAGGTTTCAAAAGTGGTTAAAAAGAATAAGATTCAATCGCAGAAGTCACTCATCCCTGTGATATATAATGATGTATCGATAAGGAGTAGTCAGACTTTATTAGACAAATAACGATTAATGATGAGTGAAGTTGTGTTAACTTCTTTATTTAAGGATGTGTAATTAAGAATAATCTAATAAGGTTAAATTTAATTACATCTAAAGCATGGTTTAAAATATCATACTTGATAAGAGTTTACGATATCATATGTGAGTTGAGAGGCTGCACGTAATACTAATTCGTGAAGGATCTTGTTTGCATTATCCAAAAGAAGTTTGAAACTGACCAATATTGATTGATCAATTTGTGTTTGGAACATAAGTTTTGTAAAATCAAAACTTAATCAACTTTATACATATATTCTTTAAGGACCTGTTCCGTCTTAGAAACAATCATTATTTTCAGAAACACCAATTTCATAACGAAGTAATTTCATTAAGAAACTATTGTAGTAAGTTGAATTTGGATACGATCCAAAGATAAAACTAATTACAAAAGAAGAAATGAAGTTAAACGATCCTAAATGGATACAACACATTTGAATGTCTAATAAGAATTCTCATAAATTAAAAGAAACTATGAGTTTCATATCAATGTTGAGCAAAGAATTTCCTAAGTTGTTGATAAACCATGAATAATGTTGATTCTTCCATATGACATGATGTGCAAATCCGGAATGGATTCCATGTAAATTGTTACACCTCATCTCTATACACATACCATTAAAGAGTATTATTAGGTAATATTGTCTGATAATACAGAGAATGAGGCGATGATTGGCTGACACACGTGAATATTCCCTTGGGCTAACATCGGTACATATCTCAAATCATATAACACTAACCGTTATGTACCCTACACCGGCACAAAGCAATAGATACATGCATTTTCCAGGATATAACAATACACAATGCAGAATAATAAATAGAGATCGTCGAGTGAAAATGCAACGATAAAATACAGTTCATCAAATATACATAGTCTAAGTGGGCTATAAAATATCATCCTCTAGCCCACTATATACATAGCATCATAGTCAATACATCATCATAAATACATATTCCATGGCCACCAAAATATAGAAGAGAAATATCATCCTAACATGTATATTAGACTCCATAAAGGTATCCCACAAGTCTAGCTAGCTACACTATTCCTGGACTTTAAATGTCTCGAACTGAATCGATATTATAAAAATAACACGTGGGTTAGACTATGTCTAAAATATAAATTTTAGTATATGTTACAAACTAGCATGGTATCAATAAATGTATCTCACAGATAGGTATAAACATCTCAAGCATATCACATATATCATACCATGCACAAATAATCACCCATCCAAAAACAACCAACACATTGAGTCGATGCAACATCCATACACCTGGGCACACAACATGAACACACACTCACACACATCCACACATCCACTAACACATAGTAAGAAATACGGGGATTGAGCACACATTGGATTCATTATCGCATGTTTAGCCACAAGTCATCATCCTCAAACTCAAAGGAGGTGGATAGTAATGTAAGTCTATCTATCACAAAGCATAACCCGATGGAAGACTGACAATCACTCGCTTGCTCCAGAAGCCTACACACGTACCCGTCTAACATTGCTCATATAAAATTTAGTTACCTCGACGACTATCATGACTTGGTATCCATCAGGTGCAAGACTATGCTATGCAATGGCCATGACCCTGCAAGTGCCCTATGGTAATAGACTGGTGGCCTATGTGACACTAGAACAATAACACACAACGATAACACAGAGCTATATAACACAAGGTGTATCACGGATCTGGGAAGCAATCCGACGTTTAGGCTGCTAGGATTGATATTATCTTAATCTTGTTTACTCCTCGACAAATAATAGGAGTACACAAAATGATAGACTTTCATATGTATCTACAAATAAATTGGCACACAACCATGCTCATCACAGTGAGCACCACCTCAAACACACACGTATGTAATACCTCAGAATTGCTTATTATCGTTGGAGTATCATTTACTCATAAAGAGTAACTGAACAAATATCTGGTACGATGTCACATACCACCGAGTATTACTTGCTTATTTACTCATTGTCCTTAAACTACATTCACTCCATATGACAATATTCTATGGAACAAGTCCAAAGAATAATTGAAGAAATATTACTGAAAGTCCCATATTAGACATCATTATATCTTCGTTTATTCAAATTCCTTATTACACAGAAAATATAACTAAACACACACAAATAATTTAAAATAGTGATTTATTCATATAAAAATATGTTTATTTCTTTCAAAGGCTTTCTATATAATTTATATTTGGTCAATCTAAACATTTCTCTATTTGATATAAACCCAAAATAATAACTTTGAACTATAGAAAGAGTTTACAATCTCTCTTTCATACTCCATAAATTATGTAAACCTTTTAAAATCATGTAATAATTATTAGAAAACATTCTATAATTTTCTAGAATTTATTTACATTTATTAAATGTATTTTAAATCCAAAAATCAATTTCTAATTGATTCAAATGAATAAACCTTCTCCTATTTTATTTTTAGTGAAAATAAACCCTTTTTCACAAACCTACTTCATACTAAGAAAATGTTTTATTTCCATATTTATTTATATATTATTTTTCTGAATTTTTTTAAATATAACACACTGGGAAACTTGAAGCATACGCTCCAGACTGGTCGATGAATGGCCCATGAGCCGCTCATGGAAGAGGGGTCGACTGCTCAGGTTATGACTTGGAGCGTATTGCTTCCCCTCTCATCTTCATTTTCCCCGCTTCTCTTTCCTGATTGTACCCGAATTTGGCATATATACTAACATCAATTCAACATCCAAATCTATGCCAACAATCAATGTTTACAGAACATATATGTGGGGTTTGAAGGTTTACACTGATGGGTTCATATACATTGTAATGTAACAGAACAAACATAAATCATTATCATATCCCTTTCAAGCACAACTAGAGATCAATAAAAGACATTCACACATCAAACATTGCATTAAAACATAGATATGTGAGTGAAACATCACTCGCCTAAAGTAGAACTGAATTCTTAGCTTTAAAATTCCTTTTGCTCCTTCTCCTCCCCCTTTCTTCACATAGTGTAAAATTCCAACCTAATCAAACTTGATAAAAACTCCAACCTTTTCTTCTCTTGTCATGTAGTAGAGTGTGGAGGAGGATATATTTTGATTTTGGGATTTTAGATAACTTATTTCTATTTTATTTAAAATTTTGAAATGATGGTTAGGGTTTTAATTTTTATTTCATGAAGATGGAAATGCAATAGGGTCATGCAAAGTGGATATGGGAGGCAATATTTGTAAACAAAATAGAAGTTCTGGATGTCTCAAGAGAAGTAGAGAAAAGATTTTTACTAAGTGTGTTAATGGGCTAAATTGGCTCATTTAAACACCTTTATTTATTCATTCCCCTAACTTTTTATTTACAAATTAATTTTCCTTGTTATTCAAATAAACTCAAATCTCCAAATAAAATCATGGTTACTTCCCACAAGTGTTTGACTATTCCATATTTTTATATTGATTATTTTTCTTAATTTAACATATTAACTTAATAACTCTTATAAGCCCATTTACAAGGATAAATCTATAAACTCCTTTGATAAATGAAATAAAATTCTTTTCTTTTGAAAATATATTCCCAAACCATTTATTTTAATTATTATACTTAAAAGTCTATATACGCATTTTATCTTAACCTAAAAATCATTTTGTATTTTAAAATAACTATATTATTTTATAAAGTTCCAAAATTATTCTTTTAAAAATATATCCTTGCTTTAAAAGTGTTTCACAATTAAACTTCTAAATAATTCTCTATTTCTTACACTTTATTATTTAAAACCCTATAATTAAGTTTTCATACTAAAATCTCAACTAATCACTTCTCAACAACGGGTTGTTATAAACCCCCCCCCCCCTTAAGAAAATTGTGTCCTCATAATTTCTCCTTCGGGAAATTCTATAACAAAGCTAGTTACTTCTAGCTTATGTACACCTTTAGTTATTTAATCAAATGAACAAAGGAAATAAATTGGAAAACAGGACATACCAGACTCATGTGCATCAGAAAATAGCTAGGGATAGGTCTATGCCATATGCTCAATGGTCTCCTAAGTACAATCCAATGGGTTGTCGGACCATTGCACCTTCACTAATAGAATCTTATTACTCCTGAGCTATCGAATCTTTGAGACAAGATATAGATATGATGCTGCACATAAGTCAAATCCGAAGATATATCGAGCTTCTAATGTGTCTCGGCACAAAAACTATCACAAAATTCCTAAAACATTTCCTCAAATAAGAGACATAAAAGACATCATGGATACCAAAGAACTTATTAGGAAGAGATATTCGATATGTAGCTCTACCAATATGCTCGTAATTGGGAATGACCAAGAAAGCATGGTGCAAGCTTCCCCAATTTATTGAACCTCATCACATCCTTCAGAGGAGATATATTTACAAACAAAAAATCACATATCTTAAACTAGATATCCTTTATCCTTCGGTCAGCATAAGACTTCTGACGATCCTGAGCTTCCTTTATCCTATGTCTAATAAACTCTATCTTATCGTATGCTACTATGATGCAATCTGGTTTCAAAACAAACTTATTTATGGTCTTAAGCTAACAAGAAGGTGAATGACACGGTCTACGATATAGAGCCTCAAACGCTGTCATACCAATGTCAGATTGGTAATTGTTGTTATAAGAAAACTCAACTAAATAAATATGATCCTCCAGCTACCTCCTAAATCTAGAACACAAGCACAAAGAAAGCCTTTAAGAACTCGATTAACTAACTATGTCCGACGATCAATTTATAGATGATATACAGTATTAAAGTTCTGCTTTGCACCCAAAGCTGTTTGAAGACTCTTCCAAAAACCACTAGTGAATAATGGATCATGGCCACATAAAATAGCATTGGGAACACCATAAAGTCTCACTACCTCCTTTACATAAAGCTTATCCAAATACGGAGTGTTCTTGCTTGAATTTATGGATATGAAATGCACTAATTTGGTTAAGCGATCAACTACTACCCAAATGCTATCATGGTTATTCATGGATCGAGGTGAGCCGTAAACAACACCCATAGACACTCGACAAAAACACAACATTAACGAAACCTTTACTGAGCATATTTAAGGATTTATATATATGTGGAATAGTGAAATATTTAAATCCACTTATACCTGATCCAACTTCCATACCAGAATTTCCAATGGCTGAAGAAGACCGCTAGGCCTTTGATGTTCAGCTTTCATAAGCCAACTAGTCATACGTCCCTTCACATACTTTACAATATTGCTCTTCATCCTTTCCAATAATACAAACACTTCATATCCATATACATCTTACTTCCTCCAGGGTTAATGGTATAGTGCAAGCGGTGACAATCATCCATCACTACCTTACGAAGATCATCCAAATCAAACACAACAAGTGTACCCTTTCTCCATAAGCAACCATGATCAGAATTAGTATATAACCAACCAAATCATCTCAGTCATCACCAGACTCCAACCTCTGAATGAGCACAAGAGTATATAGATAACTTCTTTATGCATCAACGATTAGATCAACCAAGGATGGTCAGACAAGAAGATTAGCCAACATCGCACATGAATCAACAACATAAGCTCTATCTCAGATACACATAGAAAGAAACTCGAGATCCTTCCACTCAGCTATGATTATAGAAACAACTATTTGATGCTTTTTTCTCAATACAATAATGACTCTATTTACCTTCCTATAGGTATAATTAATCTCAAAATCATAAAAGAAACTCGAGCCAATGCTGCTGCCTCATGTTGTTTCCTTCTGAGCGAATAGATACTACAATGACTTGTAATTGCTATACATGACAAATTCTATACAAGCAAATAATGACGTTATATCTTCAATGCAAAGATAATGGCAACAAGCTTTAAGTCATGAGTTGCATACTTAACATCATTAGGCCTTAACTGGCTTGATGCATAAATAACCACTCTACCACTCTGCATAAAAATTACACCCAAACCAGAACGACGAGCAGCGATATAAACATCAAAATTGTAGTTGCCTTTAGGAAGAATAAGAACATGTGTATGAGTAAGCAAATCCTTCAGCTTTTGAAATTAAAGCTTCCTCACATTTGCTTGTCCATTGGAACTTAACTCCTTTTTTAGTGAGGTTAGTAAGAACTAGCACAGTCTTCGAGAAATCCTTAATCAAGCGGTGATAGTAACTGGCTAAACCCAGAAAGCTACGGATCCCAGTAACTGTCTCGAGCCACTTCCAATTCTGCATAGCTTCAACTTTAGCTGGATCTTAGAAATACGAGCCTCAAATACAATATGGCCTAAGAACTTCACTGTTGTCTTCCAACTATGACATTTAGAGAACTTGGTTTCAATTGGTTTCTACACGAAAGGCGCCCGAAAGGACGATCGAACCCGGAATTCCTACATGAAAACAGCCTAAGTTATCGTGCCCGAAAGCATGTGGAAGCCGCCGTAGGTCATTCCCAGACGACCGGGTGGGAGTCCCGTCCCCCTCCTCCCCCTGACCCACCCACCCAGAAGGGGCTTGCGATCGTTTTTCTAGGCGATCGCGATCCGGGACCTTCTAGGAGCCCGAAAGGCTGATCGAACCCTGAATTCCTACATGAAAACAGCCCAAGTTATCATGCCTGGAAGCGTGCGGAAGCCACCGTAGGTCATTCTCGGACGACCGGGTGGGAGTCCGGGCCTCCCTCCTCCCCCTGACCCACCCACCCAGCACAGTCTTCGAGAAATCCTTACTAAAGCGGTGATAGTAACTGGCTAAACCCAAAACGCTATGGATCTCAATAACTGTCTCGAGCCACTTCCAATTATGAATAGCTTCAACTTTAGCTGGATCTATAGAAATACCAGCCTCAAATACAATATGGCCTAAGAACATCACCGCTGTCTTCCAAATATGACATTTAGAGAACTTGGCTTTCAACTGGTTCATGCACAAAAGGCGCCTGAAAGGCCGATCGAACCAGAAATTCCTGCACGAAAACAGCCCAAGTTATCGTGCCCGGAAGCATGCGGAAGCCGCCGTAGGTCATTCCCGGACGATCGGGTGGGAGTCCGGGCCCCCTTCCTCCCCTGACCCACTCACCCAAGGGGGCAGTCGATCGTTTTTCTAGTTGGGGCGATCGCGATCCGGGATCGTCTGGGTGCCCGAAAGGCCAATCGAACCCGGAATTCCTGCACGAATACAACCCCAGTTATCATGCCCGGAAGTGTGCGAAAGCCGCCGTAGGTCGTTCCCGAATGACCGGGAGGGAGTCTGGGCCCCCTCATCCCTCAAACGGGCAGTCGATCGTCTTTCTAGTTGGGGCGATCGCGATCCGGGACCGTCTGGGTGCCCGAAAGGCCGATCGAAACCGGAATTTCTGCACGAAAACAGCCCAACTAATCGCGCCCAGAAGCATGCGGAAGCGACCGTAGGTCGTTCTGGGACGACCAAGTGGGAGTGCGGGCCCCCCTCCTCCTCGTGACCCAGCCACCCAAGAGGGACAATTGATCAGTTTTCCAATTGGGCCGATCGCGATACGGGACCGCCCGGGCACCCGAAACCCGGATTGAACCCGAAATTCCTGCACAAAAAATAGCCCAAGTAATCGCGCCCAGAAGCGTGCGGAAGCCGCCGTAGGTCATTCCGTGATGACCAGGTAGGAGTGCGGGCCCCCTTCCTCCCCTTGACCATCCTACCCAGTTGGGGCAGTCGATTGTTTCTCCAGTTGGGCCGATCGAGATCCGGGACCGTCCGGGCACCCGAAAGGTGGATCGAACCGGAAATTCCTGCACGAAAACAGCCCAAGTAATCACGCCCGGAAGCATGCGGAAGCCGCCGTAGGTCGTTCCGGGATGACCAAGTGGGAGTGCGGGCCCCCCTCCTTCCCGTGACCCACCCACCCAAGAGGGACAATCGATCATATTTCCAATTGGGCCGATCGCGATACGGAACCGTCTAGGCGCCCAAAACCCGGATCGAACCCGAAATTCCTACACAAAAACAACCCAAGTAATCGCGCCCGGAAGCATGCAAAAGCCGCCGTAGGTCGTTTCGGGACGACCGGGTGCGAGTGTGGGCCCCCTCCCCTCCCTGACCCACCCGCCCAGTTGGGGCAGTCGATCGTTTTTCCAGTTTGGCAGATCGAGATCCGGGACCGTCCAAGCACCCGAAAGGTGGATCGAACCCGAAATTCCTGCACAAAAACAGCCTAAGTAATCGCGCCCGGAAGCGTGCGGAAGCCGCCGTAGGTCGTTTT
The DNA here is from genome assembly GCA_030737815.1 of Allium fistulosum. Taxonomy (NCBI): domain Eukaryota; kingdom Viridiplantae; phylum Streptophyta; class Magnoliopsida; order Asparagales; family Amaryllidaceae; genus Allium; species Allium fistulosum. Next base: position 1,131,604,995 of record CM060901.1, read on the forward strand.
GGGACGACAGGGTGGGAGCGTAGGCCCCATCCTCCCCCTAATCCAACCACCAAGGAGGGGCAGTCGATCGTTTTTCCAGTTGGGCCGATCGCGATCCGGGACCGTCCGGGGGTCCGAAAGATGGATCGAACCCGAAATTCCTACACAAAAACAACCCAAGTAATCGCTCCCGAAAGCATGCGGAAGCCCCCGTAGGTCGTTAAGGGATGACCGGGTGGGAGTGCGGGCCCCCTCCTCCCCCCTATCCCAACCACCCAGGAGGGGCATTTCATCGTTTTCCAGTTGGGGCGATCGCGATCCGGGATCGTCTGGGCGCTCGAAAGGCCGATCGAACCCGGAATTCCTGCACGAAAACAACCCAAGTTATCATGCCCGGAAGTGTGCGGAAGCCGCCGTAGGTCATTCCTGGATGACCGGGAGGGAGTCCGGGCCCCCCTCCTCCACTAGACGGGCAGTCGATCGTTTTTCCAGTTGGGGCGATCGCGATCCAGGACCGTCTGGGCACTCGAAAGGTGGATCGAACCCAAAATTCCTGCACAAAAATAGCCTAATTAATCACGCCCGGAAGCATGCGGAAGCAACCGTAGGTCATTCAGGGATGACCGGGTGGAAGTGTGGGCCCCTCTCCTCACCCTGACCCACCCACCCAAGAGGGGCAGTCGGTCATTTTTCCAGTTGGGTCGATCGCGATCCAGGACCATCCGAGCGCCCGAAAGGTGGATCGAACCCGAAATTCTTGCACAAAAACAGCCCAAGTAATCACGCCCAAAAGCGTGCGGAAGCCACCGTTGGTCGTTCAGGGACGACCGTGTGCGAGTGTGGCCCCCCTCCTCCCCCCTGACCCACCGACCAAGGAGGGGTAGTTGATTGTTTTTCTAGTTGGGCCGATCTTGATCCGGGACCGTCCGGGCGCCTGAAAGAAGGATCGAACTCGAAATTCCTGCACAAAAACAGCCCAAGTAATCGCGCCCGGAAGCGTACGGAAGCCACCGTAGGTCGTTCAGGGACGACCGTGTGGGAGTGCGGGCCCCCCTCCTCCCCCTTGACCCACCCACCCAAGAGTTGCTGTCGACCGTTTTTCAAGTTGGGTCGATCGCGATCTGGGACCGTTCGTGCGCCCGAAAGATGGATCGAACCCGAAATTGCTTCACAAAAACCGCCCAAGTAATCACGCCCGGAAGCATGCAGAAGCCGCCGAAGGTCGTTCAGGGACGACTGGGTGGGAGTGCAGGCCCCCCTCATCCCCACTAACCCACCCACCCAGGAGGGGCAGTCGATCGTTTTTCCAGTTGGGTCGATCACAATCCGGGACCGTCCGGGCGCCCGAAAGGTGGATCGAACTCGAAATTCCTGCACAAAAACTGCCCAAGTAATCGTGCCCGGAAGCGTGCGGAAGCCGCCGTATGTCATTCCAGGACGATCGGGTGGGTGTGTGGGCCCCCCTCTTCCCGCCTGATCCATCGACCCAGGAGGGGCAGTCGAACGTTTTCCCAGTTGGGACGATCGCGATCCGGGACCGTCTGGACGCCCGAAAGGCCGATCAAACCTGGAATTCCTGCACAAAAACAGCCCAAGTTATCATGCCCGAAAGCATGCGGAAGCCAGCGTAGGTCATTCCCGGACGACCGGGTGGGAATCTGGGCCCTCCTCCTCCCCCTGACCCGCCCACCCAGGAGGGGCAATCGATCAATTTTCTAGTTGGGCCGATCGCGATCCGGGACCATCCGGGCGCCCGAAAGGTGGATCAAACCCGAAATTCCTTCACAAAAACAGCCCAAGTAATCGCGCCGGAAAGCATGCGGAAGCCGCCGTAGGTCGTTCAGGGATGACCGGGCGGGAGTGCGGGCCCCCCTCCTCCCCAGTGACACACACCAAGGAGAGGCAGTCGATCGTTTATCCAGTTGGGCCGATCGCGATCCGGGACCGTCCGGGCGCCCGAAAGGTGGATCGAACCTGAAATTCCTGCACAAAAATAGACCAAGTAATCGCGCCCGGAAGCATGTGGAAGTCGCCGTAGTTCGTTTTGGGATGACCAGGTGGGAGTGCGAGTGCCCCTCCTTCCCCTGACCCACCCACCCAAGAGAGGCAGTCGATCGTTTTTCAAGTTGGGCCGATCGCGATCCGGGACCGTCCGGGCGCTCGAAAGGTAGATCGAACCCGAAATTCCTGCACAAAAACAGCCCAAGTAATCACACCTGGAAGCATGCGGAAGCCACCATAGATCATTCAGGGACGACTAGGTGGGATTGCGGGCCCCCCTCCTCCCTTTTGACCCACCTACCCAGGAGGGGTAGTCGATCGTTTTTTCAGTTGGACCGATCGCGATCTGGGACCGTCTAGGCACCCGGAAGGCCGATCGAACCCAGAATTCCAACACAAAAATAGCCTAAGTTAGCACAACTTAGTTGATCAAACATATCATCAATTCTTGGCAAGGGAAATTTATTCTTGATGGTGAACATGTTCATCTTTTAATTATCTATATACAGCTTGAGGGAACCATCCTCCTTCGCAAATTCTATGGCGGCACCCCAAGGAGAACTACTAGACAGAATAAAATGCTTAGCTTCCAACTCCGATAACTGCTTCTTTAACTCTTCATTCTCCTAAGTGGACATCCTCGTGGAATGATGACTAACTAGCTGAGCTCCAGTATTGTGATCAATTTAGAATTCTATAGCCCGTCTTAGGGGTAAATTAGTAATAGACTCGAATACATCCAAAAAATCTCCTATAATAAGGATTCTTGCTATATCATTTTTTCTTCTCAAGACTCAAGAGCAAAAAGAGTGTCACTCGAGCTTTGATATATATTTCCATGAGCTAAGCCAAGGCGCTCTATGGAATTTGGATGACTAAGAGTGATGACTCTTTTAGGACAGAATAGGCGAACCTCATATCGATCAAGCTAATCCATCCCAAGGATGATGCAAAATCCTAGAAATTCAAACATATGCAAATCATAAAAGGAAAAATAACCACATAAGTCTAATTATACATTTCTACAAAGCATCCGAAGGGTTGCGTATCCTCTAATAGGATTAGCAATCCTCAAAGATGTAACCAAGCATACCACATCAAGGTCAAATCTATCGATTAGTTCTTTCAACATGAATGAATGAGACACACCCATGTCGAAGAGAACTCTAGTTGGAGAATATCTGAATATGATAGTACCTTCCATGATCACAGGAGTTTTTCCTCTAGGCTGAGAAGAAGTACCAGACAGTTCATAGCTCTCAGCTTTCCATTCTTCTTCCCTACTACTAGGCAAGTATAGCTGAGATGACCTTCTTTATTACAAATCCTGCACTTCTTCTAAGATGGTGGAAGGCGCAGCTTGGGACACACTCTTTGGAGCAATGATCTTTTAGTCCACAATTGTAACATTTCACAGACTCCCTGACTCAACTATAAAACTCTGGAGCATTACCCTTTTCTTGTTTCTTATTTTGGAATCCAAGACTTTGCTTCTTGAATGGGAATTCCCACTTCTACCCAAAGTTAACTTTGCTCTAATGATCCTCATCACCACTTTCCTTATCTACATCCTCTAGTGTTAATGCAGCATCAAACAACTTCTCAAAAGTAAGCTCAAGCTATGGAAGTAAGGCTTACCTCAAAGCCTTATTCAAGCCATAAACAAACTTCTAATTCTTCTTAAGAGGAGTATTGATAAGATTTATACCATACTTCGAAAGAGCCTCAAAGGTAGCAACATACCCTGCCACTAACATCTTCCCTTGCTTCAAATCAATAAACTTCCTAGAAATAGATACTTTCTCTACTTCAAGGAGAAACTTCTACTCAAAGCGAACCTTAAGCTGATCCCAAATTAATTTACCCTCATCAATCTCAGTCACCAACAACTCATACCAATATAGAGCCCTCTCCCACAACTAACTAGATGCAATATGTACCTTCTAATGATCGTGACTCCCATGCGAGTAAAGGCGCGCTCACATGTCTTGAGCCAAGCTTGAACTTTAATAACTCCCTTGGTGCCCTTAACGGTCTTCCACCCAAGGCTAGCATAGTTACAATACATCCAAGCAAAATCAAAGTGGGGAGTTAGGGGATTAGGAGTTGTGGAAACACTAGGTTCCTAAATGCTTCACACAAGCTCCATCAACTGATTAGAGGTCATAAACACACCACCATCACCAAATCTACTGGACTGTCCGACATCGACTTGGGTAAATCGACCACCAGCCATTCTCACTTCTACATTAAAGTGAGAATCACATTTAGAATAAACAAGATTGATATATGTATATATATTCATATATATAAACCTACAAATAACAAGTACTCCCCCTGATGACTACCCTAGTAATCACCATGACTCCTAGCATATACTTAGGGAATCTAACCAACACCCAAAGTGATAGGGACTCCTAAGTCCATTTACGGCCAATGGCTTGTGTTCCTTATATCCTGCATTGTTTTGGATCCGCTTTGATACAAACTATGACAGCCTACGTCTATACCCATACTATTAAAGAGTATTACTACTTAACACTATCTGATAATACGAAGAATGAGGCGATAAGAGCTTACAAACGTGAAAATTCCCTTAGTCTAACACCAGTACATATCTCAAATCATATAACACTTACCTTTATATAACGATTATTAGTACAAAGTAATAGACATGTGCATTCTCCAAGATAGAACAATACACAATACAGAATAATAAATAGAAATCAAAGAGTCAGAATGCAGTGATAAAATACAATGCACCAAATATACATAGTCTAAGAGGGTCTACAAAGTATCGGCTCTAGCCTACTATATGCATAGCATCATAGTTATTACATCATCTTAAATGCACTGCTACCAAAAACACATAAGGGGAGTATCATCCTAACACGTATACTAGCCTCCAAAAAGGTATCCCACAAGTCTAGCTAGCTACTTCATCCCTGGACCTAAAATGTCTTGGACTGACCTGAGTATTATAGAAATAACACATAGGTTGGGTTGTGTCAAAATGTAAATGACAATGTATGATACAAACTAGCATGGTGTATATAAATGTATCACATAAACGGGTATAAACATCTCAAGTGTATTATGTATACCATACCATGCACAAATCATCACCCATCCAAAAACAACCAACACATTGAGTCAATGCAACATCCATACATCCAAGCACACAACAACACACACTCACACACATCCACACATCCACTAACACATAGTGGGAAATATGGGGATTGATCACACATTGGATACACTATCACATATAGAGCCATAACTCATCATCATCAAACTTAAAGGAGGCATATGAATAATCTAAGTCTATCTATCGCAAAGCATACTAGATAGGACACTGACAACCATCCGCTTGCTCAAGGAGCATATGCACGTGCCCGTCTGGTACTAGTCTTACAATCTTTAGTTACCTTGATGATAATCGTGACTTGGCATCCATTGAGTGCAAGACTAAGCTATGTAATGGTCACGACCCTGCAAGTGCCATATGGTAATGGACTGTTGACCTACGTGACACTAGGGTAATAATACATAGCAGTATAGCATAAGGTGTGTCATAGATCATGGGTGTGACCCCGTGATCAGGCCTCTAGGATGGATATTGGCCTAATTTGGTTTACTCCATAACAAATAAAAGGATGTAGCACCCTGTAAAATGAACCATAAATAAATAAAGTAAATTAAATTTGATAAGGTAGGAAATAATTTTTTTTAAAGATGAAATTTGACAATGAAACAAATACTATTGCATTTGTGGTGAAATTTTGATTAATTTCCATATATAATATGCTAAAAATGGAGTTTGAACGAAGAAGTAACGAGCGTTTGAAGTTTTCAAATTTAAAGTAATTCAAATAAATAATTAATTCCCTAATTTGAAATTTAAAACAAATTGAGATTATATTTGGGGGTTAAGTAACGTTAAAAAAAGTTAGTAATTAATGTTAAAAGTTAATTAGAGTATGAAATCAATAAAAAAATCAAGCAAATGTAAATTAAAATAAATACCTTCAAAATAAGGGAAGAAATCGACCCGGCAACTCAAGAGGTCGACCTAGAGATCGACTGTAGGGATCGACCGCTTGGAGCATGGGAGTCGACCACTTCCTTGTTGTGGAGCCCATTTTGATGAGTTGTATGTTCTAGATTTATCTACTTTTAATCTATTCTCATTCAACGGTTCTGGTGTATTACCAATCACTATAAATTAGACCCAAGACCTTTCACTTTTATCCACAAATATTTCAGGAACAATAGCGAAACCCCTCCATTTTTATATCTCCAAATTAGATTAGAAACTCTGTAGATAATTTAGGTAAGAATTCAATCTATTTTCTACCTATTTCTTTGTCCTCCAACCTATTCTTGTACAATTCTCCTCCAACTATTCCGAATATAATAAATATATATACCACTTCCCTATTTTGTGTGTATATATCAAAAGAGAGAGATTTTGGAAGAGACTGTGAGGCATGCAAATACAAGGAAGGCAAAGCTAAGGCTATTCTATAAGTGGAAACCTTAGTATTTCAGCAATTGTTTAGTTTGTTTCTTTTTGGATTTGAATATGCCTTAGGGATTTTGAAATTTTGGAAATATGATAGATAAAATCCCCTGAAATTTCTTTATTTCGATATGACAATTCTATATTCAGATTCTTAATTATTTATAATAATTTGATGGAATTTGTTTCGTTTATGCAATTTTTGATAATTTCACGATCTATTCCACTTCTCCTTCTTCTTTGGGTCAAATTGTGATTCTTCTATAAAATAAGGGGTTTAGATTATGAATTCTATTTGTAGTTTACACCACTTATTCTTATCTATTTCTTTGTAAAAGAGGAGTTGAATAGAATATGTGGTTTAGATTGCAATTCTTATTGCTTAAGATATTTCATTAAATTAATGTAATAAATTGAGTATCTATTTTATTTACAATTCTATTATTGCAGTTTTGGTTACGAATATTTATTCCCATTTTTCGATATTAAAATCCTATAAAGTCTTGGGAATTTGAAGAAAAATGACTTGTAATAATATTTGATTAGGGATTTGACATTTACTGCTAGTTTAGAGCATAAAATCCATGTGATTAGAACTTATTAGGCACGAATATTTATATATCTCTATTTGCGTAATTAACCTATAATTACTGCACATACGACTTAATTAATTAGGCATTTATTTTCATTTATTTCCCCCGCTAGAAAGGTAATTGATTATGAGGTGAAAATAAAAGGAAACTCTTATTTAGCCTATTTGTTATTTGAAGGCATAATAAGGAAGATTCCTTGTAAGGCCTTGTTTATGAAATGGTGAAATGAGTGCGTGTCCGTTTATATATATATATATATATAGTAACTGATTTGTGGCTAAGTCATAAAGATGCGAGGTCAACAGAGTTACATGATGGAAGTCTGCCCTTCACTTTGAGGCTACCAGCGGTTATGTACACTTTTATTGACGTGAGATATTCTTACGATAAATATTTGTAATGACACGAGGTTGGTCCTAAATTCTATAAAAGAAATCTGCCCAGCTAATTTGGCTAGCAATTCCCACGAATAGCGGACTAATATGAGACATCGTTATGAATATGGGCCATAAGACAAAGGGCCTTCTTTAGGGTTTCGAGGTATTAAGTATTTGGACCCGCCTCTTTTCCCTAGATGATGTATTAAATGGCCAAGGGGACACGTTTGGTGGTATCTTTATAGGGGTCCACTTTCGGAAATAGGTCTTAAATGATGGGGTCTGCCCAAATTAAGGTCTTAAATGACTAAAGTCTGACTATTTTCCACTTAGAATTATTATCGGCCTATGAGATTCCATATGATGTCAACTAGATAGTACCATTCAGAAGCACGCTTCTGTAAATAGGTCTTAAATGATGAGGTCTGCCTTAATTAAGGTCTTAAATGACTAGAGTCTGCCTATTTTGTACTCGGAAGTATTAAGTGGCTTGGATACCGTCTCTTATATTATTAGCTATTTATGGCGTATGATTGGGATATAGGAATTTAGAAACCTGCTTTAGGAATGGAAGGTATTAAGTGGTTGGACCCACCTCCTTTCCTTATAAAGAAGTATTAAATAATTTTTATTAGTTTTATGTTAGTAAACATATTCTTACTTTAAAATATACTGCCCAAGTATTGAAAAGGTAAGACTCGAGGTTTTTTTAGTCACCAGACCTTGCTGCCATGTTTATGCTTACGTGATAGGGAGTTCTCGCATTGTGAACGGTGGCAAAGCTTGTCTCTTGCCCCTACACGTCATAATAATGTGGGTTGGTTGACAATCGAGAGGCTAGCCGTAAAATAAGGAAGTCTGGGGTTAACATTTGTAGCCACGCCCTTTAAAGGGTGACCGGTTGGGTGGTTACATTTGGTATCAGAGCCTAGTTTACCTGATCAATGAGGAAAATATACTATGTGTATGAGTGGTGTACTTTTTATTTTTGAAAAAGGTTCTTCAAAAGATTTTCTAAAAAATCATACTATATATACACACTTACTTTGAATGTATGCTTAACTCTATAAATTCTGACTATAGAAGTAGCTGCTACCACATTCCAAAAGGGTGGAAGAAGCAACTATGAGTTGGAAAATAACTAGAGTTAAATTTATACTTCTTTGCAGGACCTAGACTTCCTTATCATTGTAGGCCATATAAGTATTAAGGTAAGAGGGATATGAATCATAAATGGAAAGGTTTATAGGAAATAAATGACCTTGTGGAAAAGTAGGATGACAATTAATACGGACAAATTAACATTTATGGAGGTAACAAATGAAGGTGTTATATATTAATAAAATGTGGAAGTAAGGAAAGGAGCAAACTTCCGTAAGAAGGAATACATTTATCACCATAAGGAGGAAAATAGATTTTTAAAGGGTAGAGTACAAAGGTTTAAAGAAAGAACATATTTTAATCCTACCTTTTGGGATATAATTTGATAAAAAGGTTTCTTTGAAAACCCCTTGAAAATTTTAAAGTGCCTTTCAAAAGATTTTGAAATGAAAATCTTATAAGTTAAATTTTTTTGATAAAAAGTGATTTTAGATGACTTTTCAATTATATCACCATTGGTTTCATAAAAAGTTTGAAAAGAGGTTGTAAATTTAAAAAGGGTGGTGAAACATTTCTGGTAGGTGATTTTAATTTAAAAATTTAGTGACTTTAGAATTTGAAAAAAAAGGTTTTATTTATTAACTTCTCAATTTAAAATTTTATTAGATTAGAAAATCTTTCAAATTCCTTGTTTTTGTATTATTCTATTTTTCTATTTTATATTTCCGATGTAATAAATTTGAAAGTTTCTCCCTTTACAACTTCTTAGAGGCTATATAAGTTGGAAATTTTTGAAAATATAAATATGGTTTTAGACGGCTTCGGAAATATACCACCATTAGTTTTAGAAAAGTTTGAAAAGGTAATGCAATTTTTAAAAGCAGTGAATTTCTTTAAGACAAAGTAGTGGATGGTTTTAATTGTAAATTAATGACTTGAAAAGTTTTCATTCGTTAACCTTTTTAATTTGATTAAAAAGATTCAATTTTAATTTTTGGTTCTTTGATCCTTCTATTTTTCCTTGTTTATAAACCTAAAAGTTCTTTCTTTAGAACTCTTTTTTAAAGGTTTATAGATAGAAATAACACCTATTTTGGGAAAGAGAAATAGAAAATAGAAAGAAAGAAATGTTTGATAGTTAGGAAAGAGAGCATTCCCATATAAGGTAATGAAGAAAATAATGGCTGGAATTTAGGCAATGATAGAATTGTGAATTCTGGTAGATGAGATACTGAAAGGAATAATAGAGTAAGATAGAAGTTATCTTTGTCTACTCCATTTATTTTTCTATCGTATAAAGTTATAAAAGATATCTTTGGCCATTGATTGGATTTAAATGATGGTTGATAAATAAGTTAGATGTTTTTGTATAAGGAGAAGCATTTATGTAAAGATGATAGTTTTATATGTTTTTCCTAATTTGAATAGAAAAGTTATTTGAATAATAATAATATTGGATTTGATAAAGAAAAGTGTTGCAAAAGATTTTAAAAGTTTTTAAGCAAAGTTACAAGATATTTTCATCAAATAATATTACATTTTGAGTGATATGGTAATAAATATTATTGTATGCATTAAAAGGAAATAACTGTTATTTTGAAATGATGATTATGAAAAATTTACTGTTTTGTAAATGATAACTCTTGTAACTAGAAAATTATTTGAAACAAAAATGGTCTAACATACTATTTTGGAAAGATAATTAAGCCTTGAATCTTTTGTGTTAAAATTCTTATTTTCGAAAAGGAGTAAATCCTTATTTTAGTAAGCTATTGAAAAGGAAAGTTTTTCATAAGTTCCTTTTTGAAAAACCAAGAAAATTTTGAATGCCATAAATTAGAAAGTCTAACTTTTAAGAAAAATTTTTGATAAGGAAAGTTAAAAAAAGGGGGATTATTTTATTCCTATTTCGGAACAAAGGAATTTTGAATCTTTGATAAAGGTTTTTATTAAAGTTCACATTTTCAAAGATGGAGATATTGAATTTGATACTTCATGTTTGAGTATTGGAATGAAGTAATAAATACTTATTTTCAAATAAGTTCATTTATATGAAGATATTTTATTGGTGTGCGAAAGTTATAATTTTATAAAATTTTATGAATTAGATACAGATCATAACCTAGGTAGGATAGACAAAGATTTTTCTAGGATATGAGTAAAATAGAAATAAAATGTACAACCTGATCTAGAAATTTGAAGACGGTCCCAAACCTCTATTTGAAGAAGTTGGTAGAGTGTAAAGATATTCCAGATCTATAATTGGGTTGTGAATTAGGTTGCCCAAATAATATGAATTTCTATATTTTAAATTTGAAGCAATTTTCATTTAATTTCCATAAATTACCCAATTCCCAAAAATTTGTATGAAAGTACATTGTTTGAAGTAACAAGGGCTAGAAAGGAAAGAGATGTGTAAGAGATGGATATTCTTTTCCATAATTTACACTGCCTATTTCAACAAAAACAAAAAGAAAAAATTCCTTGTAATTTCAAGCAAAGCAAAACTTTCACTTGCGGTTAATTTATGAGAAATTATGACGGTAATCTTTTTGGAAAGATGGCTTGGATAAATTAAAATATGGAAATGAGCATTTTAGTTGTAGAGATGATAGTTAAATATAGATATTGTACAGCTATGCTAAACAGCTAGAATATATATAGGTAGCATAGATTACGACTATATGCGTATTAGTTAGTAATTGACGACTTGGGATTTATGGACGTTAATTACAAATTTGACGAGCAGTAAGTTTGTAATTAATGAGAGGAAAAGTAATCTAATTAGAACCGACTAAGGAAACTTGATATTGCATTTGAGGTAGAAAGAAAGTTGAGTAATGAATGGATTTTGGAATCTTGAAGAAGGTTTAAAAATTGAAGAAGGATTAATTGGAAATGGTCCAATTCTGACAGCAATGATCAACTACTATGGATATTGATTGAAGCAAGAAATGGACCACATTTATTAAAGATCGAATAAATGGGAAATTAAGAAAATAGGTAGCAATGGAATGAAATATTAAAGATAGCCCATCTTAATTTAGAAAGGAGTGTTAGGACCTCAATACCATTTATACTAACTTATAATAAATGGAAACTTCCAATAAAATTTTATTTTGGAGTATTTGGATCATAGTCGCTAGTTGTCTTCCTTAGTTATTAGAAAAGTGGATGATGTGGTATAAGATATATTTCCATTTTATTCATGTATAGACATTAGGAATGGGATTTAAACCACTTGATATATGTTGGAAAACAAAGTAAATAAGGAATTTTGATGGGAACAATTATGTAACGACCCATAAATTTTCAATAATTAAAGTTGTCAATTTAATAATATTTTGGTAAATAAATTTGGAAGAAATAAAAACTTGGTAATTTAATAATGAAATGAATGCCAAAATGAAATGTAACAATGTATTTAAAAAATAATTATTAAAAATTGAAATGAAACTACAATTTATTGAAGAAATGTAAATTGTTATACTTGGCTATAAATTTATGTAAGAAAACAAATGCAAACATTAAAATTTATAAATGATTTAGTATGAAATAAATAACCATTGAATAAAGATTAGGTATATAAGAATGGTAACATATGTTGTGAACAATGAATTCAACAGTGTGATTAAAAGTTATAGTAACGGTTGTAAGTTACTATTTAATTGGTCTATACATCTAGTTGTAAATGTTACATTTGGGTATAAAACTGAATATAAGGAAATAAATGTAAGTGTTGTATGGATAAATGAATTAGTATATAATTTATGGTAATTGAATGAATTAAACATTATGTAAGCAATTATGATAATTACTGGACATAATAAACTTGAGTGTAATATAAAGATAATGATAACATTTATTGCAAGTTACATTTTATTTAGGCTGCTAAATTTTAGGTAGGAAATCAGTTACATTTTTATGTAAGTAAATGTTCATTAATATGAGATAGGACAGTAATTGTAAAGTGTGAATGTAATGAAATAAATGGAAATGTATATTTTAGTCATAGATAAAAATAAAAGAATGAAACCTAGTTGAATAAATTGATTAAGGTTTTAATTATAATAAATATAAATTTGGATTTTGTTTGTAATTCATTTTCCAAATACAAATTTAATATACATTTTCTGTAAATTTTATATTTTGGTTAAACTTTGACTTTTATTTGAAAATTTTAAAATTTTAAAATTTTGAATTCTAATCTTTTTAATTGAAGTTGGATAGGATGTTGATATCCATTTTATTTTTCGTTTCATCAAATTCTGTTGTATACTTTTATAATTTGATAAAATACAGCGTTTTACACGCAATGATTTTTTGTATTCTATTTTCTGTTTCCTATGTTCATTTCTATATTTTTATTTTCTATTTATTTATTTTTATTTTATGGTTTTCACTTTGAATTATTTTGGTTGTTGACTTGTTTTATTTTGGATTAATGGCTTAGAAATTTGAAGGGACTTTAGTTACTTGTTTTTATTTCAATGTCTTTTCCTTTTCCCTAGCATTCATTTGCCTAGCGCTTTACTCCTTTGCTTGCCATCCAAACACTCCTCTAGCCGTACAAATCGTTTCACAAATCACGTAAAAAATATTTCATTCCCATCTCAATATCCTCTTTTCATTTGCATTTAAGAATAAAATATATACAAGATCTTTCTCCTTTAATTGTTGCGTTTTCTTTTCTTGCCTTCTCATCTTACCTTAGCCGTTCACTCCACATCTGTAGCCATTCAAATGTTTTTGTTAACCCTAGCCGCCACTTCTTTATTCATTCACGTACAAAAATATTCCCATCTCATCTCTTCTCATTTGTTTCCCGAAGAAATTTTTTTTTACAGCAAGTTCTCATGGCTTCTCCTCCTTCTCTCTTTCCTTTTTCTTTCTTTTGTTTTCTATTTTGTTCAAGCAAGGCTCGGCCATGCCTCCCTCTAGCACACCTCTAACCATCATGACCAAGCAACACAAGATTATGGTTGAACCCATATGTGGTGTAGCCAAGCCATTGATTGATTAAGGCAGGTTATGCCACTTTGATTCATTTATTTTTTTCTATTGTTTTAACCTCTATTCTTTTGTATTAAATCATATTCTTATGTATGTAATATTTGTTTGTATACAAGATTTGGATCTGGCCATTCATCCACTCAAGTTTGCATTGTGTTTTGTCGTGCTTTTTCATGCTTTGCGGAGTTTGGATTTTTATTCTGAATTTGTCAATTCTAGTTTAAAAAGGTGAGTTTTATCACTCTAGACATATGTACTTAAATTATTGTGAAATGATGACAAATGAATCTGTATAAATTGATATGTTATTCATACATGCCTGTGATATATTATATGATGATAAACGCTGTTTTATACCTGTTACATCATCTGTTATTATTTTATATGTTTTATTGTTCATTAAAATTACTGTATCTCACACTGCAAGTTCCCTATCACTATGGGTTGAAATGATATATTCCCGAACGGATATTAGAATAAGGAAAAATCATTATGGGCTGAAATGATAGGATCGAATGATTTTTATTGTATTTTTATTTTTATTTTATTGGACTTGGGATTGCGGGTTTGAAATGATAGAATCCAGATTTTTTCCTTTTTAAATTATGGATTGAAACGATACATATCCGTATCACTCGACCTAGGTTAGAAAATATTATACAGGCCCATGGTTATATTTTTAAATGATATTTTCCTAAAAATTATTGAATATTTTGAATGTTTTAAATATATGAAATTTGAGCTAAAAGATTTGATTTAAATGACTTAAATATAAGAAGATGTTGGTTTTCTATAAGTGAAGACTTTATAAGTCAATAAGTGGCTTTAATGGAAATTTTAAAGATGTCTTGGTTTTAAATTGGATTTAAATACATTTATTGACGATAAATAACTAAATAATATAATTGGACTTAATATGGAATTTTAAATCTAACCTCGTAATGGTAATGAATTTTACTTTATGAAACAGACATGTTTTGTGTAATAAATAGTGTATTTTGAACTGATAAATGGAATACAGTTTTAATTGGACATTTTGTAATAAAATGTATTTAACTATAAAATCATAGTTAATTGATGTCTAAATGAATATATCTAAAAGAAATTTTATTGTTACATTAACTATGATAAAATATTCTTTTGTGAAATGTTATGTTTTGTAAAATAAATAGTTTTGATTTTTAAATGGGAAAATGTAACTTTAATTATGACCTAACTTGATAATTGGAAATTTGGTTCTAAATGAAATTGTTGAGTTAAGTAAATAAATGGGAATTTAGTTTTATTTATGAAGTGGGTATTGTAAATAAAATGTTAGGTTATCTGTTGAAATAAAAGTTAAGTGAAAGAATGTGTTTTTGACTTAATAAATGAATTATAGTTTAATTTGGACATTTATTTATAAAAGTTTATCTTATTGAATCATAAGTTTAATGATATCTAAATGAATAATTTCTGAGGTGGAAGATGTAATTTTATAGGTTAAAAATGGCTAGAATTGAAGTTTTAATGTTTCTTAAAGTTAAGCAATTTATAAAGGATTGACTAACAAATGAAATTAATTTAAATTCGACATTTATTAATAAAAATGTTGTTTTATTAAAATTTATAAGTTAAGTAATATCCAAATAAATTTTTTTGGAAAGTGGAATGAGTTTGATAAGTTAAAATGAGAAAAATTGAAGAGATATTGTTTTAAAGGGTATAACAGAAATTATAGCGTTTCTGTAATGCTGTGGTTAAATGAACTAGGCTGGAAATATACTAAAAAGGCCTATAACAGCATTTCTGAAGTGCTGTGGTTTCTGGAAATTGAACTATGGCTGAAAATATACTAAAATATACTAAAAGGACCTATAACAGCATTTCTGAAGTGCTGTAACTTCTGAAATTTGAACTATATGCTGAAATCTCTAAATAAACCTATAACAGCATTTCTGAAATGCTGTAGTTTCTGATTTTGAACTATGTTTTGACATATACTAAATATACCTACCGCAACACTTTATGAATGCTAATGTTTTGAAAATTTCAATGTTTGAAATGATTGAATGAATGAACTTAGAAATGTTACAACTTTGAAATGAATATTATTTGACAATGAATTTAAATGGTTTAAATGAATATTATTTTAAAGGGTGTTATGATTTTCTAAGTATTATGATTTTCAAAGAATAACATTTCTAAATTTGTTATGATTTCAAAATATTATGGTTTCAAAGTGTTGGGTTTCAGAGTTGTTATAACTTTGAAAAGTACTATGGTTTTGAAAAATGAAATTGTGTGAAATTGTATTTAATTAAGAATTGCCTTAAAATATATTAACTTAGAACTTATTGAAATTGAAGATTTAAGAATGCGACTTTATAAAGTGGTTTGGTTTAAGATGATTTAAAGGAATATTTCAAGTTTAATAAATTTAAGCAAGTATTCAGTGATTTGGAAATTTGTGTTTTATTTAAATGATATATTTATTTGGCTTTTGAAATGAAATAATATAGTATTTAGTTTTGAAATGGATATGATATTTTGGATTTTAAAGTATAAATGATTTTTGAATAAATATCCATGGGTTATAATAATGCTTGGTCGGCAAAGAGACCGGGATCGGATATGGGCATACTCTCTGTCGATCCCGAAAACCACTTTGACAACCGTGTACGCGGTGGAGATTCCAGAATGAAGTAGGATGGTGGCGATGATCCTATTGAGGTATGAACGTGGACCCGACTCCCGTGAGTTGGCATAAGTTGGCTAAAACAGGAGCGATTGACGGGCCAATGAGGTAGCACCCCTGATCGGACGCATTTCTTCGATACTATTCTATAACTTTGTGATTGATTTGGTGGCCACCCTTCGATTTTGATTGGGAGTGTGTTCCGAGGTGGGCGGTAGTGGCTGCTATGCGTTTCCACCAGCCCGGATGCGTAATTGGTATATCTACCCTGGCATTGCCTAGTTGTGCCATGTCACTTACCATATCGAGCTTTACTACGAGTTTGGATTTGTGCCGTAGCCTGTGAAGTATTGATGGTAGCCCTCGATCTGGGAGTATGCTAATACTGGATAGACTACTGGGACTATTATGTGTTAAGGGGAATATTGGGTCACTCCTTAACGCTATTTAAAAGTAAGTTTATTTTATTATAGACATTATTATATTAGCGAAATATTACTACATAGTAAATAGTTTAACGGATCCTTAAAGGATGGGCGATCCCAAGCATCCTTTAAGTTACTTGTACCTTTATATTACAGTTCACTTGAGTTGGTTTACATTGTATAAGTATGTATGTCTTGACTCGAGTGTTTTGTGTTTTGCTTTACGCTCGGGTCAGACTGAGTGATACAGCATTCGAGACTCACCTTTGGAGTTGGAGATTTTCTTAGAGACTCAGCTATCTATTTCGCTTTCAGTTATCCAGTTGATTCTAGTGATGTATTCTGGTTTGTACTTGATTATCGTATTGAGACTTCTGTTGTATCTTGTTTAACTCTGATGTATATATATAGTAGCTTCATGAACTACTATCTCTTTGCTTCCGCTGCATTGTTATATTACTCTGTGTCTGTGATCTGTGATTTATTTACTGTATATTTTGAGTTTTGCCAAATTTTATTTACAATATATTGTTTTGAATTATTCAAGTCCAGCATGTGTGGATTTATTGTCGATTTGAATGGTCCAAAATAGTGGGTCGTTACATGTGGTATCAGAGCTTTGGCTCTAGGCAAAACTTAGCATATATAGTAAATTTATTTACAGAATCACTTTCGTTCGAGCTTGAATCTCTTCCTTTTAATTCGATTTCTTTTGAATTTTGGAACATTCTCTGCGGTTCCAATATCCATTCTTGCCTCTCCCTATTTGTCTTCTTTTGATTCTGGAGTATCCCATAACTCCACTTCGAATGTTCATTTTAATGAATAGGCGGTCTCGCCAATCTTCGAATGATTGTAAAGGGGTGAAACTCCTTTACAAGAAGCATTGACTCACCGAAAATTTCTGCATCCATGGTTTACAATGCTATCTATCTCTTGTTATCCCGAATTCTATCTCTTGAGATCGGATGTAGGTTTGTCCCAGAACTCCACATCGATCTTATTCTTGAAGTCATGGTCGACCCGGTTAAGGTTGCCATCGATTTATATAAGCTTATTCATTCCCTTATTTTGTTATTTAATCATCTTGTCTTTGGTTTCAACTTATCTTCAAATCATTTTTCTTGAAGTGTATTTGTAAACTAATATTTAAAATGTTTTATTATATAGTCATATTATATATATGTATAATTTTCTGAAATTTTATAGTTAATTGAATTGGATGTTAAGAAATAATATTTGACTTTGTATATATCTTGTAATCATTGGCTTTTGTTTCATATATAAATAATTGGATTATAAAATATAGTTATAAATTAATTAGGAAATTTAAATGAATTTAAAACTAGAATTTGAGAATTTAGTTTCCTATGACTTCAAACTTTGTTTTAAAGTTTTAAAAGGATATATTAATTAAAGTATTTTCGAATAGAAATTATTTCCAAAGAATTTTAAATGTTTAAATCAGTGCTCTTTTCTTTGTCACTGGAAAATAATTTCGGTGATGACTGCAGCATCATCGACATTCATTTTCGAGTTTCGAAGCGAAGAAACCATACTGTAGCCTTGCTACAGTTTTGCTTTAAAGAATTAAATTGATTTGAATTTCTAAAAATATGACTTGATTTATAATATATATATTGATATAGGATTTAAAAATTTGATTTGATATATATTGTGTATGTTTATTTATCTCTAAAATTTGTTTGAAGTTAATCAAAAGATTTAATTCTTAAATTTTATCTTAAAGGATGACTTAAAATTTTAAATGAATCAAAATTTTGAATAAATACTTAAGCTTGAATAATTGAATTAGAAAGTTTTATTTGTATAATACTCAATTGCATTCCAATATAACTTACCTTAATTATTTAGAAGTTAACTATGTAATTGGATTACAATATAAAAGGATTTTATAAATAAAATTTGAGTGGTTATAATAAATGTTATACACTAAAATTTTAGTTATAAAAGATTAATAAGGGTAAATAGAATAAAGGTTAATTGAATAATTTACAATTTAAAATGGTGTTAAAGGAATTTATAAATAAATTGGAGTAGTTATAATAAGTGTAAATATACTTAATATATGTGATTAGATATATTAAGTGGAATGAAATTAAATAATAATTAGGAATAAAGAAGAATTAAATTTATTGCATAAATTATGAGCATAATAAATGATTTTCAAATTTATGACTTTGGAAAATTGTTAGTTTAAGATAATTGTATGATGAGATAATGAGATTAAAAATAGTTAAGATTTATTTAACTTAAGAAAGAAAATCAAATGGATGACATTAATTATTAATGTAAGATGAAATTTTCATGGTTTTAGATTTATTATCTTCTTTGCTTTCCAATCTCTTTTCTTTCAGGTTATTTCTATTCTCCTACCTTCTTCCTTTTTAGAGACGAAAAGTTTTGAGTGAGGGAGAGTGTAACGACCCGTAAATTTTCAATAATTAAAGTTGTCAATTTAATAAGATTTTGGTAAATAATTTTGGAAGAAATAAAAACTTGGTAATTTAATAATGAAATGAATGCCAAAATGAAATATAACAATGTATTTAAAAACTAATTATTAAAAATTGAAATGAAATTACAATTTATTGAAGTAATGTAAATTGTTATACTTGGCTATAAATTTATGTAAGAAAACAAATGCAAACATTAAAATTTATAAATGATTTAGTATGAAATAAATGACCATTGAATAAAGAATAGGTATATAAGAATGGTAACATATGTTGTGAACAATGAATTCAATAGTGTGATTAAAAGTTATAGTAACGGTTGTAAGTTACTATTTAATTGGTCTATACATCTAGTTGTAAATGTTACATTTGGGTATAAAACTGAATATAAGGAAATAAATGTAAGTGTTGTATGGATAAATGAATTAGTATATAATTTATG
Organism: Allium fistulosum; assembly: GCA_030737815.1. Classification (NCBI taxonomy): domain Eukaryota; kingdom Viridiplantae; phylum Streptophyta; class Magnoliopsida; order Asparagales; family Amaryllidaceae; genus Allium; species Allium fistulosum. Next base: position 1,131,624,605 of record CM060901.1, read on the forward strand.
GTAATTGAATGAATTAAACATTATGTAAGTAATTATGATAATTAGTGGACATAATAAACTTGATTGTAATATAAAGATAATGATAATATTTATTGCAAGTTACATTTTATTTAGGCTGCTAAATTTAAGGTAGGAAATCAATTACATTTTTATGTAAGTAAATGTTCATTAATATGAGATAGGACAGTAATTGTAAAGTGTGAATGTAATGAAATAAATGGAAATGTATATTTTAGTCATAGATAAAAATAAAAGAATGAAACCTAGTTGAATAAATTGATTAAGGTTTTAATTATAATAAATATAAATTTGGATTTTGTTTGTAATTCATTTTCCAAATACAAATTTAATATACATTTTCTGTAAATTTTATATTTTGGTTAAACTTTGACTTTTATTTGAAAATTTTAAAAATTTAAAATTTTGAATTCTAATCTTTTTAATTGAAGTTGGATAGGATGCTGATATCCATTCTATTTTTCGTTTCATCAAATTCTGTTGTATACTTTTATAATTTGATAAAATACAGCGTTTTACACGCAATGATTTTTTGTATTCTATTTTCTATTTCCTATGTTTATTTCTATATTTTTATTTTCTATTTGTTTATTTTTATTTTATGGTTTGCACTTTGAATTATTTTGGTTGGTGACTTGTTTTATTTTGGATTAATGGCTTAGAAATTTGAAGGGACTTTAGTTACTTGTTTTTATTTCAATGTCTTTTCCTTTTCCCTAGCATTCATTTGCCTAGCGCTTTACTCCTTTGCTTGCCATCCAAACCACTCCTCTAGCCGTACAAATCATTCCACTAATCACGTACAAAAATATTTCATTCCCATCTCAATATCCTCTTCTTCATTTGCATTTAAGAATAAAATATATACAAGATCTTTCTCCTTTAATTGTTGCCTTTTCTTTTCTTGCCTTCTCATCTTACCTTAGCCGTTCACTCCACATCTATAGCCGTTCAAATCTTTTTGTTAATCCTAGCCGCCACTTCTTTATTCATTCACGTACAAAAATATTCCCATCTCATCTCTTCTCATTTGTTTCCTGAAGAAAAAAAATTTACAGCAAGTTCTCATAGCTTCTCCTCCTTCTCTCTTTCCTTTTTCTTTCTTTTGTTTTCTATTTTGTTCAAGCAAGGCTCGGCCATGCCTCCCTCTAGCACACCTCTAATCATCATGACCAAGCAACACAAGATGATGGTTGAACCCATATGTGGTGCAGCCAAGCCATTGATTGATTAAGGCAAGTTATGCCACTTTGATTCATTTATTTTTTTTCTATTGTTTTAACCTCTATTCTTTTGTATTGAATCATATTCTTATGTATGTAATATTTGTTTGCATACAAGATTTGGATCTGACTATTCATCCACTTAAGTTTGCATTGTGTTTTGTCGTGCTTTTTCGTGCTTTGCGGAGTTTGGATTTTTATTCTGAATTTGTCAATTCTAGTTTAAAAAGGTGAGTTTTATCAATCTAGACATACGTACTTAAATTATTGTGAAATGATGACAAGTGAATCTGTATAAATTGATATGTTATTCATACATGCCTGTGATATATTATATGATGATAAATGTTATTTTATGCCTGTTACATCATCTGTTATTATTTTATATGTTTTAATGTTCATTTTAATTACTGTATCTCACACTGCAAGTTCCCTATCACTATGGGTTAAAATGAAACATACCCGAACGGATATTAGAATAAGGAAAAATCATTATGGGCTGAAATGATAGGCTCGAGTGATTTTTATTGTATTTTTATTTTTATTTTATTGGACTTGGGATTGCGGGTTTGAAATGATAGATCCCGGATTTTTTCCTTTTTAAATTACGGATTGAAACGATACATATCCGTATCACTTGACCTAGGTTAGAAAATATTATATAGGCCCATGGTTATATTTTTAAATAATATTTTCCTAAAAATTATTGAATATTTTGAATGTTTTAAATATATGAAATTTGAGCTAAAAGATTTGATTTAAATGACTTAAATATAAGAAGATGTTGGTTTTCTATAAGTTAAGACTTTATAAGTCAATAAGTGGCTTTAATGGAAATTTTAAAGATGTGTTGGTTTTAAATTGGATATAAATACATTTATTGATGATAATTTATTTTTTTGAAACTGGGTAAACCGCCTCATTAAAAACATTACTAACTATCGGCATGATAATTAGTAGGGGAAAAAGAGTGCGGTGCTTTATTGATAACGCATCAATAAAAAGAACTTACAAAGTATATGTACATACAATCCATAAGAAAATAAAACAGGAAAACAAAACATCCCGTTACAATCAGCACAACCACGACTATCAAAAAGAAAAATTCTCACTTCTTTTAAACTAAATGTCTTCCTCTTATTTGACCGGCTGAGAAAAAGGAACAAACAAGATCGAAGCTTTAGCCGGTATCCACTAAGTCAATGCCCCATCTTTCTAAAATATTTTCATTTTCTCTCGATCTCATTGGACTTAATATGGAATTTTAAATCTAAACAAGTAATGGTAATGAATTTTACTTTATGAAACAGACATGTTTTGTGTAATAAATAGTGTATTTTGAACTGATAAATGGAATACAGTTTTAATTTGACATTTTGTAATAAAATGTATTTAACTAGAAAATCATAGTTAATTGATGTCTAAATGAATAGATCTAAAAGAAATTTTATTGTTACATTAACTATGATAGAATATTCTTTTGTGAAATGTTATGTTTTGTAAAATAAATAGTTATGTTTTTTAAATGGGAAAATGTAACTTTAATTATGACCTAACTTGATAATTGGAAATTTGGTTCTAAATGAAATTGTTAAGTTCAGTAAATAAATGGGAATTTAGTTTTATTTATGAAGTGGGTATTGTAAATAAAATGTTAGGTTATCTGTTGAAATAAATGTTAAGTGAAAGAATGTGCTTTTGACTTAATAAATGAATTATAGTTTAATTTGGATATTTATTTATAAAAGTTTATCTTATTGAATCATAAGTTTAATGATATCCAAATGAATAATTTCTGAGGTGGAAGATGTAATTTTATAGGTTAAAAATGGCTAGAATTGGAGTTTTAATGTTTCTGAAAGTTAAGCAATTTATAAAGGATTGACTAACAAATGTAATTAATTTAAATTCGAAATTTATTAATAAAAATGTTGTTTTATTAAAATTTATAAGTTAAGTAATATCCAACTAAAAAATTTTGTAAAGTGGAATGAGTTTGATAAGTTAAAATGAGAAAAATTGAAGAGATATTGTTTTAAAGGGTATAACAGAAATTATAGCGTTTCTGAAATGCTGTGGTTAAATGAACTATGGCTGGAAATATACTAAAAAGGCCTATAACAGCATTTCTGAAGTGCTGTAATTTCTGGAAATTGAACTATGGCTGAAAATATACTAAAATATACTAAAAGGACCTATAACAGCATTTCTGAAGTGCTGTAACTTCTGAATTTTGAACTATATGCTAAAATCTCTAAATAAACCTATAACAGCATTTCTGAAATGCTGTAGTTTCTGATTTTGAACTATGTTTTGATATATACTAAATATACCTACCGCAGCACTTTATAAATGCTGCTGTTTTGAAAATTTCAATGTTTGAAATGATTGAACGAATGAACTTAGAAATGTTACAACTTTGAAATGAATATTATTTGACAATGAATTTAAATGGTTTAAATGAATATTATTTTAAAGGGTGTTATGATTTTCTAAGTATTATGATTTTCAAAGAATAACATTTCTAAATTTGTTATGATTTCAAACTATTATGGTTTCAAAGTGTTGGGTTTCAGAGTTGTTATAACTTTGAAAAGTACTATGGTTTTGAAAAATGAAATTGTGTGAAATTGTATTTAATTAAGAATTGTCTTAAAATATATTAACTTGGAACTTATTGAAATTGAAGATTTAAGAATGTGACTTTATAAAGTGGTTTGGTTTAAGATGATTTAAAGGAATATTTCAAGTTTAATAAATTTAAGGAAGTATTCAGTGATTTGGAAATTTGGGTTTTATTTAAATGATATATTTATTTGGCTTTTGAAATGAAATAATATAGTATTTAGTTTTGAAATGGATATGATATTTTGGATTTTAAAGTATAAATGATTTTTGAATAAATATCCATGGGTTATAATAACGATTGGTCGGCAAAGAGACCGGGATCGGATACGGGCATACTCTCTGTCGATACCGAAAACCACTTTGACAACCATGTACGCGGTGGAGATTCCAGAATGAAGTAGGATGGTGGAGACGATCCTATTGAGGTATGAACGTGGACTCGACTCCCGTGAGTTTGCATAAGGTGGCTAAAAGAGGAGCGATTGACGGGCCATTGAGGTAGCACCTCTGATCGGATGCATTTCTTCGATACTATTCTATTACTTTATGATTGATTTGGTGGCCACCCTTCGATTTTGATTGGGAGTGTGTTCCGAGGTGGGCGGTAGTGGCTGCTATGCGTTTCCACCAGCCCGGATGCGTAATTGGTATATCTACCCTGGCATTGCCTAGTCGTGCCATGTCACCTACCATATCGAGCTTTACTACGAGTTTGGATTTGTGTCGTAGCCTGTGGAGTATTGAGGGTAGCCCCCGATCTGGGAGTATGCTAATACTGGATAGACTACTGGGACTATTATGTGTTAAGGGGAATATTGGGTCACTCCTTAACGCTATTTAAAATTAATTTTATTTTATTATAGACATTAGTATATTAGCGAAATATTACTACATAGTAAATAGTTTAATGGATCCTTAAAGGATGGGCGATTCCAAGCATCCTTTAAGTTACTTGTACCTTTATATTACAGTTCACTTGAGTTGGTTTACATTGTATAAGTATGTATGTCCTGACTCGAGTGTTTTGTGTTTTGCTTTACGCTCGGGTCAAACTGAGTGATACAGCATTCGAGACTCACCATTGGAGTTGGAGCTTTTCTTGGAGATCCAGCTATCTATTTCGCTTTCAGTTATCCAGTTGATTCTAGTGATGTATTCTGATTTGTACTTGATTATCGTATTGAGACTTCTGTTGTATCTTGTTTAACTCTGATGTATATATATAGTAGCTTCATGAACTACTATCTCTTTGCTTCCGCTGCATTGTTATATTACTCTGTGTCTGTGATCTGTGATTTATTTACTGTATATTCTGAGTTTTGCCAAATTTTATTTACAATATATTGTTTTGAATTATTCAAGTCCGGCATGTGTGTATTTATTGTCGATTTGAATGGTCCAAAATAGTGGGTCGTTACAAATTAACTAGCCATAGACCATAGGTAAAACTGGAATTTAATGAGGAAATTAGGTTAGTAGCCTAACGTGAGTAAATGTGTCAATCTCAAAACTTTGGAGTTTGGGAAACATAAGGGATTTTGCTCAAAAAATTCCACTATGCAAGGAAAAGAGAAAATGTATAGGAATGAGAATGGAATTTCCAATCGATCAAGTAATAAGAAGAAGGTGGCAGAAATTTTTCGTTAGAAGCAGTGGAACCGCAGCACTCCAACACAGCTTTATGGAGTTGCGCTTTGCATCGTTAGTGACAAATACGCTTAGTTTACTAGCAAATTTGGATGGGTTAGCTAGTAGGTTTAGGAACTAGCTTTAGGAACTTTGTTGAATTGGAGCATCACTTACCGACTGAAGATCGATGGATAAACTAAAGGAATGGATGAGAACCTGGAGGATTTGTTAAGAGCTTGCATTTTAGACTTTGGAGGACCGTAGGAGTAGCACTTACCCTTAGCAAAATTCAATAGGATTGTAGTCATCAAAAGAAGATTGGTATTGCACCCTTGAAGCATTTTTTGGAGGCCATGCAAATTGCCAAATTGTGGATGGGAAACCACTAACAAGTTCTACTTAGACCAGATTTGTATTGCGAAACTTATGAAAGTCGGAATTGATTAGGCTGTGTACGATTTGGGTAGTTGGAACGTAGGCACCAAATTTATTAGACCTTTTCCCAATATGGGAAAAACAAGAAAACTTTTATGTTGGCTAGAGTCCATGACGTTTTTGCATTCGGGAAAATATCTTCATAGCATAACAATTACTGCAGAGCCTAATCAATTAGGGGGTTTTAAGGTGGAGCCAATAGCATCATATGCCACTGCATGCATCGTAGAGCACAGTACTCGGAAGATTTGCAATAAAGAATTAGACTAGTCTGAGTGCAATGGTGAGAAAATCTGATGGAAGGCATGAGGACTATTCATCCAAAACCTTTCCCTAGAAAATATTCTCTTCAAAATTAGGATTTTGGTTGCATCGCGGTTGCTAGATTGGATGGTAGGGAATGATTGCTAGTTTTTTTCACAACCACTTTATGCTCATGTAGAAATTTTTATGCATGTTTTGGGTATTTGCATACATACTTTCATGACACGATTACACACTTACACTAGGATCGAGCTCATTTTATTATGTCTGCAGTACATAATCATATTGCACTATTGGTTGAGTAGATGGTTGTGTAGATAACTAGGTTGTATAACATGGATGTTATTGCAAGTTACGTTGTTCGCTCCATGAAAGATTTCGGGACGAAATCCTTTTTAAGGGGGAAGAATGTAACACCCCGTAAAATGAACCATAAATAAATGAAGTAAATTAAATTAAATATGATAAGTTAGAAAATAGAAATTTTATAAAAGTTGGAATTTGACCTTGAAACTTATACTGTTACATTCATGGTGAAATTAATTTACATATATAATATGCTGAAAATGGAGCTCAAACGAAAAAGTTGTGAGCATTTGAAGTTTTCAGATTTAAAGTAATTCAAATAAATAATTAATTCCTTAATTTAAAATTTGAAATGAATTGTGATTAGACTTGGAGGTTATGTAACGTTAAAAAAAATTAGCAATTGATGTTAAAAGTTAATTAGGGTATGAAATCAATTAAAAATCAATCAATGGTAAAATAAAATAAAATAAACTTTCCAAAATAACTGAAGAAATCGACCCAGCACCTCAAGGGGTCGACCTAGAGGTCGACCGTAAGGGTCGACTGCTTGGAGCATGGTTGTCAACCACTTCCAACCACTATAAATTAGACCCTAGACCTTTCACTTTTATCCACAAATATTTTGGGAACAATAGCAAAACTCTATCATTGTTATCTCTCCAAATTAGATTCAGTAACTCCATAGAGAATTCAGGTAAGAATCCAATCTATTTTCTATTTATTTCTTCTTCCTCCAACTTATTCTTATTCTATTCTCCTCCAACTATTATGAATGTAATATATATATATATATATATATATATATTATATTCCCTATTGTGTGTGTATTAAAAGAGAGAGATTCTAGAAGAGATTATGAAGCATGCAAATCCAAGGAAGGCAAAGCTAAGGCTATTCTGTGAAATCTTAGTATTTCTTTTCAGCAATTGTTTAGTGTATTTCTTTTTGGATTTGAATATGCCTTATGGATTTTGAGATTTCGAAAATATGATAGATAAAATCCCCCAAAGTTATTATTTATTTCGAGATGTCAATTTTATGTTGAGATTCTTAATTATTTACTTAATTTGATGGAATTTGTTTCGTTTGTGCAATTTTTGATAATTTCATATTCTATTCCACTTCTCCTTCTTCTTTGGGTAAAATTATGATTTTTTAATAAAATAAGGGTTTAGATTATGAATTCTATTCATGGTCTACACCACTTATTCTTATCTTTTCTTTATAAAAGAAGAGTTGAATAGAATATGAGGTTTAGATTGCAATTCTTATTATTTAAGATATTCCATTGAATTGGTGTAATAAATTGAGTTTCTATTTTATATGCAAGTCTGTTATTGCAGTTTTGGTTATGAATATTTATTCCCTATTTTTGATATTATAATCCCATGAAATCTTGGGAATGTGAAGAAAAAGGACTTGTTATAATATTTGATTAGGGAATTGACATTTAACACTAGTTTAGAGCGTAAAATCCATGCGTTTAGAACTTATTAGGCGCAAATATTTATTTATGTCTATTTATGTAATTAACGTATAATTACTGTGTATATGGCATAGTTAATAAGGCATTTATTTTCATTTATTTCCCCGCATTAGGAAGATAATTGATTGTGGGGCAAGAATAAGGAGAAACTCTTATTTAGCCTAACTATTATTTTAAGCCGTAATAAGGAAGATTCCTTATAAGGCCGTGTTTATGAAACGGTGAGATAAGTATATATGTATGTGTGTGTCTATACTTGGAGAGTGATATTCATGTAAAAATGTATATTTTTACTCTCATACTTAATCTTGTTTTATTAAAATAAATAGCATATTATGGTGTTTTTACATGTTCTAAAGAAAAATATAAAAATGCTTTCAAATCATCATTCACCCATCCACATTTAGATAAAATGGAAATTTTGTGTAAATTAATTTGGAAAAAAATTATTTGCTTATTTATTTTGTAGGAAATTGAGTGAAAATTGGAAGTGACTTCATAGACATATGCATGCACAAGTAGTGGAAGCCAAAAGAATAAAAGAAAGAAGTCATGCATCATGGAGGACCCCATCTACACACTAAGTAATGGACCAACATTAAAAAGATAAAGCACATGTTAGTGGAGATTAATTAATTGCTTAATGATTACTTTGAGGCTACATAAAGTGAAGGGCAATTTTGGTAGTTTTCTAAAAGATATTAGGGTTTTAGAACATGTATAAATAACCCTCTTATGTTCATATAATGATCCTTCTTCTTCAATGCATAGAGTTGTAATCAAAAATTTGAAATAAAAGCTTCTCTTTAATGGCTTCTTAGTCATCTTCTTTTTATGCAACTTTCTTTCTATATTTATTATTATTATTATTTCATGCCTTTTTCTTTTATGTTATTTTTATCACATGCTCTCTTTTATTTCATGTTAGTAGATTAGATTTATTTTCATGTAAGTAGCTTATTTCATTTTATGCAAGTTAGTTAGCTCTTGTTCTCTTTACTTAGTTTTCCTTTCCTTTATGTTTATGTTGAAATCAATTTATGTTAATATGTATTCAAATATGAGAAGTTAAACTCCTTCAATTTAGGGGTAATGAAGCTCTCATGAATCATATAAAATTAACATAATGATTCGATTTATGATCTCTTGTTTTGTGCTTAGTGGAAATTTTGTTGTTTATTAGTGAATTTGATAGCCTATGTTGTTCATAACAAATAGGCTATGCTTAATCAAACATAAATACAAGTTACCCTTCTATTTGAATATGGTTTTGGTAATGAAGGTGAAACTAGAATCAAAATTTGATGCTCTATATTACTAATTCATAGTAAATGGATCATACTTAAAATATGTTTTATTTTTAATTTCATAATCATTTTTATTGGATTTGACAAGTGGATTTGAAGAGTATATCAAAGTTTTACGGTTTAAGATGTGTTAGTCAATATCACAATTAGGCCATACTTATAATAAATACATCAACCAATTCACAAACGATTTAAAAAGAGAGATCATAAATTCATTTTATGTTGATTTTTATGATCACGAGAAGGGATTTGACTCTAAATTGCCTTCTAATCTCATATTTTATTCCAATTTTTCCTCTAGTTTTTTTAACACTTTTTAGCAAAAAACATTTTCCAACTTTTGGGATAATTTGATTGAGTGATTTTGAAATTTATTGCTTTTCTTGCGGGATCGACCCATACTCGCATACGTACAATATTTATACATCATCCGCTTGCGGTTTTTATTACGATATAATTTGGTGTTTTTCTAATCGATAGAAAGTCCGTTTCGAACACGTTTTTGGCACCGTTGCCAGGGAAAGCAGTTTTATTTTAATTTTACTCTTCGAATTATTTTTACATTTGTGCTCTTTAATTTTGTGTTAGTTTTCAAAAAAAAAATTTATTGTGCATTTGTAGTTTTCATTTCCTTCTTTTGTTTTGTGCATTTTGTTTGTGTGCATTTGTTGTTTTAGTGTCAAAAAAAATTGCTATTAATTTGTAGTTTCATTTTATGTTTGTTCACTTGTTTATTTTGTGAATTTCGTGTTAATAAAAAATATTCACATTGTATTTGCACCATTTTCAGTTCTCACTTGTGCATTCTTTGCATTTCATTTTGACAGTGTATACTTCTCTATTCATTTCCGATTACAATTTCACTATTCACTGTGCATTTGTTACCTCTCTTTTTGTGTCACTTGTCCTTTGTGTTAAAAACAAACAAACAAACACCACAAACATATTATAATTTTCATTTTGCATTACACTGCTTGTTTACATTTCTTCTCTATTAATTTCTATTCTCTATTACCATTTGATTTCCTATTCTCTATTACATCTTCAAAAGTTCAGCATACATACATTAATAAAACCACAAACTCCATGCCTGAAACCTCATCAACTTCAACTGCAAACATCACTACTCTCCTATATTGCTCAACCACTCCACAACTTCGACCATCAACATTCAACCAGCAGCCACTCAAAACCACTCAAACTTGCTCCCCACCAACATCGTTCCTCAGCAACCCCACTAGTCAAGCAATTTCACTGCAACATTCACCAGAACCTCCCCACTGCAACTTCAACTACCCTCATCTACAACCAGCGGCACCTCCCTGAACTTCATTGCCCAAACCAACTTCATCACAACAATCACCCAGAACTACAACCCAAAATCAAACCGACCATCTCCTTCAAATTAATCCATAATCTACTACAAACAACATTTAACCTACCTCCTTCATCAACAACTTCATCTAACTGCACACACACCACTCCACCAGAACCAGAATCACCATTCCTCCCTTCCATCATAGCCAAGTCTTCAAACTACTGCCTCTGCCAAACATGCCTCATTCGACTTCAACCATCGCCCACCAACCATTACCTAACTACCACCCAAACAGCTTGCAAACAAGCTCACTTCATTGTCCACAATTGAACAACAACTGCACCCTCCTCTGCAAATTTCTGCACTGTAGTCCTTGCCACAAACATCCCCAAGCAAACAACCTAAACCTTATACAACCACATTCAACCCAGCAATAACTCCTTCTTTCTACCCCTGCATATTGCATGATCATCTCCACTTCTGCCTAAAGACCAAACTAGTATCTCCAATCATCCACCCTCTATCTCCCAAAACTACAACCAGCAACACTGAACTCCCTCTCCAGCCCAACCTCAATTCACCCTCAATAAACAAGTCAACACAACATAACCCGCCGCTTCCTATACCTGCCACAACCTTCAACCACATTCCCTCACCAAACAAAAAAGAAAAATTTCACGTACCTTCATCTCTCAAACACTCAGCCACTTCAATCAACCACCACAACTCACTACGACCCCTCACCAACGATCTGCAACTCCGACCACAATCACCACCACTACTCAATACCTAATACACCAACCACAAGCATCACCCACATTTCCACTTGCATCACAAGTCGAATCCACCTCTCTGCTCAAGACCGATACCCTAATTCAAGACCAAGACCGCAACCTCAGCAAAAACCGCCGCCTTCACCAATCGCCGACTTCCAACCTTAATTTGTTAATCGTGATTTTCTATTCCTGTATTTTTTTCAATTTGCGTTGTTTGTTTTGTTTTAACAGATAGGAAACAGGTTAAAAGGGTTAGGATTTGTAAAAGGTGGTATTTGGGCTTGAATTGTGATTGTTTTTATTTTATTTTATTTTTTAGCTTTGTTGAGGTTAACTCAATTTTTTTAACTTTCTTCTTGAATTTTTTTTCCGGTGCAAACTAATTTTACTTTAAAAAAAACTGTACAAAAAGTTTATCTGTTAGTCTTTGTTTTCGTTCGGCTTTTGTTTGCTTTTCTATTCTAAAAAACTTTACAAACAAATAAATTTAGTGTAAATTCATTTGATTTTTTTTCATTTTATCCTTTTAAAAAAATCTTGTTCGGTATTTTTTCTCAGGTTAGAAGAAAAGCACAAAAAAAAGAGAAGATTTGCTTGCTAAAAATTGCTATACTTTGCTTGCGCTAAAAAATTTGCTGCTTTTAAATAAATTTGCTAATAATTCTACACGCACTGATATCATATTCTTATCTTTTTTTTTATTTTCCTTGCACTGTTGGTTGCTTGCATTTATATATAAAAAAATTCAAAATAAAAATTCATTTGTAGTTGTGTTCTTAACTCATGTTTAATTTCAGTTTTGCATCATTCATACTTGTTTTATTTTCTAAGGGCAACACCCAACTTCACATAAGGTGGTGATTTCATCACCCTTATCTTGGCCTACAAATTGCATTGCATTGTAGAAAATTGACTTAAATAATAAAGATTATACGTTGGACTTAAGGGTGTCACGGGCTCATCTAGGGCAAATTTGTATTTTGATAAGTTGATTTCTTTTAGCAAACTATTTCCTGGTGTCTAAGGCAATGGTAGAGCAATAATCGTTTATAATTATTACGGTGATTCGTAAGATGTTATAGTGATTATTTCTTTAAAAATACGTAAACCTTCAGCTGCATTACTACGGTGATTTGTGGTGCACTAATAAGCCATATTTGTTACCTGGCTAAGAACTATTTTGTTGGATTAAGTCAAGTTGTGATTATACAATTTTAGGTTAGGAGCATCTAAGAATAGAAAATTCCTAATTAAGCCCTTGTATTCATTTAGTTCCATTAGTTTCATGCATATATAAAAAACATAAAAAAGAATCAAAAATTCAAAAAAAAACATTTTCCTTTTTAAAAAAACAATTTTCTTACCTTTTCTCTTAAAAAACAATTTTTTAAGTAAAAAAAATTCACTCCTTCTTACTCTCTTATCATTGTATTTCACCTCCTTCTCTGCTTAATATTTTCTCGTGCATGAGTGTTTGGACTAATGACACTTCTTCGAATTGTTTAACTCGAATAAACGATCCTTTAACCATGGCGAACGAAAATCCCACTCGGACTCTCATGGACAGAATCTTCCCCGATCAAGTTTCTATCCCTTTTTGCATCACATTACCCGCCCCAATGGGTAATCACTTTGAAATCCATTCAAGTCACATTAACACACTTCCAAAATTTGGCAATTTTGAACACGACGATCCTTGTATCTTTTTAACGAAATTTAAACAAGTTTGTGCAACTATTAACTCCAATAATTATGCGATGATGGAATCAAACTTAGGCTAATTTCATTCACACTTACCGATTATGCCGAGAAATAGTTATATAGCTTGCCTTTGAATTCGATTAGAACTTGGGACGAATTCGTTGAAATTTTCTTAAAGAAATTTTACCCCTTGGAAAAAACAACCAAAATTCGAAATGAGATTGTAAATTTTCATCAATTTGGGGGTGAATCTTTGGGAAAATATATTGAAAGATTTAAGGAACTTTTGATAAAATGTCCACATCATAATTTCGAAAAATGTACTCTTTGCCAAATTTTATATGATAGACTTGAAAGTTCTCGAACGATGCTTGAATCAATATGCCAAGGGAACTTTTTAGCACAACATCACGATGCCGCTTGGAAATTTCTTGAAAACCTAGCCGAAAAATCATCTCAATGGGAATGAACTAATGAGAAATCAATTTATGTGAGATCGAGCGCACATTCGATAGGATCATCATTAGCCTTAAAAGAAAACATCGATACGATGATTAACAAATTTGATAACGTTCTTCCATCTAATCAAATGAACCAAGCTTCTCAAGTCTTGTGTTATAAATGTAATGATCCAAACCACATCATTGATCAATGTCCTCACTTGTTAGAACAAATAAATGCTTTCAACAAAGTTAGGAATGATCCATTCTCTCCAACGTACAATCCTGGTTGGAGAAATCATCCTAACTTCACTTGGAACCAAAACAATTCAAACACGAATTTGGCTCGACCATCTTTTCAAGCATTTCCAAGCATTGCTTGAAATCCTCCTTTTCAACCAAATCAATTTCAACAAAATTTTGCGCCATCTTCTCAAAACCAAGCACAACAATCTCTTGTTCCCCAAGATGATAAATGAATGACTTCACTTGAAAAATGTTTGGTAACGTTGACTAAAGCGGCCACACCAAATACGAGTCAATCGATCGCTAAACTTGAAATGCAAATGAGTCAATTAGCCACCACCGTGAATGAAAGGGAAAGAGGTACGTTCCTAAGTCAGCCAATTCCAAACCATAGAAATCAAAACACAAACTCAAACCAAGCTCCTGTCGTTCAAGATAGCAATTTGAATCAAATGAACGCTATCACCACTTTGCAATCTATTAAGCAAATCAATAACCAAATTGTCAATCCCTTACCGGAAATTTCTTTCAAATCTCCAATACCCTCAAGTGAGTCTAGTCCTAACATTGAATCGAATTCTGAATCTCATCCTTCACCAACTCAAGTAGATCGACCTACTGAGCGTGAGCTCCATTTCCCCATAGAATTCGTGCTAAGAAGCATTTGGAACAAATGGAAAACATGTTAGAAATTTTTAAGCAAGTCAAGATCAACATTTCTCTTTTAGACATAATACAAAAAGTCCCGACGTATGCCAAATTTTTAAAGGACCTGTGCACTCAAAAAAAAACACATTCAAGTACCTAAAAAGGTCCTCTTAGTGGTTGGTCTAACCGAATTCTTGTCTCAATCCATTCCTTTGAAATACAAAGATCTTAGTTGCACCCACAATCTCATGTATGATAGGAAACAAGAAAATCAATAAATGCCTGTTAGACTTAGGTGCAAGTGTAAATTTGCTTCCTTACTCAGTTCACCAACAACTAGGTTTGAGTGAGCTTAAACCGACAAAAGTCACCCTTCAATTGGTCGATCATTCTATAAAGAAACCAATAGGAAATCAAGGATGTACTCATTGAAGTAGGAGAACACATATTTCCAGTTAATTTCATTGTTCTTGAAACATAACCCGTAAACAATCTTACGAGCCAAATTCCTTTGATTTTAGGCGACCTTTTTTGGCGACCTCGAATGTTTTAATCAATTGTCAAAATAGTTTAATGAAATTTCTTTTGACAACATGACCATAGATCTCAACATCTTCAATTTAGAAAATCAATCAAATGAACATTCCACCACATTTTGGAAGTTAACACTATTCATTAAAACTTCAAAAACGAGACAATTGACCTTCATAATGAACATGAGGTTGAGTACGAACAATTGTTTCGAGATGTGCCAAACGAGATCGAAGACGCACTTCCCTTCGAACCTCTCATGGTTGAGTCCGAAACTCAATCGATTTCTTTGATTGAGCAACCTTTTAGGTTAGAGCTCAAACCTCTTCCTTCTTACCTTAAGTACGCATACTAACTGAAAATGCCACTTTTCCTACCATAATTTCTTCTGATCTATATGTTGAACAAGAAGCATCTCTTATGTCAGTTCTTTCAAAGAACAAAGAAGCGATTGGATGGTCCATTAATGATATTAAGGGAATTAGCCCTACAATTGTTCAACACCGCATTCATTTAATTGACGAAGCCAAACCCACTCGTGATGCGCAACGAAGGCTTAACCCCAAAATGAAAGATGTGGTTCGAGAAGAAATTCTTAAGCTCCTTGATAACGGTATCATATATCCCATCTCCGATAGTTCGTGGGTTAGCCCAATTCATGTCATGCCTAAAAAGTCCAGACTCGCCGTTATCACGAATGACGCTAACAAACTCATTCCAACCCATACTCAAACGGGTTGGTGTGTTTGCATTGATTATTGAATACTAAATGCTGCAGCATGTAAATATCATTTCTCTCTTCCTTTCATCGACCAAATGCTTGAATGATTAGCCAGTCATGAATTCTATTGTTTTCTTGATGGTTATTCCGGTTATAATCAAATTGCAATCGCTCCCGAATATCAAAAACGACTTTCACATGCCCTTTTGGAACCTTTGCTTATCGGCGTATGCCATTCGGACTTTGTAATGCCCCTGCGACTTTCCAACAATGTATGGTTAGTATCTTTTCTGACATGATCGAACGCTTTCTAGAAGTTTTCATGGACGATTTCTCAATCTTTGGAGATTCTTTTTCTAAATGCTTACATCATTTGGAGCTAGTTTTAAATTGATGTAAAGAGAAACATTTAACTTTAAATTGAGAAATGCCACTTTATGGTCTAACAAGGCATAGTCCTCGGACATGTCATTTCAAATAAGAGCATTGAGGAAGATAAAGAAAAAATTGATGTCATTTCAAATCTACCCATTCCCATATCTGTTAAGGACATTTGATCATTTTTAGGACACGCTAGCTTTTATCGACGCTTTGTAAAAGACTTTAGCAAAATTGCTCGACCTTTGACTACTCTTTTGGGAAAAGACGTTCCTTTCGATTTCAATTTTGATTGTGTCTCTTCTTCCGAACATCTTAAATATGAACTCATTTCTCCTCCAATTATCTTCTCACCCATTTGGGATCCTCCATTCGAAATTATGTGTGATGCTTCTAACTTGGCGGTTAGTGCTGCCCTAGGACAATGCATCAATAAAATCCTTCACATTATCTACTATGCTAGTATGACTTTGAATGATGTTCAACTCAACTACACAACCACCGAAAAAGAGCTTCTAGCTATGGTTTTTGCACTAAAAAAATTTTGACCTTATTTTATAGACTCACACATCATGATTTACACCGACCATTCCACTATTAGGTACCTTTTTGCATAAAATGATGCTATGTTTCGTTTGATTCATTGGATCCTTTTACTCCAAGAATTTGGTCTTACAATCAAAGACAAAAATGGATCCGACAATGTCATAGCCGATCACTTGTCCCATCTTCCAAACGCGACATCTTCTTTACCCATCAATGAGAACTTTCCCGACAAACAACTCTTTTCAATTTCCATCGATCTGTGGTTTGCCGATATAGTGAACTATTTAGTCACTAAGGAAACCCCTTCATTTTGGTCAAAACGAGATAAATACAAATTTATATCCCAAGTGAAATATTTCTATTGGGATGATCCATACTTCTTTAAGTATTGTTTTGACCAAATCATTCGACGATGCGTCCTGGATAGTGAAATCAAGAGTGTTCTTCCGTTTTGTCATGAGTAAGCGTGTGGTGGACATTTCGGACCTAAGAAAACCACAGAAAAGGTGCTTCAATGTGGTTTTATTGGCCTACACTTTTCAAAGACGCATTCGAGTTTTGTAAAGCATGTGATCGTTGTCAAATGTTAGGAAAAATCTCTCGACGAAACATGATGCCTTTGACTCCCATCCTTACAATTGAAATATTTGACGTTTGTGGATTGACTTTATGGGACCGTTTCCTAACTCTTTCAGAAATCTGTATATTCTTCTTGCCGTCGACTACGTTTCTAAATAGGTTGAAGTCATTTCGTGTAAATAAATGACCACAAAGTTGTTGTGAAATCTATATAAGAAAACATCTTTTCGAGATTCGACATACCTCGCATAATAATAAGTGATAACGGAAATCGTTTTTGTAATTAGTCCTTCTGATCTTTAATGAAGAAATATTCAATAACCCATAAGTTATCCACTCCCTTTCATCCTCAAACTTATCGTCAAGTCGAAGTTTCAAATCGTCAAATCAATTTTTTTTTGGAGAAAACTGTTAATAAAAATCGAAAAGATTGGTCTCAAAAATTGGCAGATGCAGTTTGGGCTTATAGAACTGCTTTTAAAACTAACCTTGGAATGTCTCATTTCCGATTAGTATATGGTAAAGCATGGCACTTACCAGTCGAACTTGAACATAAAGCATTGTGGGAAATAAAGAAAATAAACTTTGATCTTGAAAGGGCTAGCGAAAATAGAAAATTGCAACTCAATGAATTAGAAGAGATTAGGAACGACGTGTATGAAAACTCTAAAATTTACAAGGAAAAAATCAAAGTTTTTCATGAGAAGTCAATCCTAAGATAAACGTTTTTGCCAAATCAAAAGGTTCTTTTGAATGATTCTCGACTTCATTTATTCCCTAGTAAATTAAAATCAAGATAAACCGGACCATACGTGGTACATACTGTTTTTCCACACGGTGCTATAGAAATAGAAAACCCTAGGGATGGATCGATTTTTAAAGTCAATGGTCATCGTTTAAAGCCGTACTCTGAATTGACAAGTGATTGAGAGGAGGAGCTCATGATTCTTCATGAGCCACGCTACGTCTAGTAAGGAATTTTAACCCTCTCTTGTAAATATGTATATATTTTTCTTCTTTACACTCATTATATCATGCATTGACTGTTGGGACACGGTCAAAATCAAGTGTGGAGGGAGTCTCATATTTATTTTGATTTTATATAGTTTGATTTTTACATATGCTTTCCCTTTCTTTCATAAAAAAGAAAAATAATATGCATATTAATTTAACATTGAACATGTACGATAAAGTAAGCATACTGTTTTGGTCATTAGATTGAAATTTTTGGAAAATGACTCATCTTAACAAATAATAAAAAGAAAATTTTGAATTACAAGCAACTATAGTGTGTAACTAATATATAGGGAGATTCATAAGTGATGGTTATGAAGTTATTCTAAATTGTAGCCTTCGTTTAAGAAGTGGTTGATTTAAAGTACATGCATTAACATTTTTAATCTTTAAAGTTAAATGGTGCTAAGATGATTTTCATAACTCTCTCTTCTCCTTTAAAAAATTTTCAAAAATAATAATAATATTAAACACCTAGAGTCTTATGTCCACACATAAGTATGTACACTCGCCATGCTCTCTTCTCACGTAAACCCGAAAGGCAGTGCATGAACGGTATATCTGGCCTCCTTTTATGAGTTAGGTTTATGTAAATAATAATAATGTTAATATATATTTTTCAAATAAAGAGAGAGTAAGCAATTGAAATCCGTCCTAACTTTTTTGATTTGGCTTGTTATACAAATAGAAATGAAGATACCACTTTGCAAACTCTGACAATCAATTAAAGAATTTATTTCATAGTTGCACTGTGTTATCAACCGAAACAACTAGCCAAGCTAGAGTTGAATTGTAATAAAAACTTAATTTTTATTGGAAGTTTTGATTAGTAAAAGGCCGAAATTTCTTGATGATGATCAAGACCTATATATTACTATCTCATGTTAATTTAGAAGTAAATTCTTCATTTTGTAAATAAAAAAAACTTGCATTCATATACTTGTAAATAAATCTTGTAATAGGAACTTTGCATATCGCATTTGGATTTTGTTGTAGTATTCGCTAAAAACCCTTACGAGATAACGCTCATCCTACTAGGGAAACCTAGAGGTTTAACGGCTTGTTGCATATACTCAATGCAATCGTGCTTCCTATGAAAGTGGATTTTCCTAGTTTTAGTTTATTCGAAGATGAATAAAAAGATAAGTGTGGGGGTATTTGATATTCATGAAAAAAATTATTTTTTTACTCTCATAACTAATCTTCTTTTACTAAAATAAGTAGCATATTAACGTATTTTTACATGTTTTAAACCAAAATATAAAAATGCTTTCAAATCATCATTCACTCATCTACATTTGGACAAAATGGCAATTTTGTGTGAATCAATTTAGAGAAAATTTATTTGCACATTTAGTTTTATTTTGTAGGAAATTGAGTGAAAATTGGAAGTCGCTTCATGAACATATGCATGCACAAGTAGTGGAAGCCAAAAGAATGAAGAAAAGAAAGAAGTCATGCAACAAGGAAGAGCCCATCTACCCACTAAGTAATGGACCAACATTAAAAAGCAAAAGCACATGTTAATGGAGATTAATTAATTCCTTAATAATTAATTTGAGGCTACAGAGAGTGAAGGACAATTTTGGTAGTTTCCTAAAAGATATTAGGGTTTTAGAACATGTATAAATAACCTTCTTATGTTCATGTAATGAATCTTCTTCTTGAATTAATAGAGTTGTAATCAAAAATTAGAAATAAAAGCTTCTCTTTAATGGCTTCCTTGCCATCTTCTTTTGGTGCAACTTTCTTTCTATATTTTTTATATTATTTCATGCTCATTTCTTTTATGTTATTTTTATTACATGCTCTCTTTTATTTCATGTTAGTAGATTGATTTATTTTCATGCAAGTTACTTAGTTTTATTTTATGCAAGATAGTTAGCTCATGTTCTCTTTACTTAGTTTTCTTTTCCTTTATGATTATGCTGAAATCAATTTATGTTAATATGTATTCAAATATGAGAAGATAAACCCCTTCAATTTAGGAGTAATGAAGCTCTCATGAGTCATATAAAATTAACATAATGATTTCATTTATGATCTCTTCTTTTGTGCTTAATGGAAATTTTAATGTTAATGGAATCTTGTTGTTTATTAATGAATTTGATAGCCTATGTTGTTCATAAGAAATAGGTATGCTTAATCAAACGTAAACAAAAGTTACTCTTTCATCCGATTTTGGTAATGAAAGTGAAAATAGAATCAAAATTTGATGTTTTATGTTACTAATTCATAGTGAATAGATCATGTTTAAAATAGATTTTATTTTTAATTTCATAATCATTTTCATTGGATTTGACAAGTGGATATAGAGGGTGTGTTAAAGTTTGATGGTTTAAGTTGTGTTAGTCAATATAACAATTAGGCGATAGTTATAATAAATACATCAACTAACTCACAAGTGATTTAAAAAGAGAGATCATAAATTCATTTTGTGTTGATTTTTATGATCATGAGAAGGGATTTGCCTTTAAATTGCTTTCTAATCTCATGGTTTATTCCAATCTTTCCTCTAGTTTTTTTAAATGCTTTTTAGCAAAAATACATTTTTAACTTTTAGGATAATTTGATTGAGTGATTTTGAAATTTCTTGCTTTCCTTGTGGGATCGATCCATACTCACATACGTACTACAATTGTACATCGTGCGCTTACGATTTTTGTTACGATATAATTCGATGGTTTTCTAATTGATAGAAAGTCCGTTCCGAACAAAGAGTGAATGATTTGTGGCTAAGTCATAAGGATGCGAGGTCAATAGAGTTACATAACGGAAGTATGCCCTTCACTTTGAGGCTACCAGCAGTTGTGTACACTTTTATTGATGTGAGATATCCTTATGATAAATATATGTAATGATGCGAGGTTAGTCCCAAATTCTGTAGGGGAAATCTGTCCTGCTATCTGGCTACCAGTTCCTATAAATAGTGGACTAATGTGAGGCGTCATTATGAGTATGGGCCATAAGACGAAGGGCCTGCTTTGGGGTTTTGTGGTATTAAGTGGTTGGACTCGCCTCTTTTCCCCATATGAAGTATTAAATGAGCAAGGGGACACGTTAGGTGGTATCTCTATAGGGGTCCGCTTCTGGAAATGGGTCTTAAATGATGGGTCTGCCTTAATTAAGGTCTTAATTGACCAGAGTCTGTCTATTTTCTACTTGGAAGTATTAAGTGGCCAATGAGATTCCATATGATGTCAACTAGATAGTACCATTCAGGAGCACGCTTCTGAAAATAGGTCGTAAATGATGGGGTCTGCCTTAATTAAGGTCTTAAATGACCAGAGTCTGCCTATTTTCCACTTGGAAGTATTAATTGGCTTGGGTATCATCTCTCACATTATTAGCTATTTATGACGTATGATTTGAATATGGGATTTTAGAAACCTAGTTTTAGAATGGAAAGTATTAAGTGGTTGGACCCGCCTCCTTTCCTTATAAAGAAGTATTAAATGGTTTTTATTAGCTTTATGTTCGTAGATATATTCTTATTTTGAAATATACTTCCCAAGTACTTAAAAGGTAAGACTTGAAGTTTTTTTATTCACCAGACATTATTGGCATGTTTATGCTTACATGATACGGGGTCCTCACATTGTGAACGATGGCGAAGCTTTGTCTCTTGCCCCTACACGTCCGGACAATATAGGGTTGTTGACAGTCGAGAGGCGGCCGTAAAACAAGGAAGTTTGGTGTTACCATTTGTAGCCACGCCCTTTAAGGGGTGACTGGTTAGGTCGTTACATTTGGTATCGGAGCCTAGGTTACCCGACCAAGGGGGAAAGTATACTATGCATATGAGTGGCGTACTTGTTATTTTTTGAAAACTCTTACTATATATATACTTATTTTGAATTTATGCTTAACTCTAAAATTTTGACTATAGAAGTAGCTGCTACCATATTCTGAAAGGGTGGACAAAGCAACTTTGAGTTGGAAAATAAATAGAGTTAAATTTATACTTCTTTGTAGGATCTAGACTTCCTTATCATTGTAGGCACTGTATGTATTAAGGTAAGAGGGATATGAATCGTAGATTGAAAGGTTGATAGGAAATAAATGACCTTAAGGAAACGTCCGTTAGGCTAACAATTTTATGATTTTGAAATAAATGGGTACACTTTCTATTATATTTTGTTCCATCCGTTATGAATTATGAAAGCTTTGTTATGGCTCTGTAATATTATTTATTAGTTCTACCAACAACTTACCTTAGAATGGATTTAAGTTTCAATGGGCCTTTTCTAGGTTGAAATTTAGGCATGTTCCGAAGTGGGTTGTTACAAAGAGCGCACAAAATGATAGACTTTCATATGTATCTACAAATAAGTTATCACCCATCCATGCTCATTATAGCGAACACTACCTCAAACACATACATATATGATACCTCAGTTTTGCTTATCCCCGTTGGAGTGTTATCTACTCAGAAAGAGTAACCGAACAAATATCAACTATGGTGTACATACCATGCAGGGTTACTTGCTCGTTCACTCAATGTCCATATACTACACTCGCTCCACATGACAATATTCTATGCAACACATCCAAAGAATAACTGGAGAAATATTACCAAAAAGCTCATACTAGAGGTTGTTATATCTCTATTTATTCAAATTCCTCATTACACATAAAATATAATTAAGCACACCTAAATAATTCATAACAGTTATTTTATTCATGTAAATCGTTCAAACGCTTTTTATATGATTTATTGTCAAGCTAAACAATTCTCTATTTGATATAAATCCAAAATAACGATTTTGAACTATAGAACGAATTTATAAACTCCCTTTCATACTTCAATAATTATGTAAAACTCATTTAAAATCATGTAATAATTATTATAACCATTCGATAACTTTCTAGAATTTATTTAGATTTTTAAATGAACTTTTATACACAAAAATCAATTTCTATTTAATTCAAATGAATAAACCTTCTCCTATTTTATTTTTGTAAAAATAAACCCATTTTCACAAAGCTAGTTAATATTAAGAAAACATTTAATTTCTGTTTTCCAAATATATTTTTATTTTACTTCTCCGATTTTTTTAAATATAACACACTTAGGAACCAGGAGCATGCGCTACAGGACTAGTCGACCAGTGGCCTATAAGCAGTCGAGCGCTCAGGTCATGACTAGAGCGTATTGCTCTAGGTTCTCCCCTCTCGTCGTTGTTTGCTCCACTCACCCCCTCCCTCCGGACTGAAACAGACTTCAGCATCCAAATCCATGCCATCAATGTTTACTGAACATATATATAGGGTATAATGGTTTATAGTGATGGGTTCATGAACATTGTAATTTAATAAAGAAAACATAAATCATTATCAGAGTCCTTTCAAGCACAACATAAGATCAACAAGAGGCATTCAAACATCAAACACCCTAATTTTAAATAGCAGTATTCAGGAGATTTAATTAGATAAATTAAATAGAATAATGTAGAGACATGAGTGATAAAGGAATTGAGATTTGAGATCTAATTAAGGTCAAGCCTTAACTAAATGGATTTATAAGAATGGTTTATAAGTTAAATACTTAAGAGAATAAGGAAATAACTCCTAAAACCCCTACAACCTTTTCATTCTCATTATATTCTTACAAAAACAAAAACATAAACATAAACAAAAGGAAAACAAGGCCGACCATAACCCTAAGAAGAAGAAGAGAAAAATTCAATTAGAAGCTAAGATTCAAGCTAGGAAGATTAAAGCAAGAACAAATCTCAAGTTCCTTATCCAAACAAGGGGAATAATGATCTAAACCATCTCATATAAGTCATCTTGTATGTTTTAATTCGGGATTAAGGTTTAAAACCATATGATTGGATGAATGATGATATGCTAAATTTATATGCCATATTATAATTTAAAAAAGGATTTTTGTGGGATGATATAATTCGATTTTAAAGTTAAAATCGTGAAAACTAATTTCCAAATGCCATGATGTTTGAATATGTTATGCAAAACATTATTTTGGAGATGGGTTTAAATTTTCGTAAGATTCCAAGCTATGGATAATTTATTATTAATTTTGAATGAAAGAAATAGTTAACTTTGGGTTTAAATTATTTAAGGCAATTAAGTAACGTTTTCGGGTCTGAAATTTATATATGTTAGAAAACATACTAAAAGTGAATAATTTTGATTTTTGGGGATTTTTCCTAAGTGTTTTACTATGTTTATTAAATTATTTAAGTAAGAGGACTTAAATGTTTTAAATGGTTTGTTAAGGGGAAGGGCTTATTTGTTAAAATAATTTCATTTGTTAATTGTTGAATTCGGCAGCCTTTTAGAAAAGATTTTTTATAAAGAATTGGCAACCATTCATATTTTGGTAAATTAGGCAAGTTAGGTAAAAAGGAATTACTTTGAAAGGCATAAAAATCTGTTTTATTTCCAATTACAACTTCGCCACTTCAATTTGCTTGCTTTTGTCACCCTACTTTCGCTAATGACCTTTCGCACCCATTCGAAACCAATGCACTGCTATCAAGCAATTGATACGTAGTGTATTGGAGAAAGGCAGCATGGACTGTGTCGAAGGCATGCTTTCGAAGAGGTTGGAGCCATTCATATAAGCTTTTGAATCCATTACATGCCTTTGCTTTTAAAAGATGCTTTCGAAGGAGTCGAAGCCATTTTTATAAGTTTTCGAATTAATCCAACTTGCCTTTGTTTTAAAAGAAGCTTTCGAAATAGTTGCCGCTTTCGAACCTATTCGATTCCTAGCTGCCGCATTCATACCTTTGAATCAGTTAGAGGCCGCTTTTCTTTTTAGTATTCGGAAGAGAAGCTTTCATTCTTTTAAATTTTAAAGCCGCTTCCTCAATACTTTCGAAAGGGTTGTATTAGCCACTTTTAATAAGAGTTTCAGAGACAATGGTTTCAAAAGGTTGGTTTTGAAGCTATCCTCTTCCCTAATTCTTTTACTTGAGATTAATGCTTTCGAAAGGAATACTTTCACTTTTGTTCTCTTTAACCCAGTAGTTATATTTAATGTTAAACCTAATGATTTCGAAAGAGATACTTTCAAACGGTTTCGAAGCTATGCTTTCATAAATTCTTACTTAAACTAAATGCCTTTGAAAGGTGTGTTTTTCAGTGTTTCGAAAGGAATGTTTCTAATCCTTTTGAAATGTATGTTATTAATGGTTTCGAAAGAGAAGGTCTAAGATTTTAAGTAATGCTTTCGAAATTGAGAGTGACGGAGGGTAACTCATGATTTCACAATGATCTAAAGGATCTAGTTGAAAGCCTTAGCTTTCGAATAAGAAAACCCAATCTCAATTTTAAAAGGTAAACCCATGGCAATGTAAAAGAGTTTTGAAATGGCATTTAAAATTTGAAATCTTAGAGGAAGTTTTCTTTGCCAAGGATAGTGAGTCAAGGGTATTAACCATGTTTTAGTAGAAAATGATTACAAAAAATTGAAACCATGGGTGTTTATATTGTTATGTTTTGATCAGTTAACATGTATGCTTCTGTAATCAAATTCACTTCATAATTAACCCATAATCGCATCTTGGGGTGTTAAGGGTAGAATAACTGATTAGGTTGACCCAATAGTGAATATTCATTAACTCCTGTGTGAGTGGAATTGCATCTAGAAGATCAGATGGACCAGAATATAGGATGCCCAAAGCTGATCAAAGATCATTGGTTTAGACAGGTTCTTAGTAAGCCCATAAAAACTATGTTATGGAAATTAGTATTGGCAGGGGCCAATAGGTTCTTAATGATCCCATAAAAACTATGTCCAGAACAAGTTATTGATAGAGATCAATGGTTCATAGTCAGCCAATGAAAACTATGGCATGAGAGATGTTATTGGAGAATCCAATAGGTTCATAGTAAGCCCATAAGAACTATGGTTGGATAATGTTGTTGGTAGATACCAATAGGTTATTAGTGATCCTATGAAAACTATGAAACCGGAATTTTAATAAAGAAATTACTAGTGTTTTGAATGATATGTATCAGGGATATAAAATACATAGGAAAGAGTACAACAATAGTTTGGCAGAGATAGATAGATTAAAAATATTTAATGAAAGGTTAACTGAAGAAAAACAATGTCTAAAAGATGAAATTGAAAGACTTAATGGGTATAATGATGAAAAGGATTTGACACTTGGAAGTTTTGAAAAACTAAAAAGTGAAAATGAATCCTTAAAATCAGAAAATCTTTCAATGAAGTCACAGATCACTAATCTGAATGACAAAATAACATCTCTGGACAATGTTATTCTTAACCATAATAAGGATTTTGACAAAATGAAAAATGATATTGACAAATTTAACAAAGGGAAGGATAATCTAGAAAAATTATTATCTACATCTAAACACACAAGGAATAAACATGGACTTGGATACACCCCTAAGGTTAAATCAAAGAAAAATAGTACTCAAAGCACTAAGTTTGTTAAGGCTACCAAGTTCAAACCAAATCCTAGGAAATTAAAGTTAAAACCTCCAAATAGGTTCATTAATTTATGGGTTCCAAAACGGATGGATGATATTGAAAAAGGAAAATATATTGATAATTTTATTAATAAGGTTCATTCATCTAATGATTATATTTTGAAAGGACATTCAAACTCTTCATGGGTTTGGCATCCCAAAACTTAACCCCATGGACTCCAAAATAAAAAGGGTACCAGTGTGCATATTTAATAATATTTCAGGTACCAAAAAATATATACCAGATAGGGGATGCTCAAAGCATATGACAAGAAATCTATTGAATTTTGGATAAATATGAAAAGGATTTGTTATTGGCATCTGCAAAGTCGGTAACTCTAAAACTCGTCTTTATTTGATAAGTTTATTTCATGTTTTGAATTGATTTGGTTTCCCCTCATGTGCTTTATTTATATGCATTTATCTCTATATACAAACTCTACATATTGTCTAGCAGTGATTTAAGCGACTCTTTTTTACCCTTTTTTGTTGATGACAAAGGGGGAGAAAAGGTATAAATATACTAGGCAAAATGTTAGGGGGAGTGCATAGAGTTAGGGGGAGTCAAATATAAAAATATTATATTTTATCTCTCAAATATTTATATGGTTGTCATCATCAAAACGGGGGAGATTGTTAATACCCTAGGTATTGATTTTGATGACAACAACCACATAAATATTACTAATAACGTATCTCCGAGTTATGCAGTCAAACCAGATATATTATGGAGACATTTACAGAGATAAACAAGAATACAATGGAAGCAAATGAATTATAGAAGAAGGTTAATCAGAGCAATTGAAGAACAAAACCCAATTAGAGAAGAATGCTGAAGGATAAAGGTGTTTGAAGTGATGAGGAATTGGTTGAACCTTAGAATATCTTGTTAAAGATCTCATGGCAATTATACTTGAAGATCATCAACCATTGACCTCAACCGAATCACAAAAATCCACAAATATAAGGTAATTTGAAATGCTGAAAATTTGCAACACTTATTAGTGTTGCTGTTCATTTTGCAACACAACTATGTCGACATGGGGGTACCTAGGATGTCGACATACTAGTCGTTTTTCAGAATTTCAAATTTTAAACGAAGAGACATTTCCCTCAACCTCTTCACCAAAAGACACGTCTCTTCAATCACTATATAAAGGCCTTCGAAAACAAATTTTAACATCAAGAATTCTCATTTTCTCTTACTCCTTCTTCTCCAAACATTTGCAAAAGAAATCCATTGCATACTCTTCCAATCTCCTTGCAAATCGATACTATTTCACTCCAATTCTTCATTGATTTGCAAACCACACAATATCAAAGAGTCGTACTTGAATTCACATCATTCTCACTCTGATTTCATCCTATTCCTCAAAGAATTCAAAGATATATTTCCATTGGAGGTCTATAGGATCATTGTACCGAATTTGCAAGAATCTGTATTGAAGATACGACTACTTGCCATAGTTTGTTGTTGGTGATAAGGAGAAGGTGTTTTTGTAGCCTGTAAAATCAAGAGGGTCTGTCTTGTAGCCCGTAAAACCAAAATTGTAAAGGTGTTCTTGCCACCTGTGGAAAGCAAGCGATTATAGTGGAATTCTGCACGATAGAGTGCAGGACTGGATGTAGGATTGGTTAATCCGAACCAGTATAAAAATCCGGGTGTTATTTACATTACTGCATTTTACTTTATTACTTACTTGTTCTCTGATTACTTCCTTCTATTTGCAATTTGAGTAAATATAGTTTTATATTCATAAGTAAGTAGTTAATACACATTTCACCACTTCTAGTGTCTGAATAGCCTTAAGATCCAACATTGTGTTGTAGACACTCCAGTATTTAACATATTCACTATAATGGCTGCAACCTTTCATTGAAAGGTGATTTCTTTTAGTTTCAAACAGAAGTGTCTTTTCAAAGTTGTTAGATTTTGCACATGACAGACGTCTATGGTAAAACCTCATATGTCTGTGACTTTAGAAAATTTTAACACAAGAATTGTCACAGACGTTTATGGTTTTATCTCAGACGTCTGTGAGGTGTAAAATCGGTTTTTTCAACTTAATTTTGATGCATATAAAATTATGTGTGATCATGTATGCATATGTACTCAAGGAGACCTTAACAATATTTTATCTAAGACTCTTTTACAATAGGATAACCCTACTAACAATAGTATGGTTGATAGATCTTCGTATTTCTTTGAGTCTCACTATCTTCAAGCATGATGTCTTCTTGTAGCATATACCTACATTCTTGATAAGGTCTATATATATATATGATTGTGTAGTTGTTATCAATGAAACATAAATTGGAGGTTCTAACAATTTGTTCTCTTTGACCTAGAGTTATATTTAATGTTAAACCCAATGATTTCGAAAGAGATACTTTCAAATGGTTTCGAAGCTATGCTTCCATAAATTCTTACTTGAACTAAATGCCTTCGAAAGGTATGTTTTTCAGTGTTTCGAAAGGAAGATTTCAAATGCTTTCGAAAGGTATGTTTTTAATGGTTTTGAAAGAGAAGGCCTAAGATTTTAAGCAATGCTTTCGAAAGGGAGAGTGGCGGAGGGTAACCCATGATGTCACAATGACC
The DNA here is from genome assembly GCA_030737815.1 of Allium fistulosum. Lineage (NCBI taxonomy): Eukaryota > Viridiplantae > Streptophyta > Magnoliopsida > Asparagales > Amaryllidaceae > Allium > Allium fistulosum. Next base: position 1,131,653,873 of record CM060901.1, read on the forward strand.
CGAAGGATCTAGTCGAAAGCCTTAGCTTTCAAATAAGAAAATCCAATCTCAATTTTAAAAGGTAAACCCATGGCAAAGTAAAAGAGTTTGGAAATGGCATTTAAAATTTGAAATTTTAGAGGAAGTTTTCCTTACCAAGGATAGGGGGTTAAGGGTATTAACCATGTTTTAGTAGAAAATGATTACAAGAAATTTAAACCATGGATGTTTATATTGTTATGTTTTGATCAGCTAACATGTATGCTTCTGTAACCAAATTCATTTCATAATTAACCCATAACCGCATTTTGGGGTGTTAAGGGCATAATAACCAGCTAGGTTGACCCAATAGTGAATATATATTGAATTAACTCATGTGTGAGTAGAATTGCATCCACGAGGTCAGATAGACCAGAATATAGGATGCCCAAAGCTGATCAAAGATCATTGGTTTAGACAGGTTCTTAGTAAGCCCACAAAAACTATGTTACGGAAATTGTTATTGTTATAGGCCAATGGGTTCTTAGTGATCCCTTGAAAACTATGTCCAGAACAAGTTATTAATAGAGATCGATAGATTCATAGTCAACCCATGAAAACTATGACATGAGAGATGTTATTGGAGAATCCAATAGGTTCATAGTAAGCCTATGAAAACTATGGTTGGATAATGTCATTGGTAGATACCAATAGATTCTTAGTGATCCCATGAAAACTATGAAATCAGACAGATAGTCCGTAGGCTTGAAGCAAGTTATTAGTCAACTCATGAAAACTAATAGGTTAATAGTGACCCTAGAAACTATAACTTGAGACAGGTAGTCAAGTAAACCGGGATGGGAAATCCAGATCATATTGCATGTTTGCAGATCATCATGATACATTTTATTATGTTATAACTTAACTATTGTTGATTCCGGTGCTCAATATATGGTTATTATAAATTGGGTTAAGATACTAGTGAGGGGAAAACCCATTCCGCTAAATGGCTGGTCGCACTAGATATCTTTATGGTTCGAGATGGTAGGTTATTATTCACACTAGACTTTTTTTCTCACTCGAAGTTTATGTTTTCCCCTTAAACTCTCGGGTGCTCAATTGATTTTGCGTAGTTTGCGAGTTAAGGTTTTCAGGTTCTCCTTTAGATGAATAAGCTTCCGGAGACGTGCAGGAGGCAAGCTAGCTATTAGGAGTTCTTTCCGTTTGATTCCGTTGTGTTGTTGGATGCAATGGAAAAGATGTTTAGTGCCTATATTTAGACTTTGATCAACCAAGGGGGCATCTTCATATGTCGCTCTTGGCGTATTTTGTAATAAATTATAATTTCTCTGAATGTGGCTTACGTATGGGATTATGTATTGAATCTAAAATGAAATGAGAAATTTGTTTTAAATTGAGTAAAAAAATTCATATTCATATGTTTCTGGTATATCAATGTATCTAACATTACCGCATTTGGTCATCGAGAATTAATAACTATGGATGACTGCAGCATCCGTAGCGGTTATTTTTAGGCCTTTAAATGGAGGATGTTACAATTTGGTATCAGAGCATAGGTTTATGTAAATTTAAATGAAATTTGAACCTAAAATATTTTCAAAACATAACCCAATGAATCAGAAAATGAGACTGGGGTTTTGGTTAACACTATAGTAACGTACTTGCATTAGTTACACACACACACACACACACACATATATATATATATATATATATATATATATATCCATAAGTACGCATTCCTTTCTCTCTTAGACCATTCTTCTGTACCTTACTAAGGCTCGTATGTAGATTTACGAGAAAGAAAGATATGGAGGCAGGAAACAGAAGAGGAAATCGAGGTGGAGGAAGCACCACAACTAATGGAAATGCTCGGCCTAATACTAGAAGGAATCCGGGTCGATAGGCGAATGCTAATCCAAACGCAAACGCTAATGTAGGTGATGGAACCCCGCCAGTAGATATGGGGGTGATGTATCAGTTCTTCGTCAATCTGATGCAAGCTGGAGCAGCTGTTGGAGTAGCTAGGGGTAATGCTGTGAATGTTGGAGGAGCTAATCCTATAGCCCAAGTTGGCAATAACTATACCAAGCTGAGCCGAGATTATACCAGTCTTGGTGGGAAGCCGTTTTTGGAAACAGAGGATGCTATTAAAGTAGAAAACCGGTTATTGCACTGTGAAAGAATTTTCGCCACTTGGGATTAGATGATGAGCAAAAGAGAAGACTTGCTTCGAGACAGTTGTAGGGAGCAGCACTTTATTGGTGGAATGGTGTTACCGTGGGTGTTACCGTTAGGGCTGTCAATGGGTCGGGTCGGGTTCGGGTCGGGTCAAGTCGGGTTCGGGTCGGGTCAAGTCGGGTTCGGGTTGATTTTAAATGGGTCGGGTCAACCCGTTTATTAAACGGGTCAGAAAAAGCTCAACCCGAACCCGACCCGTTTATAAACGGGTTGACCCGACCCGACCCGTGTAACCCGATTATAAACGGGTCGGGTCGGGTCGTAAATGGGTCGGGTCAACCCGTATAAAGGTTAAACGGGTCGTAAACGGGTCATAAACGGGTCGAGTCAACCCGTATAAGGTATAATTGGGTCGTAAACGGGTCAGGTCAACCCGTATAACCCGTATAAGGTACAAACGGGTCATAAACGGGTCGGGTCGTAAACGGGTCGGGTCAACCTATATAAGTATAAACGGGTTGTTAACGGGTCAATTTCGGGTTAGCGGGTCAACCCGAAACCCACCCGTTTATAAACGGGTCAAATTCGGGTTGACCCGAAACTGACCCGCCAAATTAACGGGTCGGGTTAACCCGCTAATTTTCGTGCGGGTTTCGGGTCGTGTTTCGGGCCGTGTAGGAAATTGACAGCCCTGGTTACCGTGGGTGTTCCTGAGGAAGAGTTGACTTGGGTAGAGTTTCGAAGGAGATTCAAAGAGAGGTTCTTGTCTGAAGTTTCCAAGTTAGTATTGCTGAGAAAGTTCATGGACTAAGTGCAGGGTGAAATGTCGGTGATTGAGTATGCTACAAAGTTTGATGAGTTTTCCAGATACGGATATGCTACCATTGACACCGTCATTAAAATGAACGAGAAGTTTATTCTATGGTTAAGACCTGAGATTTCCATGGCAACTATACCACACCTCCGTGGTCCAATTACAGTTATAGTGGAGATGGCAATCAGGAATGAAGAGATGCTTTCTACGTTTGGGAAAGATTAGCAGGTTGAAACTTAGGATTTTCAGGGCAAGAAGAGGAAATTCTTTAAGAAGAAAGGAGCTCAGAAAAAGAAGCTGCCAAGAAAGGGAAGGCCGATGTAGTTTGCTACAAGTGCAACAAGAAAGGACATTATGCTCATGAATGCCAAACTAGAAAAGGGAAAAAGGTTGCAGATAAGAAAGAAGTGAAGTGCTTCAACTGTAACTAGATTGGACACTACAAGAATCAGTTTCCCGAACCAGTCAGAGCAGACAAGGGAAAAGTTTTTGCTTTGGAACCATTGTCTTATAGACCAACTACTGCTGAGAAGGGAAAGACTATGATGGAAGGTACGTTTTTGATTCATAGTATACCAGTTAGGGTACTATTTGATACTGGTGCATCGCATTTATTTATATCTTAGTGTTTGGTAGATAAGTTATGTTTAGAACCCTCATATCTTGTTACTTCCTTAAGGGTTGTGAATCCAATAGGAGGGTATACAACTCTAGGGACGAGATGTGACCAATTAGAACTTGAATTGTTAGGTCAAAATTTTGCATGCAGTTTGTATGTTTTTGATTTCGTAGGCTTCGGGATCATTTTTGGTTTGGATTGGTTAGATAAATATGATGCTAGAATATTTTGCCAAGATAGGGAAATATCGCTAAGGCACCCTAATAGTCATGACCGAATTATATACTCGGTGGAGAAGTCAGACTCAAGTGCTTGGGCTTTGCTAAATACAATGGTAGTAGAAGAAGAGTTGAATCAGGTTTTGGTACCAAGAGAGTTTGCAGATGTTTTTGAGCCAAGCACAAGACTATCACCGAAGCGAGCCATTGAGTTTCGGATAGATCTTGTGCCAGAAGAAAAACCTATAAGTAGACCACCTAGCAGGATGACACCTAACGAGATGAAGGAATTGAAGGTGCGGCTAATGGATTTAGAAGGAAAGAATTTTATTAGACCAAGTAGTTCACCTTGGGGAGCGGCCATGGTGTTTATGAAGAAACTGAATGGGCCGTTAAGGATGTGTATCAACTATCGTAAGTTGAACGAGAAGACAATAAAGAATAGGTATCCTTTGCCGAGAATCAATGATTTATTTGATCAGTTGAGTGGAGCCAGAGTATCTTTCCTATTGGATTTTGCAACAGGTTTCCATCAGCTAAGAGTGGCAGAGGATAGTATTCCATTGACGACATTTCGGACTAGGTATGGTTCGTACGAGTGGTTAGTGATGCCATTCGGGTTAACGAATGCGCCAGCTTTTTTCGTGGATTTGATGAACCGAGTTTTCCGAGAGCACTTGGATAGGTTTGTGTTAGTATTCATAGATGACATTTTAATATACTCTAGGGATGAAAGAGAGCATGAAGTTCATCTTAGAGTGGTGCTTGAGACGCTAAGGCAGTATCAGTTGAAAGTGAAGTTTTCAAAGTGTCATTTCTGGAAGAAAGAAGTTAAGTTTCTTGGTCACGTGGTTTCAGAGAAAGGTTTGGCAGTTGATCCAGATAAGATCAAGGTTGTTAACAACTGGAAGAGACCAGAGACGGTGACTGAGATCAGAAGCTTTCTTGGGCTTGCCGGTTACTACTCAAGGTTTATTAAGTATTTCTCGCGGATAGCAGCACCCTTGACTAAGCTAACCAGGAAGGACGCAAAGATTATTAAGTTTGACAAATGTGAGAAGCATTCCTTAAGTTAAAGCATTTGTTAACCAATGCACCTATGTTAGTTGTTTCAGACGGGAATCAAGGATTAGTAGTCTATACCAATGTACGTGGAATCGGATTAGGGACTGTGTAGATGTAGAAAGGTAAAGTTATTGCCTACGCTTCACGACAGCTTAGACCATATGAAGTGAGATATCCTACTCATGTTCAAGAGTTGGCAGCGGTGATCTTCGCATTGAAGGTATGAGACATTATCTCTTAGGGGAGAGATTTGAGTTATACACAAATCATAAGTCCTTAAGGTATTTATTCTCTCAGAAGGATTGACTATGAGGCAGCAGAGGTAGCTAGAGTTTTTAGCAGCTTATGATTTTGGTATAGAGTATACACCTGGAAAAGGAAATAAAGTAGCGGCTACTCTTATCAGAAAACAACCAAATGTGATGTTAGCTATGTTAACAGAATGGAAGGACCTAGAGGCTTTGACTACATGTAGTGTGCAGTTAAGATCAACTGCTAGTTTTAGTTAGAACATTGCCATGTTATCCTGCTTAGAAGTTCGACCAGTTCTGATCGAAAGGATTGCTTCTAAGCAGAGAGAGGATCCATTGTTAGCCGAAAAGATAAAAATACTTGAGGTTGGATTGGATATTGATGATCTAAAAGATTTTAGTCTTGACTAGAGGGGATGGTTGAGAAAGAAGGAATGGTTGTGTGTTCCGAATGCTGGGGACTTAAGGAGAGAAGTCCTTAGGGAATTTCATCGATCCAAATTTACGATTCATCTTAGGGGAACCAAGATGTATCAAGACATGAAAAGGTGTTTCTACTGGGAAGGTAGAAGAAGTATGTTGGCTTGTGGGTAAAGAAATGTGTGAACTGTCAACAAGTGAAGGCCGAACACCAAAAGCCGAGTAGGTTGCTTCAACCTTTGGAGATACCAGTTGGGAAATAGGATTCAATATCCATGGATTTTATAGATGGATTGCCAAGGTCAAATCGAGGAAATGAAAGTATATGGGTCAAAGTGGATAGGTTTACTAGGAGTGCCCATTTCATTCCAATTAAGTCAACTAGGACGGTACATGTTTTAGCTAAGTTGTTTATAAAGAACATAGTTAGATTGCATGGGATTCCTAGTAGCATAGTAAGTGATAGAGATACTTTGTTTACTAGAGAGTTCTGGAAGAGTCAGCAGGATGTGTTAGGTACCAAGCTCAAGATGAGTACTGCTTACCACCCTCAAACAAATAAGTAGATATAGAGAGTCAACAATGTACTCGAGGAATTGTTAAGAGCTTGCGTGCTAGATTTTGGTGGATCATGGGAAGATCACCTACACTTCGTTGAGTTTTCCTATAATAGTTATCAGACCAGTATAGGAATGGCACCTTTCGAAGCTTTGTATGGAAGGCCATGCAAGTAGGGCTGTCAATGGATACCCGAAAAATCTGAATCCTTCCGCATCCGCATCCGAAAAGCAGATAAATATCCGATATCCGAAAAAACGGATGCAGATACGAACACGTCCGCATCCCAAAATTATCCGTCTGGTTTTTGTCAAGGTTTTAGTCCAAATTATGTGTATTTTAGTGAAATGAAAGATATTTTTTATTATTTTATTAAGTTAGCAGTTTATATTATATGCACTTAACGCTTATTACCTATTCAAAACTATTTATTATCATCATATTTGTTAATTTTAAGCACTTTTACAATCAATGGGATTGAAAAATATTTATGTTAAACTAAAATTTTCTTTTTATAATTCTTGATTTATCGGTCGTTAGCGGATAGGATAATTATCCGATATCCATCCGTATCCACGGATGTAGATATCCGATATCTGAAAATGATTTCGGATGCGGATGCGGATATGGCATTATCTGCATCCGAAAACTTTTGTTGATAGGCCTACATGCAAATCACCAGCATGTTGGTTGGAAACTGAAAAAGATTAGGCTTAGGTACAGATCTGGTAAGAGAGGCAACATAGAAGATTGAGTTGATCCGAGGTAGGATGAAGGAAGTTCAGTCTAGACAACAGAGTTATGCAGATATGAGGCGTAAGGATCTAGAGTTCTCAGTTGGAGATAGGGTTTTCATTAAGGTATCACCGATGAAGGGTGTGGTATGATTCGGAAATTTAGGGAAACTAGCACCGAGATATGTTGGACCTTTCCCAGTTATAGAAAGGATCAAAAAGCTCACATACCGAGTAGAGTTGCCGAGCAGTTTGGCCGGTGTCCATAATGTGTTTCATGTGTCTCATCTTCGTAAGTATGTGTATGATCTAGACACAACTATTCCTCTGACTACATTGGAAGACTTAATAGTAGAACCGAATCTGACCTTTGTTAGGCAACAAGTTCGGGTTGTAGCGGGAGATAAGAAGAGGTTAAAAAACAAGACAGTCGAGTTGATAAAAGTTCAATGAAGCGACAATGAGAAGGACTATACTTGGGAGAAAGAAGGTAGGATTATAGATACTTATCCTGATCTGCTTTAAGGGTATGTTCTATATTTACTTTATATAGACTGTTTCCTAGTCAGGTAGGTTAGTATGATAGTTAGAAGATGTTACAGATGATTGTTATGCTTAGTATTTAGTCCTTGTTGAATTTCGAGGACGAAATTCTTTAAGAAGAAGAGCCTGTAAAACCTCTAATTTTAAATAGCATTATTCATGAGATTTAATTAGATAATTAAATAGAATAATGTAGAGACCAGAGTGATAAGGGGATTGAGATTTGAGATCTAACTAGGGTCATGCCTTTACTAAATGGATTTATAAGAATGGTTTATAAGTTAAATACTTAAGAGGATAAGGCAAGGTAATATGGGAATAGCCAAACCCCATAACCCCTAAACCCTTACAACCTTTTCATTTTCATTATATTCTTACAAAAACAAAAACATAAAAAAAAGGAAAATAAGGCCGGCCATAACCCTAATTAGAAGAAGAGTAAAATTCAATTAGAAGCTAAGATTCAAGCTAGGAAGATTAGAGCAAGAACAAATCTCAAGTTCCTTATCCAAAAAAGGCGAATAATGATCTAAACCATCTCATATAAGTCATCTTATATGTTTTAATTCAAGTTTAAGGTTTAAAACAGTATGATTGGATGAATGATGATATGCTTTGATTTATATGTCATGTTATAATTTAAATAAGGATTTTTGTGGGATAATATAATTCGATTTTAAGGTTAAAATCGTGCAAATTGATTTCCAAATGCCATGATGTTTGAATATGTTATGCAAAACATTATTTTGGGGATGGGTTTAAATTTTCATAATATTCCAAGCTATCGATAATTTATTATGAATTTTGAATGAAAGAAATAGTTAATTTTGGGTTTAATTATTTAAGGCGGTTAAGTAATGTTTTTGGGTCTGAAATTTATATATGTTAGAAAACATATTAAAAATGAATAATTTTTATTTTTAGGGATTTTCCCTAAGTGCATTACTATGGTTATTAAATTATTTAAGTTAGATGACTTAAATGTTTTAAATGGTTTGTTAAGGGGAAGGGCTTATTTGTTAAAATGATTTCATTTGTTAATTGTTGAATTCAGCAGCCTTTTAGAAAAGAATTTTTAGAAAGAATTAGCAACCAATCATATTTTGACAAATTAGGCAAGTTAGGTAAAAAGGAATTACTTTGAAAGGCATAAAGATCAGTTTTGTTTTGAATTACAACTTTGCAACTTCCTTTTGCTTGCTTCCGTCACCATACTTCCGCTAATGACCTTTCGCACCCATTCGAAACCAATGCATATGGTATCAAGCAATTGATACGTAGTGTATTGGAGAAAGGCGGAAGGGACTGTGTCAAAGGCATGCTTTCGAAGAGGTGAAGCCATTCTTATCAGCTTTTGAATCCATTACTTGCCTTTGTTTTTAAAAGATGCTTTCGAAGGGGTCGAAGCCATTTTTATAAGCTTCTGAATCAATTCAATTTGCCTTTGTTTTAAAAGAAGCTTTCGAAATAGTTACCGCTTTCAAACCTATTTGATACCTAGCTGCCGCATTCATACCTTTCGAATCAGTTAGGGTCGCTTTTCTTTGTAGTATTTGAAAGGGAAGCTTTCATCCTTTTAAATTTTAAAGTCGCTTCCTCAATGCTTTCGAAAGGGTTGTATTAGCCACTTTTAATAAGAGTTTCGGAGGCAATGGTTTCTAAAGGTTGGTTTCGAAGCTATCCTCTTCCACAATTCTTTTACTTGAGATCAATGCTTTCGAAAGGGATACTTTCACTTTTGTGAAAGTCTTATAGATCATATATTATCTAACTTGTGTATAATATGTAAGTGTATAAGTTAATGTAGTGGTAGGTAATAAATAGTAAAGTATAAAAAGCGTGCAAACCAGAGTTTTTATACTAGTTTGGACCTCTCGTCCTACGTCCAGTCCCGAAGCTCCCCTTCGGTATCTCCTTTAAACAAATTACCTTTGCTTCGCCCGGAGGAATAGGCTAATACAAAAGTATCTCTAACAATCTTGTGTTCCAAATAACACGGTTTTTTACTTATGGTACAAATCATCCCATGATCTCCTTTGAGTATGTGAATATGAATGCTTTGAGTTATAGGAAGTGGTTAAACCAAAATTATATTTTGGTTGTAATAGATTGAGAGTATGTAAACAATGTATATGCAAGAAGTGTTTAAAAATCAAGAGAGAAAATAATAAATTAATTCAAGTTAGATGATTTATAGTATTTATAGATTCAAAAAGGTGCAGATGAAGAGTTGTTACTATTTGAGAAAGTCTATTCACTTTAATGGCTGCAACCTTTCGTTGAAAGGTGATTTCTTTTAGTTTCAAACAGAAGTGTCTTTTCAAAATTGATAGTTTTGGCACATGACAGACGTCTGTGGTAAAACCTCGGACGTTTGTGACTTGATAAAATTTTCACCCGAGAATTATCACAGACGCATGTAGTTTATCTCGGACGTCTGTGAGGTGTAAAATCAGTTTTTTCAACTTAATTTTGATGCATATAAAATCGTGTGTAATTGTGTATGCATATATACTCAAGGTGACCTTAACAATATTTTATCTAAGACTCTTTTACAATATGATAACCTTACTAATAGTAGTATGGTTGATAAATCTTTGTATCTCTTTAAGTCTCAATATCTTCGAGCATGATGTCTCCTTGTAGCATATACTTGCAATCTTGATAAGCTCTATATATATATATATATATGATTTTATAGTTGTTATCATTGAAACATAAACCGGAGGTTCTAACAATCTCCCCTTTTTTGATGATGACAACTATACAATCAAAAAATCGACTATACAATAAAAAAATGGAAGTATTATTATGTTTGTCTCCCCCTATGTATGTGCCTAGATTTCTCTCCCTTTTCATTATCAAAATGGAGGAAACGATATAAGAAATGGGGATATTGAATAGTAATAGCATGTTATCAATTAAGATCATGGAAAATTAAATATGGAAATTCAAAATAAAATTGAGACAATTGTAGTAACAGTTGTAAATAGGGAAACAAACAAGCATAAAATTGAAAAATAAAAGAAAACTCTAATTGTACTGATTTTATGAATAAGATAAGCCTCCATAGTTCTCATAATATTCCCAATAAGAAGATGGATCATGCTCATATGTACCAGGCCATTGCGTTTGGTCATTGTACTCCTTATCTTCTTGAATTGAAAGGCCTTGAAATGCCATGTATAATTGTTGTAGAAAATGTGGAGTATCAGATATATACATGTCATCATTATCTTCTTCTTCTTCCTCAGGTTGTGCGTGAATAGCAGTCTTCCCTCGGTCACCTCTAGACGTACCTTTGGGCGAGGCTTGAGAGCGATAAACTGGTGTTTGAGCCCGAGGTGGAGGTGTTGGTGAAGGCGAGGATGATGAGGGAGAAGAAGATCGACCACGTAATTTGCGCATCACTTTGCCTAAAGTGGAGACCACTTTGTCCAAAGTATTCTCCATTTTTGTCATGCTTGTAGAGAAGGACATTCCAATCTAGTCATCTTTCTATTTAAAGCTCACTGATTAGTCATGATTATCTTTTGGTTTTTAATTGCCAAATCACGAAGTGGTTCATTTTGCGTTGGTTCAACGTGAGCTTCTTGTATTTCAGAGTCCGAATAATATTCGGTAGCATGGCTAGAGGAAGGTGGTTGTTGTGAAGGTGAGGGGAATAAGTCTATAGAGGAGCGCTAGTTGGCGGAGGATCATGATGTTCTATTTGAAGTTGTTGTAGAGTCCATTGGTCAAAGGGGATGATACAAGGTGGGCTTTTGGGAAGATGCATCGGTGTGAGATATCGTGGACCACTATCTTTTGTTGGAATTTCTTCATATTGTGATAGGGATGAAGGAACTCCAAGATCTTGCAAGATGCACATTATGTATGGAGCATATATAGTTGAGCGACGATGCTGAGTCCAAAAACCTTTAATTTGGTCATGAATAAATTTTGCCCAATTTACCAGTAGGCGACCAAATATTGCATATAAAGCTCGATGGTCATTAGGATAAATTTGCTTATGACTACCTAGATGAGGAATTATTGTCTTAATTATCATTCAATTTAGTAGTCTAGCATGTAGGCGAAGGTAAATGGATTTCCATTGGGGTATCCTATCTTCCCATATTTGATGGGTAACTTCATCTCTGGGTAAAAGACTGTGATCTGGTATATCCATTAAGTCAATTCCCTCATAAGAACATCCTAATATACGGCTAATCGTATATACATCAATTTTAATTTCTTTTCTGTAAACACTTGACCACAACCAACCATCATCATTTTATGGATTCTAAATCTCCGTACTACATAAATTGGAGCATAAAAGGTAAATAGCTAGAGGATCGATGATTACCTTATTTGCATCATAGCTAATTAAGTTGCAACAACCAACATCCATGGTTATTCCTAGAATTTCATATTCCATCACATTTCTAAGGCGGAAGAAAGGATCAGAGCGGATTTTCTTTCGGGAAAGCGCCTAAAATCGTTTAATGGCATTGGGATTGTTGCGGAGCCATTGGTTTATGTGAGCTTGCGTAAGCGGGGCTTGAGAGGAGGAGGAAGATTAGCCTTGTTTTTTCTTTTTAGAGACGGTAACCTTCTTAGGAGCCATTGATTGATAAATTTGAATGTTTTGAAAGCTAGGGTTTCAAAAATTGGGAGTTGAGATGGAGGTAAAAGTGAAGAAAGGGGTAAAGTTGTTTATATATGGCTGTTGAAAATTTGTGGCCAGAGCAGCGACAGACGTCTGTGAGGGAGTCACAGACGTCTGTGGCTTCAGTAGGTATGAAGCGAAGAGATTCGACAGACGTCTGTGATGATTCCGCAGACGTCTATGGCTATAGAAAAACTAAACAGAGAGTTTTGACAGAGTCTGTGAGGTTTCCACAGACGTCTGTGGCTGTAGAAAAAAAATTTCAGTAACGTGTGACAGACGTCTGTGGTATACTCACAAATGTCTGTGATATGTATTTTCTAACATATAGAGAATTTTTTTAATATCAATGAAAATTTTATTAAAATTTTAATACAATAAAACAGTATACATACCAAAAATTAATAAATAAACATAATTTATATGATGCGTAACATACGTTTAGTTTTTATCAGAGAATTCAGAATTGTTGATTTGTTGTATATCCCATGAATTTGGTTCAACCTTTGTATCGTCAATTAATGGCTTCAGTGGAGACCAACTTGGACGAGTTGGAGTGTCAATCCAAACTTGGTTTGATGGTCCCGGTTTGCATAGATTTCTCGGAGTAATGTTATGCGCTTTTGTAGGAGTTTCTTGTAATCGAGGAGATTTTTGATGTATGCAATTTTTTGTTAGTAAATGGCCACAAATTGCTAGAATACACTTTTCGAGACAATTTAGATGAGATCCTTGACGTCGTTATTCGTAATACATTTCACGTTGAATGCCAATCATTTCGTATTGATAATGATATATGTTAACCCAAAAAATGGATCAACACCCTGGTTTGAGCGTGAAAGCATCAGCCCTGTTCTCACAGAGCAATAATATAAATACTAGATATAGATAAGAGCCGTAAGAGAAAGAAGACAAGAAGATTTTTATAGTGGTTTGGTTGTTAATGAAGCCTACATCCACTTTATAGTTTTTATTATAGACTGATTGCTGTTACAAGGTGTATTTGATTACAAAGCTCTTGATTATCCTTAGCTAGACTGAATCTCTAAAGTTAGAATCCACTGGAGAATCATAATGAACTCCTTTGGGGATTTGTTACGAGGGAGGTGAAGAGTGAAGAAAGCTTCCAGTAGAATTTTAGCAACCAGTCCGGAGGATCCCTTTTATGTTGCAGATAGGATGGTATTTATAGAGATTGGACAGTTATTGGGCCAAGCCTGTTCGCCGGCTATTTGCAGATGGTCACAAGAAGATGTAGTGGAGCTTACCTCGCAACCCGAGCCAAAAGCATGGATCGCCAGCGATCCATGGTCTATGGATCGCTAGCGATCCATAGCATTAGCTCAAATGCAAGCTAATTACTTGACTTTTTACCATATGCTTTGCTTTGTTTGGGTCGCATTCATTCTATGATCATGTATAGATCGCTGGCGATCCATAGTGTATGGATCGCTGGCGATCCATACACTTAGCATATTTTTGGACTTTGGTTTCTGAACCGAGTGTATGGATCATTGTCTTATGTCGATGTTATTTGTGTAGTCTCGTTGCATATTGCCCTGTTTTGATGATGATTTACTTGCTAGTTGTATTTAGCTACTGATTGGATTGGACATATACTTATCTCTCGATTTAACCAGCTCAGGATCTCCTCAAACTCGACCATTGCCTCTAGAATATGTGTTGGATTATGATGCCATGGAGTTGGTTGATCCTTGAGCTAAACCCATGGATCGCTAGCCATCCATGTCCTTAGTAGATTTTCTTATTCCTTTTCTTGGCTCTCCTTGGCTTATAGCTTTAGTCCTTTTGGTTGACTTTTGAGCTACTTTGTGTAATGACCCGGTATTTTGGACCATTCAAATCGACAATAAATCCACACATGTCTGACTTGAATAATTCAAAATAACATATTGTAATAAAAATTTGGCAAAACTCAGCATATGCAGTAAATAAATCAATCACATAATCACAGACACAGAGTAATACAATAATACGCAGCGGAATAGATAAAATAGTAGTTCATGAAGCTACTATATAAACATCAGAGTTAGAAATAAAATACAACAGAATATCTCAAATGCAGTGAAGTCTCCAGTACAACAGATGACTTCTCTGAACAAATCAACTAGAAGAGCTGAAAGCTGAGGCGATAGTTGGATCTCCAAAGGAAGCCCCAAACTCCAAGGGTGAGTCTCAAATGCTGTATCACTCGGTCTGACCCGAGCGTAAAGCAAAACACAAAACACTCGAGTCAGGATTAACATTCTTATATAAATAAATCCAACTCAAGTGAAATATCAATTGAAATACGAGTAACTTAAAGGATGTTGGGATAACCATCCTCTAAGGATCTTCAGAACTATCTACAAGGTGGAAATATACATTTTAACACCGTGGTCATTTCAATTAAATTTATACTTCAAAACCCAAATATCATTTCATTTCAAATATATCCATTTTCCAAAATAGTATATATATATATATTAAATGATTTAAAAAGTAAAGTATTTAATTTCCTCAAGTCTAGCAAATCGATTCAAATCAACTTCAAATTCCAAATTCAAATTTATTCAAAGCTCAATTCATCAATTTAATTCATTTCTAAACAGATCATTTAAATTTTCAATATATTTCAAAGCTTTAATATTCAACATTTTCAAAGTTAAATTTAACAGTTTCATATAGCTCTTGATTTAACTTCATTATTATTTAATCAGGGAATATTCACTTAATAAATTCAATATCATTTAACTAGCCTTAAATTACATTTTTACTAAATATTTCCTTAAACTTTAGTTAAACAAACAAAAAAAAATATTTATTAGATTACTTATAAATCAAACTCAAGTTATAAATCATATCTTACATCTCAGTTTCAATAAGTTTCAAATCGGTTTAATTAAATAAAATTCTTTATTGAATACAATTTCAACTAAATTCAAATTATCTTTCTAACCTTAACTTATTCAAATTATTACCAAAATCTATTTTGAAATATATTTTAAACACTCAACATATTATATGTATTTAAATCAATCATTCCTATTTATATATAATAATTTAAGGCTCAACATTTATTAAAACCATATATTTCTTTCCAAAACCATAGAATTCATTTTTTAAAATATTTATATATATGGACCAACGGTGTCTGTATATATATTTATCATATGGTTAAGTGATATAGATATTTATCATTTCAATCCGAAATTTAAATATATACGGGTAGATATCATTTCGACCCGTAATCCCAATTTCAATTCAAATGAAAATCGCTTGGGTTTATCATTTCAACCCATAACGAAATTCTCCTATTCTAAAGTCCGTTCGGGTATGTATCATTTCAACCCATAGTGAATTCTATACTAACAGGGAACTTGCAGAGTGATAACAGATAATAAAAAATATAACAACAGGCATATATCATCAATATAAATAACAGATACGGGTGTCAGATGTCACACGTGAACAGATACAAATAATAGTAATAACATGCATATAATACTAGATACTGGTGTCAGATGTCACAGGTGAACAGTTATAGATAATAGCATATATAACAATGTAAATAACTACAGCAGCATATTTCAATTGCTATTTCAATTGAAATCAAATTTAAAAAATAAAAGAACGTTAATCGTGAGTGATTTCTCACCTTTCGAGGCTAGGGATATTTGACACTGAAATAGGCTAAGAACCCCAAAGCAAGGCTGGATTGGCACGAATTCGACGAACAGAGCTAAAAGCTTGGAATAGACGAAATCGAATCAAACTGGATTGATGAAGATAAATGGTATAAGTGAATTTATATATATATATATATAACTATATATATAGATAAAATCATATTCTAAATACAAATACATTCAAAATAATAATAATAATAATAATAATAATATATATGTGTTTCAAAATATATTGTTTGAGTCTTAAAATACATGTATTAAACTCAGTATATATGTATATATACATCATATACTTAAAAATACTATACTTACACTGCCATATTCAAAATTAGAATTTATAAATCAAATATTATTATACATACATATATTTTTTTTTAAACATACAATAGAATTAAAATATATATATTATAATAAAACCCGACTCATGCATGTAAGTCAAAAGTGTATAAATATACAATGCAGCCTAATAGTATATATATACAATAAAATATGTTTGCAGACCCGTAACCATATATACAACCAACCTATTATTACCAGATTTCAAATATATAAATATACACGTGAATTGTCACATATAAGAGATGTATATACATTGTATACTTTTTAGAAATAAATCTATTTTGTGCCGTGACTATACAACCTACAAGAGCACTTAACAGGACACACCACTATAGGCTAATATATAGTTACTTTATAGCTATAAATATATATAAACAGATGTTCGTTAAAACCGATATACAACTAACAGACAACCCATACAGCAACCTATATACTAGACTCATATTGATTAAAAAAATATATGCAAACCATCACCAAGCTAAGTGCAGACCTGATTTGAAATCTACTAACATATACAACCAACATGTGCAGACTATTAAACAAATATATAATATGCATATTTTATTGTAAGTTATAACCCAACCTATGTTACACAATCCCTTATACAGCTTACATGTACCATATGTATATGATAAAAAAAAATCTAACACACTATATGCAGCTATACCAATTTTGAAATCAACAAATACAAAAGTGAGTATAGATATATAACTTAGATGACCTTTAAATAACAGATCTATACGACATAGATAAGTAGATTTATTACAAAATATATATAAGCAGGTTTGTACAATATACATAAGAAAAATTTTCTTTCTTTTTAACTAATATAAAAAAATATTTACTTATATCATAAACTAGACTATATATATTACAAGTATACTATTGGAAAAATATATGTATATAAAACTGTTCTTTCAAAAACTAATATATTTAAAGACTTGTGTGGTAACCGCATAACTTAATATATACAAACTAATAAAATATAATATATACTGTATAAACTTAACTATATATATATAAATCTATACATGCATACTTACAACAGGGACAAGGGATGCTCAACAGGAAGAAGGGAAGATGAAGGCCGAAAGTGGAGGCGAAGGCTAGGTGTGACAGGTTGGAGGTGGAGGGAGGGTGGTGACTGTGCCGGCGGTGACGTTCGAGTTTGTTGGAATGAACATGACGCTGACGGTGGAGAACGTGATGATACGGAGCAGTGGAAGCGATTAGAGTTGCCTGGCCATGGTGGGGCGCCGGAGAACGTGAACTCGGTGCTGAACGTGATTGGGAGCACGGGGAGAAGAATGGACGCGGGTTTACTCGGCGCGGTGCAAGTGGAGATGAGGTGAACGGTGATGGGATCTCGTGTTGGAATTGGCGGAAGTGAAGGTTGACGAGGGAGGGATGATGGAGGGAGATTTGGCCGGAGCTAGGTGTTCACGTGGCAGGGGATGGCAGGCGAGATCGGTAGGCTGGGCTAATTGTTCGGCAGTTGAGTGGAAGTGGCTGCGAGCGTTGGTGGGTGGACAGTGAATGGATGGTGGAAGAGGAATGAGATGCAGAGAAGAAGAAGGGATGCACGCGTTGGTGCTTGAGTGCAGGGTTTGAGGAACAGATCTGAACGAATGCCCTTCTTTTACATTCTTTTTTTTAGAGGCAGAACGATTGAGAATAAAGCAGGTAGGAAGAAAATGAAACGGCTGAGGTTAATAAAGGCTAATAAAATAAATGCATTAAAAAGTGAACCGTTCAACTGAATACAACTTATACCAATTCATACGTTTAGATTTTCAAAAATAGTATGGAACGGAATTGGTCACCCTGGAATTAAGCTGGAAAAATTAAAGCAATCGATGGTTGCTTGGATACCACGGTTACAGTTTAAAAAGGGCAAAGAGAAATAAAAAGTCACGGATTCGGTACCGATACAATATATAGTTTGATTGTTTTCGTCGTGTACCGGACCTCAAACACAGAAATGAATATACCGTTAAGATCAACATGATGAGACGATCAAAATGGTACACAGATATCAATGGTACGATCATCCGATCAAAAGTCGATAATCGGTACCGAAAATGCTGCTATTCTGTCAGAATTAAGATAAACGGAGTAAGAAACGTCCGAATTTCGCGAAACGAATTTCGCAGTCTGATTCAGAATGTTCTAAATAAATTTTCTCCTGTTGACATATTTTGGTTTCGGAAAACTTTTAAATTCACTGTTATTAACCGGTTTGATTTGAAATGAAATTTCACAGGAAAATAAACTTCAATGTTATCAGATGAAAATTTACCGGTTGCTATATTAAAATAGACGTATTCCAAATAATAAATTTTTAATTTCAAATTTTATTGTTTAAAATTTCACAAATTTCCAGTTAAATATACTTTTAAAACCATTAGATTTTGCGGGTCGTTACACTCTCCCCCACTCAAAACTTTTCGTCCCCGAAAAGGAATGAGGTAGGAGAATAAAACAACCAGAAATAAAAGTAGATTGAAAGTCAAGATTAAACAATTAATTTGAACTATATAAATTTTACTTAAATTTGAAACTTCATTTGCAATTCAATTGTCTTATATACTCTAAAACTTTTTCAAGACCCATTTGCAAAATTTCTTACTTCCTTACAATTACCATTTTTGCTTAAATAACAACTTTATAAATATATGAAAACTATTCGAAAATAATTATTTACATTATTACTTATATTTACAAAGAAGCTATTTGAAAACATTAAATCCATAATTCATAATTTATTAAAATTTTTTTCATCTCAAGATACTTTTCAAATATTATTAATAATCAATAATCATTTACTTTAATATGTTTTATCAAATTAATAACCTAAAAAAAAAATTTCTATTTAACCATGTAGTCTATAATTAAACAATACTTAAAAGAATATAGTCAACCAGGAAAAGAAGGAGGATTTGGGAACAGAATATAGGTGAATAAATAAAGCTGAGCAGATAAGGTAGATTCAAGGAATAGTATCGGGCACTAATAGTTAATTTAGAACCATAAAAATTTCAATGTCAAATATTAATACAAAATTTCTTTGTTGGAAATACTTTTATAATAAAATACCTTTATAATAAAATACGTTTACATCGAAACAAATTTTCCTTCCGAAAATACTTTTATAACTCGATGTCTTAACAAGTTTATCCTCGTTCCTGTAGACTCTGGCAGTGCGTTGATCAGGCGCAAAGCTAGAATTCTCCAGGTACTTAGTAGACTTGTTTCAACACCCAGTGAAAATACTGGAAAAACCTTTAAAACAGATATGGAAAGTACAATCCAATCAAAACGAACAAAACCTTTGTCTAACCATGGTTCGCAGATACACAATGGTTACGCCTGGTTCCCCCAGGAAACAATCCATATCCGTAGGCTTTCTCAGCCCTGCGAGTTACGCCATGATGACTAGTAGAATGCAGGATACACAATGGTTACGCCTGGATCCCCCAGGAAACAATCCGTACCCCCAGGCAAGACTCAGCCAAGCATTTGCGCTACTATTCGCGACCTAAACAGATTGCAGGATACACAATGGTTACGCCTGGATCCCCCAGGAAACAATCTGTACCCCTAGGCAAGACTCAGCCAGGCAGTTGCGCTATGCAGTCACGAGAGAACAATAAGACCATGGGTAACGCCATGGAATTCGAAGGACACTCGAGTATCATATCCGGAAAACCAAAAATCAGAGAGAATAATATCGATAGAATGAATCCAAGATGTGGCCACAAATCAGATATCAAGCAGAAGGCACTTTCCATATCTTTAGTTCGAAAATATATATCATATAGTACCTTTTCAAATCACTTTTAAATATCGTACTTATATAAAATCCATTATATATAAGATTTAATTTTCAAATCGAATACTTTCCAAAATCAATAGTATATCAAATCATACTTATATAGACTTCAATTATATAAGATTTCACTTTCAAATTGAGTACCTTTTCAAATCTATAGTTTTCGAATCAATTTCATACTCATACAAATCAATTTTATATAAGTTCGACAACTCCCAAATCAAGTGTTTAGTAACATAAGGTTCTCAAATTTCAATTTGTTTCAATATCAGTCCAATTTCAAAAATCATATACAATTTCACCAAATTATTTCTTCTCAAATTAAATATCTTTAGTTTCAAAGTTTCCAAAATAATAGATTTAGAAAATAAATCCAAATTTCCAAATCAATATAATTTAAGTCAACCAATTCATTTCCAAAATCAAATGTCTTCAAAATCATCTTATACTTACGTAAGGTCCATCTTATATAAGGATCAAAATTTTCAAAAATAAATTTCGCTGTATGAAGAGCCATATGGGATTTGATATCTTTGCTTTTATGGGTTATATATCTTTGTAATTTAAATTGGAAATTTTCTTTTAGTAAGCAAAGATATTCTAATATGACAGCTTTCAATTTCAGCGTCAAAATATATCAATGATATTAGAATATAAGATGTACATACGTCATCATTTCGCAGAATCACATTTGATCGCTCGCTCGATCACACAAGTTAGCTTTCGAACTAGTATTGTCCATTCGACTTCCCTAATGCGGATTTCGATATGGTTTCTCGACTAGAAGCCATCAGTCTCCTTGCATAGCCATATACTATGATAGAGAATTCTAGAATCAAGCCCAAAATCCATATCAAATATTCGCCATCAAGAATCGAATGAAAAATCCTAACACGAAATGGTGTAATTCACCTCGAACTTGTGTACTCAACTTGGATCAAATTAATTATGCGAATAAAACAGCATATGTACAACTTATATATTTATTCCAACTTGTTGAATATATAGTTTCATAAAGATGTTACTAAGTTAAAACATTTAACTAAACTTTATTCAAAATATTTTGAAGACCAAATTCTTTTCAAAACATTTCAAATCTAAATTTCATATTAGAAAATTTTAAAATTTGCCTTATTCATTTACTTAACGAAACAGTTTCAACTTATTTAAATCATATTACTTCATACTTAAACATTCAAAACAAACTTATATACTTTATCAAAATACTTTTCAAAATTTCTTAGCCTTGAAAAATTAACCTTGATTTGGAAGTACACGAACTTCAAAATAGTCGAGGAAATCATTTTCAAATTCAAGAGTTGGAAATCAACAACAAATCAGTAAATCAATTTCAATAGATAGGGTTATATCAAATCCAAAACTCGAGGACTGAACACCGGCTCATTTCAAATCATTTCAAATATATATAGATACATATATCTTTCGAATATCAATCTTACTTCGGAGTTTGAAATAAAAATTGGTTTCGCAAAATCACTCGCGTAGCAATGCTACTAGGGTGGCCTATCCCTCACTCTGAAACTCGAAAATCAATGTCGATGATGCGTGCACTCATCACCGAAATTATTTTCCAGCGACATAAGTGAGTTCTGGACTTCTATTTTCTCAAACTTCTTTTGAAATTTCTTTGAAATCGTTCGAAACTTATTAAAATTATTTGAAACATTTCTTATTCGGAAAATACCTTTAAATCATATTATTATTATATATTTCAAAATCTTAAAACCAATTTCAAAACACCGGGGTTCAATTCTCGAATTTCAAATTTAAAATCCTTTAGTTATAAATCATTTTTAGATAAATCAAATTTCTTATATATATTTTTTTTCAAAATTACAAATCCTTTCGAAACCTCAAATTCTCATTTTAAAAAAGGTATATAATCTTTATCGAAAACAATTCACTTTTATATATAGAATATAATCATACTTATAAAAATTTCGATATATAAAACAATTTCCAAAATACGAATAAACCCGATTTTTCAGAAGGATGATTCAAGAATGGATTTCAAAACAAAGATAGAGATTCAATTTAGAGGAACTCTTAATCAAATAGAATTATGATTCGAAGATAAGCTCGAACGAAGATGAGATAATTAAATTTCAAAATAGAAAATGAATACACTTATATAAATCGCAGGCGACCTTAACCGGGTCAACCGTGACTTCAGGAACAAGATCGATGCAGAATTCCAAGAAAAATCAACATTCGATCGCAAGAGATAGCGGTATCTAAACCAAAGATATATAAATCTCCGGTGAATCAATGCCAATTGTAAAGGAGTTCCACCCCTTTACAAATCATCCAAAGATTGGCGGGATCGCGTATTCTTATAGAGATCATTCGAAGTGGAGTTATGGGATACTCCAGAATCAAAAGAATACAAATAGGGAGAGACAAGAATGAATTTTGGAACCGTAAGGAACGTTCCAAAGTTCAAAGGAAATCGAGTCAAAAGGAAGAAATTCAAACTCGAACGAAAGTGATTCTGTAAATAAATTTACTATATATGCTAGGTTTTGCCTAGACCAAAGCTCTGATACCAACTGTAACGACCCGGTATTTTGGACCATTCAAATCGACAATAAATCCACACATGTCTGACTTGAATAATTCAAAATAACAGATTGTAATAAAAATTTGGCAAAACTCAGCATATGCAGTAAATAAATCAATCACATAATCACAGACACAGAGTAATACAATAATACGCAGCGGAATAGATAAAATAGTAGTTCATGAAGCTACTATATAAACATCAGAGTTAGAAATAAAATACAACAGAATATCTCAATTGCAGTGAAGTCTCCAGTACAACAGATGACTTCTCTGAACAAATCAACTAGAAGAGCTGAAAGCTGAGGCGATAGTTGGATCTCCAAAGGAAGCTCCAAACTCCAAGGGTGAGTCTCAAATGCTGTATCACTCGGTCTGACCCGAGCGTAAAGCAAAACACAAAACACTCGAGTCAGGATTAACATTCTTATATAAATAAATCCAACTCAAGTGAAATATCAATTGAAATACGAGTAACTTAAAGGATGTTGGGATAACCATCCTCTAAGGATCTTCAGAACTATCTACAAGGTGGAAATATACATTTTAACACCGTGGTCATTTCAATTAAATTTATACTTCAAAACCCAAATATCATTTCATTTCAAATATATCCATTTTCCAAAATAGTATATATATATATATTAAATGATTTAAAAAGTAAAGTATTTAATTTCCTCAAGTCTAGCAAATCGATTCAAATCAACTTCAAATTCCAAATTCAAATTTATTCAAAGCTCAATTCATCAATTTAATTCATTTCTAAACAGATCATTTAAATTTTCAATATATTTCAAAGCTTTAATATTCAACATTTTCAAAGTTAAATTTAACAGTTTCATATAGCTCTTGATTTAACTTCATTATTATTTAATCAGGGAATATTCACTTAATAAATTCAATATCATTTAACTAGCCTTAAATTACATTTTTACTAAATATTTCCTTAAACTTTAGTTAAACAAACAAAAAAAAAATATTTATTAGATTACTTATAAATCAAACTCAAGTTATAAATCATATCTTACATCTCAGTTTCAATAAGTTTCAAATCGGTTTAATTAAATAAAATTCTTTATTGAATACAATTTCAACTAAATTCAAATTATCTTTCTAACCTTAACTTATTCAAATTATTACCAAAATCTATTTTGAAATATATTTTAAACACTCAACATATTATATGTATTTAAATCAATCATTCCTATTTATATATAATAATTTAAGGCTCAACATTTATTAAAACCATATATTTCTTTCCAAAACCATAGAATTCATTTTTTAAAATATTTATATATATGGACCAACGGTGTCTGTATATATATTTATCATATGGTTAAGTGATACAGATATTTATCATTTCAATCCGAAATTTAAATATATACGGGTAGATATCATTTCGACCCGTAATCCCAATTTCAATTCAAATGAAAATCGCTTGGGTTTATCATTTCAACCCATAACGAAATTCTCCTATTCTAAAGTCCGTTCGGGTATGTATCATTTCAACCCATAGTGAATTCTATACTAACAGGGAACTTGCAGAGTGATAACAGATAATAAAAAATATAACAACAGGCATATATCATCAATATAAATAACAGATACGGGTGTCAGATGTCACACGTGAATAGATACAAATAATAGTAATAACATGCATATAATACTAGATACTGGTGTCAGATGTCACAGGTGAACAGTTATAGATAATAGCATATATAACAATGTAAATAACTACAGCAGCATATTTCAATTGCTATTTCAATTGAAATCAAATTTAAAAAATAAAAGAACGTTAATCGTGAGTGATTTCTCACCTTTCGAGGCTAGGGATATTTGACACTGAAATAGGCTAAGAACCCCAAAGCAAGGCTGGATTGGCACGAATTCGACGAACAGAGCTAAAAGCTTGGAATAGACGAAATCGAATCAAACTGGATTGATGAAGATAAATGGTATAAGTGAATTTATATATATATATATATATAACTATATATATAGATAAAATCATATTCTAAATACAAATACATTCAAAATAATAATAATAATAATAATAATAATATATATGTGTTTCAAAATATATTGTTTGAGTCTTAAAATACATGTATTAAACTCAGTATATATGTATATATACATCATATACTTAAAAATACTATACTTACACTGCCATATTCAAAATTAGAATTTATAAATCAAATATTATTATACATACATATTTTTTTTTTTAAACATACAATAGAATTAAAATATATATATTATAATAAAACCCGACTCATGCATGTAAGTCAAAAGTGTATAAATATACAATGCAGCCTAATAGTATATATATATACAATAAAATATGTTTGCAGACCCGTAACCATATATACAACCAACCTATTATTACCAGATTTCAAATATATAAATATACACGTGAATTGTCACATATAAGAGATGTATATACATTGTATACTTTTTAGAAATAAATCTATTTTGTACCGTGACTATACAACCTACAAGAGCACTTAACAGGACACACCACTATAGGCTAATATATAGTTACTTTATAGCTATAAATATATATAAACAGATGTTCGTTAAAACCGATATACAACTAACAGACAACCCATACAGCAACCTATATACTAGACTCATATTGATTAAAAAAATATATGCAAACCATCACCAAGCTAAGTGCAGACCTGATTTGAAATCTACTAACATATACAACCAACATGTGCAGACTATTAAACAAATATATAATATGCATATTTTATTGTAAGTTATAACCCAACCTATGTTACACAATCTCTTATACACCTTACATGTACCATATGTATATGATAAAAAAATCTAACACACTATATGCAGCTATACCAATTTTGAAATCAACAAATACAAAAGTGAGTATAGATATATAACTTAGATGACCTTTAAATAACAGATCTATACGACATAGATAAGTAGATTTATTACAAAATATATATAAGCAGGTTTGTACAATATACATAAGACAAATTTTCTTTCTTTTTAACTAATATAAAAAAATATTTACTTATATCATAAACTAGACTATATATATTACAAGTATACTATTGGAAAAATATATGTATATAAAACTGTTCTTTCAAAAACTAATATATTTAAAGACTTGTGTGGTAAGCGCATAACTTAATATATACAAACTAATAAAATATAATATATACTGTATAAACTTAACTATATATATAAATCTATACATGCATACTTACAACAGGGACAAGGGATGCTCAACAGGAAGAAGGGAAGATGAAGGCCGAAAGTGGAGGCGAAGGCTAGGTGTGACAGGTCGGAGGTGGAGGGAGGGTGGTGACTGTGCCGGAGGTGACGTTCGAGTTTGTTGGAATGAACATGACGCTGATGGTGGAGAACGTGATGATACGGAGCAGTGGAAGCGATTAGAGTTGCCTGGCCATGGTGGGGCGCCGGAGAACGTGAACTCGGTGCTGAACGTGATTGGGAGCACGGGGAGAAGAATGGACGCGGGTTTACTCGGCGCGGTGCAAGTGGAGATGAGGTGAACGGTGATGGGATCTCGTGTTGGAATTGGCGGAAGTGAAGGTTGACGAGGGAGGGATGATGGAGGGAGATTTGGCCGGAGCTAGGTGTTCACGTGGCAGGGGATGGCAGGCGAGATCGGTAGGCTGGGCTAATTGTTCGGCAGTTGAGTGGAAGTGGCTGCGAGCGTTGGTGGGTGGACAGTGAATGGATGGTGGAAGAGGAATGAGATGCAGAGAAGAAGAAGGGATGCACGCGTTGGTGCTTGAGTGCAGGGTTTGAGGAACAGATCTGAACGAATGCCCTTCTTTTACATTCTTTTTTTTAGAGGCAGAACGATTGAGAATAAAGCAGGTAGGAAGAAAATGAAACAGCTGAGGTTAATAAAGGCTAATAAAATTAATGCATTAAAAAGTGAACCGTTCAACTGAATACAACTTATACCAATTCATACATTTAGATTTTCAAAAATAGTATGGAACGGAATTGGTCACCCTGGAATTAAGCTGGAAAAATTAAAGCAATCGATGGTTGCTTGGATACCACAGTTACAGTTTAAAAAGGGCAAAGAGAAATAAAAAGTCACGGATTCGGTACCGATACAATATATAGTTTGATTGTTTTCGTCGTGTACCGGACCTCAAACACAGAAATGAATATACCGTTAAGATCAACACGATGAGACGATCAAAACGGTACACAGATATCAATGGTACGATCATCCGATCAAAAGTCGATAATCGGTACCGAAAATGCTGCTATTCTGTCAGAATTAAGATAAACGGAGTAAGAAACGTCCGAATTTCGCGAAACGAATTTCACAGTCTGATTCAGAATGTTCTAAATAAATTTTCTCCTGTTGACATATTTTGGTTTCGGAAAACTTTTAAATTCACTGTTATTAACCGATTTGATTTGAAATGAAATTTCACAGGAAAATAAACTTCAATGTTATCAGATGAAAATTTACCAGTTGCTATATTAAAATAGACGTATTCCAAATAATAAATTTTTAATTTCAAATTTTATTGTTTAAAATTTCATAAATTTCCAGTTAAATATACTTTTAAAACCATTAGATTTTGCGGGTCGTTACACTTTGACTCGACCAAGCTGTTCTGACTTCTCTTGGATCTGCTTGGGTTAAAAACCCAGATAACATTTGCCCCTCAGAGTACGTCTTCATTGAAAACAAGGCGTGCTCTAGAAGTTATCGCTTTTAGTCTCCGCTTGTTGAATTTCAAGTAATCGTGTTATAGTTTCACGAATGTGAACTAGGTTATGCAGCTGGTTGCTTAATTTTGATCTCGACCACCACTCTTGTCATAACAGATCAAAATTTTCTCTATAGCTTCTCAATATATTTTGAAGTAGTAGGTAGATGTCGTTGTGCAAATTTAAGGTCGAAGGCGTGTAACCTTATGGGTCGCTAGCGATCCATAGCTGATGGATCGCTAGTGACTTGAATCCTTAGGATTTTTTCGTGTGTTTTCATTCCTTATTTAAGCAATCGAGTCGACCTATCCCATCACTTTTACATGACCCGAGCCTCATTTTCTTCCTGTGATCTGAACTTCTCAGCAATCTGATTTAGGCTTTCAACTGCGATTCGACCTAAACATCCAACGATCTAATCCATCATCTCTAGAAATCAAACCTTATCTAAACTTTCATCGTGATTCTTTCTACGCCGCCAACTCCAGGGTATCGCCACCGCCTTCTCAAATTGCCTCCGATCAAAACCCTAATTCGCCTAGCCTTGGATCGCCGCCAACCCATCCTCAAATTGCCTCCGACCTGTTTCTAGATCGTTTATTCTAAGGCTTTGACCAATTTTACGTTTAGAGCATTAATCCAAGGCGGGTTTGCTGAGTAAGATGTTTGTTTATCGATTTGGTGGCGAATTTGCATTCGTGATGTTTGTCGTAGAAAGTTCGAGTAGATTGCAACTGTATGGAGGAAGATAGTAAACTGAGTCTTGAGTTCTTCATGGAATGACATTTAGGCCTTGCCCCGGCACTTGACACGTTTTGCTATCTTCGTCCATATAATCAGAACCGATTTGCACAGAGTTTCAATGCCGATATAATACGACACATTGCAAATTGTCCTTGGCTCTTCTGGAGAGTTTGGATTAACTTTACTTGCTTTTGCACGCTTGGTGTCCCTGTACTGAGAAAAACTTTCTGCTTCGCTTCGGACGATGGATTTGTTATCGATCATTGATCGATAACGAGTAAGTGTAGAGGAAATAAAAACAAAAGAAAATGATACGGGAAGTTCTTTTCCTTTTTTGCTACGAGAAAACTATCTACATGGATAGAGTGTTTGTAGTGTTTCGGACAACGAGCTCACCCCTTATAGACAATACACTGCATTTGCTCTGGTACATACTTGAAGCCCGACACATCAGTGCGAGTCGATATTTCTTCAGAATTCAAGTGTGGTACGGGGAGTTCTTATTTTAGGGTTGAATTACCTGACTGTTTTGGATGTAAGTTCTGTTGATTAGAAAGAAGCACTCGTCCTCTCGTCGCAAGTCTAGCGGAGGAAGTCTAGCACTTTCGGAGGCTGAGTCATCGTTCGTTGCCCTTCCGTCTTCTGTTTCACAGGCTGAGTATGGACGCTAGTTCCGGTTGGACCGGTCATGGACCGGACTCCTCCTAATTTCAGAGTCCTTCTAAATCCTCCAGAGAGAGCATCTTCTGTGATCTCTGCCAAAGTCTTGCACAATATCGGCCTGCAGCACGGCATCCCGGAGGAAGATGTGCGCCTCCCAGAAAAAAATGAGTTCGCTCGTATGCTGCCCTCAGGATATACCGCTTGTCATCGGTATATGTACTTGAATGGAGTTATGCCCCCTTTTAACAATTTCTTAACAGAGACCCTCTCGAATTAAGGGATTTCTCCACTTCATATTCACCCCAATAGCTACGTCATCTTAACTTGTTTGCACGTCCTTTTCATGCGAACTTTCAACCATGCCATGACCTTTGACGAGTTGAGATACTTTCTTTCATTCAAAAGACGAGATGAGTGTCTTTCCTTGGTCATAATCGAGGCCCAGAGAAATCGTAAAATTGTATTGCGACTGCAGAGCAACTTGTCCCAATTCAAGACTCGATACTTCTTTGTCAGATGTCCTGAGGGGTTCAACCGTCTTTGGAAAACCGCGGGAAAGTTCCCTTTCTTTCTCATTGAGTTCCGATGTGTCACTGTGAGATTTCTAACAAGTTGAATACTTCTTTCAGTTCCCTTTCTTTCTCATTTGTTAAAGTCTTGTTGATTGACAAACACTTGCTTCGATACGGGCTGCTGCATCCAGGGAGATCCGTGGTTCCAGCTATGGTCCCCTCTCCTTCTCAATCCAGTGTACGCACACGATCGACCTCCTCATCTTACGATTTCGAAGAGGGTGCTTTCAAGAATGGAAAGGCCCGTCCTGCGAATCGATTGAAGAGGCTCGCTAGGGAAAAGACGCTGCGGCCGGGGCTAGTAGTCCGACTAGGATGCCCCCGATTATAGAAGAAGAGGAAGAGGAATTCAATCAAAGGGAAGGCAAGGCTATGATGGGCATAGAAAAAGAGGAGGAAGAGATTGGGAGTAGTAGTGATGAGTCTACTTCAAGTGATGATTTCTATGTAGAATCTGATAATGGGGATTGAATTGTGTGATGAGACCCCAGGGATGAGCCCCGTTGTCCTAAATTCTCCTCCCCCAAAGATAAGTGAAAAAGGTGACACTCTAGGAGCCGGACGACGTCGGGATTCCTCGATCAAAAACGCCATCGTAGACTTTGGAGATCTGGGCAATGTATACGTCGATTTTGATGTGCTCAAGGGGGAACACTTCAAATTCGAAGAGATGTCCTTGTCTAAGCCATATTCCGCCCGAAATTAGCCCAATTCCTTCCATGATGTCCGCCCACTCCGTTTTATGACATCTCTTTAGTCCCTTCCCCAAAACACATTACACATTTCACTAGGGTTACACTCACTTACATGTATATTTTTGCTGCCCATTCTTCGTTTCTAATACTTTTTATCTATCTTCCATGTCAGGTACCATGAGACGACGTGGTCTCTATGATGATTTCGAAGAATTCACTGACTCTCAGCGCTGGTCAAAGCAGTCTTCCAGTCGTCACCAACCCCGCAAAATGGAGGAGGAATATCAGAAAAGAAAGGAGGCCGAAGCTAGTCGGCGAGACGTGAAGGAACGAGGCCGAGTATATAAAGGCGGATAGGAAAAAAGGAAGACTTTTGATGAGAGAGAGGAGCCGTCGAAAAAGTCGAAATTCTATCGCGGTTCCCATTCTTCAGAACAACTGGCCTTCGCTCCGGCTCCCTACTCGATTGGTTCTAAAATCCTGCCTTCTTTTGTACACATTCCATCTTCAGCTCAAGCTCCATCGTCTCATATGGCTCTTGCCTCTGGTTCTTCACACCCCCACCGGAGACCTGCCTATGTCCTTCCATCTGGTCCTCCCAGGCTTGAGGCAGCGCTCCCTGGGTGGTTCTTAAGGGGGGTTAAGTTTGATCGTGATCTTCATCTGATTCGTAGAGATGCATATATGCCCCACCTCCAAGCAATCTAGAACGATGTAGAACATGCCGAAGTGTGGGAAAAATTATGCAAACAGTTGGCGGACACGAATCGCAACAACTATCAGGAAATTCTCTCCTTCGAGTCAGAGAAAGATGATTTTGAAAGTGCGTTAGCTGAACGCGATGCCAGAATCAAGCAGTTGGAAGAGGAAAACGATGCGGACCTTCAAGAAAGCAAGAAAAATGCCGGCTTTCTGAAGGAGTTAAAAGAGGCGCATGCAAAGATCGAGATTGTCCTGAGAGACGAAATAAAAAAAAGTGCATGCCGAAGAAGTTAAACTGCAAGCTGAACTTGAAGCCCGCGGTATGATCATTGAAGCCTAAAGGAAGACTATTTCCGGCAATCACAAGATCGTAGAAGCCACAATAAGACGATCACTGAATATGAAGACGTCGTGAAGTTGAGCGATAAGACAATCTCCGACTAGGCTGAGATGATTGCTACGCTTCAGGAATGAGTCGTGCAGCTTGGCACCGATAAAAATCATGTTGAAGTTGAGAAGGTCGCTGTCACGGTGGATTATTTGGAGCTTCAGAATACTTTTTAGAGAAACATGGAGAAGATGGACGAGACCATCTTGAATTTCTATGTCAACTCTCTATTGCAACAGGGGAGTCTCAACTACTTAGGCCCTGAATTCCCGTGCACTCTCACTGTGGTTTGGGAGGAGATCTTGTCCCACTTCCATGATAGCGGCAATGTTTATTCCAAGCGAGAGTTAGAGAATGCCTACCTCAATGAAGAATCACAGAAGGTGCTGCTGGAGGGCTGGGAGATCTTGTAGATTGAGAGAGAAAAGGAGGCTACCGATGCTACCATGACACGAACTGTCGAAGTGCTTTCGGAGCCTTTTATTTTCGGTGCCAGCGAACCATCGAGGCATCCCCACAATCCGTCGACAAGTTCTGGGCTTGAAGCTTTCCCTCGGATTGTGGAATCGTCGAAGGAGGGTGAAGGTGGTGAATTCGAGGTTGACATTCTCGGTCAATCTTCTGGTGCAGGTAATCTATTTGCTTCTCCCGAGTTTGAGAATTTTCATCTCACGCTGCAAGAACAGGACGAACTTAACGCTTTCATTTTTGATCATATAGGTCCGTCCACCTTATCTGTCGATCCGCCCGCTCCCTCAGTGCATGGACCTATTGCTATCTCTACCGCTTTCGTGCTCGTTTCTATGCCTGCTTTGGTCGCCACTTTCGTGTCTGGCTCATAGCCGGGGCTGAAATCTGAGAAGATTACCGTACTGCATAGTTTGGATGACCCGTCCGTATCTTTGGAGGGTGATTTCATGGAAGGCGAAGTTCGGGAGCAAGAAATTCAGATTGAGTAGCCGCGTAAATCTCAAGAACAGCTGGTTGTCGTTAAAAAAGAGGGGGTTGAAGCAATCAAGGCCTCTAAGAATCCCGCAGGTCTCGGAAACGCAAAACGAAGGGCGAGTCTTCCAAAAAGTTATAGAGCAAGAAGGGGACATCAGTACTGAGAAGATCGTCGACGTCACTGGCGGTGACACCACTCCCAAGATGAAGCAGAAACTTCGAATAAAAGGTGGGAAGGGGAGTGGTGGAAAGAAGAGCTGAGGAGCTTGGGTGGTAGCTTGTTTGGTTTTGAATCATTTTGCGTTGTTTTGTTCAAGTGCAGAGTCTACAATTAGTGTTTTTGTTGTGCTGTCTATGCTTTTTCTTTTGTTGGCCGATATTGTGTGGGTACGGCCCTCATGTTTTGACCTTGTAGATGAGAAAATTTTAAGTAATATACTATTGATATTTTGACTGTACCTCTACTTATCTACTCATATGTGTCATGTGCACTTATGTCTATTTTATCTACTTTCATTTCGCTTTATCTAGTCCCGTGATTACTATTAGAATTCTTTATTTGGAGTAACAAAACTTGTGAAATGTGAAATTTTTGTTTTCAAGCATAACATTTTTGTTTAAGTGCCGGTGTATGCACTCCAGTTCACAGGGTTGTATACTTCAAACACTTGATAAATGACCAGTAACTTATGGTTCAAATAATTTTCATGCCAAGACTTGGAATTTGGCTAAGTCACAATTCGATTCTTCTCCTTTTGCAAGTTTTGCAACTTATGTTTTTATGCGATTCTGGAAAGTATCTAGCATATGCACATTTAAAATGTGTACGAAAACTTAAACTTAGTGTTGAATATATAGTTATGAGATTAACTATTAGAAAGTTCATAAGCATACAGTTACGAGATTAACTTGATGAATAATCTTTGCAAATTTTCGGAAGTTAAACCACTTATCACTTCTCAAAAGCGTGAGTTGGTACTTATGAGTATCATTTCTTCGTATTTTTCTTTTCCAATCCTCAAATATGTACTCCATTGCTCAGGGTGTGCACATCATACGAGTTAACTGTAGACAGTCAAATGTCATTCATGTTAAATGTTTAGGTTCACCGTGCAGCGTCAACAATTAGAGTTTTCTACTAGTTCGTAGCACTTTGATTTTGTTGGAGATGCGCTCGTTACTCCCAGTAATGAGAGTGGTTTGATCATTGCAATTCCTGTGATAGATGAGTTTCCCGGTATTGTTAGGGCAATTTCGGTACTTAAAATACTTCTCAATGTTGCCAATCTTTGGGCAATGTGAGGAGTTTATGTTTTAAGAGCGTAGTTCCACGGCTCCAAGAGTTAATGGGTGGCTTATGAAATGCGCGACTTTTAGTTCTCCTCGATATTGCATATCTTCGGGCAATGTGAGGGTTCGTGTTTTCAGAGTTGGTGCGCGGCTTACGGGATGCGCGGCTTTTGGTTCTCCTCGATATTGCCTATATTTGGGCAATGTGAGGAGTTTGTGTTTTCAGAGTTGGTGCGCGGCTTACGGGATGCGCGGCTTTTGGTTCTCCTCGATATTGCCTATATTTGGGCAATGTGAGGAGTTTGTGTTTTCAGAGTTGGTGCGCGGCTTACGGGATGCGCGACTTTTGGTTCTCCTCGATATTGGCTATCTTCGGGAAATGTGAGGAGTTTGTGTTTTAAGAGTTAGTGCACGGCTTATCATACTTCTCAGCGTTGCCTGTCTTCAGGCGATGCCGAGGTGTTTATGTTTGCCGATGTTGCCAGGGCAACACCGGTTGTTAGAAAGCGGGGACCGAGTTTCGAAGATCCAACGGTTTGAGTCGATTTGCTTCCGTCGACCTGGCGAGTAATTATCATGGACATAGTTTTGTTGGTTCAAAATGGGAATCAATTTTATTAAGAAAATTTGGGCAAGTAGTTGCCTATTTACAATGCCCCTGGCATCCCAGGATGGATTATTTGCTGAAAAATAGAAGGTCCATTAGGTAATTTTCAAGTGAAGTAGTGGCGCAGCGATTCACTGTTCCACGCTCTAGGAATTTAAACTCCATCGACAGTTGTCAATTTGAAAGTTCCATCCCTTAGCTTTTGATTGATCGCCTATGGCCCTTCCTAGTTTGGTTCGAAGGTTCCCAGCATGAGATAGATCCGTTTGAGGATGAGGTCTCCTACTTTGAAGGTTAGGTTGTGAACCTTTGAGTTGAAGTATCGTGCGACCCTTTTTTGGTGGGCAACGGTCCTTAACTCGGCTTCTTCCCTCCTTTTGTCAATCATATCCAGTGATTCGAGTAGGAGCTGCTCGTTTTGCTTCTGATTAAATTTTTGCCTTCGGTGAGAGGGGTCTTCTAGTTCAATGGGAATCATTGCTTCTGAGCCATATGCCAAGGCGAACGGAGTGTGTCCAGTTGCCGCTTTGTGAGTTGTCCTGTAAGCCCGTAGTGCGAGTGCAAGTTCATCAACCCAGTTTCCTTTTGCTTTAGTGAGTCGCTTTTTGATAGTGGACTTTATGATCTTGTTTATTGCTACCACTTGCCCGTTTGTTTGTGGATGAGCAACTACGAGAAGCTCTTATCAATTCGAAAGCGTTTGCAGAAGTCTTTGAACTCAGTGCTTTCGAACTGGGTCCCGTTATCAGTGATGATTTTTGTGGCACACCAAACCTGCAAATAATGTTTTTAGTAACAAAATTAATGACTTTCTTTGTAGTAATGGTGGCCAGCAGTTCCGTTGCGGCCCATTTCATGAAATATTCAATAGCAACTATAGCGTATGTGGCCCCTCCTTTTGCTATTGGTAGTACGCCAATCAAGTCGATTACCCATATTGCAAATGGCCACGGGCTGACCATCTATGTTAGCTTTGTTGATGGAGTTCATTTAATTTTGTTGAATCTTTAGCAACGATCACATCTTTTGGCATAGTCTGCAGCATCACGGTTTATTGTTGGCCAGAAGTATCCATACCAGAGAACTTTCTTTGCATGGGTTTGGCCTCCGGTATGGTCTCCGCATTCGCCTTCGTGCACTTCCTTTAGGATTCGCCGAGTTTCGTCGTCGGCCAGACATCTAAGAAGGGGGGTTAAGAATCCTCTTCGGTAAAGTATCCCATCCTGTATTACGAATTGCGGTGCTTTTCGGAGAAGCTTTTTCCGTTGATTTCGGTCAGTTGGCAGGGTCCCTGTAAGTAAGTAGTTTTTGATTGGCATCATCCATGTTTCCGGTTCAGCGGTGATTTCGAGGATCCAGTTGATGTCCATTTCGTCTATGCTCAGGGCAGTCATAGTCTCAACCGGGACGAGTCCCAATGATTGAGTTTCCCCAGAGCTTGCTAGTTTAGCTAAGTAGTCAACCTTGGTGTTCTGCTCCCACGGAATATGAGTTATGGTATAATGTTCGATGTCGCTCAACAACTCTTGTACTTTAGACAGATACGGTGCAAGGTTCTCCCCTCGAGCCTGGTACTCGGCCTTTACTTGGTAGAAAACTAGCCGGGAGTCATTGTAGATGTGGACAAATTTTATTCTGAGTTCCTTCACAACTTTCTGCCCTGCTATTAACGCTTTGTATTCCGCTTCGTTATTTGTTGCAGGAAATTCCAAACGTAAGGCGTAGCAAATGGCTCACCTTCGGGGGTTTCAAGCACTACTCCCGCCCTCGAATAGAGGTTGTTAGATGCGCCATCAATAAAGAGTTTCTATTGCGTCTCCACTTCAGATGGCGTTTCTTCTTCGTCATCCCGTATAGTAAACTCAGCGATGAAATCTGCCAGTGCTTGCCCATTGATCGCTTTTCTCAGATGGTAAGTAATATCATATTGGCTTAGTTCGATATTCCACTTGAGAAGTTGTCCGGAAGTTTCAGGTCTGTACAATACTTGTTTCAAAGGTTGATCGGTCGGTACTTTGATTGGATGCGCTTGAAAATATTGTCGTAGCTTCCTAGACGCGATCAGGAGGCAATTGTAACATCCTTCATTTTTGATAACATTATTCAGAAGATTTAATTAGATAAATTAAATAGAATAATGATGATAAGGAGATCGAGATTTGAATAAATTATATATAGTGCTTTTTAACAAGATAAATGGACTTTAAATTAGTTTATTGGTTAATTAAACTACACATAGGCATATTAGTAAATTAGCCAATCTATTATACATGACTATAACTTCTCATTTTTGTCCATTTACATTTCATTTTATTATGACCACAAACACAAATCAGAAACAAAAAGGTAGCCGGCCATTAACAAGAAGGAAAAGAGGAATTTTAATCTAAAGCTAAGGATCAAAAGCTAGGGAGGATTAATCAACAACAAATCTCAAATTCCTTATCAAGTTTTAGGTGAATAATAATCTCATACCATCTCTACTTTTATTCTATGATTATATGGTTTCAGATTTATGATTTCAATTCATTTTTGTGATAAAATGGATGATGATATGTTTGAGCTAAACTATGTTGATTTATTTCAATTCATACACATATGAATTAGCACGGTTTTGATGCAAAACCGAGAATCTATGATTTCAGATGGCCATGGAAAATTTTTATGTTAAGTAAAACATGATTTTCGAGATGGGTTTTAATTTTCAGAATTTTCCAAGCTATGGAAATTTTATTATGAATTTTTAGTGAAAAATATGATATAATTGGGTTTAAAATTTATTTCGAGAATTTTAGGAAGAAATTTGGTCTAAAATTTTAAATGTTTGATTACATGATGAAATTGAATCTCGATGGATTTTTGGGGATTTTCCCTAATTGATTTACTAGGGAAAATAAATTACTTTAAAAGAAGGACTTTTCTGAAATAATTGGTTTAATATATGGAAGGGCACAAATGTTACATTTTTATGGTTTTAACCTGATATAAATGCAGCAGTTATAAAGCTAAAGTATTTGAAAGTTTTTATGGCAACCAATCAATGGTTTACAAATAGGCAAGTTGTTAGAAAGCAATTACTAAAAGTTGTTATATTTTAGCCTTTAAATTAGAAAAAGATGTTCTACCTCTGTTATTAAGTACCTTTCGACTCCATTGACTCTGCCTCGTCCCAATCGAAACCAACACAGTCGAAACCACCATAGTCGAAACTAATATACAAGATATCACTTAAATGGTATGTAGTGGATTGGAAGGAGGGCGGAAGCCTTGGTGTCGAAAGGTTAGCTTCCGATGGTGTTGAAACCCTGCTTTGTTTTCACAAGTTAAAATTCTTGCCTTGTTTTACTTAAAACTTTCGACGTAGTCAAAACATATGCTTTCAAAAGAGTTTTAAAATTAGCTTTCGAAGAAGGTTTTCATATTATGTTAAAGTTTTAGCTTTCGAAAGGGTACCTTTTTCCTTAAACAAGAGCTTTCGAAAAGGTAGGTTCCGACCCAGTCGAAACCTGGCCGCTATGCTACCTTTCGACTGTGATGCTTTCGAAAGACTATCTCTGTTTTAACCAAAGTTATGCCGCTTCCTAATTGCTTTCGAAAGGGGTAGAGGGTTTCGAAGGAGATGAAGTCGAAAGGGGGTTTCGACTCTGACCTTCGAAGTTTTAATTTTTAGAGGTCTTTTACTTTCGACTAGATGGTTCCGACACCATCAACATTTCCCCAAGTTTGCTTTAGTTGGTTTTGAAAGAGATACTTCCGTATATAACCATTTTGACCCAATTGATGTTTTTAAAGAGTAAACCCAATGCTTTAAAAAGGGTATTTTATTTGTTTTGAACCTATGTTTTAAAGAATGTTTGCTTGATACCATCGAAAGGTTTCACTAGTCTTGAAAGGTATATACTTAGATTTTTGAAAAGAGGTTTTCTATGCTTTCGAAGGAGGTCATCCAGGGGTTTCGAAAGTGATGTTTTAAGGTTTCAAAACAAGTAACCCATTCTCATTTTTAAGGAAAACTATGGCATAAATAAAGATTTTGGAAATGTTATTCACACTGTTATTAACCTATAACTGTATTTTGGGTAAAGGGTAGAATAACCAGTTAGGTTGACCCGATAGTGAATATAACTTAACAGATGTTAAATTCTTAATTTAAAGATATTGGCATGGGCCAATAGGTTTACAGTAACCCCATCAAAACTGTATGATATTGGCATGGGCCAACATGTTTATAGCCAGTCCATGAAAACTATGATTTGATACTGGCAGGGGCCAGTAGGTTTGTAGTTAGCCCATGAAAACTGTATCTGAATTATGATATTGACAGTCAGTCAATTGGTTCCTAGTTAGCCTAGGATATGAAATAAGATACGAGTTACCAATAGGTTCTTAGTGATCCCATGAAAACTAAGCAATTGGACAGATAGTCCTTAACATTTAACAGGTTAATAGTAACCCTAGAACTATAACTGAGACAGATAGTCAGAATGAATGGGGATGAGTAATCCAGAATTGGTTTATTTGTTTTGCATATCATCATAATATTTTGAAATACTATGTTTTAACCATTGTGGATGCAAGAGTACAGTATATGGTTTTATAAATGTTTTAGGATACTAGTGAGGGGAAAACCCATTCCGCTAAGCGACGTGGTCTCACTAGATATCTAAATGGTTTAAGATAGTTAATTATTATTCATACTAGGCTTTATGTCTGACTCGAAGCTTTTGTTTTCCCCTTAAACTCTCGGGTACTCAATTGATTTTGAGTAGGTTGAGAGTTAAGGTTTCCAGGTGTTCTTTTAGACGAATAAAGATTTCGAGGATGTGCATGTGGTAAGCTTTTTATTAGAGTTCTTTTATTTCCGTTGTGTGTTTTGTATGTAAAGGAAAATTGTTTTCTTGCCTATCTATATACTATGATCTACCAAGGGGGCATCTTCATATGTCGCTCTTGGCGTATTTTGTAATAATTATATGTTATCTGAACATAGTTTGAGAATTGGGATTATGTAATCAATTTGGAATATTTTGAAATGGAATGTGGAGTTTGTTTGTTGTTTAAATTTTTTCCATATTCTTGTGTTTCTGTGTATCAATGTATCTAATGTCATCGTATTCGGTCACCGAGGAATAATAACCATGGATGACTACAACATTCATAGCCGTTAGTTTTGGGCCTCCAAGTAGGGGGATGTTATGGTATCAGAGCATAGGTTTATGAAACTTTAAAAGAAACTTAAACCTAAAAGATTTTCCAATCATAATCCAATGAATCAGATAATAAGATTGGCGATGGAGTTAACGTTATAGGAACGTACTTGTATTTTCTATATATAGTTATATATATAAGTACGTATTCCCCGCTCTCTTAGATCGTTCTTCTGTATCTTACTTAGGCTCGTATGCAGATTTACAAGAAAGGAGATATGTAAGCAGGAAACGGAGGAGGAAATCTCGGTGGAGGAAGTACCACAACTAATGGAAATGTTCGACCCACTACTAGGAGGAATCCGTGCCGACAGGCTAATGCAAGTAATCAAAATGCTGATGCCAATGTGAGTGCTGGAAATCCAACAGAAGATATGGAGGCGATGTATCAGTTCTTTGCCGGTTTGATGCAAGCTGGAGCTGCTGCTGGAGTTGCTGGAAATGTAGGAGGAGCCAATCATGTGGCTCCAAATAGGAATATTGCTTTGCTAAGTAGAGAGTACACCAGTTTGGGTGGGAAGCCATTCTTGGGAACAGAGAGTGTCGTAGAAGTTCAGAATTGGCTGCTACATTATGAGGGTATATTTACTAATTTAGGTCTGAATGATGGGAAAAAGAGAAGTTTGGCCTCTAGACAGTTGCAGGGGTCAGCACTACATTGGTGGAATAGTATCACTACCGGAGTGCCGGAAGAGCAGTTAACTTAGGCTGATTTTAAAACGAGATTTGAGCAAAAGTTTGTATTTGAGTTTGCTAAGTCTGAGCTGATGAGGAAGTTTATGGATTTAGTGCAAGGGGAGATGTCAGTAGTCGAGTATGCTACTAAGTTTGAAGAACTGTCTCGATATGGATATGCTATTATAGATACTGACATCAAAAGGAATGAGAAGTTCATTCGGGGACTAAGGCCCGAGCTTGCTAGAATGACCATGACACATGTCTGTGATCCTTGAATATAGTGGTGGAGATAGCCGTTCGCCATGAGGAGTTGCTTGTTGATTTAGCTAAAGAGAAGTCGGTGGAAACTCAGGGTTCTCAGGGGAAGCAGAGAAAGTTCTTTAAGAAGAAGGGAACCCAAAAGGGAGATACTACCAAGAAATCAAAGGCTGAGTTAGTTTGCTATAAGTGTGACAAGAAGGGTCATTTTGCTAATGAATGCCGGTCGGGAAATGGGAAGAGAGCTGCAAGTAAGAAAAATGTGAAATGCTTCAACTGTGATCAAGTTGGTTATTACAAGAATCAGTGTCCAGAGCCAGTCAGGGAGGACAAAGGAAAGGTCTTTGTTATTGGATCAGCTAGGCCTACTGGGGCTGATAAAGGAAAGACTGTGATGGAAGGTACGCTTTTGATTCAGAGTATTTCAGCTAGAGTACTTTATGATACTGGTGCATCACATTCATTTATATCTTAGTGTTTGGTTGATAGATTATGTCTAGAACCCATCTACCTTGTTACTTCCTTAAGGGTTGTGAATCCAATAGGAGGGTATGCAACTCTAGTGTTAAGACATGACCAGTTAGAACTTGATTTGTTGGGTCATAAATTTGCATGCAGTTTGTATGTTATTGATTTCGTAGATTTCAGGATCATTTTGGATATGGATTGTTTAAGTAGGTATGAGGCTAGGAAATTTTTCCAAGATAGGGAAATATCACTGAGACACCCTGATAGTCATAAATCGAGAGATATTCTCAGTAGAGAATACTGACTGGAGTATTAGTGCTATGCTTAATGCTATGGAGGTAGGAAATGAGTTAGGTCAGGTTCGGATAGCAAGAGAGTTTGCAGATGTCTTTGAGCCAGTCACTGGACTACCCCCGAAAAGAGCTGTAGAGTTTAGAATAGATCTTGTGCCAAGAGATAAACTATAAGTAGACCACCTAACAGGATAACACCTACTGAGATGAAGGAATTGAAGGTGCAGCTGGTGGATCTAGAAGGAAGAATTTTATTAGACCAAGCAGTTTGCTTTAGGGAGCGGCCGCGGTGTTCGTAAAGAAACCAGTTGGGTCGTTGAGGATGTGTATTGACTATTATAAGTTAAACGAAAGGATGATTAAGAATAAGTATCCTTTGGCAAGAATAGAGGATCTGTTTGATCAGTTAAGTGGAGCTAAAGTGTTTTCCCAGTTGGACTTGGCGACCGGTTTCCATCAGTTAAGAGTGGCAGAGGATAGTATTCCTTTGACATCATTTCGAACTAGGTATGGTTCATATGAGTGTTTGGTGATGCCATTTGGATTGACTAATGCACCTGCTTTCTTCATAGATTTGATAAACTGAGTTTTTAGAGAGTACTTGGATAGGTTTGTACTAGTGTTTATAAATGATATTCTAGTATACTCTAAGGATGGAAGAGAGCATGAAGTTCATCTTAGAGTGGTGCCTGAGACGCTGAGACAGAATCAGCTAAAGGCAAAGTTTACCAAGTGTCATTTTTGAAAGAAAGAGGTAAACTTCTTGGTCACATAGTTTCAGCGAAAGGATTGTATGTCGATCCAGATAAGATCAAAGCCATGAATAATTGGAAGAGACCAGAGACAGTGACTGAGATCAGGAGTTTTCTTAGACTTGCTGGCTACTACCGGAGATTCATTAAGGATTTCTCACAGCTAGCAGTACCCTGAACTAAGCTAACCAGGAAGGAGGTGAGATTTGTTTGGTCCGACAAATGCTAGGAGGCATACCTTAAGTTAAAGCATTTGTTGACCAATGCACCCATGTTAGTAGTTCCAGACGGAAACCAAGGATTGGTGGTGTATACTGATGCATGTGGAACTGGATTAGGAGTGGTGTTGATGCAGAGTGGCAAAGTCATTGCCTATGCATCTAGGCAGCTTAAACTGCATGAAGTTAGATATCCTGCTCATGATTTGGAGTTGGCAGTTGTGATCTTTGCATTGAAGATTTGGAGACATTATCTCTTAGGGGAAAATATTTTATTTATATACCGATCATAAGCCTTTACAGTATTTATTCTCTCAGAAGGAATTGAATATGAGACATCAGAGGTAGCTAGATTTTTTGGCCGCATATGATTTTGGTATAGAATATACACC
The DNA here is from genome assembly GCA_030737815.1 of Allium fistulosum. NCBI lineage: Eukaryota > Viridiplantae > Streptophyta > Magnoliopsida > Asparagales > Amaryllidaceae > Allium > Allium fistulosum. Next base: position 1,131,695,949 of record CM060901.1, read on the forward strand.
AGGAAAAGGTAATAAAGTGGCTGATGCTCTTAGTAGGAAACATTAGAATGTGGTGTTAGCTATGTTAGCAGAGTGGAAAGATTTAGAAGCTTTAGTCAGTTGCGGTGTGCAGTTAAGATCGACTGTTGGGTCTAGCCAAAGTACCACCAGGTTGTCTTGTTTATAAGTTCGACTAGTATTGATTGAGAAAATTGCTTCTAAGCAGAAGGAGGATCCAGTATTAGCTGAAAGGATCAGAAGGATTGAGGGTGGAATTGAGATCGATGATCTAAAGGAATTTAGCCTTGACCGGAAAGGATGGCTAAGAAAGAAGGGACGGTTGTGTGTTCCAAATGTGGAGGACTTGAGGAAAGAAATTCTTGGAGAATGTCATCGATCCAAGTTTACGATTCATCCTGGAGGAACCAAGATTGGGAAGGCATTAAGAGGGATGTTGGCTTGTGGGTTAGGCAGTGCGCAAACTGTCAACAAGTGAAAGATGAACATCAAAAACCAAGTGGGTTACTACAGCCTTTAGAGATTCCAGTTTGGAAATGGTATTCGATATCTATATATTTTATAAACGGGTTGCCAAGGTCAAATAGAGGTAATGAAAGTATATGGGTTATAGTGGACAGATTGACCAAGAGTGCCCATTTCATTCCAGTTAAGTCAACTAGAACGGCACTTGTTTTAGCTAAGTTGTTCCTGAAGAACATAGTTAGACTGCATGGAGATCCTAGTTGTATAGTCAGTGATAGAGATGCTTTGTTCACTAGTGAATTCTTGAAGAATATACTGGAAGTGATGGGTACCATGCTTCAAATGAGTACTACGTATCACCCTTAGACGATGGGCAGACATAGAGAGTCAACAAAGTAATTGAGGATCTACTGAGAGCTTGTGTATTATACTTTGGTTGATCTTGGGAGGATCACCTGCATTTGGTTGAGTTTTCCTATAATAATAGTTACCAGACCAATATAGGAATGGCGCCGTTTGAAGCTTTGTACGGAAGGCCATGTGTAACAACCCTATTTTTTTATAACATTATTCAGGAGATTTAATTAGATAAATTAAGTAGAATAATGTAAATGTAAGTGATAAGGGGATTGAGACTGGAATTAATAAATTAAGGTCGTGCCTAATATAATAATTAATGGGCTAAAGAATGGTTTTTGGGTTAATCAAATTACATAAGGGTATATTAGGAATTTGTCGCCCAATGATCCTTACCCTTATATATATTTCATTCCCACCATTTCATCCCTTATTCACGTCATTTGAAAATACAAATCAAAAGAGAAAGGAACGGTCGGCCATTAAGAGGAAAAGGAATTCAAAATTAAAGCTAGAAAATCAAGCTTAGGGGAAATCAATCTCAATCCAATCTCCTTATCTCGATCAAGGTGAATAATAATTCCATCTCTATTTTATTTTAAATCATATATTTTTTTATTTAAGGGTAAATTTGTTTTTATAATATATTGGATAATGAAATGCTTGATTCATGATTTATTTAATTTAAATAAGATTGTTTAAAAGAATTTTTGTACGGTTTTAAGGTAAAACCGAGATATAATGATGTTTAAATGCTATGGAAAAAATTTATGTTATGAGAAACATGATTTTGGAGTTGGGTTTTAATTTTGATAATTTTCCAAGCTATGGAAAGATTATAATGAATTTTTAAAGGAAATTATGGTTAATTGGGATTATAAATTTATTTTGGAAAATATATTGAGAATTTGGATCTGGAATTTTGATATGATAGATAACATGATTAAAGTGAATTTTTGGAATTTTTGGGTATTTTTCCAAAGTGATTTGCTATGCAAAATAAATTATTTTAGAAGAAAGGCTTCTTTGAAAAATTGGTTTTGCTTAATGGAAGTGCTTATTTGATTAACTTAACCATGGTTTAGATCTAGATTAGCGGCAGTTATTTTTGGAAAAGAGTTTGAAAACGTTAAGGCAACCAATCTAGAGTTGGCATGTGGCAGGTTAGTTAGTGAAAAGTTTGCTTAAAGAAGTATAAAACTTGGTTTACTTATAAATTTGGTTCCACCTTCTTAGGAAAGCACCTTTCGACACAGATGCTTTGTGCTTTAGCCTTTATCTCAGTCAAAACATACAATGCCAAAACCAATACACAAGGTATCACAAAGATGGTACGCAGTGGATTGGAGGAAGGCGGGAGGTAAGGTGACGAAAGCATAGCTTCCCAAGGAGTCGAAACCCTGGTTTGTTTTCAAAATGAAAAGCGCATGCCTTTGTTTTGATTTAGCCTTCGACAAAGTCAAAGCGTTTGGTTTCGAAAGAGGATTTAAAAAGGTTTTGAAAGGGTTGCCATTAACTTATTATTGCTTTCGACTGGGTTTCTTTACTTAAGCAAGAATGATTTGAAAGAAGGGGTTCCGACCTAGTAGAAACCCTACTGTCATTTTATAGTCTTTCGATGGTATTGAAGATATCAATGCCGTCGAAAGGAATTTTGTTTTATAAGTTCAAGCCACTTCCTATAGCTTTCGAAAGGAGTTGGGGGTTTCGAAGGCCATGGTTTCGAAAGGGGTTTCGATGCCAACCTTCCAATGTTATATCCAGATGTTAAATGCTTTCGAAAGGGATGGTGCCGACGCCATCAAGTTTTCCCCAATATTTTTATATGATAAAGGATGTTTTCGAAACAGATGCTTTCGCCTATATTCGCTTTGACCCAAATAATGTTTTAAGTATAAACCCAATGCTTTCGAAATGGGTACTTTCAATGATTTCGGAAGGGTTACTTCCAATAATTTTGAAAAGGGTACTTTCAACTGGTTTCGAAGGTAAGCTTCTAAAGTTTAAATATTAATACTTTATTACAATCGAAAGGTTTCGAATATTAAAAGGCAGGAGCCTAATGTTTTGGAGAAAGATTTTAAGGCTTTCGAAGGAGGTCATCCTATGAAATCAAAAGCTAGGTTTCGAAGGTATCGAAAGGTTTTATAAACCCAAACTCTATTTTTAAAGGAAAAACCCATAGCTAAATTAAAGGAGTTTTTATAATGGTTTTAAGAAGAAGCTATCTCTGATAAAGTAATAGGTTAAAGGGATTAACCATGTTTTATATTAAACCCATAGGAGTGGTATTGCTATGTTGTTATGTTGCTTCTTCTGATATGAATATATTCACTTTATAATGGACCCATAACTGCATTTTGGGGATAAAGGGTAGGAGAACCAGTTAGGTTAACCTGTTAGTGAATATAAATTGAATAAACTCCTCAATGAGTAGAATTGCATCCAGGAGGTCAGGAAGAGTAGAATATAGGATGCTAGAAATAAAAGAAAGATATTGGCAGGGGCTAATAGGTTCTCGGTAATCCCATGAAAACCGTGTATAGGAAAAGATATTGGCAGGGGCCAATAGGTTCATAGTTAGCCCATGAGAACTATGTATAAAGGAAGATGTCAGAAAGACAGGTTCATAGTTAGCTCATGAAAACTATGTATAAAGGAAGATGTAAGAAAGACAAGTTCATAGTAAGCCCAAGAAAACTATGATTGGATACTGGAAGGGGCCAGTAGGTTTGTAGTTAGCCCATGAAAACTATATCCGGATGAAATATTGACAGATGTCAATAGGTTCCTAGTAAACCCATGAAAAACTAGGATAAGAGTAAGATAATGGAGTTACCAATAGGTTCATAGCGATCCCATGAAAACTATGTAAATGGACGGAGAGTCCTTAAATGTTTAACTGGTTATTAGTCAGCCCGTGAAAACTAATAGGTTAATAGTAATCCTAGAAACTATAATTGAGACAGATAGTCTAAAATGAATGGGGATGGGTAATCCAGAATCGATTCGTTTGTTTTGCATATCATCATATTATACTGTTTTGAATTGATTTAACCATTATGGATGCAGGAGCACAGTATATGGTTTTATAAAGGTTTTTGAGAGGCTAGTGAGGGGAAACCCATTCTGCTAAGAGGCATGGTCCCACTAAATATCTAAATGATTTGAGATGGGAGATTATTATTCATACCTGGTTTTATGTCTGACTCAAAGTTTATGTTTTCCCCTTAAACTCTCAGGTACTCAATTGATTTTGAGTAGTTTGAGAGTTGTGGTTTTCAGGTACCACTTAAGACGAATAAGCTTCCGAAGACGTGCATGAGGCATGATAGCTACTTAGAGTTCTCTTTCTTTTGATTCCGCTGTGTTGTTTGTAATGGCAAAGTTGTTATATTTCCTGTATATACTCTGATCATCCAAGGGGGCATCTTTATATGTCGCTCTTGGACGTATGTTGTAATAAATGTATATTTGCTCTGAACGTGATTTGCGAATTTGGGATTATGTAATGAATTGGAAATATTTTGGAATGAAATGAAATTTTGTTTGAAGTTTAAATTTTTTCCATATTCATGTGTTTCTATGTATCAATGAATCTAACACCGCCGTATTTGGTCGCCGAGAATTAATAACTATGGATGACTGTAGCATCTGTATCCGTTAGTTTTGGGCCTCCAAGTAGGGGGATGTTACAAGTTGGTATCGAAGCATAAGTTTATGAAACTTTAAAAGAATGTTAAACCTAAATGATTTTCAAACATAATCCAATGAATTAGAAAATATGATCAGGGTTTGGGTTAACGCAATAGTAACATACTTATATTTGATATATATATATATATATATATATATATATATATAAGTACGTGCTCCCCGCTCTCTTAGACCGTTCTTCTGTATCTTACTAAGGCTCGTATGCAGATTTACGAGAAAGAAGATATGGAAGTAGGAAACGGAGGAGGAAATCTAGGTGGAGGAAGCACCACAACCAATGAAAATGCTCGACCTAATACCAGAAGGAACAAAGGTCGACAGGCTAATGCTAATCCAAATGCTGAAGCCAATGTAGATGTTGGAAATCCACCAATAGATGCGGGGATGGTGTATCAGTTGTTGGCCAATCTTTTGCAAGCTGGAGTTGCTAGTAATGTTGGAGGAGCTAATCATGTGGCTCCAGTTAGGAATAACTATGCTAAGCTAAGCAGAGACTACACCAGTCTGGGTGGAAAGCTGTTTGTTGGAACGAAAAATAATGTTGAAGTTGAGAATTGGCTTTTGAGCTGTGAAAGGATCTGTACTGATCTAGGCTTGGATGATGGGAAAAATAGAAGTCTAGCCTCTAGACAGTTGCAAGGGGCAACACTTCACTGGTGGAATAGTGTAACCGTCGGGGTACCAGAGGAAGAGTTGACATGGGCTGATTTCAGGAGAAGGTTTGAGCAAAGGTTTCTGTCTGAAGTTGCTAAGTCGGCATTGATGAGGAAGTTCATCGATCTAGTTCAAGAAGAGATGTCAGCGGTTGAGTACGCTGCTAAGTTTGATGAGCTGTCTCGATATGGATATGCTTTGGTTGACACCGACGTCAGAAGGAAAGAAAGGTTCGTTCGAGGACTAAGACCTGAGCTTGCTAGAATGACTATGACCCATATCCGAGAACCTAGTAATGTGGAGGTGGAGATGGCCATTCGCCATGAAGAGATGCTTGCTATTTCTTCTAGAGAGAAGATAGTTGAATCCCAGGATCCCCAGGGAAAGAAGAGGAAGTTCTTTAAGAAGAAGGGAGCCCAGGAAGGGGATGCTGCCAAGAAGGCAAAGGCTGATTTAGTTTGCTATAAATGTGACCAGAAGGGTCATTATGCAAATGAGTGTCGGTTAGGCAAGGGGAAAAGGCTGTAGATAAGAAGGATGTGAAATACTTTAACTGTGATCAAGTGGGGCATTACAAGAACCAGTGTCCAGAGCCAACCAGGGCGGACACGGGGAAATTTTTTTCTGTTGGAGCATCAGCTAAGACTACTGCAGTTGATAAAGGGAAAACTATGATGGAAGGTACGTTTTTGATTTAGAATATACCAGTTAGTATAATTTTTTATATCGGTGCATCACATTCATTTATATCCCAGTTGGATTTGGCAACGGCGTTCCATCAGTTGAGAGTGGCAGAGGACCGTATTCCTTTGACAGCATTTCGAACTAGGTATGGTTCGTATGAGTGGTTAGTGATGCCATTTGGGTTGACGAATGCACCTGCTTTCTTTGTGGATTTGATGAACCGAGTCTTCCGAGAGTATTTGGATAGATTCATGTTGGTATTTATAGATGACTTTTTGGTATACTCTAAGGATGAGAGAGAGCATGAAGAACATCTTAGAGTTGTGCTAGAGACGTTGAGGCAGAACCAGCTAAAGGCAAAGTTTTCCAAGTGTCAGTTTTGAAAGAAAGAGGTTAAGTTTCTTGGTCATGTTGTTTCAGAGAAAAGATTGTAAGTCTATCCAGATAAGATCGAAGCTGTGAACAATTGGAAGTGACCAGAGATGGTGACCGAGATCAGAAGTTTTCTCGGACTTGCTGGCTACTACCGGAGATTCATCAAGGATTTCTCACGGATAGCAGTGCCTTTGACTAAGCTTACCAAGAAGGAAGTGAAGTTTGTTTGGTCTGACAAATGTGAGGAAGCATTCCTTAAGTTAAACCATTTGTTGACCAATGCTCCAGTGTTAGTAGTTCCAGATGGTAACCAAGGATTGGTAGTATACACTGATGTGTGTGGGACTGGATTGGGAGCAGTGTTGATGCAGAAGGGCAAAGTCATTGCCTATGCATCTAGGCAGCTTAGACTACACGAAGTAAGATATCCTACTCATGATTTAGAGTTGGCAGTGGTGATTTTTGCCTTGAAGATTTGGAGGCATTATCTCTTGGGGGAGAGATTTAAGTTATATACCGATCATAAGTCTTTAAGATATTAATTCTCTCAGAAAGAGTTGAATACGCGACAGCAGAGATGGCTAGAATTTTTGGTTGTTTATGATTTTGGTATAAAGTATACCCCAGGGAAAAGTAATAAAGTAGGAGATGCTCTTAGAAGAAGACATCGGAAAGTGGTGTTATATGTTGGCAAAATGGAAGGATCTAGAAGCTTTTGCCAGTTGTGGTGTGCAGTTAAGATCGACTACTAGTTTTAGTCAGAGTACTGTCATGTTGTCTTGTTTAGAAGTTCGACCAGTGTTGATTGATAGAATTGCTTCTAAACAGAAGTAGGATCCATTATTAGCCGAGAGGATCAGAAGGCTTGAGATTGGAACTAAGATCGATGATTTGAAAGGTTTTTTTCTTGACCAGAGAGGATGGTTGAGAAAGAAGGAACGGTTATGTGTTCCAGATGTGGAGAACTTTGAGGAGAGAAGTTTTTGAGGAATGTCATCAATCCAAGTTTACGGTTCATCCTGGAGGGACCAAGATGTATCAAGATATGAAGAGGAGCTGCGTGAAGAGGGATGTTGGCTTATGGGTTAGGCAGTGTGTAAACTATCAACAAGTGAAAGCCGAACGTCAGAAGCCGAGTGGGTTACTTCAGCCTTTAGAGATTCCAGTATGGAAATGGGATTCGATATCCATGGATTTTATAGATGGGTTTCCAAGGTCAAGTAGAGGAAATGATAGTATATGGGTTATTGTGGACAGGTTGACCAAGAGTGCCCATTTTATTCTAGTAAAGTCGACCAGGACGGAACCAGTTTTGGCGAAGTTGTTCATGAAGAACATAGTTAGACTTCATGGAGTTCCTAGTAGCATAGTCAACGACAGAGATGCTTTATTCACTAGTGAATTCTGGAAGAGTGTACAGGATGAGTTAGGCACTAAGCTCAAGTTGAGTACCGCATATCACCCATAGATGGATGGGAGACAGAGAGAGTCAATAAGGTGCTTGAGGATTTGTTAAGAGCTTATGTGTTGGACTTTGGTGAATCTTGGGAGGATCTCCTGCATTTGGTTGAGTTTTCCTATAATAATAGTTATCAGACTAGTATAGGAATGGCACCTTTTGAAGATTTGTTTGGAAGGCCATGCAAATCCCCTGCATGTTGGTTGGAGATTGGAGACAGATTGGTCTTATGTCCAAATTTGGTAAGGGAGGCGTCAGAGAAGATTGAGTTAACCCGAGAACGGATGAAGAAAGCTCGATCCAGACAGAAAAGTTACGCAGATAAGAGGCGTAAAGACCTAGAGTTCTCAGTGCGGGATAGGGTTTTCATTAAGGTATCACCGATGAAGGGTGTGGTATGGTTTGAAAAGTCGGGAAAGTTGGCCCCGAGATATGTTGGTCCATTCCAGATTATAGAGAGGATTGGAAAGCTCGCATACAGAGTTGAGTTGCTAAGCAATATGGCAGGTGTCCATAATGTATTTCATGTGTCTCATCTTTGCTAGTATGTGCATGATCCAGAGGCTACCATTCCTCAGACAGAGATGGAGAACTTGGTAGTGGAGCCTAATTTGACTTTTGTGAGACAACCAGTTTGGGTTGTTGCAAGAGATGAGAAAAGGTTGCGGAACAAGACGGTCAAGTTGGTGAAAGTTCAGTGGAGCGACAACGAGAAAGACTGTACTTGGGAGACAGAGGACAGGATCGAGATACTTATCCTGATCTGCTTTGAGGGTATGTCTATACTAGATTTATATAGATATTTCCTGGTCAGGTAGACTAGTATGGTTGTTAGGATTTGTTACAGAGGATTGCTATGTTTAGTATTTAGTCCTTACTAAATATCGACGATGAAATTCTTTAAGGAGGGAAGCCTGTAACACCCTTAATTTTTGATAACATTATTCAGGAGATTTAATTAGATAAATTAAGTAGAATAATGTAAATGTAAGTGATAATTAATGGCGTGCCTAATATAATAATTAATAGGCTAAAGAATGGTTTTTGGGTTTATCAAATTACATAAGGGTATATTAGGAATTTGCCGCCTAATGATCCTTACCCTTATATATATTTCATTCCTACCATTTCATCCCTTATTCACGTCATTTAAAAACACAAATCAAAAGAGAAAGGAACGGTCGGCCATTAGGAGGAAGAAGAATTCAAAATTAAAGCTAGAAAATCAAGCTTAGGGAAAATCAATCTCAATCCAATCTCCTTATCTCGATCAAGGTGAATAATATTTCCATCTCTATTTTGTTTTAAATCATATATTTTTTGATTTAAGGGTAAATGTGTTTTTATGATATATTGGATGATGAAATGCTTGACTCGTGATTTATTTGATTTAAACAAGATTGTTTAAAAGAGTTTTTGTACGGTTTTAAGGTAAAATCGAGATCTAATGATGTTTAAATGCTATGGAAAAATTTTATGTTATGAGAAACATGATTTTGGAGTTGGGTTTCAATTTTGATAATTTTCCAAGCTATGGAAAGATTAAATGAATTTTCAAAGAAAATTATGGTTAATTGGGTTTATAAATTTATTTTGGAAAATATATTGAGAATTTGGGTCTGGAATTTTGATATGTTAGATAACATGATTAAAGTGAATTTCTAGAATTTTTTGGGATTTTTCAAAAGTGATTTGCTATGCAATATAAATTATTTTAGAAGAGGGACTTCTTTGCAAAATTAGTTTTGCTTAGTGGATGGGCTTATTTGATTAACTTAACCATGGTTTAGATCTAGATTAGCGGCAGTTATTTTTGGAAAAGAGTTTGAAAAAGTTAAGGCAACTAATCCAGAGTTGACACATGGCAGGTTAGTTAGAGAAAAGTTTGCTTAAAGAAGTATAAAACCTGGTTTACTTAGAAATTTGGTTCCGCCTTCTTAGGAAAGCACCTTTCGAGACAGATGCTTCCACCTTTATCTTAGTCGAAACCTACCATGCCGAAACCAATACATAAGGTATCACAAAGATGGTACGCAGTGGATTGGAGGAAGGCGAAAGGTAAGGTGTCGAAAGCATAGCTTCCAAAGGAGTCGAAACCCTGGTTTGTTTTCAAAATGAAAAGCGCATCCCTTTGTTTTGATTTAGCCTTAGTCGAAGCGTTTGGTTTCGAAAGAGGATTTAAAAAGATTTTGAAAGGGTTGCCATTAACTTATTATTGCTTTCGACTTGGTTTCTTTACTTAAGAAAGAATGATTTGAAAGTTGTTATATTGCATGTATATACTCTGATCATCCAGGGGGCATCTTCATATGTTGCTCTTGGACGTATGTTGTAATAAATATATATTTTCTCTGAACGTGATTTGCGAATTTAGGCTTATGTAATGAATTGAAAATATTTTGGAATGAAAGGTAATTTTGTTTGAAGTTTAAATTTTTTCCATATTCATGTGTTTCTATGTATCAATGAATCTAACACCGCCGTATTTGGTCGCCGAGAATTAATAACTATGGATGACTGCACCATCTGTGGCCGTTAGTTTTGGGCCTCCAAGTAGGGGGATGTTACAAATTGGTATCAAAGCATAGGTTTATGAAACTTTAAATAAAGTTAAACCTAAATGATTTTCAAACTTAATCCAATGATTTTAAAAATATGATCAGGGTTTTGGTTAACGCTATAGTAACGTACTTGTATTTGATATATATATATATATATATATGTATAAGTATGTGTTCCCCTCTCTCTTAGACCGTTCTTCTGTATCTTACTAAGGCTCGTATGCAGATTTATGAGATAGAAGGTATGGAAGCAGGAAACAGAAGAGGAAATCTAGGTGGAGGAAGCACCACAACCAACGGAAATGCTCGACCTAATACCAGAAGGAACCAAGGTCGACAGGCTAGTGCTTATCCAAATGCTGAAGCCAATGTAGGTGCTGGAAATCCGCCAGTAGATGAGTGTATCGGTTGTTGGCCAATCTTTTGCAAGCCGGAGTTGTTGGTAATGTTGGAGGAGCTAATCATGTGGCTCCAGTTGAGAATAATTATGCTAAGCTAAGCAGAGACTACACCAGTCTGGGTGGAAAGTTGTTTGTTGGAACGGAAAATGCGGTTGAAGTTGAGAATTGGCTTTTCACTAGTTAGCACTTCACTGGTGGAATAGTGTAACCGTCGGGGTACCAGAGGAAGAGTTGACATGGGCTGATTTCAAGGAGTAGCACTTCACTGGTGGAATAGTGTAACCGTCAGGGTACCAGAGGAAGAGTTGACATGGGCTGATTTCAGGAGAAGGTTTGAGCAGAGGTTTCTGTCTAATGTTACTAAGTCGGCATTGATGAGGAAGTTCATGGATCTAGTTCAAGAAGAGATGTCAGTGGTCGAGTACACTGCTAAGTTTGATGAGCTGTCTCGATATGGATATGCTTTGGTTGACACTGACGTCGGAAGGAACGAAAGGTTCATTCGAGGACTGAGACCTAAGCTTGCTAGAATGACCATAACCATATCCAAGAACATAGTAATGTGGTGGTGGAGATGGTCAGTCGCCATTAAGAGGTGCTTGCTATTTCTGCTGGAGAGAAGACAATTGAATCCCAGGGTCCTAAGGGAAAGAAGAGGTAGTTCTTTAAGAAGAAGGGAGCCCAGAAAGGGGATGGTGCCAAGAAGGCAAAGGCTGATTTAGTTTGCTATAAATGTGACAAGAAGGGTCATTATGCAAATTAGTGTCGGTCAGGCAAGGGGAAGAAGTCTGGAGACAAGAAGAATGTGAAATGATTTAACTGTGATCAAGTGGGGCATTACAAGACCCAGTGTCCAGAGCCATCCAGGGCGGACAAGGGGAATGTTTCTGCTATTAGATCATCAATTAAGCCTACTATAGTTGATAAAGGGAAAACTGTGATGGAAGGTATGTTTTTGATTCAGAATATACCAGTTAGGATACTTTTTGGTACCCGTGCATCACATTCATTTATATCCCAGTTGGATTTTGCGATAGTGTTCCATCAGTTGGAAGTGGCAGAGGACAATATTCCTTTGACATCATTTCGAACTAGGTATGGTTCATATGAGTGGTTAGTGATGCCATTCGGGTTGACGAATGCACCTGCTTTCTTTGTGGATTTGATGAACTGAGTCTTCCGAGAGTATTTGGATAGATTCGTGTTGGTATTTATAGATGACATTTTGGTATACTCTAAGGATGAGAGAGAGCATGAAGAACATCTTAGAGTTGTGCTAGAGACGCTAAGGAAGAATCAGCTAAAGGCAAAGTTTTCCAAGTGACATTTTTGGAAGAAAGAGGTTAAGTTTCTTGGTCATGTGGTTTCAGAGAAAGGATTTTCAGTCGGTCCAGATAAGAACGAAGCTGTGAACAATTGGAAGAGACTAGAGACGGTGACCGAGATTAGAAGTTTTCTCGGACTTGCTGGCTACTACCAGAGATTCATCAAAGATTTCTCGCGGATAGCAGCGCCTTTGACTGACAAATGTGAGGAGGCATTCCTTAAGTTAAACCATTTGTTGACCAATGCTCCAGCGTTAGTATTTCCAAATGGTAACCAAGGATTGGTAGTATACACTGATGCGTGTGGGACTGGATTGGGAGCAGTGATGATGTAGAAGGGCAAAGTCATTGCCTACTCATCTAGGCAGCTTAGACCACATGAAGTAAGATATCCTACTCATGATTTAGAGTTGGCAGTAGTGATTTTGCCTTGAAGATTTGGAGGCATTATCTCTTGGGGGAGAGATTTGAGTTATATACCGATCATAAGTCTTTAAGATATCTATTCTCTAGAAGGAGTTGAATATGGGATAGCAGAGATGGCTAGAATTTTTGCCTGCTTATGATTTTGGTATAAAGTATACCCCGGGGAAAGGTAATAAAGTAGCAGATGCTCTCAGCAGAAGACATTAGAATGTGGTGTTTTATGTTGGCAGAATGGAAGGATCTAGAAGCTTTGGCCAGTTGTGGTGTGCAGTTAAGATCGACTGCTAGTTATAGTCAGAGTACTGCCATGTTGTCCTGTTTAGAAGTTCGACCGGTGTTGATTGATAGAATTGCTTCTAAAAAGAAGAAGGATCCATTATTAGTCGAGAGGATCAGAAGGCTTTGGAACTAAGATCGATGATTTGAAAGATTTTTGTCTTGACCAGAGAGGATGGTTGAGAAAGAAGGGACGGTTATGTGTTCCAGATGTGGAGAACTTTAGGAGATAAGTTCTTAAGGAATGTCATCGATCCAAGTTTACTATTCGTCCGGGAGGGAACAAGATGTATTAAGATATAAAGAGTAGCTTCTATTGGGAAGGCATGAAGAGGGATACTGGCTTGTGGGTTAGGCGGTGTGTAAACTGTCAATAAGTGAAAGTCGAACATCAGAAGCCGAGTGGATTACTTCAGCCTTTAGAGATTCCAGTATGGAAATGGGGTTCGATATCCATGGATTTTATAGATGGGTTGCCAAGGTCAAGTAGAGTAAATGAGAGTATATGGGTTATTATGGACAGGTTGACCAAGAGTGCCCATTTTATTCCAGTAAAGTCGACAAGGACGGCACCAGTTTTGGCAAAGTTGTTCATGAAGAACATAGTTAGACTTCATGGAGTTCCTCGTAGCATAATCAGCGACAGAGATGCTTTATTCACTAGTAAATTCTGGAAGATTCTACAGGATGAGTTAGGCACTAAGCTCAAGATGAGTACCGCATATCACTTATAGACGGATGGGCAGACAGAGAGAGTCAATAAGGTGCTCGAGGATTTGTTGACGCTTGTGTGTAGGACTTAGGTGGATCTTGGGAGGATCACCTGCATTTGGTTGAGTTTTCCTATAATAATAGTTATCAGACTAGTATAGGACTGGCGCATTATGAAGCTTTGTATGGAAGGCCATGCAAATCACTTGCATGTTGGTTGGAAACTGAAGATAGATTGGTCTTAGGTCTATATTTAGTAAGGGAGGCATCAGAGAAGATTGAGTTAATCCGCGAATGGATGAAGGAAGCTCAATCCAAACAGAAGAGTTACGCAGATAACAGGCGTAAAGACCTAGAGTTCTCAGCGAGAGATTGGGTATTCATTAATGTATCACCGATGAAGGGAGTAGTACGAATTGGAAAGTCGGGAAAGTTGGCCCCGAGATATGTTGGTCCATTCCAGATTATAGAGAGGATTGGAAAGCTTGCGTACAGAGTTGAGTTGCCGAGCAATATGACAGGTGTCTATACTGCATTTTATGTGTCTCATCTTCGCAAGTATGTGCATGATCTAGAGGCTACCATTCCTCGGACAGAGATGGAGGACTTGGTAGTAGAGTCTAATTTGACTTTTGTGAGATAACCAGTTCAGGTTGTTGCAAGAGATGAGAAAAGGTTGCGGAACAAGACAGTCAAGTTGGTGAAAGTTCAGTGGAGCGACAACGAGAAAGACTGTACTTGGGAGACAGAGGACAAAATTCGAGATACTTATCCTGATCGGCTTTGTGGGTATGTCTATATTAGACTTATATAGATTTTTCCTCATCGTGTAGACTAGTATGGTTGTTAGGAGTTGTTACAAAGGATTGCTATGTTTAGTATTTAGTCCTTACTGAATTTCGAGGATGAAATTCTTTAAGGAGGGGAGCCTGTAACACACCTAATTTTTGATTACATTATTCAGAAGATTTAATTATATAAATTAAGTATGATAATGTAAATGTAAGCGATAAGGGGATTGAGTCTGGAATTAATTAATTAAGGTCTTGCCTAATATAGTAATTAATGGGCTAAAGAATGGTTTTTGGGTTATTCAAATTACATTAGGGTATATTAGGAATTTTCCGCCCAATGATCCTTACCCTTATATATTTCGTTCCTACCATTTCATCCCTTATTCGCATCATTTGAAAATGCAAATCAAAAGAGAAAGGAACGACCGGCCATTAGGAGGAAGAAGAATCAAAATTAAAGCTAGAAAATCAAGCTTAGGGAAAATCAATCTCAATCCAATCACCTTATCTAGATTAAGGTGAATAATAATTTCATCTCAATTTTGTTTTAAATCATATATTTTTGGATTTAAAGGTAAATTCATTTTTACGATATACTAGACGATGATATGCTTGATTCATGATTTATTTGATTTAAACAGGATTGTTTAAAAGAGTTTTTGCACGGTTTTAAGGTAAAACCGAGATCTAATGATGTTTTAATGCCATGAAATTTTTTTGTGTTATGAGAAACATGATTTTGGAAACGTGTTTCAATTTTGATAATTTTCCAAGCTATGGAAAGATTATAATGAAGTTTCAAAGGAAATTATGGTTAATTGGGTTTATAAATTTATTTTGGAAAATATATTGAGAATTTAGGTCTGGAATTTTGATATGTTAGGTAACATGATTAAAGTGAATTTCTGTAATTTTTGTGGATTTTTCCAAAGTGATTTGCTATGCAAAATAAATTATTTTAGAAGAGGGACTTCTTTGCAAAATTGGTTTTGCTTAATGGAAGGGCTTATTTGTTAACTTAACCATGGTTTAGATCTAGATTAGCGGCAGTTATTTTTGGAAAAGAATTTGAAAAAGTTAAGGCAACCAATCCAGAGTTGACGCTTGGCAGGTTAGTTTGAGAAAAGTTTGCTTAAGGAAGTATAAAACCTGGTTTACTCAGAAATTTGGTTCCGCCTTCTTAGGAAAGCACCTTTCGACACAGATGCTTCCGTCTTTATCTTAGTCAAAACCTACCATGCCAAAACCAATACACAAGGTATCACAAAGATGGTATGCAATGGATTGGAGGAAGGCGGAAGGTAATGTGTCGAAAGCATAGATTCCGAAGTAGTCGAAACCCTGGTTTGTTTTCAAAATGAAAAGCGCCTGCCTTTGTTTTGATTTAGCCTCCGACAGAGTCGAAGCATTTGGTTTTGAAAGAGGATTTAAAAAGGTTTTGAAAGGGTTGCCATTAACTTATGATTGCTTTCGACTGGGTTCCTTTAATTAAGAAAGAATGATTTGGAAGAAGGGGTTCCGACCTAGTCGAAACCCTGCTGCCATTTTATAGCCTTTCGATGGTATTGAACATATCAATGTTGTCGAAAGGTATTTTGTTTTATAAGTTCTATCCACTTCCTATAGCTATCGGAAGGGGTTAGGGGTTTCTAAGACCATGGTTTCGAAAATGGTTTCGACGCCAACCTTCTAATGTTATACCCATATGTTAAATGCTTTCGAAGGGATGGTGTCGACGCCATTAAGTTTTCCCCAATATTTTTAAGTGATAAAGGATGGTTTCGAAACAGATTCTTTCGCCTATATTCACTTTGACCCAAATAATATTTTAAGTATAAACCCAATGCTTTCGAAAGGGGTACTTTCAATGATTTCGGAAGGGTTACTTCTAATAGTGTCGAAAGGGGTACTTACAACTGGTTTCAAAGCTAAGCTTATAAAGGTTAAATATTAATACTTTATTACAATCGAAAGGTTTCGAATGGAAGGTTTTAAAGTATTAAAAGGCAGGAGCTTAATGTTTTGGAGAAAGATTTTAAGGCTTTCGAAGGAGGTCATCCTATGAAGTCGAAAGCTAGGTTTCGATGGTATCGAAAGTTTTTATAAACCCAAACTCTATTTTTAAAGGAAAAACCCATGGCTAAATTAAAGGAGTTTTTATAATGGTTTTAAGAAGAAGCTATCTTTGATAAAGTAATAGGTTAAATGGATTAAACATGTTTTATATTAAACCCACATGAGTGATATTGCTATGTTGTCATGTTACTTCTTCTAATATGAATATATTCACTTTATAATGGACCCATAACTGCATTTTGGGGATAAAGGGTAGAAGAACCAGTTAGGTTAACCCGGTAGTGAATATAAATTGAATAAACTCCTGAATGAGTAGAACTGCATCCAGGAGGTCAGGAAGACCAGAATATAGGATGCTAAAATATAAAAGAAAGATATTGGCTGGGGCCAATAGGTTCTCGATAAACCCATGAAAATTGTGTATATAAAAAGATATTAGCAGAGGCCAATAGGTTCATAGTTAGCCCATGAAAACTATGTATAAAGGAAGATGTCAAAAAGACAGGTTCATAGTTAGCCCATGAAAACTATGTATATAGGAAGATGTCAGAAGGACGGGTTCATAGTAAGCGATTGAAAACTATGATTGGATACTGGCAGGGGCCAGTAGGTTTGTAGTTAGCCCATGAAAACTATTTCCGGATGAAATATTGACATATGCCAATAGGTTCCTAGTCAACTCATGAAAACTAGGATAAGGGTAAGATATTGGAGTTACCAATAGGTTTATAGTGATCCTATGAAAACTATGTAAATGGATAGGGAGTCCTGAAATGTTTAACCAGTTATTAGTCAGCCCGTGAAAACTAATAGGTTAATAGTAATCCTAGAAACTATAATTGAGACAGATAGTCTAAAATGAATAGGGATGGGTAATCCAGAATCGATTCATTTGTTTTGCATATCATCATATTATACTGTTTTGAATTGATTTAACCATTGTGGATGAAGGAGCACAGTGTATGGTTTTATATAGGTTTTTTTGATACTAGTGAGGGGAAACCCGTTCCGCTAAGCGGCGTGGTCTCACTAGATATCTAAATGATTTGAGATGGTATATTATTATTCATACCAGGCTTTATGTCTGACTCGAAGTTTATGTTTTACCCTTAAACTCTCGGGTATTCAATTGATTTTGAGTAGATTGAGAGTTGAGGTTTTCAGGTACCACTTAAGACGAATAAGCTTCAGGAGACATGCAGGAGGCATAACAGCTATTTAGAGTTCTCTTTCTTTTGGTCTGTTGTGTTTTTTGTAATGGAAAAGTTGTTATATTGCCTGTATATACTCTAATCATCCAAAGGGCATCTTCATATGTCGTTCTTGGATGTATGTTTTAATAAATATATATTTGCTCTAAACGTGATTTGCGAATTTGGGATTATGTAATGAATTGGAAATATTTTGGAATGAAATGTAATTTTTTTTAAGTTTAAATTTTTTCTATATTCATATGTTTCTATGTATCAATGAATCGAACACCGCCGTATATGGTCGCCGAGAATTAATAACTATGAATGACTTCGACATCCGTAGCTGTTAGTTTTGGGCCTCCAAGTAGGGGGATGTTACAAGTTGGTATTAGAGCATAGGTCTATGAAACTTTAAAAGAAAGTTAAACCTAAATGATTTTCAAACATAGTCCAATGAATTTGAAAATATGATCAGGGTTTTTGTTAACGCTATAGTAACGTACTTGTATTTGATATATACATATATATATAAGTACATGTTCCCCTCTCTCTTAGACCGTTCTGTATCCTACTAAGGCTCGTATGCAGATTTACGAGAAAGAAGATATGGAAGCAGGAAAAGGAAGAAGAAATCTAGGCGGAGGAAGCACCACGACCAACAGAAATGCTCGACCTAATACCAGAAGGAACCAAGTTCGACAGGCTAATGCTAATCCAAATGCTGAAGCCAATGTAGGTGCTGGAAATCCGCCAGTAGATGCGGGGATGGTGTATCAGTTGTTGGCCAATCTTTTGCAAGCTGGAGTTGCTGGTAATGTTGGTGGAGCTAATCATGTGGCTCCAGTTGGGAATAACTATGCTAAGCTAAGTAGAGACTACACCAGTCTGGGTGGAAAGCCGTTTATTGGAATGGAGGATGCTGTTGAAGTTGAGAATTGGCTTTTGAGCTGTGAAATGATCTGTACTGATCTAGGCTTGGATAATGGGCAGAAGAGAAGGCTGGCCTCTAGACAGTTGCAAGGGGCAGCACTTCACTGGTGGAAAAGTGTAACCGTCGGGGTACCAGAGAAAGAGTTGACATGGGCTGATTTTAGGAGAAGGTTTGTGCAAAGGTTTCTATCTGAAGTTGCTAAGTCGGCATTGATGAGGAAGTTCATCGATCTAGTTCAAGAAGAGATGTTAGTGGTCGAGTACGCTGCTAAGTTTGATGAGTTGTCTTGATATGGATATGCTTTGGTTGACACTGACGTTAGAAGGAATGAAAGGTTCATTCGAGGACTGAGACCTAAGCTTGCTAGAATGACCACGACCTATATCCGAGAACCTAGTAATGTGGTGGTGGAGATGGTCATTCGCCATGAATAGATGCTTGCTATTTTTTCTAGAGAGAAGACAATTGAATTCCAGGATCCCTAGGGAAAAAAGAGGAAGTTCTTTAAGAAGATGGGAGCCCAGAAAGGGGATGCTGCCAAGAAGGCAAAGGCTGATTTAGTTTGTTATAAATGTGACAAGAAGGGTCACTATGCAAATGAGTGCCGGTCAGGCAAGGGGAAAATGGCTGCAGACAAGAAGAATGTGAAATGCTTTAACTGTGATCAAGTGGGGCATTACAAGAACAAGTGTCCAGAGCCAGCCTGGGCGGACAAGGGGAATTTTTTTACTGTTGGATCATCAGCTAAGCCTACATCAGTTGATAAAGGGAAAACTGTGATGGAAGGTACGTTTTTGATTCAGAATACACTAGTTAGGATACTTTTTGATACCAGTGCATCACATTCATTTATATCCCAGTTGGATTTGGCGACAAGGTTCCATCAGTTGAGAGTGGCAGAGGACAGTTTTCCTTTAACAGCATTTCGAACTAGGTATGATTCGTTTGAGTGGTTAGTGATGCCATTCGGGTTGACGAATGCACCTGCTTTCTTTGTGGATTTGATGAACCGAGTCTTCCGAGAGTATTTGGATAGATTCGTGTTGGTATTTATAGATGACATTTTGGTATACTCTAAGGATGAGAGAGAGCATGAAGGACATCTTAGAGTTGTGTTAGAGACGCTGAGCTAGAACCAGCTAAAGACGAAGTTTTCCAAGTGTCATTTTTGGAAGAAAGAGGTTAAGTTTCTTAGTCATGTGGTTTTAGAGAAAGGATTGTCAGTCGATCCAGATAAGATCGAAGCTGTGAACAATAGGAAGAGACCATAGACGGTGACTGAGATCAAAAGTTTTCTTGGACTTGCTGGCTACTACCGGAGATTAATCAAGGATTTCTCGCGGATAGCAGTGTTTTTGACTAAGCTTACCAGGAAGGAAGTGAAGTTTGTTTGGTCTGATAAATGTGATGAAGCATTCCTTAATTTGTTGACCAATGTTCCAGTGTTAGTCGTTCCAGATGGTAACCAAGGATTGGTAGTATACACTGATGCGTGTGGGACTGGATTGGGAGCAGTGTTGATGCAGAAGGGCAACGTCATTGCTTATGCATCTAGGCAGCTTAGACCGCACGAAGTAAGATATCCTACTCATGATTTAGAGTTGGCAGCGCTGATTTTTGCCTTGAAGATTTGGAGGCATTATATCTTGGGGGAGAGATTTGAGTTATATATCGATCATAATTCTTTAAGATATCTATTCTCTTAGAAGGAGTTGAATATACGACAACAGAGGTGGCTGGAATTTTTGGCTGCTTATGATTTTTGTATAAAGTATACCCCAAGGAAAGGTAATAGAGTAGCAGATGCTCTCAACAGAAGACATCAGAATGTGGTGTTAGGTTTGTTGGCAGAATGGAAGGATCTAGAAGCTTTTGCCAGTTGTGGTGTGCAGTTAAGATCGACTGCTAGTTCTAGTCAGAGTACTGCCATGTTGTCCTGTTTAGAAGTTTGACTAGTGTTGATTGATAGAATTTCTTCTAAACAAAAGGAGGATCCATTGTTAGCTTAGAGGATCAGAAGGCTTGAGGTTGGAACTGAGATCTATGATTTGAAAGATTTTTGTCTTGACCAGAGAGGATGGTTGAGAAAGAAGGGACGGTTATGTGTTCCAGATGTGGAGAACTTTAGGAGATAAGTTCTTGAGGAATGTCATCGATCCAAGTTTACGATTCATCCTAGAGGGACCAAGATGTATCAAGATATGAAGAGGAGCTTCTATTGGGAAGGCATGAAGAGGGATGTTGGCTTGTGGGTTAGGCAGTGTGTAAACTGTCAACAAGTGAAAGCCGAACATCAGAAGCCGAGTGGGTTACTTCAGCCTTTAGAGATTCCAGTATGGAAATGGGTTTCGATATCCATGGATTTTATAGATGGGTTGCCATGGTCATGTAGAGGAAATGAGATTATATGGATTATTATGGACAAGTTGACAAAGAGTGCCCATTTTATTCCAGTAAATTCGACAAGGACGGCACCATTTTTGGTGAAGTTGTTCATGAAGAACATAGTTAGACTTCATGGAGTTCCTCGTAGCATAGTCAGCGACATAAATGCTTTATTCACTAGTGAATTTTGGAAGAGTCTATAGGATGAGTTAGGCACTAAGCTCAAGATGAGTACCGCATATCACCCATAGACGGATGGGCAGACAGAGAGAGTCAATAAGGTGCTCGAGGATTTGTTGATGCCTGTGTGTTGGACTTTGGTGGATCTTAGGAGGATCGCCTGCATTTGGTTGAGTTTTCCTATAATAATAGTTATTAGACTAGTATAGGACTGGCGCATTTTGAAGCTTTGTATGGAAGGCCATGCAAATCACTTGCATGTTGGTTGGAAACTGGAGACAGATTGGTCTTAGGTCCAGATTTGGTAAGGGTGGTATCAGAGAAGATTGAGTTAATCCAAGAACGAATGAAGGAAACTCAATCCAGACAGAAGAGTTACACAGATAAGAAGCGTAAAGACCTAGAATTCTCAGTGGGAGACAGGGTTTTCATTAAGGTATCACCGATGAAGGTTGTGGTACGGTTTGGATAGTCGGGAAAGTTGGCCCCGAGATATGTTGGTCCATTCCAAATTATAGAGAGTATTAAAAAGCTCGCATACGGAGTTGAGTTGCCAAGCAATATAGCAAGTGTCTGTAATGTATTTCATGTGTCTCATCTTCGCAAGTATATGCATGATCCAGAGGCTACCATTCCTCAGAGAGATAAAGGACTTGGTAGTAGAGCCTAATTTGACTTTTGTGAGATAACCAGTTTGGGTTGTTGCGAGAGATGAGAAAAGGTTGCGGAACAAGACAGTCAAGTTGGTGAAAGTTCAGTGGAGCGAAAAAAAATTTCGTAAAAATCATGAATTTTCGAAACAACAAGCGATGAAACCAAAGACAGATAAAGCAGCTAAACAACCGAACCCTTTGGACCTTCTTCAACCCCAGGATGTGATGAGTCGACATCGAGGTGCCAAACGACTCTGTCGATAAGAGCTCTTGGGATTCATCAGCCTGTTGCGTAGTGGGGATGCCCACGGCCCGGCCTGCTTCCCAAGAACTGCTCACTAGCTAGATTGAATCAAGATTCCTTGAAGAAAGATCGAATCCCCTACGAATGAGAAAGACTGTACTTGGGAGACAAAGGACGAGATTCGAGATGCTTATCCTGATCTGCTTTGAGGGTATGTCTATATTTGATTTATTTAGATATTTCCTAGTCAGGTAGACTAGTATTAAATGTTTGGGTTCACCGTGGAGCGTCAGCAATTGGAATTTTTTGCTAGTTCGTAACACTCCGATTTTGTTGGAGTTGCGCCTGTTACTCCCGGTAATTGGAGTGGTTTGATCTTTCCAATTCCTATGATAGATGAGTTTCCCGGTATTTTTAGGGCAATTCCAGTACTTAAAATACTTCTCAATGTTTCCAATCTTTGGGCAATGTGAGGAGTTAATGTTTTAAGAGCGCGGTTCCATGGCTCCGAGAGTTAATGTGCAACTTATGAAATGCATGACTTTTTATTCTCCTCGATATTGCCTATCTTCAAGCAATGTAAGGGGTTCGTGTTTTCAGAGTTGGTGTGCGGGTTATGGGATGCGCGGCATTTGGTTCTCCTCGATATTGCCTATCTTTGGGCAATGTGAGGAGTTTGTGTTTTCGGAGTTGGTGCACGGCTTACGGGATGTGCGGCTTTTGGTTCTCCTCGATATTGCCTATCTTCGGGCAATGTGACGAGTTTGTGTTTTAAGAGTTAGTGCACGGCTTTTGATATTTCTCAACGTTGCCTATTTTCGGGCAACGTCGAGGAATTTATGTTTGAGCCTTCCCGATGTTGCCGGGGCAATACCGGTTCTTAGAAGGAGGGGATCAAGTTTCGAAGATCCAACGGTTTGAGTCGATTTGCTTCCGTCGACCCGGTGGGTAATTATTATGGACATGGTTTTGTCGGTTCAAAAAGCGAATCAATTTTATTAAGAAAATTTGGGCAAGTTTTTGCCTATTTACATGCCCCTGGCATCCCAGGATGGCTTATTTGCTGAAACATAGAAGGTACATTAGGTAATTTTCAAGTGAAGTAGGGGCGCAGTGATTCGCTATTCCACGCTCTGGGAATTTAGACTCCATCGATGGTTGTCAATTTGAAAGTTCCGAACCTTAGCTTTTGATTGATCACATATGGCCCTTCCCAGTTTGGTTCGAAGGTTCCCGGCACGGGATAGATCCGTTTGAGGAAGAGGTATCCCACTTTGAAGGTTTGGTTGTCAACTTTTGAGTTGAAGTATCATGCGGCCCGTTTTTGGTGGGCGATAGTCCTTAACTCGTCTTCTTCCCTCCTTTCATCAATCCAGTGATTCGAGTAGGAGCTGCTCGTTTCTCTACTGATTAAAGTTTTGCCTTCGGTGAGAGGGGACTTCTAGTTCGATGGGGATCATTGCTTCTGAGACATATGCCAAGGTGGATGGAGTGTGTCCAGTTGCCGCTGTGTGAGTTATCCTGTAAGCCCATAGTGTGAGTGGAAGTTCATCAACCCAATTTCCTTTTGCTTTAGTTAGTCGCTTTTTGATAGTGGACTTAATGATCTTGTTTATTGCTTCCACTTGCCCATTTGCTTGCGGATGAGCAACTGCGGAGAAGCTCTTCTCAATTCGAAAGCGTTTTTAGAAGTCTTTGAACATGGCGCTTTCGAACTGGGTCCTATTATCAGTGATGATTTTTTGTGGCACACCAAACCTACAAATAATGTTTTTAGTCACAAAATTAATGACTTTCTTTGTAGTAATGGTGGCCAGCGGTTCTGCTTTGGCTCAGTTCGTGAAATAGTCAACAGCAACTATAGCGTATTTGGCCCCTCCTTTTGCTATTGGCAATACGCCAATCAATTCGATTCCCATATTGCAAATGGCCATGGGCTGACCATCTGTGTTAGCTCTATTGATGGAGTTCTTTTAATTTTGTTGAATCTTTGGCAACGGTCACATCTTTTGGCGTAGTTTGCAGCATCGCAGTTTATTGTTGGCCAGAAGTATCCATACCGGAGAACTTTCTTTGCGATGGTTTAACCTCCGGTATGGTCTCCGCATTCACCTTCGTGCACTTCCTTTAAGATTCGCTGAGCTTCGTTGTTGGTCACACATCTAAGAAAGGGGGTTGAGAATCCTCTTCGGTAAAGTATCTCATCCTGTATTACGAATTGCAGCGCTTTCCAGAGAATCTTTTTCCGTTGATCCCGTTCAGTTGGAAGGGTCCCTGTAAGTAAGTAGTTCTTGATTGGCATCATCCATGTTTCCAGTTCTGTCGTGGTTTCGAGGATCCATTCGATGTCCATTTTGCATATGCTCGGGGCAGTCAGAGTCTCAACCGGGACGAGTCCCAACGATTGAGTTTCCCCAGAGCTTGCCAGTTTAGCTAAGTAGTCAGCCTTGGTGTTCTGCTCCCGCAAAATATGAGTTATGGTATAATGTTTGATGTCGCTCAACAACTCTTGTACTTTAGACAAATACAGTGCAAGTTTCTCCCCTCAAGCCGGGTACTCGCCCTTTACTTGGTAGACAACTAGCTGGGAGTCACTGTAGATGTGGACGAATTTTATTCCGAGTTCCTTCACAACTTTCAGCCCTGCTATTAACGCTTCGTATTCCGCTTCATTATTTGTTGTTGAAAATTCCAAGCATAAGGCATAGCAAATGGCTCGCCTTCGGTGGTTTCAAGCACTACTCCCGCTCCCCGAACAAAGGTGGTTAGATGCGCCATCAATAAAGAGTTTCTATTGCATCTCCACTTCCGATGGTGTTTCTTTTTTATCATCCCGTATAGTAAACTCGGCGATGAAATCTGCCAGCGCTTACCCATTGATCGCTTTTCTTAGATGGTAAGTAATATCATATTGGCTTAGTTCGATGTTCCACTTGATAAGTCGTTCGGAAGTTTCAGGTCAGCACGGTACTTGTTTCAGAGGTTGATCAATCAATACTTTGATTGGATGCGCTTGAAAATATGGTCGTAGCTTCCTAGACGTGATCAAGAGGCAATTGTAACATCCCTAATTCTTGATAACATTGTTCGGAAGATTTAATTAGATAAATTAAATAGAATAATGATGATAAGGAGATTGAGATTTGAATAAATTATATATATAGGGTCGTGCTTATTAACCAGATAAATGGGCTTTAAATTGGTTTATTGGTTAATTAAACTACACATTGGCATATTAGTAAATTAACCAATCTATTATACACGGCTATAACTTCTCATTTTTGTCCATTCACTTTTCATTTTCTCATGATCATAAAAAGAAATCAAAAAATAAAAACGTAGCCGGCCATTAACAAGAAGGAAAAGAGGAATTTTAATCTAAAGCTAAGGATTAAAAGCCAAGGAGGATTAATCAACATCAAATCTTAAATTCCTTATCAAGTTTAAAGTGAATAATAATCTCATACCATCTCTATTTTTATTCTCTGATTATATGGTTTCAGATTTATGATTTAAATTCGTTTTTGGGATAAAATGGATGATGATATGTTTGAGTTATATTATGTTGATTTATTTCAATTCATAAGCATATGAATTAGCGCGATTTTGATGCAAAACTGAGAATCTATGATTTCAGATGGCCATGGAAAATTTTTATGTTAAGTAAAACATGATTTTGGAGATGGGTTTTAATTTTTAGAATTTTCCAAGCTATGGAATTTAATTATGAATTTTTAATGAAAAATATGATATAATTGGGTTTAAAATTTATTTTGAGAATTTCAGGAAGAAATTGGGTCTAAAATTTTAAATGTTTGATTACATGATGAAATTGAGACTCTGTGAATTTTTGGGGATTTTTCCTAATTGATTTACTAGGAAAAATAAATTATTTTAAAAGAAGGACTTTTCTGAAATAATTAGTTTTAGTATATGGAAGGATTCAAACGTTACATTTTTATGGTTTTAACCTGATATAAATGCAGCAGTTTTAAAGGTAAAGTATTTGAAAAGTTTTTATGGCAACCAATCAATGGTTTACAAATAGGATAGTTGTTAGAAAGTAATTACTAAAAGTTGCTATATTTTAGCCTTTAAATTAGAAAAAGGTGTTCCGCCTCTGTTAGTAAGTACCTTTCGACTCCATTGACTTCACCTCGTCCCAGTCGAAACCAATACACAAGATATCACTTAGATTGTATGGAGTGGATTGGAAGGAGGGAAAAAGCCTTGGTGTCGAATGGTTAGCTTTCGCTGGGGTAGAAACTTTGTTTTAACAAATTAAAATTTTTGCCTTGTTTACTTAAAGCTTTCGACATAGTCGAAACATATGCTTTCGAAAGGGTTTTAAAATTAGCTTTTGAAAAAGGTTTTCATATTATGTTAAAGTTTTAGTTTTTGAAGTGGTGCCTTTTTTCTTAAACAAGAGCTCCTGAAAGGGTAGGTTCCGACCTAGTCGAAACCTGGCCGCTATGCTACCTTTCGACTGTGATGCATTCGAAAGATTATCTCTGTTTTAACCAAATTTAAGCTGCTTCCTAATTGCTTTCGAAAGGGGTTGAGGGTTTCAAAGGAGATGAAGTCGAAAGGGGGTTTCGACTCTGACCTTCGAAGTTTTAATTTTTAAAGGTCTTTTGCTTTCGACTAGATGGTTCCGACACCATCAACATTTCCCCAAGTTTGTTTTAGTTGGTTTCGAAAGAGATACTTTTATATATAACCATTTTGACCCACTTGATGTTTTTAAAGAGTAAACCCAATGCTTTCGAAAGGGTATTTTATTTGTTTCGAACCTATGTTTTAGAGAATGTTTGCTTGATACCATCGAAAGGTTTCATTAGTTTCGAAAGGTATATACTTAGAGTTTTGAAAAGAGGTTTTCTATGCTTTCGAAGGAGGTCATCCAGGGGTTTCGAAAGTGATGTTTTAAGGTTTCAAAAAAAATAACCCATTCTCATTTTTAAGAAAAACCATGGCATAAATAAAGATTTTCGAAATGTTATTCACATTGTTATTAACCCATAATTGTATTTTGGGGAAAGGGCGGAATAACCGGTAAGGCTGACCCAGTAATGAATATAACTTAACATATGTTAAATTCTTAATTTAAAGATATTGGCAGGGGCCAATAGGTTTACAGTAAGCCCATGAAAACTATATGATATTGGTAGGGGCCAATAGGTTCATAGTCAGCCCATAAAAACTATGATTTGATACTGGCAGGGGACAGTAGGTTTGTAGTTAGCCCATGAAAACTATATCTACATTATGATATTAATAGCCAGTCAATAGTTTCCTAGTTAGCCCATGAAAACTAGGATAAGAAATAATATATTGGAGTTACGAATAGCTTCTTAGTGATCCCATGAAAACTAAGTAATTGGACAGATAGTCCTTAACATTTAACAGGTTAATGGTAACCCTAGAAACTATAATTGAGACAGATAGTCAGAATGAATGGGGATAGGTAATCCGGAATTGAAGGGGGATGTTACTGCAATATGCTAGCTTTTTCAGCTTTAGGTAATTTTTCTCGGCTCCAATATACCGCTTGCTAATGCAGTATACAGGTCGTTGGATTTTCGCTTCTTCGCGCACAAGGGCAGCGCTTAAAGCATGAGGTGGGACTGCTAGGTAAATGAATAGGCCATCCACTGGCTTTGACAGGATTGGCGGAGTTCCATGTGTCGCAGCAACTCTTCGAATGCAGTTTGACATGCCGCGTTCCATTTGAAGTTTTTCTTTCCTTTCTTCAACGCATCAAAAAATGGTATGCACTTGTCAGTGGGTTTCTAGATAAATCAGCTTAAAGCTGTGACCTTTCAATTCAAGCATTGCAATTCTCTCTTGTTCTTCAGGGCTTAGACCTCTCGCAGGGCCGTTATCTGCTCTGGGTTTGCTTCAATGCCCCTAGCGCTTACGATGAATCCTTAGGATTTTCTAGAGGCTACTCTGAAGTGGCATTTAAGTGGATTGAGTTTCATTCTATACTTTCGATGTATTTCAAACATTTCAGCGAGATTATCCAGGTGGTTGGTAGCTACTCGTGATTTGACCAACATGTCGTCCACGTAAACCTCCATAGTTTTCCCGATTTGGCGCTTGAACATGGTATTTACCAACCTTCGATAAGTTGCCCCAGCATTCTTCAAACCGAATGGTATTACCCTGTAGCAGTATAGTCCCAGATTTTTGATGAAGCTGGTGTTCTCTTGATCAGGTTCGTGCATCTAGATCTAGTTGTACCCAGAGTATGCATCCATGAATGATAGCAGTTCATGGCCTGCCATTCTGTCCACAAGCCGGCCTATTCTGGGAAGAGGGAAGCTGTCTTCCGGGCAAGCTTTATTTAACTCCGAGTAATCGATACAAGTTCGCCACTTCCCATTGGACTTTTTGACTAATACCAGGTTAGATACCCATTCAGGATAAGTTGCATCATGGATAAAACCATTAGCCATTAACTTGTCCACCTCTTCTCTTAACACCTTCGAGCATTCAGGACCCAGGCTGCGCCTCTTTTGCTTTACTGGTGTGAACTTGGGGTTAATGTTGAGCGTGTTGCATGCGATTTCTAGTGACACTCCATACATATCGGAATGCGTCCATGCGAACACATCCAAGTTGGCACGAAGAAATTTAGTAATTTCCAATCGCATCTTGTTTCTAAGGTGCAATCCAATTTTCAAGGCTTTAGTTGGGTCATCCATATTGACTAGGACAGACACCGTCAATTATGCCGGTGCTGCCCGATCCTCCCATGAACTCTTCTTTCTAGGGTCCAAAGCCTTGTCGAATCGGCTATGGTCCCCGGGTCAGGGGCAACTTTGAGTTTCTATTCAGAAGGTTCACGAATGTGGAGAGTTCTCCCCACATCCTTCCCTTTTTCCTTTCTTTTGGATTCACGTAACTCTGCAATGTAACATTCTATGGCAGCGCATTGATCTCCTTTGACCAATCTGATTCCATTTGCAGTCGGGAACTTCATTGTAAGGCACCATTTGGCCACAACGACTCTAAAATCAGCTAAGGCAGGTCATCCCAAGAAGGCATTATACGCAGAAGTTTCATCCACAATTACGAAGGTCTGAACGAGGGTAACTCTTCGATTGCCTTCTACGAGCTCCACTGGTAAGTCAATTGTCCCTACGGGTTGTTCGGGTTCGCCAGTGAACCCTTGGATTATTGTTTGGCATGCAGACATGCTTTTCATGCCGATCTTCATTTAGTCAAAGGTACGTTTGAAAAGTATATTGACAGAACTTCCACTATCGACCAATACTCGTTGGACCACAACGGGTCGGATTCCTATCGTCGCCACCATTGGGTCGAGAGTTGGATCTTCGATCCCTTTGATATCTCGGTTTCTGAATACAATATCATCATTTAAAGTTTTTTGTTGCTTGGTTGGAGCCTCATCTTCTATCGTGAAACATGATTCCTTCGGAGCATGCTATAATGAACTTGCATATCGCTCCATCTCTCCCCAACTTCTCTGTGCAGGATGCAGGCCTCCAGATATCGTTCCAATAATGGGTCTCTAGTCAGTTCACTTTGATCCCTCTTCACTGGTTCTGGCTTGTTTTCTTTGATCCCTAAGGGCATAAGGAGCCGCGGGCTAGTCAGGATTCTGTGGTTTTCTGACGTATTGCTCGAGCTTGTTCTCCCGAATCAGCTCTTCAATCAAGTTTTTTAGATGGCGGCATTCGTTTGTGCTGTGACCGTGCGTCTCGTGGAAGCGTCAAAAGTTCCATGAGCACTTTTGTTGCTCGGTTGCTTCCTCTTTAGGGGGTTTTTTATATTCCTCAGTCCCTTATGTCGCAAGATATATATTTTCTGGAGTTTCGTTGAGAGGGGTGTAATCTTCAGGCCTGAAGCCTTTAAGGCGTTTATTATTCTTATTGGAATTCTGATTCTTCCTTTTCTGATTTCCATCTTTCCCTGTGATTCCTTCGGCAGTCCCGGAAGTGTTCGTATTCTAATTCATTGCCACGTCACTTTGTCCGACGTTCAACGGTTGCATGCCTATTGACTTCCTTTCTAACTCCTGCGCTTCCTCCAATCTCAGGTATTGACTTACTTTGCGACTGAAATCCTTCGTTGTAGTGGGTTGCTTCATCTTGATCCACTTTCCAAACTCAGTTTCGGGATGAATGGTTTGGACCAGAGCCATGAAAACCATGTCCTTATTTGGATTGCTGACCTCTGTCACTGCGGTATTGAACCAGTTCATGAAAGACTTCAGTGATTCGTTTCGTCCCTGGAATAATCCGGACAGGGACATCACATCCTTGGGATATGCGGTATAGAGCCTGAATTGATCGAGGAATCTCATAGCAAGTTGATCGAAAGTGGAAATGGATCTCGGTAGGAGCCTAGTGAAAACATGGAAGCGATTCCTTCTAAGAAAATGGGGAAACATCTACATCGAATAGCTTCTGAAGCACTTGCTCCGTCCATGTACCAAATATACTTGTATAAATGGGGTTTTAGGTCCTTCGTTCCATCATAGGATGGGATAGTTGGAATGGTGAATTTTTCCATATATCGCTCATTTAATATGTCATCAGTGAAGGGAGTCTGACTTGGTGCAGATCCCCACTCATCATCTCTTCTGTTTTTATTTTTGTCCATCAATCGCTTAACCATATCTGCGATGAACGCCTCTGATGTCCTGTGATTCTGGGGACGGCTGTCAGTCGCTACACCAAGTGTTTGATCTTGCAAACGATCTTGGCGAGTGGGCTGAAGTCTAGGCTCTCCTATCTTTGGAAGAACCACTCCCTTGGGATCCCGTTGGCTTGCAGTTGTTCTGACTGGGGCGGTTTTGACATTTTCAGCATTATCGAACGCATTAGCATTCTCTTCCAACTTAACATCATTAAATTGTTCTCCATCCTCTAAATTAGAGAGGCCCATGGCTATATCCTCTCGTGGGGTTCTCACCCCTTTGTTCAAGTTCAAAGTTGGTTGCCTTGCGGCGAGTGGATTACTTGTATTCCCTTTTGCATTAATTCAAATAGTTCCTGTTGTCACCCTTTTCTGCGGCTACTTCCCGTTTCTCCTGTTTAAGCCAGAAACGGAAGAATTTTCTTGCTCCATGGCGGTCGTGGGTTCAACCATAATTCTTGGAGTAGGGTTTGATTGTAAGGTTAGGAGAGCATTGAGCTTATCCATCAGAGCCTTCTGACTATTCTCCATTTTCTGGTTGATCTCATCAACTATTTTGTTCAACTCGTCCCTAGTAATGACTTCGTGCTGACTGGAGGATGCTAGTGCCTTATTTCCTAAGCTAGCACCATTTACTTCAGTTTGTTAAGGATTCACATCTTCTCCAGCTATTACTGCCCCTATGGACCTTCCAGGGGCAGTTCTCTTTCTTCCAGGAGCCATTGATTCCAAGTGGTAGGTTTTTCAAGCAAAGATTGAGGATCTAACTTCTGGACCTATCGGATCCAAAGTAGATAGCTAGATCTGGATCCTGAGTTTTGTTCTCAGTGAAAGTACCAAAATGTTAACCCATAAAATGGATCAACATCCTGGTTTGAGCGTGAAAGCACCAGCCCTGTTCTCACAGAGCAATAATATAGATAAGAGCCATAAGAGAAAGAAGACAAGAAGACTTTTATAGTGGTTCGGCTGTTAATGAAGCATATGTCCATTTTACAGTTTTTATCATAGATTGATTGCTGTTACAAGGTGTATCTGATTACAAAGCTTTTGATTATCCTTAGCTAGATTGAATCTCCAAAGTTAGAATCCACTGGAGAATCACAGTGAACTACTTTGGAGATTTGTTGTGAGGAAGGTAAAGAGTGAAGAAAGCTTCCAGTAGAGTTTCAGCAACCAGTCTGAAGGATCCCGTTTATGCTGCAAATAGGATGGTATTTATAGTGATTGGAGAGCTATTGGGCCAAGCCTGTTCGCCAGCTGTTTGCAGATGGTCACAAGAAGATGCAGTGGAGCTTACCTCGCGACCCGAGCCAAAAGCATGGATCGCCAGCAATCCATGGTCTATGGATTGCTAGTGATCCATAGCATTAGCTCAAATGCGAGCTAATTACTTGACTTTTTACTCTATGCTTTGCTTTGTTTGGGTCGCATTCATTCTATGATCATGTATGGATCGTTGGTGATCTGTAGTGTATGGATCGCTGGCGATCCATACACTTAGCATATTTTTGGACTTTGGTTTCTGAACTGTCTTCGTTGTCTTGTGTCGACGTTGTTCATGTAGTCTCGTCGCACATCGCCTTGTTTTGATGATGATTTACTTGTTAGTTGTATTTAGCTGCTGATTGGACTGGACGGATGCTTATCTCTCGATTTAACTAACTTAGGATCTCCTCAAACTCGGCCATTGCCTCTGGAATATGTGTTGGATTACGATGCCATAGAGTTGGTTGCTCCTTGAGCTAAACCCATGGATCGCTAGCGATCCATAGGCCATGGATCGCTAGCGATCCATGTCCTTAGTAGATTTTCTTATTCCTTTTCTTGGCTCTCTTTGGCTTGTTGCTTTAGTCCTTTTGGTTGACTTCTGAGCTACTCTGACTCGACCAAGCTGTTCTGACTTTTGTTGGATCCGCTTGGGTTAAAAACCCTGATAACAATATATCTCATTGACTTTGTCGGTGAGAGATGTTAATTATATATCAATCGAACGTTTAGCTTTCTTTTCTTTAGGAGAAAAGCCAGTGTGGTATGTTGGTGATGCGACAATGTTTAGAGAAACTGAATGAGTTGATGTAGGTGCGGATTTGGTTGGTGATACGTAAGTGCTATCTGACAAGGGGGATTTATAATCGATAGTTGAATAGGTAAAGTCGTGATCGGAAGACATTGTATTATTTGTTTTAATAATTTATTTGTGTTTATTTATTTTAAAGTAGAATATAAGCTGAATTTATAAGATAAGGTTTTGCTACATGTAGAAAATAAGTTGAGGAAAATGAGTTAGGCCATAAAATTTTAACACTAGTTAGTTTTTTAATGGTTGTTATTTAATTTAATTAATTTTTTTATGTGGTTGTTGTTAATTCTAAGTGTATAAAATCAATTCTGCAGCTGAAAGTCCATATAAGCTATTACAAATTTAAGTGAAAAAATATTATTTCTACAAATTTAGTTAACTAATTCATCGTACGAACAAATTCGTACATCCCGTCTTAACTTAATAAAAGTTAGTTCACTTAACGGTTTTGTAAAAATATCAACTATTTGATTTTCGGTATTAACAAATTCAAGAGTTATTATTTCTTTTTCAACATTATCTCTCAAAAAATGGTGACGAATATCGATATGTTTTATTCATGAACGATTAATTGGATTTTTAGATAAATTTATAGCACTAGTATTATCGCAATATATTAGAGATTTGTTTATTATTTTTCCATAGTCTTTAAGTGTTTGTTGCATATATATTACTTGAGCGCAAGTTAAGGCTGCAGAAATATATTCGGCTTCACACGTCGAAAGAGAAACACAATTTTGCTTTTTACTAAACCATGAAACTAACGATTAACAATAAAGTGACATGTGTCACTTGTACTTTTTCTATCCGATTTACATCCACCAAAATCCGCATCACTGTAAGATACGAGTTCAAACGTGCTGCCTTTTGGACAAAATAGACCATAATCTATAGTGTTGGTTAAATATCGTAAAATCCATTTAACTGCCCGATGATGTGATTCCTTGGATTGTGTTTGAAATCTTGCACATAAAAAAACACTCATCATAATAGCTGGTCTACTAGCTGTTAAGTATAGTAAGGATCCTATCATGCTTTGATATAGTTTTTGATCGAACTCTTTTCCATGTTCATCTTTGTCTAGATGATTAGTTGTACTCATTGGAGTGGGTTTACTTGATGTATTATCCATTCCAAAACGTTTTAGTAATTCTTTACAGTATTTTTCTTGATTAATAAAAATTCCATTATTTAATTTTTTTATTTGTAATCCTAAAATGAAATTCAATTCACCCATATGGAACATTTCAAATTCGTTTGTCATTATTGTAGAAATTCATTACATAAATTTTCGTTGGTAGATCCAAATATAATATCATCGACATAAATTTGAATAATTGATATATCCTTCTGTTCTCTTTTAATAAATATTGTTGTATCTATTTTACTAATTTGAAAGCCGAAAATTATTAAATGTTATTTTAATCGATCAAACCAAGCTTGAGGTGCTTGTTTTAAACCATATAATGCCTTTTTAAGTTTAAAAACATGATCTGGATATTTTCATGAACAAATAGTGGTGGTTGTTCAACGTAAACATTTTCTTTTATAAAACCGTTCAAGAAAGCACTTTTAACATCCATTTGAAATAACTTAAAGTTATGATGACAAGCAAAAGCAAGTAATATTCTTATGGCTTCAAGACGTGCCATATGTGCAAAAGTCTCTTCATAATCAATCCCTTCTTCTTGATTGTATCCCTGTGCCACTAATCTTGCTTTATTACGTATAATATTTCCATTTTCTTCTACTTTGTTTTTAAAAACTCATTTTGTTGCAATTACCAATTGATCGTTTGGCCTTGGTACTAGTTCCCAAATATTATTTCGTTCAAATTGATTAAGTTCTTCTTGCATTGCTAAAATCCAAAAATCATCATTGGATGCTTCCTTGTAATTTTTTGGTTCAAAATTAGATATAAATGCTACATTACTCATTTGATTTATTTGTCTTCTAGTCGAAACTTTGTTATCTAGATTTCTAATTATGTTATCAATAGGATGATCTTTTAAAATACGGGGTGATGATTTCAAATCACTGTTATTTTGATTATCATTATTATTTTCAATCATAATTTCAATGGCTTTATTTTGATTAATGTCAAAATTTTCTTCGTCGTCTTTATATTTTTTTTAAGTTTTCATCAAACGAGACATGGAGACTTTCCTCTATAACATTTGTTTGCTTGTTAATTATTTATGCTTTACTTTGATCGGAATATCCAATAAAAATTCCTTTATCGGCTTTTGAATCGAATTTACCAAGATTATCTTTCGTATTTAGAATAAAGCATTTTGATCCAAATATTCAAAAATATGATACTTTTGGTTTCTTTTTGTAGAACATTTCATAACATGTATTTTTAGTCATAGGTCTAAGAGTTACACGATTTAATACGTAACATGCGGTAGCAACTGCTTTGGTCCAAAAATTCTTTGGTAAGCCACTGCCATTTAGGAGAGCTCGAGCACATTCTTGCAAGGTGTGATTTTTTTTCTTTCAACTACTCTGTTTTGTTGTGGTATTCGTGGAAATGAAAAATTATGACTAATGCCCTTTTTATTACAAAGTTTGTGAATAATTCATTTTCAAATTCTTCACCGTGATCACTTCTTATACTTTTTATTTTTAAATCCATTAAAGTCTTAATTTGTTCAGCAAAAATTTTAAACATTTCGAATGTATCACTTTTCTGTTTTAAAAATAGCGTCCAAGTATATCCTGAAAAATCGTCTACAATTACAAAGACATGTTAACGTATTTGAGTTGGACTAAATAAGTCCAAATGAAGTAATTCAAGAGGTTGTTTAGTAGAGATTTCCATTTTAGACTTAAATGAGCTTAATTTTCCAAGTTGACATGCATCGCATAGATTTTTAACTTTGAAATTTATTTTGGGTAATCCTCTTACCAATTTGTTTTTAGCTAATTTGTTTATATATTTGAAAATTATATGACAAAATCTTTTATGCCATATCCATTGATCATTATGATTTGTGGTTAAGCATAAATCATTATTATGATTAATATTCATGTTTAGAATATAAATATTTTGATTTCTTGTTCCTTCAAAAATTAAAGTTTTATTTTGATCAAAGATATTGCATTTATCTTTTTCAAAATCGATTCTAAATCCCTTATCGCATAATTGGCCTATACTAAGTAAATTATGTTTTAAATTTTAAACTAATAATACATTTGAAATAATAGGAGAAGTACATATATCGACATTGATGACGTTTTCAATTCCGATAACATATCCTTTGGAATTATCCCCAAAAGTGACCGTACCACCGTCCATGTAAGTGATGTTTGATAGCATGTGTGCATTTCCCATTATATGTTTGGAGCATCCACTATCGAGTATCCATTTCTCCTTATTATTGATTTTTTTTTTGGTACCTGCAAAATAATAAAAAGTTTTAATTGGTATCCACTTCTTTCATTAGGGTCCTATGTGTTAGTAGAAGAAGGTAGTCATACCCATGAGGGTTTGAAACCTTTAGGGATGTAATTTTCATTATGAACTATATCTTTTAGATATATATCTATGTGTTTTTGTCTAATCAATTTGTTATTTGTTTCAGGAATCCATATTTTAATCATTTTTGTTCCCTTATTTCTATATTTAGATTTTGTTTTTCTAAAGTTCATATATAATGTACTATACTTCTTAAATCTTTGGTTATTATTAGAAACCAGATTATTTCTAGGACTTTTATGAATTTTTTTGTTAAATCCTAATCCCTTCCTATTTCCTGATAGTTTTGAAATCTTTATTAAATTATCTAGATTTTTCTTTTCTTTATTAAATTTTGAAACATTGTTAGTAATTTTATCAAATTTATTTTTGAGATCGGAAATTTCTATATTAGCTAATTCAAAATTTTGTTTCAATTCATACTTTTCTTTTTCAAGTTTATAATTCTCTATTTTGTTATTCTCTATATCATGTGTTAAAGTAGCATTTTGAGATGATAACTTCTTACTTTTTTGTGCTAATTCTAATTCTTCTTCTAAAATAGTTTTCTCATCTTTTAACAATCCAATTTCTAATTCAGCTCTATTTAATTTTCCCACATTTTCTGTATTTTTTTTTTAATTCTCTATACTTGTCATCTAATTCTATACTAATTTCAAGAATTTCATCATATGTTAGTTCAGGACGTACCTCATCTGTGCTAGCCATGAAGCAAACATTTGCATGTTCTGATTCACTGTCGCTATCGGTTGAAGAGGAAGAGTCGGGGTCATCCCAAGTTACTTGAAATTCTCTTCTCTTTTTCTTTAAATTTTGAATTTTTTTCTTTTTATCATTGTTGAGTAGGACAATCTTTCTTCATGTGGCCAAATTTATCACACCCGAAGCATTTCATTGATGTTTGATTTGAGGAATTTGTGTTACTGTTGTTTTGAAATTTCGTCATCAAATTGAATCTCTTAAACTTGTTGTAATTTTTGGCTATGAAAACAATCTCGTTTTCTTCCAAGTTGGAGTTGTCATTATTTACCTAAAATACGATGTTTTTCCTTTCTTGATTTTGTTCTTTTCTTGCATATAAATTAGCTTCATACGATATTAGATTTCCTATTAACTCTTCGACTTTGAGTTGGGAAATATCATTTGCTTCTACGATGGCTAATACTTTTCTTTCCCATTCATTTGTCAAAGAGTTCAAAATTCGTGTGACTAAATCAAAATCAATGAATTTAACTCCTAGTGCCATAAGATCATATTGTATAGTTTGAAATCTAGCATACATGTCAATAATTGATTCATTTGATTTCATTTTAAAAGATGAAAATTGATTTTGTAGAATAGAAATTTTTGTTTGCTTAACTTTGTTTGTGCCTTCAAGGGTAATTTATAATGTACGCCATATATCATAAGCAGTAGTGCAAATCATGACTTGTGAAAATTCATTTTTATCGAGTGAGCAAAATAAAGCATTCATAGCTTTGGCATTGTTAAATGCCTCTGCTTTTTGTGCATCGGTCCATGTGCCAATATCAATGTCAGGTGCTTCATATTTATCATGAGTTGCTAGCCATATTTATAATCCATTTGCTTCCATAAAAATTCGCATGCGTGTTGACCAATAAGTATAATTATAACCAGTAAATAATGAGGGACAAACAGTTGATTGACCTTCTTGAAATGTACTTGCCTTTTTAATGATTCCAATTACGTGTTACTGTAGATTGAAATAACCTTGCTCTGATACCAAAT
Source organism: Allium fistulosum (assembly GCA_030737815.1). Classification (NCBI taxonomy): domain Eukaryota; kingdom Viridiplantae; phylum Streptophyta; class Magnoliopsida; order Asparagales; family Amaryllidaceae; genus Allium; species Allium fistulosum. Next base: position 1,131,733,796 of record CM060901.1, read on the forward strand.
GAAAGTCTCGTGGATCGTATATTATCTAACTTGTGTATAATATGTAAGCGTATAAGTTAATGCAATAGTAGACAATAAATAGTAAAGTATAAAAAGCATGCAAACCAGAGTTTTTATACTGGTTCGGGCCTCCCGTCCTACGTCCAGTCCCGAAGCTCCCCTTTGGTATTTCCTTTAGACAAATTACCCTCACTTCGCCCGGAGGAATAGGCTAATACAAAAGTATCTCTGACAATCTTGTGTTCCAAATAACACAGTTTTTGACTTGTAGTACAAATCTTCCTATGATCTCCTTTGAGTATGTGAATACGAATGTTGTGAGTTGTACGAAATGGATTAACCAAAATTATATTTTGGTTGTAATAGGTTAAGAGTATATGAACAATGTATATGCAAGAAAGTGTTTAGAAATCAAGAGAGAAAAGAAAAAATTAATTCAAGTTAGATGATTTCTACTTCTCAATCAAATAGTATTTATAGATTCGAAAAGGTGCAGATGAAGAGTTGTTACTATTTGAGAAATTATATTCTGTTAATACCCTAGGTATTGATTTTGATGACAACAACCACATAAATATTACTACTAACGTATCTCCGAGTTATGCAGTCAAATCAGATGTATTATGGAGACATTTACAGAGATAAACAAGAATACAGTGGAAGCAAATGAATTATAGAAGAAGGTTAATCAGCGCAATTGAAGAACAAAACCCAATTAGAGAAGAATGCTGAAGGATAAAGGTGTTTTAAGTGATGAGGAATTGGTTGAACCTTAGAATATCTTGTTAAAGATCTCATGGCAATTGTACTTGAAGATCATCAACCATTGACCTCAACCGAGTCAAAAAAATCACAAATATAAGGTAATTTGAAATGCTGAAAATTTGTTCATTTTGCAACACACCTATGTCGACATGGGGATACCTAGGATGTCGACATACTAGTCGTTTTTCAGAATTTCAAAATTTAAATGAAGAGACATTTCCCTCCACCTCTTCACCAAAAGACACGTCTCTTCAACCACTATATAAAGGCCTCTGAAAACGAATTTTAACATCAAGAATTCTCAATTTTTCTTACTCCTTCTTCTCCAAACATTTGCAAAAGAAATCCATTGCATACTCTTCCAATCTCCTTGTAAATCGACACTATTTCACTCCAATTCTTCACCCATTTTCAAACCACACAATATCAGAGAGTCGTACTTGAATTCACATCATTCTCACTCTGATTTCATCCTATTCCTCAAAGAATTCAAAGATATATTTCCATTGGAGGTCTATAGGATCATTGTACCGAATCTGCAAGAATTTGTATTGAAGATACAACTACTTGCCATAGTTTGTTGTTGGTGATAAGGAGAAGGTGTTCTTGTAGCCTGTAAAATCAAGAGGGTGTGTCTTGTAGCCCGTGAAACCAAGATTGTAAAGGTGTTCTTGCCACCCGTGGAAAGCAAGCGATTATAGTGGAATTCTGCACGATAGAGTGCAAAACTGGATGTAGGATTGGTTAATCCGAACCAGTATAAAAATCCGGGTGTTATTTACATTACTGCATTTTACTTTATTACTTACTTGTTCTCTGATTACTTCTTTCTGTTTACAATTTGAGTAAATACAGTTTTATATTCATAAGTAGTTAATACACATTTCACCACTTCTAGTGTCTGAATAGCCTTAAGGTCCAACATTGTGTTGTAGACACTCCAGTATATAACATTTGGTATCAGAGCATTGGTTTTCAAAAATTCGTAACTTGTTTTTTGAAAAGTATAAATGGCTAATGACACTAGTAACACATTTTTTAACACTTTTGAAGAAGGGCAATCTACCACTAGACCCCCTCTATTTGATGGCAGTAGTTATGCATATTGGGCTTGTAGGATGAAATGTTATTTGCAGTCTAATGGTTTGGATATTTGGAACATTACCCAAATAGAGTGCATAGAGCCTCAAACTGAATATTCAAAATGGACACTAAACCAAAAGACACAAGCACTTAATAACTCTAAGGCCATGAACATTTTATTTTGCTCATTAGATAGAAATGAATTTAATCGAGTGTCCATTTGTAATTCTACATTTGAAATTTGGAGAACACTACAAGTCACACATGAAGGCACCAGTAAAGTAAAACAAACGAATATATCTATACTAACTAACCAGTTTCAACTATTTCAAATGAAACCAAATGAGTCTATTTCTGATATGTATTCTAGATTTCAAGATATAGTGCATGCCCTAATATCACTAGGAAAGAAAATTACTGAAGAAGACCAAGTCAGAAAGATCTTGAATTCACTTCCTAGTGAATGGGATCAGAAAACTCTGGCAATCGAAGAAGCCAATGATATTAGTACTATGAAAATAGAAGATTTAATTGGTAACCTAATGTCCTATGAAGTAAAGTTGCAGATTAGAAAAGAGAATCAGGCAAATGAGAAGAAATCACTAGCACTTAATGCTATGATCGACAACGATGAACCAGATGATGATTCTGTTGATGATGATATCGATTTTATGACCAAGAAATTCTTGAAGTATTGGATAACAAACAAACTTTGGAAAACTAACAACAATAATTCTAGAAATGGAAATGTTGTTAAGTGTTTCGAATGTGATAAACTCGGTCATTTGAAAAGAGACTGTCCTAACCTAAAGAAATCAAAGTACTTTTCAAACACTTTGAATAAGGAGAGGAAACAGGTATTCAATGCAAAATGGGATGATTCAGATACATCATCAAGTGGCAGTAATTCAGAAACAGAAAATGGCAACATGTGCTTCATGGCAAAGGATGACCAGGTATGGAATTTTAATAAAGAAATTACTAATGTTTTGAATGATATATATCAGGGATATAAAATACTTAGGAAAGAGTACAACAATAGTTTGGCAGAGATAGATAGATTAAAAATATTTAATGAAAGGTTAACTGAAGAAAAACAATGTCTAAAAGATGATATTGAAAGACTTAATAGGTATAATGATGAAAAGGATTTGACACTTGGAAGTTTTGGAAAACTAAAAAGTGAAAATGAATCCTTAAAATCAGAAAATCTTTCAATGAAGTCACAGATCACTAATCTAAATGACAAAATAACATCTCTGGACAATGTTATTCTTAACGATAATAAGGATTTTGACAAAATAAAAAATGATATTGATAAATTTAACAAAGGGAAGGATAATATAGAAAAATTATTATCTACATCTAAACACACAAGGAATAAACATGGACTTGGATACACCCTTGTTCCTACACGACCTGATCAATTCAATCAGGCACTCGCCATCTATTTTCATTGTTCAACTGTTTGACAATAAGGCTAAATCAAAGAAAAATAGTACTCAAAGCACTAAGTTTGTTAAGACTACCAAGTTCAAACCAAAACCTAGGAAATTAAAGTTAAAACCTCCAAATAGGTTCATTAATTTATAGGTTCCAGAAAGGATGGATGATATTGAAAAAGGAAAATATATTGATAATTTTATTAATAAGGTTCATTCATCTAATGATTATATTTTGAAAGGACATTCAAACTCTTCATGGGTTTGGCATCCCAAAACTTAACCCCATGGACCCCATAATAAAAAGGGTACCAGTGTGCATATTTCATAATATTTCAGGTACCAAACAATATATACCAGATAGCGGATGCTCAAAGCATATGACAAGATATCTATTGAACTTTGGATAAATATGAAAAGGATTTGTTATTGGCATCGGCAAAGTCGGTAACTCTAAAACTCGTCTTATTATTTGATAAGTTTATTTCATGTTTTGAATTGATTTGGTTTCCCCTCTGTGCTTTATTTGTATGCATTTATCTCTATATACAAACTCTACATATTGTCTAGCAGTGATTTAAGCGACTCTTTTTTACCCTTTTTTGTTGATGACTAAGGGGGGGAAAAGGTATAAATATACTAGGCAAAATGATAGGGGGAGTGCATAGAGTTAGGGGGAGTCAAATATAAAAATATTATATTTTATCTCTCAAATATTTATATGGTTGTCATCATCAAAAGGGGGGAGATTGTTAATACCCTAGGTATTGATTTTGATGACAATAACCACATAAATATTACTACTAACGTATCTCCGAGTTATGCAGTCAAATCAGATATATTATGGAGACATTTACAGAGATAAACAAGAATACAGTGGAAGCAAATGAATTATAGATGAAGGTTAATCAGAGCAATTGAAGAACAAAACCCAACTAGAGAAGAACGTTGAAGGATAAAGGTGTTTGAAGTGATGAGGAATTGGTTGAAACTTAGAATATCTTGTTAATTATCTCATGGCAATTATACTTGAAGATCATCAACCATTGACCTCAACTGAATCACAAAAATCCACAAATATAAGGTAATTTGAAATGCTGAAAATTTGCAATACTTATTAGTGTTGCTGTTCATTTTGCAACACACCTATGTCGACATGGGGGTACCTAGGATGTCGACATACTAGTCGTTTTTCAGAATTTCCAATTTTAAATGAAGAGACATTTCCCTCCACCTCTTCACCAAAAGACACGTCTCTTCAACCACTATATAAAGGCCTTTGAAAACAAATTTTAACATCAAGAATTCTCATTTTCTCTTACTCCTTCTTCTCCAAACATTTGCAAAAGAAATCCATTGCATACTCTTCCAATCTCCTTGCAAACCGATACTATTTCACTCCAATTTTTCACCGATTTGCAAACCACACAATATCAGAGAGTCATACTTGAATTCACATCATTCTCACTCTGATTTCATCCTATTCCTCAAAGAATTCAAAGATATATTGCCATTGGAAGTCTCTAGGATCATTGTACCGAATCTGCAAGAATCTGTATTGAAGATATGACTACTTGTCATAGTTTGTTGTTGGTGATAAGGAGAAGGTGTTCTTGTAGCCTGTAAAATCAAGAGGGTGTGTCTTGTAGCCCATGAAACCAAGATTGTAAAGGTGTTCTTGCCACCCGTGGAAAGCAAGCAATTATAGTGGAATTCTGCACGATAGAGTGTAGGACTGGATGTAGGATTGGTTAATCCGAACCAGTATAAAAATCCGGGTGTTATTTACATTACTGCATTTTACTTTATTACTTACTTGTTCTCTGATTACTTCTTTCTGTTTGCAATTTGAGTAAATACAGTTTTATATTCATAAGTAAGTGGTTAATACACATTTCACCACTTCTAGTGTCTGAATAGCCTTAAGATCCAACATTGTGTTGTAGACACTCCAGTATTTAACATATTCACTATAATGGATGCAACCTTTTGTTGAAAGGTGATTTCTTTTAGTTTCAAACATAAGTGTCTTTTCAAAATTGACTATTATTGCACATGATAGACGTCTATGGTAAAACCTCATACGTCTGTGACTTTAGAAAATTTTAACCCAAGAATTGTCACAGACGTTTATGGTTTTATCTCAGACGTTTGTGAGGTGTAAAATCGGTTTTTTCAACTTAATTTTGATGCATATAAAATTGTGTGTGATCATGTATGCATATATACTCAAGAAGACCTTAACAATATTTTATCTAAGACTCCTTTACAATAGGATAACCTTAATAACAGTAGTATGGTTGATAGATCTTCGTATCTCTTTGAGTCTCACTATCTTCGAGCATGATGTCTTCTTGTAGCATATACATGCATTCTTGATAAGGTCTATATATATATGATTGTGTAGTTGTTATCATTGAAACATAAATTGGAGGTTCTAACAATTTGTTCTCTTTGACCCAGAGTTATATTTAATGTTAAACCCAATGATTTCGAAAGAGATACTTTCAAATGGTTTCGAAGCTATGCTTCCATAAATTCTTCCTTGAACTAAATGCCTTCGAAAGGTGTTATCATTGATGCTTCAAACGGTCAGCATTCGCCGCGAACGGCATCCGACCGCGAACGGTCACATATCACCTCGAATGACATACGATCCCGAACGATCGTCATTCGTGGTCAAATAAAACTATCAATTTCTTTGCAGGTCATCAACAGGATATGAACATCCAGCTTATGGCATTACAAAACACACCTTCTTATCACAAGGCATGTTTTGGGGGGCAAATGTTATCCCGCCTTTTGGCAAGGCCGTGACACCAAGAACTTGACTAGAGACCAAAGACAGTTCGTCTAGAAAATCGGTTATGCGCAGGTTCACTATGGATATCGATGAATTGTGTCCGAGTCCGGATCAAGCCAAAATTGATATGACACGACAAACGAAGCTATGAGAGTCAACGTTCTAAATTTCAGGTCAATCCGAGTTCGTATGCTCAAGTTACAACCGATGCCAAATTGTTTAAAGACAGCCTACTTCGACTCCCTCAGGAAAGCCCGCTTCGACTCGCTCCTCTTTGAGCCATTTTTCGACTCGCTCCATTCACAACCATCAGAAGCGGCACCTTCGACTCGCTCCCTTCGACTCGCTTCACAACCATCAACAGCGACTTCTTCGACTCGCTTCGCAACACTCAGAAGCGACTACTTCGACTCGCTCCACTTCGTCGGCTTCGCATCCATCTGAAGGCGTCTACTTCGTGTCCATCGATGAAGAGCAAAGCACAGCACTCAATACAGGTTAGCGCCATGTCACCGAGTCACGTAGAACCGAGTCGAACAAAGCGAGTCGAAACAGAAGCGAGTCGAACCAAACAGCCAACCGAGAATCCCCATTTCGTATCGATCGTATCTCCTAATCTACAAGTCCAAATGCTATGAAATTTTCACAGAAGACTACGTGCATGCGAAAGAATGTCCACACCAAATTTCGACTCCATTGGATGAAATCTTGATCGAGTCGAAATCTGTTCGTGTCGATCACGGATCGGACCGAAACTTCATGGGCTTGGGCGTGCGGGCCTGGTCACGTGCCAGAGAGGGTCTCCCGAGATCTGAGCGAAATATCTACCTCCTACACCTATAAATAGACCCCCAAAGCCAACAGAAAAGGGGTTCTTCTTCTTCTTCTTCTTGGAGATCTCCAATGTCCAGACTCTGCCAGATCCAGATCCAAACTCCATGGCTGCTGCTACCAACGAATTCCACGACTGCAAATCATAATTATCTGCTGTAATTCATTGAATTCACTTGTAATCATCAAAGAACGATCAATAAAGCAAACTACTTCAAAGTGGACGTAGGCAAGATCGCCGAACCACTATAAATCTTGTGTCTATGTCTATTTCTTTCTGTTTCAAGTTTGTTATTCTTCACTTTTTATCCTCTACATTACTTAGATCTGAGATCTATGATAACATATTGCTGATTTGTGTTCATACACTGGTGCTTTCACGACATTTGGGGTTTGTGATCAATTTTGGGGCAAACACTTTGGTGCTTTCACTGAGAACTGAACTCAGGATTCTATCATTTGGAAATTGAACTTGAAGGCTTAGAGAATTCAATCTGAAAAGCTATGACAAGGCAATCAAATAGAAGACAAAGGCTAGAGAGAGGTCAGCAGGAAGGGAGTCAAGAGGCTTCCTCAGGTGCAAATCAGACATCAATCTACATCACCAGGGATGAGATAGAGACAATGATGAAAAGACAAGAGGAAATGATCCAGAACTTGCTTCTTCAAATTGGGCAACTTGGAGTGCAAAATCAAGGAGCAACCAGAGTTCAGAACGGAGCAGGACAATCTGGCACAGCCCCGGAATTAGGGGGCACTTACCCTGAGCATGTTGAACCGATCCCAGGAGCAGTACCAGGAGGAGCTGCACAGCGCGGCGTCGATAGAGAAGCAAATGCTCGTTCAGGAGAGCAGATTCCAGGAATCCCTCGTGAACTCGGAGGGCAAATCGGAAACAATGGACAAGGACTACAACTCGGAGATAGTGACAGATTGGCGGAGATGGTCAGACGAGCCATGAGAGGCGGACTAGTGAATAGAGATCTGGAGGATGTGAATAGGAGTCCCTTTGCTCCTACGATCAGACAAGATAGGAATCCATCAGAATTCAAGCTACCAACAGTAAAAATGTATGATGGAAGGACGGATCCTGCAGTCCATCTGACAAGGTACATGAGGCACATGGAAGTGCTGGGGGCATCACAGGAAGTCATGGCCCGGTGCTTCCCATTGTATTTGACAGACATCGCAGCGCTATGGTTTAGACAGCTGGAGAGTGGCTCCATAGGAACGTGGACCGATCTGACTGAAAGGTTCATGAGGCAGTTTAGGGTTCATATTTCAAGACCCAAAAATGTGATGAGTTTGGCAGCGCTGAAGCAAAGAACCGGGGAGTCTTTGAGGAACTTTCTGACGCGATTCAATGCAGCGGCGGCGTCGGTGGATCGACCCGACCCGTCCATGGTCTTGATGGCAGCTGTATCTGGCATAGCTGATGGCACAGAATTCAAGAATTCGTTAACAAGGGATCCTCCTATGGATCTGGGAGAATTTTATCATGAAGTTGAAGGATTTTTACGATTAGAGGATGCAAATGCTGAGAGAGAAGAAGGAGAAGGAATTGATGTTTACGCCATCAAAGGTGATCATCTTCCTAAAGCAGATTCAGGAACTGACCGAGGGAAACGAAAGGCTGAGGATAATAGTGATGGACCGGTGTGACCGCGAAAGGAACCAAGGTTCACCTCCTACACGGAGTTGAATGAGGCTTTGGAGCGAATCTACCAGGACACCAGGGGGCAGATTCCTTATCGAAAGCCAATAAGAAGGGATCCGACCAACAACGAAAGAAGGTCAGACAAGTACTGCTTATTCCACGAGCTGAATGGCCATAGCACGAATGATTGCAGACACTTGAAGGATGAGGTTGAGGGACATATCCGGAGTGGTCTGCTATCGCAGTATGTAAGAAGGGGAACAACAACGATGGAACGGGAGCGGCCACCACCTGCACCTACTGGAGACGGCTCAGGATCGAGGCGTCAGCTTTTCATCAATTGATTGGGGTAATGACGAATAAGTAGCAAACTCCACACCAACACGATTAAGTCATTTACACATGTACAGGACCGCGAATGATCCTCAGGCATGCTCTGATACGACTACTAATTGTAACAGTGTAGGTGTTTGCACTTTGACGTCCCTGTTTTACTTTTATTTTCCATTCCTGATGTTTGAATTTGATTTTTGAACAATTCTGTTGAAAAACTCATTTTGAACAAAAATCCACTACCTGTGATTCCACAACGGCTAAGCCACTTACACATGTAAGAGATCGCGAACGGTCCTCAGGCATACTCTGAGATGGCAATAAACCGCCACCACAAACAGTTCAGAAACTCACTCGAACGTGAAATCTAACATTGTTAATACTAAGTCCCCCCTGGGCACACAAAATTCGCCTTGAACGGCACCCGACCACGAACGGTCACAATTCGCCTCGAACGGCACCCGACCGCGAACGGTCACAAATCGCCTCGAACGGCATCCGACCGCGAACGGTCACCATTCGTCGTGAACGGCATCTGACCGCGAACGGTCACACATCACCTCGAATGACATACGATCCCGAACGATCGTCATTCATGGTCAAATAAAACTATCAATTTCATTGCAGGTCATCAACAAGATATGAACATCCAGCTTATGGCATTACAAAACACACCTTCTTATCACAAGGCATGTTTTGGGGGGCAAATGTTATCCCGCCTTTTGGCAAGGCCGTGACACCAAGAACTTGACTAGAGACCAAAGACAGTTCGTCTAGAAAATCGGTTATGCGCAGGTTCACTATGGATATCGATGAATTGTGTCCGAGTCCGGATCGAGCCAAAATTGATATGACACGACAAACGAAGCTATGAGAGTCAACGTTCCAAATTTCAGGTCAATCTGAGTTTGTATGCTCAAGTTACAACCGATGCAAAATTGGTTAAAGACAGCCTACTTCGACTCCCTCAGGAAAGCCCGCTTCGACTCGCTCCTCTTTGATCCATTCTTCGACTCGCTCCGTTCACAACCATCAGAAGCGGCACCTTCGACTCGCTCCCTTCGACTCGCTTCGCAACCATCAACAGCGACTTCTTCGACTCGCTTCGCAACACTCAGAAGCGACTACTTCGACTCGCTCCACTTCGTCGACTTCGCATCCATCTGAAGGCGTCTACTTCGTGTCCATCGATGAAGAGCAAAGCACAGCACTCAATATAGGTTAGCGCCACGTCACCGAGTCACGTAGAACCGAGTCGAATAGAGCGAGTCGAAACAGAAGCGAGTCGAACCAAACAGCCAACCGAGAATCCCCATATCGTATCGATCGTATCTCCTAATCTACAAGTCCAAATGCTATGAAATTTTCACAGAAGACTACGTGCATGCTAAAGAATGTCCACGCCAAATTTCGACTCCATTGGATGAAATCTTAATCGAGTCGAAATCTGTTCATGTCGATCACGGATCAGACCGAAACTTCACGGGCTTGGGCGTGCGGGCCTGGTCACGTACCAGAGAGGGTCTCCCGAGATCTGAGCGAAATATCAGCCTCCTATACTTATAAATAGACCCCCAAAGCCAACAGAAAAGGGGTTCTTCTTCTTCTTCTTGGAGATCTCCAACGTCCAGACTCTGCCAGATCCAGATCCAAACTCCATGGCTGCTGCTACCAACGAATTCCACGACTGCAAATCATACTTATCTGCTGTAATTCATTGAATTCACTTGTAATCATCAAAGAACGATCAATAAAGCAAACTACTTCAAAGTGGACATAGGCAAGATCACCGAACCACTATAAATCTTGTGTCTCTGTCTATTTCTTTCTGTTTCAAGTTTATTATTCTTCACTTTTTATCCTCTACATTACTTAGATCTGAGATCTGTGATTACATATTGCTGATTTGTGTTCATACACTGGTGCTTTCACGACATTTAGGGTTTGTGATCAATTTGGGGCAAACAAAAGGTATGTTTTTCAGTGTTTCGAAAGGAAGATTTCCAATGCTTTCGAAAGGTATGTTTTTAATGGTTTCAAAAGAGAAGGTCTTTGATTTTAAGCAATGCTTTCGAAAGGGAGAGTGGCGGAGGGTAACTCATGATGTCACAATGACCGAAGGATCTAGTCGAAAGCCTTAGCTTTCGAATAAGAAAACCCAATCTCAATTTTAAAAGGTAAACCTATGGCAAAGTAAAAGAGTTTGGAAATGGCATTTAAAATTTGAAATTTTAGAGGAAGTTTTCCTTGCCAAGGATAGGGGGTTAAGGGTATTAACCACATTTTAGTAGAAAATGATTACAAGAAATTTAAACCATGGATGTTTATATTGTTATGTTTTGATCAGTTAACATGTATGCTTCTGTAACCAAATTCATTTCATAATTAACCTATAACCGCATTTTGGGGTGTTAAGGGCAGAATAACCAACTAGGTTGACCCAATAGTGAATATACATTGAATTAACTCATGTGTGAGTAGAATTGCATCCAGGAGGTCAGATAGACCAGAATATAGGATGCCCAAAGCTGATCAAAGATCATTGGTTTAGACAGGTTCTTAGTAAGCCCATAAAAACTATGTTACGGAAATTGTTATTGGCACAGGCCAATAGTTTCTTAGTGATCCCATGAAAACTATGTCAAGAACAAGTTATTGATAGAGATCAATAGGTTCATAGTCAACCCATGAAAACTATGACATGAGAGATGTTATTGGAGAATCCAATAGGTTCATAGTAAGCCCATGAAAACTATGGTTGGATAATGTCATTGGTAGATACCAATAGATTCTTATTGATCCCATGAAAACTATAAAACCAGACAAATAGTCCGTAAGCTTGAAGCAAGTTATTAGTCAGCTCATGAAAACTAATAGGTTAATGGTGACCCTAGAAACTATAACTTGAGACAGATAGTCAAGTAAACGGGGATGGGAAATCCAGAGCATATTGCATGTTTGCAGATCATCATGATACATTTTATTATGTTATAACTTAACTATTGTTGATTTCGGTGCACAATATATGGTTATTATAAATTGGGTTAAGATACTAGTGAGGGGAAAACCCGTTTCGCTAAGTGGTTGGTCGCACTAGATATCTTTATGGTTCGAGATGGTAGATTATTATTCACACTAGACTTTATTTTCTGACTCTAAGTTTATGTTTTCCCCTTAAATTCTCGGGTGCTCAATTGATTTTGAGTAGTTTGAGAGTTAAGGTTTCCAGGTTCTCCTTTAGACGAATAAGCTTCCAGAGACGTGCAGGAGGCAAGCTAGCTATTAGGAGTTCTTTCTGTTTGATTCCACTATGTTATTAGATGCAATGGAAAATATGTTTAGTGCCTATATTTAGACTCCGATCAACCAAGGGGGCATCTTCATATGTCGCTCTTGGCGTATTTTGTAATAAATTATAATTTTTATGAATGTAGCTTATGTACGTGATTATGTAATGAATCTAAAATGATATGAGAAATTTGTTTTAAATTGAGTAAAAAAATTCCATATTTATATGTTTCTAGTATATCAATGTATCTAACATTATTACATTTGGTCACCGAGAATTAATAACTATGGATGACTACAGCATCCGTAGCGGTTAGTTTTGGGCCTCTAAATGGGGGATGTACACGTTGGATTTAAACATAGATATGTGAATGAAACATCACTCACCCAAAGCAGTAGAAAATTCCTAGCTTGAAAATTCCTTCAGCTCCTTCTCCTTCCCCTTTCTTCCCTTATTGTAAAATTCCAACCCAAGATCAAAATTCAAACTTTTTCTTCACCTATGGTGTAGTAGAGTATTGAGGAGGATATATTTTATTTTGGATTTTAGAGTATTTATTTCTATTTTATTTCAATTTTTGAAATAAAGTCTAAGGTTTTAATTTTTGTTTCCTGAAGGTAGAAATCTACAAGAACTTGCAAAGTGAATATGGGAGGTGATATTTGTATATAAAAGAGAAGTTTTTGGATGTCTCAAGTGAAGTAGAGAAAATGATTTTACTAAGTGTGTTAGTGGGCTAAATAGGCTCATTTAAACACCTTTATTTATTCCTTCCTTCCGCCTTTTATTTATAAATCAATTTTCCTTCTTATTTAAATTAGTTCAAATCACCAAATAAAAATCATAATTACTTCCCATAAATGTTCAACTATTCCATATTATAATATTAATTACTTTCCGTAATTAGTCTATTTAAATAATTAATTGCTTAATAACTCTTATATGCCCATTTACATGGATAAATATATAAACTCCTTTTGCGAATGAAATAAAATTGTTTTCTTTGGAAAATAAATTTCCAAACTCATTTATTTTAATTATTATACTTTATAAAAAATTATTTAAGCATTTTATCTCAATTTAAAAATCATTTTGTATTTTAAAATAGTTTTATCATTATAAAATTCCAAATTTATTCTGTTAAAAATATTTCCTCAATACATGTTTCACCATTGAATTTCTAAATCATCCCCTATTTCTTACACTTTATTATTTAAAACCCTTATTAATTAATTCTTCATACCAAAATCCCAGTTAATCACTTCTCAACAGTGGGATATATTATCAAATTTTGATTTTAATAGTTATAAACGATGGTGTACGATCCAGTGACCACAAATGTGTCTTTAAAATGAAGACCAATGTAGTTGCAATATAATAAGAAACGTTGATAAGAATAACATCATAAATTTCAATTGTTGAAATTAATGTGACTGATTTGTCATTCAACACACTTGAGTTAATTCGGATTTTACTCGCAAAATTATCGTTCCGATATTATTTTTAGCTCTAGTACATATATGTTAAAATAGAAATTATAAATAATGATTTAGAATAAGCTATTTGCACATAACAACCAAAGTGTCTCAAAGTCTGTGGAAGCGATACTGAGTTTATGGGTTTTTGATAGGATCCAAGAACTAATATGAAAGTATCATTTGACAAGCATCAAAATTGTGAAAGTATTTTGGAAGAGAAATCGAATAGTTTAGTTTTCAATCAAAATGCAGAGGTAGTGTATGTATATAAGAAAGAACATTAAATGTACTTAAATATTTCTTTAACTGTAAGTAAACAACAAATTTATGGTTAACGATATATCCATGTTAAAATTATTTTAGTTGGTTGTTTAATCGTCAAAATTGGATTTCATAATGACATTTTTTATAATCGGTATAAAAGCATGTTATTGATAGAGTTAAGGGTATGTCCTAGGGGCAATTATGTAATTGTTACATATATCTAACTCAATAATCAATCTTGTTAGAAATAAAAGGTGTTTTCTTTCTATTATATGCTTGATATAATGTGTTATATATTAATTAATTAATTTAATTAAAAGTATATTTAATAGAAAATCCACAAATGGTATGTTTTGTGATAGTAGTTATAATGTGTTATAACAATGAGTGATTTATCACAATAAAATAAACATACCGTTTAAATATTTCTAGTCAAGATATACCGAGACTACATATTGATGCATCCATTAAGACTAGAGTTTGTAACGCTCTCCAAATGTTGGGCAGTGTATTGCTACTCATGGCTGCTAAGGGCGCCTAGGGGTTACGTTCCGATGGTTAGTGGATAAATATGGAATGACTCACTCCATAGTTTTATGTTGGTTAATATAACTAAGGTAAAACAGAAAAGTAGTTGGGTCAAGTAGAAGCATTGAAAGTGAAACACTTCAAGAAAGGATTCATCTCCTTAATCTTATGAGGTTTGTATCTCAGTCAACTCAATCCAAATCAAAGTAAAAGCTAGAGTTGTTCGGTTAGTAATAATTATTATTATTGAACCAAGGACTTTGTGTTTGGACTATAGAGTTGAATATGGATGGTATTGGAATTTTGACCATTACTAAATTCCATAAATTTAAAGTGATATAGTTTTAACGAAGAGAATTGGTGTAAAAAATAGTCATGGTTGGGTAACGCCTAATAAAGTAAAATTGGATTTTACCAAAACCAAGTAAGCAATAAACTAGGGTAAAACATCACACCACCTACTAAGTGATGTGTGAACATTAATATTTGAATAGTTCAATATTAATCACTGACCAAATTTACACCTAAAGAGTCACACAACCGAAACATTGAATACACCGTTGACCAAATAATTTAATTAATTTGTAATTATTATAAATTAATTAATATATTGAAATATTATTTTTATTTGATGTGTTGGACAATATTTTTTATGTTTATAATATGTTATAAATATAATAATCGATATACGATATCGATACGCATTTAAATTGGATTTAAACGTGATAAAAATTATTCAGACTCGAAATAGGTTTGAAGCTCATATGGGCAAGGGGAATTTAGCCATAGTAAGACCAAGTAGTGGGCAGCTATGATGTGGGAGATGGGTTGGGTTTTGGTAGGATAAGAGATAGAGAATGGGTAAGAGAAAAGAGTAGATCTTGATCCAACTTTTTCTCTCTACTCTATCCTTTGTAAATAAATCATAACTCTCATTCTTCTAAGAAATTTTATAGCCCCCGCCCTTCTCCTTGCTCGCCGAAAATAACCGCTCCTCTCCTCTAACTTTTCAAGCGTAAATCAAATAAATTCAAACTATTTGATAGCCGGTGGTCAATAATTCGAAGCTCTCACCTTCGAGTTTGGAATGGGATTCAAGGAAGCTCGTATCTTCGTTTCAACATGTATTTAATAGGCCTTGGTGAAGGTATGTCACTAATTTACAAATATAAATTAAATCATACGATGTTTAGAGCGATAGGTGATGAATCTAGTATATTGATGCTCTATCACATATTGGATGGTTAAATATATATTGGCGCATTTATATATATGGTTATACATACATACATATACATAATATTTGTATGCTTGCTAGTATTAAATCTCGTGGCCAAACAATAAAAAATAAACATTTTTCGAATTAAATAATATTATATATAATTTAATTAATTATATCTTAATGATTAAAATTATATAAACATTTTAAAATTTATAAAATTTTGTTTCCACGATAAATAGTTATATTAATATTCAAATACATAATGAATAAAAATATATATTAAAATAAAGTTTCATGCTGTCGAATTATCAATTTAAGTAGTAATTGATTATATAAATAAATAATATATATAATGTGGAATTAAGTACAAAATTTTATCTAATAACATTACATAATTTTCGGATTTCGAAAATGAACTTTTTTAATAATGTTAATAATTATGTATATCGATTTTTAAATTTATTTTATAATGGTTTATTTAAAATTATAAAAAATTAAATTTTTTTGACGTCGTGAGCTTCCAATATACATGCACTAATTATATAAAATTTATTATTTATATATTTATATATATGTAAATTAGTATTTAAATTTATTATTTAAGATTATTTTATAAATAAAAAATTAAATTTTTCCTAGTGCCATGAGCTTCCAATAAGCTTGCACTAATTTTATAAAATGTATTATTTATTTATATTATATATGTTTATGTATATAAATAAGTATTTGTATATTTATAAATAATTATAATTAAAAAGATGAATAAAAAATAAATTATTTTTCTCTATTATAAATTTAGTTTTGCAGCAGCAAAAAATATAAGTAAATTATTTTATTTCAATTATTAAATGAATTTATAATTAGTATAAATAAACATTTGTACAAATATATTTCAAATATTATATATAAATTATTATAATTATTATTTCTACATATATATACATGTACGATTAAATTTTACATATGCATAATGTTATATATATATATGTTATTTGATGCACATATATATATATATTTATTTAGATAACGTACAGAATATTAGATAGGCTAACATGTTTGTCGTAGTGTAAATTCCAACACTTATATACGGGCATGTCAAACCTTACATGGATTGATATGTTATACATGCGCACGCACGCACACATATACATACATACACATATATATATATATACATACATACATATACATACATACATACATGATACATATATATTTATAATATACTAATAATATAGTATAAAAATAAAACTATATTATAAATTTAATAAAATAATGATTTTATTTAAAAGAAATTTAGAAATGTTCTAAGAGAATTAGACTTCATAAGCTCAATAAAGATCCAAAATAGTAACCAATTTTGAAATTCACTCATTTCTTCTGATGTGGGTTGGCCTAGCTCCAACAATGGTATCAGAGCCAAATAGCCTATGCGGTCTAAATTAGTCATATTAGGGCCGACTAATTAAGCTTACGACCTCGTTAGTAGTTGTGTGTCTAAGAAAGGTAGCATCTAGGTTGGATTATTAGGTAATCAAGTAACATGTCCTACTTGGCGAACGGTCCAACCCAAACAGTTATGTAGCCCAAATGTTAGCCCTAATAGAAAATGTCCAATTTGAATTGGGCCTTGGGCTAATTACAAAATTGTTTTAAAATTAAAATAAAAGTTTTAAATTTAGAAGTTAAATTTAAAATATGAAAAATATTGCAATATAGATTTTCAAATTGTTTTGAAAATTAAAATAAAAGTTTTAAATTTAAAGTTAAATTCAAAATAAAGCACATATTATAAAAGTTATAATATAATTTTTCAAACTGTTTGAAAATGCCATAAAATTAATTTCAAAAATATTATTTATTAATAAGATTAATAAAATAAATGAATTATTTAAGTAAGTTAATTAATTAAATATACATATACATGTATATATAATGGTATATGTTATGTTGTCTTGAATTGTTTAAGACAGTTTAAGTATACATGTATGTAGAATTTTTGAAATTAATAAAATTTCATTAAAATTGTTCAATTAAATAAATAAATAATTAATTAATAAATTAAAATACAGATATATAAGACGTGTGTATTAATATAAAGGTTATAGTATATTTGAATTCAATATAATATGTTATAATTGAATAATATAATAACTAATTAAAGTGATAATTAATTAAATTAATTGAATTAATTGAATAAGATTTCATTAATATAATATTATACATAAAATATTATACATAAAATATTATACAAGTTAAATAAATTATAAAAGTTATATAATAATAAAACTTATATATTATAAATGTATAAACTAAAGGTGGAACATTAAAGAAACCCTAATAGACTTAAGGAATTAATACATACGTATAATGCGTATACTGTGATTTCTAATGTATTTGACACTTGAATACGAGGGTATTTCTTTAGAAAAACATTATTCCATCAGTTGATATCACTCTATATAATATATTGAGGATTATGAATCTTTAATATAAGTGTTATCCTTTACCATGTATATATTAATAAATTACTTGCATACTCTCTGGTTGGTGAGCAAACTCAAGCTAGAGATGTTATGTAGTATTACTAATATATTGACAAGGTAAGATAACTATATGTATTTGTTGAGAAAACTCAAGGTTCATATACTATACTTGTAACATCCCACCTTTTTGTACGCTTAAGCAGACATACGTGCCAACTTAAACCATACAGAAGGGATGATTGTTATAGGGTAAATAAGAAAAAGTGGAGAAATAAAAGAAACAAAATAGAATCTTGCAGCGGAATGATAAAATATAATAATCAAATAACAGTTCATGAAGCTGTTTTACAAAACATTTGATTATACTTATACAATACATATCAGAGTTACACATACCAGAGAATGATAATTAATGCAGTGGAATACAATGGTGTAGTGGAATATATAACAAATAGTAATAATAAAATCTTCGTCTTCGTCCTTCAAAAATAGGGCCTCCAAATCCTGAAATGCTCGGGCTAACCCGAGCGAATTGAAAAGGCAAAACACTCGAGTCAGAACTAAAAGATCTTATGTAAGTTAAATCAATGATAAATATATGAGTGGAACGGCGTCAGAGATGTTTACGGGATTTGACATCTCCTATCCAGTGTCTAACGTGAGTGCAGTAACTTAAGAAATGTTCGGGATTCACATCTCTTAAGGATCCGTTAAACTATCTACTATATAGTAATATTCGCTATTATAATAATGTCTAATATAAAATAAACATACTTTTTAATAGCGTCAAGGGGTTACCATATAGCCCTTAACACGTAATAGTACCAGTAGTCTATCCAGTATTAGCATACTCCCAAAATGGGGGCTACCCTCGATACTCCACAGGCTACGGGAGAAATCACAACTCGTAGTAAAGCTCGATATGGTAGGTGACACGGCACACAAGGCAATGTCAGGGTAGATATACCAATTACGCACATGGACCGATGGAAACGCATAGCAGCCACTACCGCTCCACCTCGAACAACACTCCCAAATCGAAGGGTGGCCACCAAAAATCAAAAAGTAATAGAATAGAATCGAAGAAGTGCGTCCGATAAGAGGTGCTACCTCACTGGTCCGAGATCGCTCCTGTTTTAGCCACCTTATGCCAACTCACGGGAGTTGGGTCCACATATATATCTTAGGATCGTCGCCACCATCCTACTTCATTCTGGAACTCCACCGCGTACATAGTTGTCAAAGTGGTTTTCGGTATCGACAGAGAGTATGTCCATATCTGATCCCGGTCTCTTTAACAACCAAACGTTATTATAACATCGTGGTCATTTAAAAATATATATATATATATATATACTTTAAAAAAACACAATCATTTCCCTTTCAAAACATATTCTTTATTTCAAAATAGTATATACTTCAAAGACCAAAATATTATTGCCATTTCAAAACCAACTCAATAATATATCATTTCCATTTCCAAAACAATTCAATAATATCTTACATAAATAAAACCCAATTTCCAATCTCTAATCTTTTTTTAATTTATATAAACTTGAAATATTCTTTTAAATCATCTTAAACCCAAACCACATTTTTGAAGTCATATTCTAAATTTTCAATTTCAATAGGTTTCCAATCAATATATTCATAGATAATTCTTAAATAAATTCCATTTCAAACAAATTCATTTTTCAAACCATATTACTTTCAAAGTTATAACAATTTCGAAAACCAATACTTTGAAAACAATAATACCTTAATTTCAATAAAACATTTCAATTTTGATATATTTCAAGTCTTTAAATATTCCAAAATTCCCAACCAAATCTGATAATCTTATATATACCTTAATTAAATTTACTATTATTTAGTTTAGAAATATTTATTTAATAAATTCAGTATCACTTAAATAAAGCTCAAACTTGAAATATTCGTAAATTAAACTTAAAACATCATCAAGTTACACATAGCTTAAATTTTAGAATTTAACTATATATAAAATAATATTTATATAATATCAAAATTTAATATTTATTAAACCGTATATTTCTTTCCAAACCATAGAAAATCACTTTAAAATATTATATATATAGACCACGGTGCCTATATATAAAATTTTCTATCCTATGGTCAAGTGATATAGATATTTATCATTTCAATCCGTAATTTTAAAAATAAAGTTTTCGGTTATATATCATTTCAAACCGCAATCCCGAATGAAATGAAAATGCATAATAACTTGCAGTTTATACAATATAAAATATAGCATCCATTCATCCAAATATCAATAAACAACCATTTATTACAATCATCATCCAATTTAAACAAAACATCAATATAAAGCATATAAAATATAACAGGCATAAAAAAAATAGATTATATTCAATAAAAATTAATAACTGTTCAACTGGCAGTTTATATGCAATAATAAATAAATTTAACTGGCAAATTATATGCAATAATAAAATTAAATAACAATTAAATTTAACTAAATGCTATCTAACTGAGATGATGATTAAATATATGCCCAAACAATCATAGATAAATTTTAAATCACATCAAAATTTAATTTAACAAACATAAGAAATCTTAGAAGTTGTGAGTGGGTTAAAACACTCACCTTTTGAATTTAAATTGAATTTAAATCCAATTTAAATTCAATAATTTGACAGTCTCCAAATTCGTCCAAACTAGCGTCAAAGTGTCAGAAATTTCACTACGATCCTAACAAAAGAAACCGCGTGTGAATTGGAGTTCGTAAGAGGAAGATATGCATGTTTGAATGATTTGAAATCAAAATTAAAAATAAATAAAAACAAAAAAAACAACGAACCAATTTCGGCTATACAGAAACTCAAACCAAGAACGAACTGCAGATCTGAGATGCGTACACAAAGAGCTTCGATATAAAAAATTTCTGAATTTTTCTGAGGAGTTTGAATTTTTCAGCTTTGGATTTGATTTGGGATTGGATTCGGAAATATAGAATTTTGTCTGCCATTGAGGAAGAGGAGGAATAGAATGAATTTATGTACAGACAAATGAGAATTAGGGAGGCTAGGGTTTATAGTAGGATATTTATAGAGAAAGTGAAATAGAATGGATTTAAAGCTATTTCGTTAATTTTTCTCATATTATTTTTATTTCAGAAAATGTAGTAATTAATTTCATTAATATACATTAAAGTACAATTAATCCCAATTGATTCCCCTATTAATTATTAAGCCAGATAAACGGGTAACTTGTAATGAATTCATTGACAAATTTAATAGGTAATATTCAAATTGTTACGTATTACTTCCCTAGTTAAACTTTTGAATTGATTCTCCAATTCCCAAATTTATATTAACGTAACCTTTCTTTTAGATTTATAGCAATGATTTCCAATTCAATTGAATGAATTAAATATATGTATACTCATAAAAATTTGTGGTCACACCCTTAATCACCTTTTATAAGCCTATTATTTCCACTCCTATAATCATCATTTATTATATATATATATATATATATTACTTAATTAATCCAACATTTAAGTTCGTTTTCCTCTATCAAATTTATTACCCAGTATACCTTTACTCTATTCCAACAATTTGGAATTCCATTTAATTACTATAAACAATCATTTTCCTATTCATACTTTATTTTTAACCCACAATCATTTCATTTATTACCTTACAATATGTTTACGTTTCTATAAATTTCCATTCACACTTACGTTATTTTATATCACAATCATTAAAGTACGTTTTCATCAACACAACCTTTATGAATACTTATCAACCTACATTATCTTAATTACATTAATTTATGTTTTATCTCATTATACGTAATGCGTACATTAAATAAATTCATATTTTCATCCACTTCCGTATATAAATTTTGCAACCAATTTATAACATTTACATTCATTCTTCTTATTTTAATTAATTATCAAATATTCATGTTTACATTCAATTATAACTTAGAAATCTTAACCATCTTTTCATGTAATTCTAACTAAATCCACTTTACTACATATTATTCTATCAATTTATATACATTTGAATTTATTTCCCAAATGTACTAAATCCCATCTATTAAAATTTTACAATAGTTGCAATTTAATTGGTATTGCACTAAATAGGTCACTTATCAACTGCCATTAACATTCCTACCTTATTTTTACATTCAGTTACAATAAATCAACGTATTATTTCATCGGTAAGTTAAATGCCTACTTTTATTTACTTATCCTTTAAATTTATAACCAAATGCGACAAATTTACACTTTCCATTATCATATAAATTTGAATTCCCTTCTAGTTAATAATTTATATTGGTAAATCACAAATTCAACATTCTCATTTGTTCTTATATTAAACTAAAACCAAGTATGTAGATTTACGCTATTTCCATTAATTGCAATTTCATTTTAAATTGTTAATTTTAATTACACTGTTACAATTAGTTTCTAACATTGATTGTATTTGTTTCTATTATATATCGTTTATAGCTAAGCCATAATAATTGAATTTCAATTAAATTGTAACGTTCATTCAAGTTCGTTAAATAATAACTTGCATTAACACGTTCCTAAATTTACAATCAATTACCGTTTCCAAGGTTTCATTACATTAAACAAATTAATACTTTCCTTTACTTCTCATATACAATTACATCTGGGTAAAATCCTTTCATTCAAGTTTAAATTTCTTGCAATAACCCATTTATTATAAATTTGCATACCAAAAAAATTTAGGTTCCAATAAAATAGGATTTATTCAATTCAACAAATTAGGTCTATTTTAATAAATAAAATATTTCATAGGTTAATTCTTATTAATATACATTAAGGTTCCTTTACTCTAATTGATTTCCAATGAAATAAACAGGTAACCTTACAATACACTAAGGTTTATTATTTCCAACAAATTATCATAGTTGCCTACATAATATTTACTTTACTATTATACACAAACGTTACTATTTTCATATGTCAAATCTTTATGCAATGGCCATATTATATTATATTTATTATAACATTTATAACTTAAATATTTGCCTTAGGTTTTCTTACATTAATAAGCCTTTATTTCTTACAATATCAAATGTTACCATTTATTTCCCAATACTAATTCCATTCACAAATTATATAGGTAACTTATGGTAATTGTTTACATGCCAAGGTTACACTTAAGTTAATCCAGCTTCACCTAATTATTATAAATTATATACAAATCCTTTAATTTACACCACTTTTATACTTATTTACTTATTTTAAATTTTATACACAAGTGCACAATTTACGCTATTTCACTTTTATTGATTTTACTTCAATTGTCAACAATCGGTTGCTACAATTCATTCTTAAACTTTTATTTCGATATAAATTATAAAATTTTATTTCTTTCTAAATTTAGTTACAAAATTAAATTAACCAAATTTATCCATCAAAATTTACAGGTCGTTACAATACTTGGGCCATCGCAAAATGGTAGGTATGAGTGAATAATTTCTTTCGATTTTTTGAGCAAATTCAAGATTGAAATGAGATTGGAACAAGGAACTATGGGTTAGGAGTTGTATATGATACAACCGATAAGAAGTTATCCATCATTTGTGGGGCTATGACTTGTTGAGCAAACTTAAGCTTAGAATCCTAAGACAGACTAGTCCTAACATCCACTAGTGAAGTCATAAGACTTCTATGTTTTGTCTTAGGGTTTAGAGAAACATAAAAGACTAGTAGGACCTTATTAGAAAAATAAAATGATAACATTTAACCTTTCTAATATTGTAAGAACATCTGTTATATAAAGTTATAATAATCTACACTAATAATTTTGTGCACTAAATATAATTGATAAAATGCTTATCAGTTAAAAGATGTATGTAACATCTCAAAATTTTCGACTTTCGAAAATTCGACATCGATACTCACTTTATCGACTGCCGAGCCATCGAATGCCGGAAACCCGAAAAGTTATGGTTTTTAAAAGAAGAAAAAGATAGAAGAAGAAGAAAACAGAAGAAGAAAGAAGAGAAAAGAAAGAAGAACAACAGAACAACATTAGAACAGAAACAATATCAGAATCTTACACATCGCAGCGGAACAATATACAATAGATAATTACTAGTCTTTTAAAACAAAGAACTATATCAGTTTATACATACATCAATCATCAGAGTCAATATACAACTCAATACAACAAACAATGGACAGTTATATAAACGTGTCCTCATACAGAATACACAGCGGAATAAATACTATCAGATACAAATACTACGTCTCGTCATCCAGCTTATCTCCAAAGCTCCAGAATATCCTGATAACATAACTCTAGGCTGCCCGTGTGGAAATTGGTGGGCACCCAGAGTTTAGAAGGGAAACAATAAACTCCGAGTCAGTCATGGTGACTGGTGTGAGATCGTAAAACAGTTACTTTTCACAAAGAAAATAAAACAAATTCGCAATGCTTTTGGAAAATGAAACTACCATAAGACCTCCCACCACACACACAATGCAAACGCAGACTTGGAGGAGATTTCTTCTTATGATAGTCAAAGATGCTTACTACGCAAAATCAAATCATTTTTGATATTATTATTAGTGCATAGTGGAAAACATTTCGAAAGTATAATATTAATCTTAGCCAACATACGACCAGTATCGTATGCCTACTATAGCTACCATCTAAACAGTGGTGACCACCGTACGTAAATGGCAGGTTCTACAACTAATACCGTACAAAGTTCGTATTGGAGTTTGGATTTCCAACAAATGGTCAGGCTAAGGAACTTCCTTTTCCACGATGGGTACGTCCCTGGAATAGACGACCCGAGAAATAACCTAACATTACGGTTAGATCTCTGCCAACACAAGGCCGGGTTACCTCTGCAAAAGTAGGTAACTACTGACACGCGTATGTCATCCCCCGATCGTAATCAATCTTCCCGAGGATCCCCGATTTCCAACAAACCACATAAATAATAATGCAGCAACCACATAGGTTAAGTATCTGGGCTCCATACCATGATACCACCTCTATCCAGAAGGAATGACATACACTAAGGGGCGCTACTCCCTAGAACCTTGCTGCATCCTTCCTGTTTCGACCATTTCCGGGGTGTGAGGCTCGACGAAGTCTCATCCACAAAGCTACGCTTTCTACAAAGCCCTGCTTCGGGTCAAACAAATGATCAACCTATGATCACAAAGATATAAGATCAAACAAATGATCATATCGCAAATGGTCAAACACTGATCATTTCACAGCAACACTCAGTATGCCACGTTACCAAATTGGGATATATCGCTGATAAATTTCAACTACATAACCTCTGGGATCGTACGTCTCAGAGAAGGGTGTTAAGATAAGAGAATAAATTCTCCGCCACCAACAGAAATGTATTTGAAAGAAATCAGCTTTATATCTCAATTTGTAACGTCAGACACACAATCCATACAAGTCTGTTCCGGGATCGAACAGAACCGAAGGCACTTCTCACGAAGCCCTTGCATATCTGGATAATTTTCTAATCACGTCCGGACTTCCCGTCACTAAGGGTGATAAAACCTCTAAACCGGAGATCAGCCGATGTAGAGTAACTCGACGGTAATCCTTCCGTTTTCAAAAATATCTGGTCTTCAACACCGGTCTTCAAATGCAATTCATAACGACGTATCACATATTCGGAATGGGTTGTACGACCCCATGGTCCTTTCCCGGTTAACCCGAATAGTGAGCGATTATTCAAAAATAAGTGTGGCATTCAAATTCATCCAATTCACAACAAATACCATTCAAGGTAATTATTGATAGTCGGTTATTTAACTATCAATAAAGATGCGCAACATCATCAGATTCCAAATAATTTTCCAAGTTATTTATTTCCCAAAAATATCTTTACAAGATATAAAATTTCCACACTTAACCGTTTGAAAACAAATTTCAAATATTCACTTTTCAATTTATCTTTAAAAGATAAAGTTTCAAACCCTTCGTTTCATATTGGAAAAGCATTTCCATACTTATTTTATAATAAGTAATTCACAAATATATTTATTCTCAACATTTGAAAATATTCGATATACTTAAATCAAATTAAGTATATATTCATTCTTTAAGGAAAACATTCTTTTAACACCTTTATTTGAGTCAAAACGAATGTTACGTAAAACATCGTTATGACGACTCAAAATCACTAGTATAGGGATTCGAAATTAAAATAGATATATAAATCCCAATACTACATAAAAAAATATTTCCTTTCGGAAATCATTTACTATAACAACAGTGTTATAGTCCACCATTTCCTTAAATGAAAAACATCTATTTCAATAACAAGTGTTGAAATCTGTGCTTTCGATTCATAGTACATTTTAAAACATCTTTAAAATGTTTAACTTCATTTTTTATATCACTTCTTCAAAATTAAATCCATTTTACTTAACAATATATTCACTGTCCAAAATCGTGAATATAATTCACTTAACCCAATTTCAATCATTTCTACACATTTTAATTTCAATAGGGATTCGCTATCCAAAATCGCGAATATATCTTCTTTAAGAATCTTCTATATTTAATTTATCCAATTCAATCTATTTCGAATTTACAAACACGTTCATAAATTCTATTTCTCTTTTATAACTACTTTGACTTATAAATCTCCTTTATAAATCAATTCGATAAATATTCCATTTAAAGGCAAAAATCTGATTTATAAGTAAACTTCTTATAAATCTTTTATTCTAAAATTTCATTCATTATATAACTTCACACTTTATAAATCTATAAACTTCATACCTTCACAATTTATAATTCTATAAATTTTCTATCTTCACAATTTATAATTCTCGTTTTAAATTCCAAAAATTTTAATTGATAAATATCAATTTTGTACATCTTTTATATACATCGTTTTTAATAATTCAAAAATTCAAATTTAAACTATCTTATAAATTACTTAACTATTTATTTCAAAAATCATCTTTTGGTTATATTTCACAAACATTATAATTTCCATAACTTTAAATTTATAACATTTATTTATTTAAGATAAATAAATTCAAAAATTTAATAAATCGTATACTTTCCAAAAATCACTTCAAAATCCCTTTTAAAGTAAAAATCGTTTATTTTTAAACTTTAAAATTGAACCCGATGATGCAACGCACCAATTAGTCCATCACAACATTCAAACATCATATATCAATATGATAACAGAATATACATCAATATCTGTAAATAAATACTACTGGTGAGGAATCCAGTTGGATCCCTCCAACCTGTTTCCCTGCATCCACAGACGTTAGCACAATACCATTCCACTTCGAGGTGGAATATCGCGGTATATGGGTTTTATAAAAATAATCCGCTTACTAACGGCGCAATAGGGTCTCATCCGCTATACGAGGCGGGAAATCATCAATCCAATATATACATATGCCAATATGTATATATTGCTATATATATAGATATATCCTACTATATCTAATATCACATCCAATAGAAATCAAATCAATCAATAAATAACTACAATCCCAAATATATTTTGAGTGAGAAGATCTCACCTTAGCTATTATTTTTGCAATCCATTATCATCCTGACTGGATTTTTCTTGCTTTATACCTTGTATAAACAATTTCATACAATCTATCAATATTCGAAAGACTGAACAATAAATTTTCGTTTCAATTGTTTTAGATTAACAAATTTCTCCATTAATAATCTTATAAAACTACAATTAAATTTTAAAACTCAATTTCTCTTTACTAATCTATTTAATTAAATCGAATACCCTTTTTTTTAAAAAATATTAAGGTAATTAATATTAATTTTAAACCAATACTTTTTAAATTTCTAAACAAATCCCTTTGAACTGCCTATACACTTATAAAAAATATTCTATATAGATTTTATAAAATCTATTTTATATAAATGCTTATATTTTCTTTAATAAATTTTCTTAACTAGAAATTAAATTTAAAACTAATTTCTCCTTTAATAAAATATTTTCCAGTTACCAAAATAATTACATAAGTTAATTAATTAGTAATCTGTATTTTACATTTTATTTTTATAACTGTCTGAAATTAATTTCTGCCCATATATATATATATATATATATATATACCTATATATATTAAATTTAAATTGAAGTTAAAATTCATTTCATATCCTCTGCAAAATATAAGTATATATGCCTTACATACCTATTAGAAATTTATATATATATATATATATATATATTGTAAAACAAAATTTCTACATGTATATTCATTTACATCTTCATGTGTATATATGTATAAAATAAAGTAATACCTCACTGACCTATCAAATGCAGATTCTAGCTTCGGGGATCACCCCAGAACCACCCTTGCTGCCGTGAAATGCCACCACCCGATCCCTCAACGCCTAGCCCTAATGTCTCGAACTCGCGGTGGCCATGGCAATGCTCAGCGATCTTTCTTCCCCTTCTTGAATCGAACGACATCGATTCGACCTCGTTCCCTCTCTTATTCGTGAGCGCACGCGTCTGACTCCCCACGTCGCCGAGTTCGCAACGACCCCATCGTCGCTTCCCCTATGCGATTTGAATCGCGATCCGTTTTCCAACCCCGGTCGCGAGCTCGACCTCGCGAATGAACGATGGTCGTCGCCTGCTTCGATTCAAACGCGACTCACCCAAATTGCGAGCTACTGCGATGGTTTCCTCGAACAGAATTTCGCGAATGATACTCGCGATCGAACTACGGCCATTTGAGTTGTATTACTTTGAATTCGATTTCTTTTGTTTTGAAGATTTAAAAGAAAGGATCTGCTATTTTAAAACGAAAGAAGAGGTGGTCGCGACTGATTTGTTTCGACTTTTGAATTGAACGAGAAAGGGGCTTCGGCCATTTTTTTTTGTTTGAATTTGCTTTTGAACGAACGGAAAAGGAATTGAAGAGGGATATTTAAAATTGGAAGGAGGTATGGGTTACACGATTTATTTTCGTGATTCTCGGCTTGATTAAAGGCTGAAGCAAAGGGAGATAACGTGTTTTGATATTGACACATTAAAATTTTAAATTCAAATTTAACTCGATTAAATCTCAAAGCGTTTACCTACCGTGCGGTCACATATCCACTCCGAAAAATATGAAATTGGAAATCCAGTAATAATTCAATATTACGGACTCAATGGAACTGGTTTCGTCGAATTCCGAGACTATGCCCCGGAACACTATTTTCAAATATCAATTCGAACGATAAAATTTCAACTGAACAATTCAATTTCAAATTCGATTCTGAAGCTCCAATTATCTTCAGTATCATCAATATAAATATTAAAAGCTTTTCGAAATATTTTTCTTCAACTTTAAATTGAAGATTCAAATTTTTATCCAGTTTCAATAGATTAAATTTTATAATTTAATCGCCAAATTCAAAGCTATATTCGGGATTCAAATTAAATCATCGTTCAAATATTTAAAATACATTAAATATTTTCAATTTAATTTGTTCGAAATTCTGGGTCGTTACAAACTTCCCTCCTTAAAAGAATTTCGTCCCGAAATTACAAGTCAGGAAGAAAAAGTCCTTAACTCGTCTACTATTTTTCACAATCCAATGGTTTTATCAAATTTTCAAAACAAATCTTTCTACTAAAGATTTATTATCATTTCAACTAAATTTCCAACTTCAGTTTTAAGTTTCAAAACAACATTGTTTAACTTCTAAATTCAACTTCGAGTTTAAATTCAAATTTTAACTTTCAAAATTTTCTCAAAAATTTTCTAACACTCGAAATTTTCAAAAAATTTCGCCAGCGTCTCCTTTGCGCGGCTAATACGGCACGACTACAAAACGTCCCTACGGACTCTCAGATTTCAAAAAGAAAAGAAAAAGCCAAGCGGCTAGAGAAGAAATCATCAAATCTCATATTGAAATTCAAATACTTACCTTTTTTCGAGCAATTCAAATTTATCTTTGAAAGTAAAATCCCAATTCCTTTATAACACCTGTATATCCTACTAGCCATAATATCTAGTTACATATATTCAAACCATTTCGTACATTCAATTACAAAATTTTCAATATAACTGCTTATATCATCTTTAAGTTCACTATTGAAGTTATATATCCATTATGATTCAATTTTACATTTCACATTCATTTGAATTCAATTCACAATTCCAATCTAATTTGGATTCAGTTTATCTTCTGAATATTGAATTTTTATCGATTATCTTTCATTCATAACTGCACTATTTAAAATTAGTTTCATTTACTAATTCATCACAAATTCCAATTCACTTTATTCAAATTTGTTTTCAGTATTCAGTTTCAATTCTAGTTTTATTCTTTTGTTCATTCCTAAAATTTTATTTTCAATTCACTATTTTTGGTTTATAACCACTTATATTAAACAGGATTTCAAATTCCATATGAATTTTAATTCATCTTTCATTTATAATTGTTCAATTCAATTCAATTGCTTACAAATTCGATATGAATTTCAACTTTTAATTTCATTTTCATTTAATTGATTCACTTATACTTGCTTTGATTTAACTTCATTCTTTTAAGTTAAATTTATTCTACCAAAATTCAATTGGTATAAGTTATCAACTTAGTAATATTTCATAAATATCTTTATATAGCATTCCAGGGTTTACCAACATTTCAAAGCCATTTTGAAAACAATTCAATTTATCCCTTGAATTTTCAAAACAAAACCCAACTTTTCAAATAACTTCCATTTAAAACAATTTGGCAGCAATTTCTCTTTTGGAAACCCGAAAATGAACATTGATAATGCTGCAGTCATTACCGAAGTTATTTTCCAGCGACCGAAAAGAGTTTAGAGCTTTCATCTCTCCAAAATACTTTTCTCAAAATCCTTTGAAATTCATTTTCAAATCAAAAAGGAATTAAATCTTTCCAAATCTCCAAAATTTTCAAATTCTTTTCAAAACATTTCCAAAACTTCTCTGGAATTCCGTTTCAAAATACAAATCACATTTATAATTTATATTCTCAAATTTCATTTGTATGTGAATTTATTTCTTAACTTTGGAGTTAAGATTTGAATTTCTTATTCAGTTTCAATAGTAATGATAATATTTCAATGTTATTACTTCCTAACAACCAAGCATCCATATACTATGATAATTCATAGAAAATCATTTCTTTTCTATACAAAAATAGTTTTGGGCAAAATTATTTCATTCACCCTATTTAAAACAATACTGTGTCGGTTTATCTTGTTTAAGAGTTTAGAAATCCCTATCGATTCCAGTTAGCTAGACTGCACCGACCAGAATCCATAAACAATCAACCGATAAGTCAACACAATACAAAACAATTTCATATTCACTAACAAATACGCACTCGTATCTATTATTACACTCAAACTCATTCTAGAGTACTGCTGACTCTATCTCTAATGAGTAACACCCAACAGAGCAGGGTTGTCGCTTAACCATATGCTATGATACCACTTGTAACATCCCGAAATTTTCGACTTTCGAAAATTCGACATCGATACTCACTTTATCGACTGCCGAGCCATCGAATGCCGAAAACCCGAAAAGTTATGGTTTTTAAAAGAAGAAAAAGATAGAAGAAGAAGAAAACAGAAGAAGAAAGAAGAGAAAAGAAAGAAGAACAACAGAACAACATCAGAACAGAAACAATATCAGAATCTTACACATCGCAGCGGAACAATATACAATAGATAATTACTAGTCTTTTAAAACAAAGAACTATATCAGTTTATACATACATCAATCATCAGAGTCAATATACAACTCAATACAACAAACAATGGACAGTTATATAAACTTGTCCTCATACAGAATACACAGCGGAATAAATACTATCAGATACAAATACTACGTCTCGTCATCCAGCTTATCTCCAAAGCTCCAGAATATCCTGATAACATAACTCTAGGCTGCCCGTGTGGAAATTGGTGGGCACCCAGAGTTTAGAAGGGAAACAATAAACTCCGAGTCAGTCATGGTGACTGGTGTGAGATCGTAAAACAGTTATTTTTCACAAAGAAAATAAAACAAATTCGCAATGCTTTTGGAAAATGAAACTACCATAAGACCTCCCACCACACACAATGCAAACGCAGACTTGGAGGAGATTTCTTCTTATGATAGTCAAAGATGCTTACTACGAAAAATCAAATCATTTTTGATATTATTATTAGTGCATAGTGGAAAACATTTCGAAAGTATAATATTAATCTTAGCCAACATACGACCAGTATCATATGCCTACTATAGCTACCATCTAAACAGTGGTGACCACCGTACGTAAATGGCAGGTTCTACAACTAATACCGTACAAAGTTCGTATTGGAGTTTGGATTTCCAACAAATGGTCAGGCTAAGGAACTTCCTTTTCCACGATGGGTACGTCCCTGGAATAGACGACCCGAGAAATAGCCTAACATTACGGTTAGATCTCTGCCAACACAAGGCCGGGTTACCTCTGCAAAAGTAGGTAACTACTGACACGCGTATGTCATCCCCCGATCGTAACCGATCTTCCCGAGGATCCCCGATTTCCAACAAACCACATAAATAATAATGCAGCAACCACATAGGTTAAGTATCTGGGCTCCATACCATGATACCACCTCTATCGAGAAGGAATGACATACACTAAGGGGCGCTACTCCCTAGAACCTTGCTGCATCCTTCCTGTTTCGACCATTTCCGGGGTGTGAGGCTCGACGAAGTCTCGTCCACAAAGCTACGCTTTCTACAAAGCCCTGCTTCGGGTCAAACAAATGATCAACCTATGATCACAAAGATATAAGATCAAACAAATGATCATATCGCAAATGATCAAACACTGATCATTTCACAGCAACACTCAGTATGCCACGTTACCAAATTGGGATATATCGCTGATAAATTTCAACTACATAACCTCTGAGCTCGTACGTCTCAGAGAAGGGTGTTAAGCTAAGAGAATAAATTCTCCGCCACCAACAGAAATGTATTTGAAAGAAATCAGCTTTATATCTCAATTTGTAACGTCAGACACACAATCCATACAAGTCTGTTCCGGGATCGAACAGAACCGAAGGCACTTCTCACGAAGCCCTTGCATATCCGGATAATTTTCTAATCACGTCCGGACTTCCCGTCACTAAGGGTGATAAAACCTCTAAACCGGAGATCAGCCGATGTAGAGTAACTCGACGGTAATCCTTCCGTTTTCAAAAATATCCGGTCTTCAACACCGGTCTTCAAATGCAATTCATAACGACGTATCACATATTCGGAATGGGTTATACGACCCCATGGTCCTTTCCCGGTTAACCCGAATAGTGAGCGATTATTCAAAAATAAGTGTGGCATTCAAATTCATCCAATTCACAACAAATACCATTCAAGGTAATTATTGATAGTCGGTTATTTAACTATCAATAAAGATGCGCAACATCATCAGATTCCAAATAATTTTCCAAGTTATTTATTTCCCAAAAATATCTTTACAAGATATAAAATTTCCACACTTAACCGTTTGAAAACAAATTTCAAATATTCACTTTTCAATTTATCTTTAAAAGATAAAGTTTCAAACCCTTCGTTTCATATTGGAAAAGCATTTCCATACTTATTTTATAATAAGTAATTCACAAATATATTTATTCTCAACATTTGAAAATATTCGATATACTTAAATCAAATTAAGTATATATTCATTCTTTAAGGAAAACATTCTTTTAACACCTTTATTTGAGTCAAAACGAATGTTACGTAAAACATCGTTACGACGACTCAAAATCACTAGTATAGGGATTCGAAATTAAAATAGATATATAAATCCCAATACTACATAAAAAAATATTTCCTTTCGGAAATCATTTACTATAACAACAGTGTTATAGTCCACCATTTCCTTAAATGAAAAACATCTATTTCAATAACAAGTGTTGAAATCTATGCTTTCGATTCATAGTACATTTTAAAACATCTTTAAAATGTTTAACTTCATTTTTTATATCACTTCTTCAAAATTAAATCCATTTTACTTAACAATATATTCACTGTCCAAAATCGTGAATATAATTCACTTAACCCAATTTCAATCATTTCTACACATTTTAATTTCAATAGGGATTCGCTATCCAAAATTGCGAATATATCTTCTTTAAGAATCTTCTATATTTAATTTATCCAATTCAATCTATTTCGAATTTACAAACACGTTCATAAATTCTATTTCTCTTTTATAACTACTTTGACTTATAAATCTCCTTTATAAATCAATTCGATAAATATTCCATTTAAAGGCAAAAATCCGATTTATAAGTAAACTTCTTATAAATCTTTTATTCTAAAATTTCATTCATTATATAACTTCACACTTTATAAATCTATAAACTTCATACCTTCACAATTTATAATTCTATAAATTTTCTATCTTCACAATTTATAATTCTCGTTTTAAATTCCAAAAATTTTAATTGATAAATATCAATTTTGTACATCTTTTATATACATCGTTTTTAATAATTCAAAAATTCAAATTTAAACTATCTTATAAATTACTTAACTATTTATTTCAAAAATCATCTTTTGGTTATATTTCACAAACATTATAATTTCCATAACTTTAAATTTATAACATTTATTTATTTAAGATAAATAAATTCAAAAATTTAATAAATCGTATACTTTCCAAAAATCACTTCAAAATCCCTTTTAAAGTAAAAATCGTTTATTTTTAAACTTTAAAATTGAACCCGATGATGCAACGCACCAATTAGTCCATCACAACATTCAAACATCATATATCAATATGATAACAGAATATACATCAATATCTGTAAATAAATACTACTGGTGAGGAATCCAGTTGGATCCCTCCAACCTGTTTCCCTGCATCCACAGACGTTAGCACAATACCATTCCACTTCGAGGTGGAATATCGCGGTATATGGGTTTTATAAAAATAATCCGCTTACTAACGGCGCAATAGGGTCTCATCCACTATACGAGGCGGAAAATCATCAATCCAATATATACATATGCCAATATGTATATATTGCTATATATATAGATATATCCTACTATATCTAATATCACATCCAATAGAAATCAAATCAATCAATAAATAACTACAATCCCAAATATATTTTGAGTGAGAAGATCTCACCTTAGCTATTATTTTTGCAATCCATTATCATCCTGACTCGATTTTTCTTGCTTTATACCTTGTATAAACAATTTCATACAATCTATCAATATTCGAAAGACTGAACAATAAATTTTCGTTTCAATTGTTTTAGATTAACAAATTTCTCCTTTAATAATCTTATAAAACTACAATTAAATTTTAAAACTCAATTTCTCTTTACTAATCTATTTAATTAAATCGAATACCCTTTTTTTTTTAAAAAATCTTAAGGTAATTAATATTAATTTTAAACCAATACTTTTTAAATTTCTAAACAAATCCCTTTGAACTGCCTATACACTTATAAAAAATATTCTATATAGATTTTATAAAATCTATTTTATATAAATGCTTATATTTTCTTTAATAAATTTTCTTAACTAGAAATTAAATTTAAAACTAATTTCTCCTTTAATAAAATATTTTCAAGTTACCAAAATAATTACACAAGTTAATTAATTAGTAATCTGTATTTTACATTTTATTTTTATAACTGTCTGAAATTAATTTCTGCCCATATATATATATATATATATATATATACCTATATATATTAAATTTAAATTGAAGTTAAAATTCATTTCATATCCTCTGCAAAATATAAGTATATATGCCTTACATACCTATTAGAAATTTATATATATATATATATTGTAAAACAAAATTTCTACATGTATATTCATTTACATCTTCATGTGTATATATGTATAAAATAAAGTAATACCTCACTGACCTATCAAATGCAGATTCTAGCTTCGGGGATCACCCCAGAACCACCCTTGCTGCCGTGAAATGCCACCACCCGATCCCTCAACGCCAAGCCCTAATGTCTCGAACTCGCGGTGGCCATGGCAATGCTCAGCGATCTTTCTTCCCCTTCTTGAATCGAACGACATCGATTCGACCTCGTTCCCTCTCTTATTCGCGAGCGCACGCGTCTGACTCCCCACGTCGCCGAGTTCGCAACGACCCCATCGTCGCTTCCCCTATGCGATTTGAATCGCGATCCATTTTCCAACCCCGGTCGCGAGCTCGACCTCGCGAATGAACGATGGTCGTCGCCTGCTTCGATTCAAACGCGACTCACCCAAATTGCGAGCTACTGCGATGGTTTCCTCGAACAGAATTTTGCGAATGATACTCGCGATCGAACTACGGCCATTTGAGTTGTATTTCTTTGAATTCGATTTCTTTTGTTTTGAAGATTTAAAAGAAAGGATCTGCTATTTTAAAACGAAAGAAGAGGTGGTCGCGACTGATTTGTTTCGACTTTTGAATTGAACGAGAAAGGGGCTTCGGCCATTTTTTTTTGTTTGAATTTGCTTTTGAACGAACGGAAAAGGAATTGAAGAGGGATATTTAAAATTGGAAGGAGGTATGGGTTACACGATTTATTTTCGTGATTCTCGGCTTGATTAAAGGCTGAAGCAAAGGGAGATAACGTGTTTTGATATTGACACATTAAAATTTTAAATTCAAATTTAACTCGATTAAATCTCAAAGCGTTTACCTACCGTGCGGTCACATATCCACTCCGAAAAATATGAAATTGGAAATCCAGTAATAATTCAATATTACGGACCCAATGGAACTGGTTTCGTCGAATTCCGAGACTGTGCCCCGGAACACTATTTTCAAATATCAATTCGAACGATAAAATTTCAACTGAACAATTCAATTTCAAATTCGATTCTGAAGCTCCAATTATCTTCAGTATCATCAATATAAATATTAAAAGCTTTTCGAAGTATTTTTCTTCAACTTTAAATTGAAGAT
Organism: Allium fistulosum; assembly: GCA_030737815.1. Taxonomy (NCBI): domain Eukaryota; kingdom Viridiplantae; phylum Streptophyta; class Magnoliopsida; order Asparagales; family Amaryllidaceae; genus Allium; species Allium fistulosum. Next base: position 1,131,770,936 of record CM060901.1, read on the forward strand.
TCAAATTTTTATCCAGTTTCAATAGATTAAATTTTATAATTTAATCGCCAAATTCAAAGCTATATTCGGGATTCAAATTAAATCATCGTTCAAATATTTAAAATACATTAAATATTTTCAATTTAATTTGTTCGAAATTCTGGGTCGTTACAATGTACAAATGAACGGAATTAATATTGACAAACAAAAATATAAAACATACTTACCAAATTATTTTTTCATGTTCACCCATGCAAGTGCCTAATTATACAACCACTAGATGCGTTCATTAAGTTTTCATTTATGAGTTTACTTTCCCGAAACTTCGTCTTACCTTCAATGAGTTTTGAACTCCAAAAGAAATACAAGAATATGGATATTTGATCCATATACGATCACATATAAATGTTATATGGTGAATGATCACAATTTGTAATGTACGAAACCTCAATGAAATTATTTCATTGAAACAAGCAAGTAAACTACAGTGTGAAATCATGTATTCAATATGATTGATTACAATAATGATCTTGTTGTGTTAAATGTAACACTGAACCAAAGGCTACAAGATAGATCTATGAATTCGATCACTGAAATGTCTGTTTGATCAGTTTACATAAAGTGTAATTTACTTGATATCCTTAAAATTAAGAATGACCAAGTGCACTTATTTAAAGAGTTCATTATAATATTTTAGTAAGGACTTCCATTCAATGGTTCGACCATTTAGAAAGGAAATCAAATGTATATGAGTGGATATAACCTAAGGCACGGTTGGGCTGAAGATAGTGAATGGTCATTTCTGCTTCATAAAGAAACATCGAAAACGAGAATTGTAAAATAATAGTTAATGCTTAACATTGGAATGAGAAATTTTATTCCTATTCCAAAATGTATTTTCATATAGAACATTATTTTCTATGAGATTTATTCTTTTGAGTTTAAGATATTTAATCTAAAAACTCTTGACTGTAAAACAGTTACAGTTGATGGAATAAATATCCTACATTAAGTGGTTGAATGGACCTTCGTATTTTATAAACTGTTATAGTAATGGTGGAAATAGTGAGAGCATGACATATGACACTTATTGATCGGATCAAGCTACGGAAATTGTTTTCGTAAAACATACCAAACATCACTTATGAAATAATAATAACTTTTCAGTATTGATTGAAAAATAGACATAGTTTTATTTCAAATATTATGAATATTCATTATAAAATAAAGCTATAGACTGGTATTTTTGATGCATTGGGAAATACAGAAGTATCTAAATTTATTTGCAATTATTTTTGAATTATGGACTAAGCCATGGTTTTGAGAAATAATTTTTTGATTGTCTAATTATGAATCGACGCTAGTAAATTATATCTCAAAAAATTAAGGGCAAAGCACTTATTTTGTAGGAGCATGATAAGAGTTGATCAACTCTTCAAATTGATACGTATAGATGTATGCAATGGCAAGTCTAATAATACCAAAATGGTTCCACGTACCTCGTTCTATCCACCAATGAGTTATCACTGATATGGACATGTGCATTTGATACACACGTAGGGTATTTGTGATAAGCTCATATAGTATGAAACAGAAGTAAATAAAATAACATGTAATAGAAAATAAAATTGATTTGATTTGATCGAATAGGCGATTATATTGGAAAGAGTTCTGAAAGTACCTAAGAATGAGTAAAGATTCAATCGCAAAGTCACTACTCTCCATCATACATAATGGTTTATTGATAAGAAGTAATCGAACTTTTTTTTACAAAGTATGATATGGTGAGTGAAGTTGAGTTAGCTTCTTTTTATAAGTCGTGTATCTAAGAGTAGTACACAAGGTTAAAATTAATTTCATATAAATAATAGTTTACAAAATCATACAAGATAAGAGTTTATAAGAAACCCCAACATATCCTAAGCCAAGGAGTTGGCAAGTTATGTGAGTCAAAAGACTGCACATAATAATTGTTTGTAAGGGATCTTATATGAATCATCTCTAAAGGAGCTTGGGAATGACTGTAATTGGATGACCAATTTATGATTTAAACATGTATTGTAAACCAAAACTAAATCAATTTTATATAAAAGCAATTCATAAAGTGTTTATGAATACCAATTCCATTGCACTAAGAAACAACTGTTGTTTTGAGAAATACCAACTTCACAGCGAAGGAATATCTTTGATAAATTATTGGTATTAAAATGGATTTGGATACGATCTAAGGATAAAACTGATTACATGGGATGAAATTAAATTAACCTAACTTAAACGAACACATCGCATTAGAGTCTCTAATAAGTATTTTCATACGTTGAAGAGAAACTATGATTTTCATATCAATGTTGAGAATAGGTAATCCTTAGCTGTCGATTAAGCCATTAAAAGTATTGACTCTACGATAAGGTATGATGCATAAATCTGAAAAAGAATCCAAGTAGGTTATCCAAATATGATTTTGGTAGTTGTACCATAGGCATATGATCCATCGACCGTGAATGAGTCTTTAAAAGCAAGACAAATCCAATTGGAATATAATGAGCAATGTTAATAAAGAAAACATCACAAATTTCAATTGTTGAAATTTGCATAATATATTTTTATTTAATGGGCTCAAGTTAATTCAGATTTACTCACAAAATTATCATTTGGAATGACTTTGTATTTGGTACATATGTGTTGAAATAGAAAAATTATAAATAATGATTTAGAATGGACTGTTTGCACATAACAACCAAAGTATCTCGAAGTTAGTGGGAGCGATATTGAGTTTGTGGGTTTTAGGATATGATCCAAGAAATGATATGTAAGTAGCATTTTATAAACATCAGAATGGAATAATTATTTTGATATAAATATCGAATAGTTTGATTTTCAGTCAAAATGCAAAGGAAGCATGTATCCATAAGAAAGAACCACTAAATCAGTAATACTTTGATTGTTTAATACTCAATATTTGATTTGTAAATTATTTCTTTTATAGTAGGTATAAAGGATATTGGGAATGTCCTAGATGATAGTCAAAGACACCTTATTAAAATGCTTAATAAGGAACGTGTAAGATAGATTCCTTGGGTTTTAGCAATTGGAATTTGTCATACATCTTGTATTGTCTAAATTATCGTAATTTGCATATGTATTTGATAGATGAAAATATCAAATCCAAATTAAGATCACTAAATGGTAGTTTAGAGTATTCTCAAGTATTTACGAAATACTAGAGAATTATTTATAGAAATAATGAACTCCTTATGAAGTGGTGTATGAACTCAAACTTCATGAGTGATATTGAGCATAATATGTCAATATTAAATTCATGTTCAAACCTTAATTAAGAAGCTTTAAGTTGGAAATGTTCCAAATAAAACATTGTGGTTAATTCAACGAAAAGGCTAAGTACAGCGCCTTAAATAGCGCCATGATAAAACCAATGTATGAACAAAAATGCATACATTTATAGGTTAGCCGGGGGTGCTTCCAAGTATTAAGAATATTATCCTTGTTATTGTAGGATCGATTTCACCCTAGAGGGGGGTGAATAGGGTGATAATAAAAATTAATGCGGAAATAAATGTAGTAATTGCAGCACATATAATAGTAGAATAATAAAAGCAGAAATAGAATAACACAAATTTACCCAGCTTCAGCAAAACCTGCCTACATGCTGCCCCCAGGGTTTCTACTAGAAGTTAAGTAGTCAAACACTTACACACGTAAACTTGCGACACCCGCTAATGACTAACCTAACTCTACGCTCAAAACCCTACCACAACTCAGCCCCTGAGTTGCAAATTCTTGAACTACACCACCGTAGTTCGTAACCTAGTCACACGACTAGAGAGTTAATTTTTAAAGAAGGAAAATTACAATAAAACAAATACAAAACCCTAGTTATAAAATTGAAGCCCAAATAAAATTTATAAAGGTCGGCCCAATAAATATATAAAGAAGCGTTTCCTTTTATTTTATTCTTCTCTATGCAAAACTTCAGTCGATCCTTTCTTTCTTCGTTCCTCTTCCAAAAACTAAGGCTTTGTTCGATTGAAGCTTCGATTCAAAAATTGATCGATTGAACTGTGTTTTTGCTTCGAGTTGCTTCATCAATCGATTTGCTGGCTTTGATTAATATGCGGCTGCTCCAATTCAGTCGAGTTCAATTTGTGCTCTAAGTTGGTACGTGAATTTTTCCCTTTTTAATTCTCGACATCGATTCGAGTTATAAAAAAATTGATTTAAGAGTATACTCTGGATTTTTGTCTTGAACTTGAATACCCTTTGTTGATGATGTTAATGGGTATTTATAGGTATTGAGTCCCTAAAATTACATTCGTATATTTGTATTTGAATTTTCCTCGAATTGCTCTTGTTCATCCGATCTTTGCTTGAGTGCTTGTGATGAATTGTTGACTTGTTCGTGTTGGCTTTGGTTGAATATTTTTTAGTCGGTTCCGTTCATTACTCCTTTGACTTCGGCTCTTTGAATTTTTAGATCATGTATTGGGTTGACGTGATTTTTGACTTTTAAGTCACTGTTCAATTCACTGACTTGTTCAAATCGTATATGTATTGCTCCATTCCATAACTCATGGCTTCTGACATTATTTGAACTGCTACTTGCACTGTTTTGTAAAACTGTAAACTACTTCATTTGACCTTTGTTGACTGGTTCATTGAACTGATATATGTGTATACATATATATATATATATATATATGCATATATGTATACATGTGTATGTACTTCATGTTGTCTCTGGAGTAGTTCTTGTAATCTAGTTTCTTTATCTGATTACATTTTGTGGTGGCATATATATTTGTTGAACTTGCTGTTGCATATGTAATTGTGGTCTGGTTCATCACTGTTTGATCTGAAGCTTGATCTATGTTGCATTTGAGTCTTGTTGTATGTTGTAGCTGATGTTGTGTTCCACAATTTTAAGTATGCACCATATGTTGAAATTGAGTATGTCTTTGGTCGTTGCATTGCTCCGGTTCCATTAAGTTCACCATTATCCATGTTCATACTTGAGTTTGTCTCATTGAAGTCTGAATGCATTTTTGGTTGGGGTCTGGTCCTTTTGTAGAGTTTGTAACTAGTTGTTATGTATACATGTATGCATATATTTATATATATTCTGGTCTCATTTGAGCTGGTCGATGGTTCATGATGTAACTGGACTTTTCATTGTTTCATGCTATACTGCTTGTATTTGGTTGAGGCTTCATTGATTCACTGGAAATCTGGTTTTTGGTTCACTTCCATGTTAAAATTTTAAGTGGTCTTGTGTTTGAAACTGCCTTTGATCTAGTCTGTGCATGTGTGGGTTCATGTGGCCTTGTTCTTGTAACGACTCGGAGTTTTCGATCGCGAAAATTCCAGATAGTTAGGAAAAGAAGAAAGAGATAGAAGAAAAAGAAACAGAAACACAACACAGATTCTCACATTCGCAGCGGATTAAATATAATATCAAATAATAACAGTTTACAAAAGAATACTGTATCAGTTGATTACATTTTTATACACCAGAGTTACACTCATACACAAACACTGGACATATACAAATCACATGTCTCAGATAAACAGAAATAATATCACAGCGGAAACACTCCATACGTTCCTGCCATCCAGCTCGCCTTCTGAACTCCAGACGTCCTTACCTAAAAATCTGTAATACTCGGTCTGACCCGAGCATTACAACAAGGTAACACCCGGGTCAGGCTGGACCAGTGTGAGTAAACCCATCTAACATGAAATATTCAATATGAACTTATTTAAAACTCGGGGTAACATGTTCATCACTACAAGTTCACAACTTGCTATGGTCAACATTTATTTTCAATTCTTAAGTACCTTTACTTAGTTTTAAATGGTACAATCATTTAAATTATTCCATTTCTGCCTATTGATTTCACAAATCAATCTATAAAGAATCAATGTAGGTTACAAATCGAAGTGGGTTCGGGTATTTACTGATACCCGACCCCGGTCTCTTCGAATTCAATACCTTCTTAACCCAAGTTATTCAAGTGAAATACAATTCAACATTAAATACAAGATGTCACTTTTATACACAGCAATTCATCAACGATAGATAACCATACTATCACTGTCTATCCAAACATATCATATCAGAAAACATTTCATATCATAGATATCAACCAATTCAAGACATTTACATCATTCAATCATTCATAAGCAGGATTGATTACTTCCAAATTTAATTTAATTTATCTCTAATTAAATTAAATTCTAGTCTTTAATCACTTAGATTACTTACTTAACATTTATTAATTACAAACCGATTAATTAATCATCCTTTAATTATCATCTTAATTAATCTCCCTTGATTAATTATCCTTCAATTATATTAAGTAATTAGCTCTAAATTAATTACACAAATTAATTAACCTTTACTCATTCACATTAATCACATTTATCCTTCATTAATTACTCAAATTTATTATCCTATAATCACTTACCTTGATTAATCAACCCTTTAATTAATTACACTAAGTAATTAATTCTCAATTACTTCCCTTAAGTAATTTATCTTTAATTACTTTCATCAAGTAATTATCTAATTAATTAACCTCTAATTATCAATTAGTTAATCTTATTTCTTAATTAATTAATCCATTAATTATCCATTAATTACTCACTAAGTAATTACACTTCAATAATTACATTAAGTAATTATACTTAACCATCCTCAAGTAATTCTCTATAATTAATTAAACTTAATTAATTAACTAAAATTAACCACATTAACTTAATTAATTACACTGAGTAATTAATTCCTTTAAATTACTTCATTAGGCAATTACCTTTAATAATTCTTTAAATTAAGTAATTAACCTCTTAATTACTTATTACTTAATTATTCCTTAATTAATTAACCTTGATTAATTTATCCTCAATTAAGTAATCAATTACACTTAATTAATTACACAAATTAATGCATCTTAATTAAATTACTTATCTTACTTAAATTACTACACTGAGTAATCATTTTAGTTTCAAACCTGAACAAATTTAAAAATGCCGGAAACAAAAATATTCTGAGCAATCAACATATTCCCGAGATAGACACGAGACAACCCTCGCGCGGACTCGAAGCCACCAAAACAAGGCCTCCCCACTTCGACACACTGAGTCGAACACGTGAAAAATCACGAAACACTCCGGGTCAACATCTCATTTCCCAAACCCATACACTCTGATGCACACGATGGCCACCGTGCACGTGCACGGCAACCCCAGCCCCCTCTGATCATCATTCGGGCCTTCAACAAGTCGACGTCGAACTCGACTTCTTCCTCAACCACCCAGAAATGAAGATCGAATCGAAAAACGAAATCAAGCTACCAGGCCAAAGCCTGGATTTCCACCATCATCGGAAATTCCAAATCGCCGACGATCCCATCATTGATGAACCCTGCCGACCCCACTAGAGAGTCGCCTCATCCTCCTACATCGATCCCCCACCGTGTGATCCGACTCGATGCGCCCCAGTCGCCGTAACCACCTCGTCAAACCCGACCACCAAAATCACCAGAAAACCCTACTTCTCTCTGCTCCGGCCACCACGGCCATTATTAAATCCCCACGCCATTTTTCTAGAGATCACCAGGCCACCCGCTACCCCCAGCTCAAACCCTGAGACTTATCACCTCGCCGATCGCCAGAAATCGAAGAAAAATCGATTTCCGTTCATCTCAAAATTTCTTTCCAACCCAAACTTAAAAATTAAGATATTATCATTAAAAATCACCATTTCCAAATACGAATCAGATTATATAAATTAAACGTGGAATTTACATACTTGATTTTCTGACTTTACTTGATCATCACTGTAATATCCTCTTTTCGAAGTGATTTCTTAATATATACACTTGAACACTATTTTTAAAAATGAAATTACATCCATAGAAACATTTTCTCTTTAATGATCATAACCAGAAATTGATTGGAGAAAGAGGGTTTGATTTTTAAATCTTGATTTAGTCCGTGAAATCAAAAACAGGGGTAGGCTCATCTATAAACAAACATGCACGCAGATATATCTCATATATACAGACATGCAAGCACATTTTAAATCCATACAAACATTTTCACAACATACTTTCAAATATTTATCACATGCAAATAGGTTTAAGATTTAAAAAGGGTAGTTTACTTACAGATTAAAGAGCAGAGGCTTTTCCTGGAAGCAGTTTTGATTTTTGAACTGAATTTACTTACTAGATGATCCCGACTTTGATTGGTTTTAACTGATGATCTGAAACTTGGTTGTTGCTTGATTAACTTGTTTGAACTTTGATTTGCTTCAAGTTTTCTTGCTTTGATTTTAATGGAAGAACTTTGCTTTATTATGTTCGAGTCCATGAAAGAATGAGGCAAGGCAGTAGCATTTGTAAGGAAAGGCAGATTGTAGTTTTCCTTGTACAGTAAGCTTCCTTGGTCAGAGATTTTCTTTTGATCTGATTTGATTTTTGTGTGCTTGATGAGATAGCATTTATTGCGTGTGTTCCCCCTTAAGTTTACATGCATATTCACTCTATGAATATACATATCTCATACATATGTTTGCCATCTTCTAGATATTTACATTTTATCACTTCCATTATTCATATAATCTGTATACTAATGCATTTACTTATGTACATTTTGTCATTTTTATAAATATGCATATATACCTCCCCGTTTATATTGTTATTTTCATATATATTATTTCCTATGAGCATACAATATATATATTTGTACATTTATATACATATATATATATACTATCAAATGCCATAAAGTTAGTATATCTCTATTGATATATTAATGGATATTTTACCTTTAATTCCTGTGGTAGAGTATACATATATAAATATATTCTTTATTTCTAGCTTTTAATTCAATTTATATATGTTAATCGTCAGAAATTTATTTATTCGATTAATCAAAATTAATATTTCAATAATTTAAATTATTTAATTTCCCCAAGTAACAGATGTCGGAAAACTTGGGTCGTCACAGTTCTGTTCTTGTATCATTATAGAGTCAGCATTCATGTTGATCTTGTACTCTAGGCATGCTGCTTGTACATGTCTCTCAAACCATGTTTCTATTCTCTGGCATCACTCTAAGTCTGGTTGTCTTAATACATGCCATTGCTTTGAGTTTGGATGCTGTTGACCTTGTTTGTGTTCTTGTAGTCATGTTCATGCCTGAACATTTTACTATGTTGATTTAGAGACTTCATGTTGGCCTTGCTCGTTGATCTGGTCTGGTGCACATATTCATGTATATACATGCATACATATTTGAGATGCATGTATATATATATGTATGCTGTATGGTTCCTGCTTCAGGTAATTTCTTTTTCCGAGTCTCCTCACTTTGTTCATATGCACTGAATCCATCTTCATGTTACATAGTGTGATCTGGTTGTGTACAATTGAGTCCATCTCGCGTGGTTCCTTTGTATAGACTTCATCTCATGCTTGTGCACTTGTTTGTACAATCATTGTGCTTCACTTTGCTAGATGTGGTGGTCTGGGTTCAAGTGTTGTTTTGACTTGAGTCTGGACTGGTTCTTGTTGGTTGAGTCCACTGCTCTATTGCTTTGAGTCATAAATTGATATAATTCACGTGCTCACTTGTCTTAAGTTACAACTGAACACATTCCTTTGGTCTGGTTTAATATTGAATCTGGTTTTATTCATATTCATGTGTACTGATGTCTCTTGGCTGAAATTGGAGATGCTGAGGCAGTGCACATGTGTACGTGTACACGTGTGTATATGCAGGTTCTAGTGCATTTGAAACTTTGTGACTTGTTTTCGTATTGCACCTGAGTTGAATCTAGCCTCAGCTCGGGTTTGACCTTATGCTCACATGTCCCTACAATTTTATCAAGTGTATATCGGTGTGCACGGCCTTGTGGCATGTACAGTGATACACTGTGCATGTCACAAGTTGTTCATGTAATATGAATTCAAAATAAATAAATTATGAACAACCCAAATAGTTGAGGCAAATAACATTTTCAAAAAGCATTTTATCATACACTGCAAAATATTTCTTTTTCAATTTTACTGCGTTAGTGTTTATTTTGCAGATAATTCAGATGTTGGATATAAACTGCAATAGAGTTGAAGAACAAATATGAGTGAATGAGTGATATGTAGTGAGATGATAAATTGTAAATTGAAATTTGTGATGTAATCAAAATTGTATTGTAAAATGACAATGTGTAAATGTATAGTGGGAGCTTAAATTTGTACTATTCGAATTTGTAATAAAATATTTGTTTGAATATGAATTATGTATTATTTATTTTATTCAACAAATATTTATTTAATTATGTGAAAAATAAAATAGTACAATAACAAATACATTTAAACGAATATATATATATGTGTGTGTTTATTATCATCAAACAAAAATCATATACTAGCATATTCTACAATCTCCCCCTTTTGATGATAACAAACATATATTAAGATTTTGACTCTATTAAATGTATTTGATTTTGATGAATTACATTTGCTCCCCCTATTTGAATGCTCCCCCTACACCAAAGCTCCCCCTTCACATATGCATTAAAATAGACAAAAAAAATGCAAATGAACCTAGATGGGAATATGCAAATAAAAAAATATGACTTGACTTATTTGCCAAAATCTTAACTTCTCTCCCCCTTTTGTTTTCAGCAAAAGAGTAATAGTGTTAGAAAAAATAGAGATAAAGTGATAGACATTAATACAACATTAATACCTAAACGAGTATAAATATTAAATTTCAATAAAAAAATCAAACCAAAATCATAAATACTCTGTTAGGCGCATATTCCACTTTAGAGTGATAGGGGTGATGTCGGTATATAAAACCATAAAGTTGTATCTATTTGTGGTATATTTATGATAGGAATTTGAATACTTACTAACCATGCATAACCGTTAGGACTTTTAAATGAGATTAGTAGTATTCCCAATTTTATTTTAAAAAAAATGAATTTCAAGTGTCTTCTAACTACGCATAACCATGAGAACTTTTAAATGGGATTAGAATCAACTCGTCTATTTAATAATCAATTTTGATATATGTTCCATACATGCATAACAGTGAGGACTTTTAAATGAGCATGAAAGCACATAATCAAAAATTCCAAGTAATTCACCCATGCATAACCGTGAGAACTTTTAAATAAGAGCGAATACTTTGGATAATTTTATTGCTAATTAATTTTAAAAAAACGAATAATTTCCTGTTTAAAATACCACATTTTGACATACTATATTGGATTTTGATGAGTGATGATCGTTAGAAATATGATAGAAATAGAGATGGTCATATAATTTTTACCAATCAAATTTATTACAAATTTTGTTTAAATTTTTGAAGAAAATTACTTTGAAGAAATTTACTACATATACTGTCTCAAGTCAAAATGTATAATTAATATCAACACTCATCATTTTTTCAATCACTATTTATCTTTTCGATAATCAGTAGGGAGTCGGATTAGTTAATGTATTCATTTAAGATCCAATCCAAAAATAAAAAATCGAATTTCCAAAATCCCCAAACTAAAATGAAGTCGACAAAAATTATTTTCTGGAACGGGTTTTATGAAAAAAAATGTAGGCCAATTGAAAATCAATTAAAATGAAAATTATGCGGATATTTTATATGGAAATGTGATGCAACTAATGAATGTCTCAACATAAAACACATTTCACTAGTAATTTTTCTATCAACTAGACTACCAACAGAATCTGCATCTGAATACCCCTTTAAACACAGTTATCATAAATTGGATATCATAGACCAGACCGTGAAGTTGCAACAAATACCTTATAATCATTTTACAGCTTTTATAATGTGATTCCTTAAGGATTTGATTAAAACGTGCACATTAACAACTAGTGAACATAGTGTCGGATCTAGAAGCAGTAAGATAAACAAATATATATATATATATATATATATATATATCCATGTGTATCGAGAGTAATCAACAACCAATACAAAACAACATCTCTTACCACCTAAACTTGCAATATCGTTAGTCCAAACAAATCTATATGAATTAGTTTAAGGATGAAAAGATGATTGGTCAAAAAAATTTCATAATTCAGAATCAAAACCAACATTCATTTCCTTATCACATAACTGGCTGATTTAAATCAAATTACGGTGCAGCTTTTCAACATTTAATATATCGTTCAAGATAAATGTATCGTTGCCTATTTTACCTTTACCGATAATTTTTCGTTGTTACCCATTGTGACTCTGCCACCTTTGTACTAGGCTATGGAACTTTGATTTGTCGCCCGTCGTGTGCCTGGAATAGCCAGAATCCAGGTAACACTGTTGTTGTTTCTTAGCCTGCCACCATACCTACACGAGGAAAGATTTTTGTGACCTATTTGTTTTTATAGGTTCATGATTGTTAGTGACAAACGATTTTGAAAAATAAGTTTGTGTTGACCCAAGTCAATTTATATTTGTTCCTTTTGGCACCCAGATTTGTTTGACTTTAAGGGATTTTGTATTCGTGCCTTTTAGAACCCAAATCGGTATGGTTTTCACATGTTTGGGTCTATACCAGCAATTATTGTGATTGTGTCCAGTTTTTCCAAAAATCGTGCACTTGGAATTGACTTGATTAATTTCACTTCTAACACGTTCAGATTGATTATACCCAAGTCCATGTCTAACAGTATTGATAGTTTGTTTCCCTATTACCATATTTAGTGATTTTTCTCCTTTGGAGAATTTTCCAAAGGTTGTAGACAATTGTTGGACTTGTGTTTTAAGTGATTCATTTTCATTCAATAACAGAGTGCACTTTTTAATAAAATTTTCTCTCCTAGTTTTTTCACTTTCTTTCAAAATCAGAATTTCATTTTCAAGTGATTTAATTTTAATTTCTGATTTCTTAGTTTCTTCTTCAAGCGATGGACAATTATCACACTTAAGGCTCTTATTTCGATAGTTTTTAACCAATTGATCAAGATGTTTGTTTAATTCTATCAAACTATTTCTTTGTGATTCAATTTTAGCATACTTCTCCCTAAGTCTTTCAAAACAGCCATTTACTTCATGAAAATATATAAGTAATTCCGAATGAGTAAGTTTTGATACCTCGCTTGGCTCGTCATCATGACTATCAGTTGTTTCTCCTTGAAAACACAAAATTTTCTTTTTCACTATCACTGCCAGTGCTTTTATCAGCTTCATTAGTTTCATCCCAAGTAGCTGCAAAACTTCTCCTTTTTGGTTTCTTTCCTTGGCTAAGTCGATTCTGAGGATAATTGGACTTGATGTGACCAGGTTAGTTGCACTTGTGACATATGATCTCCTACTCTTCTGAGTTGTCTAGTACTTTGACTATTCTGCTTTTCAATTGTTGATTTAGAGCTAATTTCTGTATTTGTGATTCCACCTTTTGAATCTCTTTACTAATAGTGCCAGTTCGGTTGCTCCATCATCATCGTCGTCATCTTCACTTTCCATTGTTCCTTTGAGAGCTATTGATTTCTTTCGCGTATCACCTCTTTCGCATTCTTCCTTGAATTTGATTTCTAGCTCATAAGTGTTGAGATTTCTGATGAGTTCTTCAACTTTAATTTGTTTCAGATCTTTTGATTCTTGAATGGCAGTAACTTTCGCTTCAAAATTTCATGGAAGGACTTTGAGGATTTTTTGGACGATTTCTAATTCTGTGTATGGTTTTCCGAGAGCTTTTGATTTGTATACAAGATTAGAAAGTCGTCCATACATCTCTTTGACATTTTCATCCTTGGCCATTGTGAAGTTCTCGTATTCGCTACTGAGCATAGCAAGGCGAGATTCTTTGACTTGAGAGGTTCCTTCGTGAGTCACTTCAAGTGTGTGCCAAATTTGCTGCGTAGTTAGACAATGTGAGACGAGATTAAATTCAATTTGATCTAATAAACAAATAATAGAATTCATAGCTTTAGCGTTAGCATTCTGCATTTTATTTTCAAGATCTATCCATCGATCCATCGGTTTTTTAATTTCTTGATTATCTACCACTATAGTTGGTGTCCTATATCCCGTCTTAAAAATATTCCATGCATCTATGGTTTTCAGAAAAAATTTCATTCTATTTTTCCAGTAAGCATATTCACCATTGAACATGGGTGGTCTAACTATGGACTGACCCTCAGCAAAAGCATTACTAAGAAGCCATGAAAAAATCAAATTTTTAAAACAAAAATTGGTTTTTGAAAAATCAAAATTTTAAAACAAAAAATGGTTTTTGTTCCTAGCTATGATACCACTTATAGGATCGATTTCACCCTAGAAAGAGGGTGAATAGGGTGATAATAAAAATTAATGCGGAAATAAATATAGTAATTGCAGCACAGATAATAGCAGAATAATAAAAGCAGAAATAGAATAACATAGATTTACCCAGCTTCGGCAAAACCTGCCTATGTGCTGCCCCAAGGTTTCTACAAGAAATTAAGTAGTCAGACGCTTACACACATAAACTTGCGACACCCGCTAACGACTAACCTAACTCTACGCTCAAAACCCTGCCACAACTCAGCCCCTGAGTTGCGAATTCTCGAACTACACCACCGTAGTTCGTAACCTAGTCACATGACTAGAGAGTTAATTTTCAAAGAAGGAAAATTACAATAAAAAAATACAAAACCCTGGTTATAAAATTGAAGCCCAAATAAAATTTATAAAGGCCGGCCCAATAAAAATATAAAGAAGCGTTCCCCTTTATTTTTTTTCTCTATGCAAAACTTCGGTCCATCCTTTCTTTCTTCGTTCCTCTTCAAAAAACTAGGGCTTTGTTCGATTGAAGCTCCGATTCAAAAATTGATCGATTGAACTATGTTTTCGCTTCGAGTTACTTCGTCAATCGATTTGCTGGCTTTGATTAATATGCGGCTGCTCTAATTCAGTCGAGTTCAATTTGTGCTCTGAGTTGGTACATGAAGTTTTCCCTTTTTAATTCTCGACTTCGATTCAAGTTATAAAATCATTTTTGATTTAAGAGTATACTCTGGATTTTTGTATTGAACTCGAATACCCTTTGCTGATGATGTTAATGGGTAGATTGAATCCGTAAAATTACGTTCGTATATTTGTATTTGAATTCTTCTCGAATTGCTCTTGTTCATCTGATCTTTGCTTGAGTGCTTGTGATGAATTGTTGACTTGTTCGTGTTGGCTTTGCTTGAATATTTTTTAGTCGGTTCCGATCATTACTCCTTTGACTCGGCTATTTGAATTTTGAGATCATGTATTGGGTTGATGTGATTTTTGACTTTTAAATCATTGTTCAATTCACTGACTTGTTCAAATCGTATATGCATTGCTCCATTCACGACTCACGGCTTCTGACATTATTTGAACTGCTACTTGCACTATTTTGTAAAACTGTAAACTGCTTCATTTGACCTTTGTTGACTGGTTCATTGAACTGATATATGTGTATACATATATATATGCATATATGTATACATGTGTATGTACTTCATGTTGTCTTTGGAGTAATTCTTGTAATCTGGTTTATTTTTCTGATTACATTTTGTGGTGGCATATATATTTGTTGAACTTGATGTTGCATATGTAATTGTAGTCTGGTTCATCACTGTTTGATCTGAAGCTTGATCTATGTTGCATTTGAGTCTTGTTGTATGTTGTAGCTGATGTTGTATTCCATAATTTTAAGTATGCACCATATGTTGAAATTGAGTATGTCTTTGGTCATTGCATTGCTCTGGTTCCATTAAGTTCACCATTGTCCATGTTTATACTTGAGTTTGTCTCGTTGAAGTCTGAATGCATTTGTGGTTGGGGTCTGGTCCTTTTGTAGAGTTTGTATCTAGGTTATGTATACATGTGTGCATACATGTATATATATTCTGGTCTCATTTGAGTTGGTCGCTGGTTCATGATGTAACTGGACTTTTCATTGTTTCATGCTATACTACTTGTATTTGGTTGAGGCTTCATTGATTCACTAGAAATCTGGTTTTTGGTTCACTTCCATGTTGAAATTTGAAGTGTTCTTGTTATTGTAACTGCCTTTGATCTAGTCTGTGCTTGTGTAGGTTCATGTGGCCTTGTTTTGTTCTTGTATCATTATAGAGTCTGCATTCATGTTGATCTTGTAGTCTAGGCCTGCTGCTTGTACATGTCTCTCAAACCATGTTTCTATTCTCTGGCATCACTCTAAGTCTGGTTGTCTTGATACATGCCATTTCTTTGAGTCTGGATGTTGTTGACCTTGTTTGTGTTCTTGTAGTCATGTTCGTGCCTGAACATTTTATTGTGTTGATTTAGAGACTTCATGTTGGCCTTGCTCGTTTATCTGGTCTAGTGCACATATTCATGTATATACATGCATACATATGTGAGATGCATGTATATATGTATGTTGTATGGTTCTTGCTTTTGGTAATTTCTTTTTTGAGTCTCCTCACTTTGTTCATATGCACTGAATCCATCTTCATGTTACATAGTGCGATCTGGTTGTGTACATTTGAGTCCATCTCGTGTGGTTCCTTTGTGTAGCCTTCATCTCGTGCTTGTGCACTTGTTTGTACAGTCCTTGTACTTCACTTTTCTACATGTGGTGGTCTGGGTTCAAGTCTTGTTTTGACTTGAGTCTGGACTGGTTCTTGTTGGTTGAGTCCACTGCTCTATTGCTTTGAGTCATACTTGAGATAATTCACGTGCTCACTTGTCTTAATTAATAACTGAACACATTCCTTTGGTCTGGTTTAATATTGAATCTGGTTTTATTCATATTCATGTGTACTGATGTCTCTTGGTTGAAATTGGAGATGCTGAGGCAGTGCACATATGTACGTGTACAAATGTGTATATGCAGGCTCTAGTGCATTTGAAACTTTGTGACTTGTTTTCGTATTGCACCTGAGTTGAATCCAGCCTCGGCTCGGGTTTGACCTTGTGCTCACATGTTCCTGCAATTTTATCAAGTGTGTATCAGTGTGCACGGCCTTATGGCATGTACAGTGATACACTATGCATGTCACAAGTTGTTCGTGTAAGATGAATTCAAAATAAATAAATTACGAACAACCCAAATAGCTGAGGCAAATAACATTTTCAAAAACACATTTTATCGTACACTGCATAATATATTTTTTTCAATTTTACTGCGTTAGTGTTTATTTTGCAGATAATTCAGATGCTGGATACAAACTGGAATAGAGTTGAAGAACAAATACGAGTGAATGAGTGATATGTAGTGAGATGGTAAATTGTAAATCGAAATTTGTGATGTAATCGAAATTGTATTGTAAAATGACAATGTGTAAATATATAGTGAGAGCTTAAATTTGTACTATTCGAACTTGTAATAAAATATTTGTTTGAATAAAATATTTGTTTGAATATGAATTTTGTGTTATTTATTTTATTCAACAAATATTTATTTAAACGAATATATATATATATATGCTTATTATCATCAAACAAAATCATATACTAGCATACTCTACAGTTATATGATAATAATGTAATAACAAGAGCTCACTAAAGGTCGAGAAACACACTTCGAATTGTTCCACATGATAAATGTAGTTTATCAGCATTTGAGAGAGTTGATTGACCGAGTAGATAGTTAAACAACATAGCAGGTCCATTCACAAAGGATCTAACCCGATCAATTCTCATCAAAATGGTCAAAGGAATGAAATTAGGATTCCATAATTGACCCCAAGTGCAAGTCAAAGATTGATCGAGTTAGAAGTATGCCCTAGAGGCAATTACGTAATTATTACAGAATTATTGCATATATCTAATCAATAATCAATCTTGTTCGAATAAAAAGGTGTTTTCTATCTATTATATACCTGATATAATGTGTTATATATTAATTAACCCATTTAATTAAAAGTATATTTAATAGAAAATTCATAAATGATATGTTTTGTGATAGTAGTTACAATACGTTGTAACCATGAGTGATTTATCGTAATAAAATAAACATATCGTTTAAAATATTCCTAGTCAAGATGCATCGAAACCGAATATCGATGTATCCATTGAGACTAGAGTACGTAACACTCTCCAAATGTTGGGCAGTGTATTACTTAAGACTGCTGGGGGCACCAAGGTGTTGCATACTAACAGTTTTTGGATAACTATGGAATGACTTACTCAATAGTTTTCTGTTGGTTAATATAACTAAGGTCAAATGAAAAATATCGATGTGTCAAAGTTACATAGTTCTCTTGACTTGAGAATACTATTGATCTTTGATGTCGAATCCCTACTTTGATTTTAATTAAATTATGGCATGACGTCCATCGAACAACCATAGTTGGGTCGATTGAAAGCATTGGAAGTGAAACACTATCAAAGAGAGGAATCGTCTTCTCGGTTATATGAGGTTAGTATCACGATCAACTGAAGTCAATTCAAAGTTGAAATCTCTATCCAGAATAGTATGATTAATAATGATTAGTATTATTGAACCAAGGAATTTGAGTTTGGACTATATAGTTGAATATGAACGATATTGGAATTTTGACCATTACCAAATTCCATAAGTTCAAAGTGGTAGAGTTTTAACGAAGAGAATTGGTGTAACTAATAGTCATGATCGGGTAAAGCTTAATAAAATAAAATTGGATTTTACCGAAACTAAGTAAGCGATAAATTTGGCCAAAATGTCACATCACCTACCAAGTGACGTGTGAACATTAATATTCAAATAGTTCGATATTAATCGCTGACCAAATTTACACCTAAAGAGTCACACAACTGAAACGTTGAATACTCCTTTGACCAAATAATTTAATTAATTTGAAATTGTTATAAATTAATTAAATGTCTATGAAGTATTAATTTTATTTTATGTGTTGAACAATATTAAATATGTTTATAACAGTTATAAATATATTAATCGATATACGATATCTATACATGTTTAAATTGGATTTAAATGCAATAAAATTTGTTCGGGCTCAAAATAGGTTTGAAGTCCATATAGGTAAGGGGAATTCAGCCATGGTAAGACTAGGTAGAGAGCGGCTATGATGTATGAGAATGGGTTGGGTTTTGATTGGGTAAGAGGTAGAGAATGGGTAAGAGAAAAGAGTGGATCTTGATCCTACTTTTTCTCTCCACTCTCTCCTCTATGAATAGATCATAATCCTCATTCTTCTAAGTACTTTTACAGCCTTCTCCCTTCTCCTTGCTGGTTAAAAATAACCCCCTTCTCTCCTCTAATTTTTCAAGCTCAAATCAAATAAATTAAAAGCCATTTGATAACCAATGGTCAATAATTCAAAGCTAGCACCTTTAGAATTCGAATAGGATTCAAAGGAGCTTGTATCTTCTTTTCAACGTGTACTCAATAGGTCTTGGTGAAGGTATGCCTCTGATTTACAAATATAAATCTATATCACGTGATGTTTAGATCGATAGGTGACGAATTTAGTATATCGGTGCTCTATCATATATTAGATAGTTGAATATATAGTGGTGCATTTATATATATGGTTATATATAAAAAATTGTACACGTATTGATATTAAAGCTCAGACCAAATAATAAAAAACATTTTTTTAATTAAATAATATCATACATAATCAATCAATCAATCAATTATTCCTAAAGATTAAAATCATATAATAAACATTTTAAAATTTATAAAAAGAATTCTACATAATTATTATTTGACAGCATGAAAACTTTATTTTAATATATATTTTTATTTATTATATATTTAAATATCAATATAACTATTTATTTAACTAGAAATTAATTATATAAATAAATAATATATATATATAATATGATAAAAAAAGTAAGTATAATAACAGTATGTAATATTTAGATTTCAAAAAATGCTTTTTTTAATTATTTTAACAATTATTGGAATTAGTTTTTAAATTTATTTTATAATGGTTTATATAAAATTAATTTTAATTTTAAAAAAATTTCTGATTTCATGAGCTTCCAATATGCATGCACTAATTTTATAAAATTTAACATTTATGTATTTATATATATTTAAATTATTTTTTAAGTTCATTTTATAATTTTTTATTTAAAATTATTTCATAAATAAAAAATTAACTTTTTCCCTAATGTTGTGAGCTTACACTAAGCTTACACTAATTTTATAAATTTATTATTTATATGTTTATGTATATTATATATATTTATGTATATTATATATATATTTATGTATATAAACAAGTATTGTATATTTATATATAATTATCATTAAAAAAATAAAAAATAAAATATTTTTCTCTATTATAATTTCGGTTGTGCAGCGGCAAAAAAATTTATTATTAAATTATTTTATTTTAATTATTAAATAATTTTATAATTAATATACATAAACATTTGTACAAATATATTTTAAATATTTTATATAAATTATTATAATTATTATTTTCGCATATATACGTATATGATTAAATTTTACAAACGCATAATTGTATATGTCCGTGTGTGTGTGTGTTATTTGATGCATATGGATACATTCATTTAGACATCACATAGAGGGGCTAACATGTCCGTTGCAATGTAAATTCCAACACTTATATACAGGCATTTCAAACATTACACGGATTGATATGTTACACATGCATATATATATATATATGATACACATATATTTATAATATAATAATAACATAATATTAAAATAAAACTACATTATAAATTTGAATAAAATATTGATTTTATTTAAAATAAGGTTAGAAATGTTCTAAATGAATTAGATTTCATAAGCTCAATAAAGATCCAAACTGGCAACAAACTTTGACATTCACTTATTTCTTCAGATGCAGGCTGGCTTAATGCCAACAATTGTGACAGTCCCATATGATATACTTAGACAGATATATTTAGACACTATATTAAAATGTTTAATGTGGAGCATCTGAGATGGATTCCTTATGCATTGGCAATATGAATTATCACATATGATATGTACTCTACCGTACCACATTTCACATACATACTTGGTACATTAGGAGAATATCAGATCAAAATTATGATCACTAAATAGCAGTTAAGAGCATTCTCGAGCATTTACGAAATACTAGAGAAATGTTTGTAGAAACAATGAACTCCTTATGAATGAGTATTTGGACTCGAACTCCTTAAGTGATATCGAGTATAATATGTCAATCCAAAATTCATATTCAATCTTAGTTAAGGAGCTTTAAGATAGAATTTTTCCAAATGAAAGGTTATGGCTGATCCAACTAAAAGGCTAAGTACTTCGCCTTGAATAATTTCGTAGTAAAAACTGTATGTGTATATAATGCACGAATTTATTACCGAGCTAAGAGTTATCCCAAATGTTGAGAATCCTACAACTTTATTTTGTGAAAATAATGGCATGATAAGGATCGTGAAAAAAACCTAGAGCTTGCTAGAAGTTGAGAAACATACTCCAAAAAGTTTCACATAATAAACGCAGTTTATTTGCGTTGGAGAGAGTTGATTGACAAAGCAGATAATCAAGGCAATATAACATATCCTTTTACTAAGAGACTAGCTTGATCGTTTTAAGAAAACTAATCGAATGAATGAGACAGAGATTCTATAATTAGCCCCAAGTGCAAGTGGGAGCTTGCGAGACTTAGGGGTTTGCCCTAGGGGCAATTATGTTTGTTACATATATCTAACTTTATAACCAATATTGTTCATAATAAAGGTGTTTAATTTTATATTATATACTTGTTATATTGTGATATATTAATTAAATAATTAACTAAGTATATTGATATAGAAAATTCTTAAATGATATATCATGTGATAATAATTACAACGAGTTGTACTCATGAGAAGATTACCACAATATAAAATAACATATTATTTTAAATATTCTTGGTTAAGATGTTTCGAGAAAGGATGTTTGAACCAAAAATGGCACAAACACCCAATAGAAAGTAGAAGAGAATAAACAGTGAAGAAAATAAATTAAAACGAGTAAGAAATGAACACATAGAGGTTTATAGTGGTTTGGCAAACTCCAGCCTACGTCCACTTAATGATTTTATTGCTTGACTTCTGACTTGAGGGCAGAAGTTCTAAGAGGTTGGTGAAACTTCGACACTTAGATTTTCAAAATTACAAGAATATAGGTAGAGTAGAACTAAAGCCAAAAGATCCTGAAAAATGAGCCCAACCCTTCTATTTATAGAGGTAGAGAGCCTTAAATCTTGCACGAAATATCTTCAGGCCATTCTCCTTGCAATAGACCAGTTCTCTATGAAGATAGGGGTGCCATGTCATCAAATATCATAGGTCAATACGACTCCATGGGTAGGGGTCGGTACCGACCCCTAAGTTTGCCAAATTAGCCGCCTTCGACTCTTTGCTTTGCTTATCTTGTGGTTAGCTTCGTGATTCCATGGTTGTTTGCATCAATAATAGCTTGTTTTGAAGTCCAAATGATGGAGTTGTAGATGAACAAATTTGCTGATTCAGGAGTTCGTAGAGATTTGTCGAGAATTGTATTAGATAAACAAAACAACATTCTAAATAGGATTATAACATCATGTAGTGTAGATAGGCAGAATATGGGAAGGTTTGGAGAAGGTTATGGGTCGGTACCGACCTCTAAGGATGGGTCGGTATCGAACCCATACTTATGGGAGATGGGCCTTTGGAATTTTTGTGGTAGTTTGGTATTTGTGTTGTTATCTTGGATGTAATTGGGTTTTGGGCTTCGTGGTCATCTCTCCAAGCAGCTTTCCTTGATAACTTTGAAGTTTAACTAGTCGGATTTGTCCATATATTGCCTGGTCAAAAGTCGAGTTAACACTTGCCTTCCAAATCATGCCTTGCGAATGGAAGGTGTACATTGCTCAAGAGCAAATGTGATGTCAATCTTCGATAGTTGAGTCTCTGCTACTTTAATCTTGGTGAATCGTCCAGTTCCTTTGGGTTCACTTGTCAATCATAGGTCAGACTAGTCATAGCCTAAGGCTCTAGACTCTACTTAAGTATTGTCTATACATCGTCACAATTCTGATTTCATTTGGCGTCATTACAACACATATCAAAACCATCCCATGTTCATCTTGGATTTACATCGCTATCATTCCGATTTCATTCAAAGTTATTACATATCAAAATCATCCCGTGTTCATCGAGGATTTATCTGTTTTATTCTAATTTCAAGGCGTTCAAATCCTTATATCAAATCAATATATTTTTTAAGGTTTAATCTTTGTGGATCGCTTCTGATTCAATTTTATGCACGATTTCTTCGAATTGTTCAATGTTTAGTTATCAATATGTGATCTCTCCACATAGTTCTATAGTTATTTTAGCGTGCAATCTCTTTGGATCGTTAATCGATCTTGTGGCCATTTATAGCCGATAGTTAAATCCGCGATCTCTTCGGATCGTTAATTGAGGTCGTGGTCATTCGGGACTAGTAATCAAACCATAGTCTCTATGGATGGTTAATCAAATCCATGGTTGTTCTGGGCTGATAATCAAATCTGTGGTCTCTCCGGACTGTTAATCAATTCCATGGACGTTCAAGGCCGATAATCAAATCCATGGTCTCTCCAAACCCTTGTCGAGCCTAATCCGCTCGCTCTCCAACGAGAGGACTCAATGATAAGCAAGCCCATCCAGTCACTCTCCAGCGAAGTGACCTACTTCCTTTACTCCGGTCCCGACCTTCCGGTCGGAACTTAACGCGATCAAAATCCATGGCCTCTCGGGACCCATGTTGAGCCCAATCTGCTTGCTCTCCGATGAGGTGACTCAATGACAAGTAAGCTTATCCGCTTACGCTCCGGCGAGGGGACTTACTTCTTGTACTCCGGCCCCGTTTCTTCGGATGGTACTTTATAGCAATTAATTTTGTACAAGTTTATCCACTCGCGCTCCGACGAGGGGACTTGTAAGTTGCACATCGGTCTCGCCTTTCCAGTTTAAAGTGATTAATATCAGTCATCACATTCAACGTGGATCTCAATAATCAAATTCAAATACTAAGAAACAAAAAGTCAAATACTACGATAGATGCCTCTTCGAGCGTTACAGCCTAGCATCCAGCTCAGAGCATGCCTAGGGACTGTTTGAGATCCCGTACATGAGTAAGTGACTAGACTTTATTATTGCATGGTTTATTGGAAAGGGGAAATAGAGTGCAAGAACAAAACCTGATTCCTTGCCATTCCGATCAAGTGATGACTATCCTTGACCTTGATCCAAGGTGATTTCCATTTGCTATGGTTGATGGCTACTCAAGTCCCATCACCGCAGTTTGATTCCTAACATATTGCTGTAATCGATTATCTTTAACATACTTCTCGATCAGATGCCGCAGGTGCCTATAATCACTCATGTTATGCCCATCCAGCTCATGGAATAGGCAGTATTTTCCAGATGCCCATTCACACTCCGGGGTTTCATTTAAGTTCGTGTAAGAAGAGAATTTTGATTCCCTCCTCTATCACTTTGATCCATCATAGCTATCATCCGTCTTTCTTTTTCCTTTATCATTGCTTGATCCTGCTCCAAGCGATCCTCTACATCTAGAGCATTAACCTCTTCCTCATCAGCCTCAGCGTCTTCGTGGCGTAGAAACCTTTCGGCCTTAAGATAAAACTCTACAAGACCCCTCAAAGGATCCCGTTCCAGTGCAATTTTGAAATCCGTCTTAGCAGCTATTCCCGAAATTGTCGGTATCAAAACCATTGAAGGGTCTGGCTTATCGACCGTGGTAGCCGCTGCATTGAATCTTATTAGAAAACTCCTGAAGGTCTTTCTGACTCTCTACTTCATACTTGCTAATGTCATTACATTCTTGGGTCGTGAGATATGGACCTGGAACTGCTACACAAATCTGTTTCCTAACTCGGCCCATGTGCTAATGGATCCGTTTTCCAGCTGTCTAAACCATTGTGCAGCTAAATCTGCCAAATATAAAGGGAAACACTGCCCTATGACTTCTTTAGACGCACCCAGTGCCTCCATATGCCTAATGTACCTCATCAAGTGAACTATTGGATCCGTCTTCCCATCATATGTTTCCAACGTTGGTAACATAAAATTAGGCAGATTCCTACCATACTGAATGTGTAACGACCCGGAATTTTATCACTTTAATTTTTGAAATATTTAATTGATTTTAATATTCAATTTGTGATTTTAATATAAAAGAAATAAATTTGGAAATAAAATAATTTGATTTCGAATTACGAATTTTTATTTTGATATATAGAATTTTTCTATAATTTTTATTTAGAAAATATTTAAATTTCCGATTGATGTATTTTACGTCGAACGTCGGTATTTTCAAAATTTAACAAAATTCAATATCCAGTCTGTTTCGGTGTTGTTTTGAGATCGCATAACAATGTTGTATGCGATCGTATTTTGTTTTCGGTCGATTTGTGCCTCTTACCCGAACGCGATATTGGGTAATGGGGTACCTAAAGCTTTGTAATTCAAAAACAAATCAGCATCCAAGTCCACACTAGTACACAACCCATACCCTAAACCTTGCCGCACATTCTCTCCATGTTTCCACCTTAACCTTGTGCCTTGTTCCTAGGCATGCTTAGTGCCTTGATTTATGGGGTGAAGTGCCATGGCCATGCTTATGTATGCCTATATATTTTCACTCATCGGCATTTATTTTTGAATTATCTTCTTTCTGCTATCAACTCTTTTCTTCTCTTTCTCTGTTTTATTTTTGAATCAATAAATATTCTACCTCTCAAGTAGTCAAAAAATCACTTACTCTCAATCCATCCACTATTAGCTAAAGCAACCTGAATGAAAGTTGTTTGGTATCTTATCTAGTATTTTTAGAAATTGATCACGCTCGATTTCATCAAGCAACGATCAAGATATCATCGAATATCAGTAATAGGGAAAAGCATGTTCAAAAGTTTGAAATTTAAACTCCCAATCCAAGAAGATTTACTCGATGTCGTAAGCATCGTTGGGTTCGTATCGGAGAGTACCATTTTTGGTAAAGTTTCGGCGCGATTCAGTGGCGATGATTTTCGATGGTCGACGGCTAGGGATAGCGATAATCGGGGATGGAGGCGAATTCAATATTGGCTTGGGGTTCGTGGTAGAGAGGTGCTTCAGGCGGCATATTTTAGTGGTGATCGATGCTAAAATGTGTCACACGTTTTTGCCTTGGGGGGGTTTTGTTCGATCAGACTTGGCCATAAGGGGCCGGAGCTTTGGCGAGGTGGTGCGGTCGAACCAGCATGAGATGTCGAGTGCGATAGTTGCCTCGGCGAGTTGAATTGGTGGTTGGTTTGCATGTGCACATGCACACGGCCGAACATAAATGGGTTTACTGGAAGAAGAAGAAATGGAGGAGAGGGAGTTGGGGAAGAAGGGTGTGCCCAGGTTTGGGTTTGAAGATGATGGGCTTCGGCTCGTTTCATTTGGGTGAGAAAAGTTTTATTCAAAATGTTAATTTAACCTTTTTATAAATGTGCGTTTGTTCCAAAGTTATATAACTTGCTCATTCGTGATCTGTTTTGCTCATGAATTTTTGCATTGGACTCGTATTGACGAGTATAACGTCGTAATATAACTTGTTGATAGCTTGGCAAAATATAAATTTATGACAGGTTAAAACGGACTGAATTTAAATTAAGTTATTTTAATTAATACCATTGTTTAAATTATTTTACCTTAACTAGTGATGTTTATTTGACCGAATAAAATATTGTTAAGCTAAATTGAATTGAATAGGGTAATTTGGACATCTAGTTTAGTGGAATAAAACACCGTTCCGCTAATTAAATAAATTGGACACCCGGTTGGCAGAATAGAACACCTTTCTACTATAATTAACTATATAGGTTATAATTGGGCATTTATTTACCAGAATAAATCACAGTTCTGCTATTACATTAGTGTAGACACTTATGTTCATACCAGTTGATTGATGTTGGATAATTGTTGTGTTAACAATTGATTGTTAAATATGGATTTAATTCACACATATGTCTGCTTGTGTAAATACCAAGTATTAGTAACTTAGAAAGTTAAATTGCATGAAATGGTAACTTGATTAAGTACCATAGTGGTCGCTAAGCGTCTTTCTAAATTAAAAGGTTAATTATGGAATCAATGTTGTTTTGAAGATAATTATTATCTTTTAATAAGTTTTAAAAAGGTAATTACATTTATTAATAATAATTAAAAATAATTAATAATTGTCTTAATAATGATTTAAAGTTAATCGTTTTATTAATACGATTCTTAAAGTTATTTAAAGAATATTTAATTATTGTTAAAAGTTATTTAATTATTTATTCAAAATGTTTTAAATGATATTTTAATTATTAATTAAAAGTGGTTTAATTATATTTATATAATTTGTTTTATTTTATTTAAAGGTTTATAAATTATCATAATAACATTTTTAAAAGTTAATTAATTACTTCATTTATATTGTGTAAAGATTAAGTATTATTATATTATTGAAAAGTTTCAAAGTCTTCTTATAATGTTATAAACGATTAAAGTTTATTTTTATATTATTAAAAATGTTTTAAATATATTTTATGATGTTTATTTATTATAATTATATAGTAAATTATTATCAAAAAGATTTGCTAAACGAGTTTATAAGTTTGAAAGAGGTTTGGAATTTGGAAAGAAGTCAGGTTTGAATGAGTTTAGAAAAGAGTTTATAAATGGTTTTGAGATTTATAAAAGAATGTCTTATAAATAAAATTGGATATTTAGGAGGAAGTTTCTATAAAGGGTTTGGAAATGTGTGACGCCCCACCTTTATGCTCACGCTAGCCAAGGACGCTATGATGTAATGCCGTCGACTAGCACGAAGAATAAGGCTGTTGAGGAGCGACCATCTGTGCAATCGCCTTGTGCGAGCACCGATATGTCAGAAAATATAACATGCATTTCATTTCAAGAGGGAATCCGACATACCGATACAAACTCAAAGCTACTACACAGTGGCTAAGTGGACCTCGGAAACAAATATAGAAATAAACATAACATAAATCAGTCACAGACGTTCATATCACAAAGGCGGAAACAGATATGAATATATAACACCAAAAAGGTGTACATCAGAGTAGTGGTCAAATAAGATCCACAATATCACAAAAGAATAGATACAAGTGCTAGACAAAAGAATAAGTATACATCATGAGGTCTATATCTCGAATGTATAACAACAAAAACTACAAATGTAATGTGGTTAGACAAAAGTCAGAAGATGATCCCAGATAAGGAGTCAAGTAGGAGCACCTGTAACATCTCGGTCTGACCCGAGTATTATTTAATAAGAAAATAATAAACGGATCAGTCTAGCTATAAATATCAGATAAAGGAATGAGATATAAGCAGAGATATAATAAGAATGTATGATAACAATAATGTCGTACTAGAACAAATATGATATAAAACAACAACAAAATCATACAATATCTCAAGAATCTCAAAGTACCAAAAAGAATGTCATATTCTTTATTTTATTCACCATACCACAAATATTGACAAACATATAATTGCCAATCACATAAAGAGGTGAAACACACAAATTCTAGAAATCATCAAATAGAAATCCAGAAATCACAAAGGGGGGAGGCCTATC
Organism: Allium fistulosum; assembly: GCA_030737815.1. NCBI lineage: Eukaryota > Viridiplantae > Streptophyta > Magnoliopsida > Asparagales > Amaryllidaceae > Allium > Allium fistulosum. The sequence goes on from CM060901.1 coordinate 1,131,799,527, forward strand.
ACAAACGGGAGCTTGAAAACTCACCAACACGTGTATCACAAATGGAACGCTATTCCATGGTCGCTAACCATAAAAATTGAGCCGAAGCTCCACAAATGGTCCGAAAACCACGGGTCGCTATCCTGCCAAATTGAACCGAAGTTCCACAGAAACGGGGTTTAGTCTCCCTCGCAGACAAATAGACATCGCACATCGCTAGTCTAAATCACAAAATGATCATCATCGATCAATAAAAAGTGTGAATTACACTAAGCCAGTAAATATATGAGTTTAGCTTCATGTCCCATACCACTAGCTTAACTTAAATATTTACGAACAAATTGTAGATTTCCACTCGAAAATTGGCATAGGATTTTCAATCAATTAAGTCCATAAATCAACCGACGAAGTAAACGCAAGCGTTTCATACCACTTGTTTTGCTAAGCCGTTTAATTAGATTTTCTCATACGAATGAGGTAAAGGTTTGTATATACTAATAGATTAGAAAATGGTTTTATAAACGAGCTTTGTATTGAAAATAGAGTTGAAATCATTTTAGTAAAAGAGTTTGAATATTTACTACTAGTATAGAAACCTTTGTATTTAGAAGTGACAAATCACAAAATGATTGTAGAAACAATCAATCACAAAAATCCACATTCGAAGACGTGAATTAAATCCAAAGAAATCGATACCAATTCCATTAAAATGGACATTCTCAAAAATCCCGAAAAAGAAGTCATCAAAGGCAATAACAAAGGATAATAATAAATCGGATAGTCACGAATCGATAAAAGTTGGATCCTCAAACTAATTAGGCAAAATAGGCAAAGTGAAGCAGATCGGTCGACTGACTGCAGATGGTCAGTCGACTGAACCAGAAATCAGAATGTTTCATTTCCTGCAGTCAGTCGACTGACTGCAGAGGGTCAGTCGACTGACTGTAGAAAATAGAAACTTCTGTTCTCTGCAGTCAGACCCAGATTGGTCTGATTTCTACAGTCAGTCGACTGACTACAAGGGGTCAGTCGACCGACTGGCACTGGGGCTGTTTTTCAGCTTATTCAAATGAAGTGCAAACTCTTCCAATTCGCGATCGGACGAGCAATGGACTTTAGGGGCTTTTGCCAATCGACAACCCAGCCATATAGGCTTTCCGATTCACCACCACAACATGTTCACAATTCAAAGCTAGGATTTTCAAAGTTTTGACTTCAAAACACCAAATATTGGAATGTTCACCAAATCAATCCATATCAAAATCAAATGATCATGAACAAGTGTTAGAAATTCATACCTAACATCAAAGATAGTTATAGACAAAGATGTGAGATAAAAATCTCACCTTTAAACCCAAAAACAATGAAGGAGAAGCTTGAAAGAAAAGGAAGATCAACTACACCTCAACTCCAACTCTAGAAGCTTGAATCTAAGCTCAAAAGAAGAACATTTCCTAAGTTAGGTTTAGGAAATTTCTGAAATCAAAGAGAGAATGAGTTGGAGAATATGAAGAAGATGCTTACCTTGGCTTCTCTTTGAATTTGGAGCAAGAATTTAGTTTTGCAAATGAAAACTAGGGCTTGGAGTTTCTAATTTCTCATTCCTCTCCCCATTTTCAGTTTTGAGCTTGAGAAAAAGAAATGAAAAGAATAAGTGGAGAGGAGAGGACCGAGTTTGGGTAATAAGAAGGTTAATGGGCTGAACCCAAACCCAAAAGCCCAAAAAGAAAATGTCAAAATTCAACTTACTCCAAACATATCGATGTTTATACTCAAAAAGGTCGCAAACGCCGTTTTGGACTCAATGAAAGTGGTCTCGAGTCCCAATTCGACTGTTTACAAAAAGTAGCTTTTTAGACTTTAATCCGATTAACGATTCAACATTTAAATAAAACATTTAAATATTCAATCGTAAAATATGCGGGTTGTTACAGACTCCCCTCCTTAAAGAAATTGCGTCCACGCAATCTTTAAGAAATAAATAAGAAGTAACAACAATAAAAGCATATCAACACAAAAAAAGAAATTTGAAAATAAAAAGTTCACCTTAAGGAGCACGAGAGAGCAAGTCCGAATATGTTCGCTCGATGAATTCTCTGGATTCCCAAGAGCAATCCTTAGGATTTGAGGACCATTGAACTTTCACAAGAGGAACATCTTTATTTCGAAGGCGTTTGACCTCCGAAGCAATGATTCGAATAGGATGTTGCTCATAAGTCAAATTAGGCGAAACTTCAATTTCTTCAATAACACCGGGCTCAAGAATAGAATCGGAATCTCGAAGGCATTTCCGTAGTTGAGAGACATGGAATATGTCATGAATAGCAGAAAATTGAGCCGGTAACAAAAGGCGATAAGCCACGGAACCAATGCGTTCGGTGATGGGAAATGGGCCAATAAACCGAGGTGCTAATTTTCTCAATCGACTGAAATGCACAACACCCTTCATAGGTGAAACACGAATAAACACAAAATCACCCACAGAAAATTCAAATTTCCTTCTTCGATTATCGGCATAGGATTTTTGTCTACTTTGAGCTTCTTTCATCCTATGATGAATAAGGTCGATCTTTTCTGTGACATCACGAATAAAATCTAGTCCTAAAACCAGCTTCTCACCAGCTACAAGCCAACACGAAGGAGATCGGCATGGCCTTCCGTAAAGTGCCTCGAAAGGTGTCATACCAATACTAGATTGGAAGCTATTATTATAGGAAAATTCAACAAGAGAAATATGATCTTCCCAACTTCCACCAAAATCAAGAACACATGCACAAAGAAGATCTTCAATAGTTTGATTCACACGCTCGGTTTGTCCATCGGACTGAGGATGATAAGCGGTGCTAAAATTAAGCTTCGTTCCCAAAGCTTTTTGAAGACCTTTCCAAAATCCACTAGTAAACAATGGATCACGATCGCTCACAATAGAAGTTGGAACTCCATGCAATTTAACAATTTCTTTAACAAAAAGTTTAGCCAAAATAGGTACGGTCCGATTGGACCGAATGGGAATAAAATGGGCGGACTTCGTAAGTCTATCTACTATCACCATAGGCTATCATGGCCTGAACGAGAACGGGGAAGACCGTCAATAAAGTCCATGGAAATCTGATCCCACTTCCATATTGGAATTCCCAATGGTTGCAATAACCCACCGGGCCTTTGATGTTCGGCCTTAACAAGTTGGCAAGTCATGCAACGTTTAACAAAGTTAGCAATATCGGATTTCATTCCCTCCCAATAATAAAGTCGCTTCATATCCGCGTACATTTTACTACTACCGGGATGAATGGAAAATTTAGAACGATGAGAATCTTCTAAAATATCTTTACGAAGATCAATAATATTTGGTATAATAAGTCTACCGAATTTTCGAATACCGCCACGAGCATCAATATTAAAGTCTTTCAACCCTTTAATATCAATTTTATCATTACAACTTTGGCCAAGAAGAACCAATTCGGGATCATGCTTTTGAGCTTCAAGAATGCGGTCTAAAAGAGAAGGATGGGCTTTAAGGCTACATAAAACAAGAGATGAACATAAATCGGATTCACGATCTCGAATCTCACAAGTGGACAAAGTCTCGAGATCATTCCACTAGGATATCATCATAGAAACAACCGCTTGTTGCTTACGACTAAGGGCATCGGCAACACGATTTCCTTTTCCGGGAGTATAGAGAATATCAAGATCATAAGATGCAAAGAACTCGAGCCAACGCTGTTGATGCAAGTTAAGTTCCTTTTGAGAAAATAAATACTTCAAAGATTTATGATCGGTGTAGAGAACAAATTTCTCTCCCAAAAGATAATGACGCCAAATTCTAAGGGCGAAAACAATAGCCGCGAGCTCCAAATCATAAGTGGCATATCTAGTCTCGATAGGCTTTAATTGCCTAGAAGCATAAGCAATAACATGTTCCCGCTGCATGAGAACGGCACCCAAACCAACACGACTAGCATCAGTATAAACAATAAAATCTTGGTTCCCATCGGGAATCACAAGAATATGAGCATCGGAAAGGAGTTCTTTTAATTTTTGAAATGAAGCTTCACATTTGTCTGACCAAATGTATTTAACTCCCTCCTTTGTCAAACTAGTAAGAGGTACGGAAATCTTTGAAAAGTCTTTTATGAACCGACGGTAATAGCCCGCCAATCCGAGAAAGCTACGAATTTCCGTCACACTCTCCGGTCTCTTCCAATTTCGAATCGCTTCAATCTTTGAAGGATCCACGGAAATTCCGGATTCAGAAATAATATGTCCCAAAAATTTCACACGAGATTGCCAAAAGTGGCATTTAGAAAATTTTGCTTTTAATTGGTTGCTCCTAAGAGTTTCCAATACAATCCGAAGATGATTTTCATGCTCCTCCTCGGTTTTAGAATAAATAAGAATGTCATCTATAAAGATGAGAACAAATCGATCGAGGAAGTCTTTGAAAACTCGATTCATAAGGTCGACGAAATAGGCTGGAGCATTCGTCATGCCAAATGGCATAACAAGCCATTCATAAGATCCATAACGAGTACGGAACGATGTCAAAGGAATGTTATCCTCTGCAATACGGAGCTGATGAAAACCGATTGCTAAGTCTAACTGTGAAAAGACTTTAGCACCACTAAGCTGATTGAATAAATCATCAACCCGAGGCAAGGGATATTTATTCTTGATGGTGAGATCGTTAAGCTTGTGGTAGTCAACGCAAAGCCTAAGTGTACCATAAGATTTCTTCACAAAAATAGCCGAAGCTCCCCAGGGAGAGGAACTAGATTGAATAAATTGCTTCGCTTCCAATTCGGATAATTGTTTGCGCATCTCCTCATTTTCTTTATTGGACATACGATAAGGAGGACGAGTAATAGGTAGAGCTCCAGGGACTAGATTAATTCGTAACTCAATTGCTCGCTTAGGTGGTAATCCTAGAATAGGCTCAAATATGTCGGGAAATTCACGGACAATGTGAATCAGAGAAATGACATCTTCCTCATCATCATTATCGTCATCCTGAGGATTTAGAGAATACAAGGATGCTTTCGAATTGGAATCTGGATCTTTCAGAACAAGAGAAATCTGCTTAACGTATTGAGGATGCCGAAGGTATATAGTTCATTCAGGACATAGAATATGGGCTTCATAACGGTTAATCCAATCCATCCCCAAAATTATTCTAAAACCTAAATAACGCATAACATGCAAATCAGCACGGAAAGAGTAATCACACAAAATAATTTCGACATCTTTACATAATAAACTGAGTGTTGCGGATCCACCAACCGGATTCGCAATCCTCAAAGAAGTCATCAAGCCAATAACATCCAAAGATAAAGCATCAACAAGTTCTTTTGATATAAAAGAGTGAGATGCACCTGTATCAAAAAGAACTCGATTAGGAAGATCGCGAAATATAATAATGCCATCGAGGATAGAATGAGAAATACCTTGACCACGAGAAGTGTTAGAAGGAGCTTGGACAATATTTAGCTTGTCCTCCTTCTTGCCTTGAAGTTTGGGACACAAAGATAAAGTATGGCCCGAACTCTTGCAATAGCGGCAGAAAAGAGGCTTCGGGCACTTGTTTGCATAATGGTCCTTAGAACCACAATTGTAACATTCTCCACGACGAGTGTTAGGAGTATTTGCTACCGGTGTTGCTTGCTTTCCCTTCTTGTTGGGATTAGGTTTGAATTTAAAAGGTCTCTTCTTGTTGATATTTTGTTTGACCTCAGCATCACTATCTTTATCAGCCTCTTCGAGACGAAGAGCAATATCAACAAGCTGATCAAACGAAACTTCCAATTTTAGAAGTAATGGCTTCTTGAGGCTCTTGTTCAAGCCATAAACAAATCTCTGGTTTTTCTTCAATAGGGTATTAATATACTCGACCCCATATTTTGATAGAGATTTGAAAGAAGCGACGTAGTCGGTCACGGAAGATTCACCTTGAACAAGGTCGATGAAGCGTTGAGATAGAGATACTTTTTCGGCTTCCGGCACAAATTTTAATTCAAACCTTTCCCGGAATTGCTCCCATGTAAGGTCCGCTTCAATAATTTCGGAGATCAGAAGCTCGTACCAGTCCAATGCTCTTTCTTGGAGCATACTAGAAGCCACTTGGACTCGATGTAGATCAAGAAGATTCATGCGGGAAAAGATGCGGTCGCATGTTCGAAGCTAAGCCTGGACTTCTATAATGCTCTCAGAACCTTTGAATGGCTTTCCACCCAAATTGGTGTAATCATTGCACAAGCGTGCAAACCCAGATTTAGGATGAGTGGGATCAGGAATAGGTCCGACGGCTTGAGCATTTCTTACAAGATCAAGAAATAGCTGAGCAGACATAAATACTCTATCCTGGGGAGTAGCACTAGATTGACCGGCGCTGGGACGGCCATGTCTAACCATTTCTCTTCTTTAAGAAAGAAAGAAAAGAGAAAAAGATTAATCTCAGAATGAATATCAAACAAACTTGATTGATAAAACAAGGCATCATAAAAAGAAATAGGATAGAACGGGTTCAATGACTCGAATTAAATCCTATGGCACGATTCCTAAGAAAGACTTAGGACAATGATCCTTGCTAGATTATTCTACATTATTCTGAAGTTTGGCTCTGATACCATACTGTGATGCCCCACCTTTATGCTCACGCTAGCCAAGGACACTACGATGTAATGCCGTCGACTAGCACGAAGAATAAGGCTGTTGAGGAGCGACCATCTGTGAAATCGCCTTGTGCGAGCACCGATATGTCAGAAAATATAACATGCATTTCATTTCAAGAGGGAATCCGACATACCGATACAAACTCAAAGCTACTACACAGTGGCTAAGTGGACCTCGAAAACAAATATAGAAATAAACATAACATAAATCAGTCACAGACGTTCATATCACAAAGGCGGAAACAGATATGAATAACACCAAAAAGGTGTACATCAGAGTAGTGGTCAAATAAGATCCACAATATCACAAAAGAATAGATACAAGTGCTAGACAAAAGAATAAGTATACATCATGGAGTCTATATCTCGAATGTATAACAACAAAAACTACAAATGTAATGTAGTTAGACAAAAGTCAGAAGATGATCCCAGATAAGGAGTCAAGCAGGAGCACCTGTAACATCTCGGTCTGACCCGAGTATTATTTAATAAGAAAATAATAAACGGATCAGTCTAGCTATAAATATCAGATAAAGGACTGAGATATAAGCAGAGATATAATAAGAATGTATGATAACAATAATGTCGTACTAGAACAAATATGATATAAAACAACAACAAAATCATACAATATCTCAAGAATCTCAAAGTACCAAAAAGAATGTCATATTCTTTATTTTATTCACCATACCACAAATATTGACAAACATATAATTGCCAATCACATAAAGAGGTGAAACACACAAATTCTAGAAATCATCAAATAGAAATCCAGAAATCACAAAGGGGGGAGGCCTATCACAAACAGGAGCATGAAAACTCACCAACACGTGTATCACAAATGGAACGCTATTCCATGGTCGCTAACCATAAAAATTGAGCCGAAGCTCCACAAATGGTCCGAAGACCACGGGTCGCTATCCCGCCAAATTGAACCGAAGTTCCACAGAAACGGGGTTTAGTCTCCCTCGCAGACAAATAGACATCGCACATCGCTAGTCTAAATCACAAAATGATCATCATCGATCAATAAAAAGTGTGAATTACACTAAGCCAGTAAATATATGAGTTTAGCTTCATGTCCCATAACCACTAGCTTAACTTAAATATTTACGAACAAATTGTAGATTTCCACTCGAAAATTGTCACAGGATTTTCAATCGAACAAGTCCATAAATCAACCGACGAAGTAAATGCAAGCGTTTCATACCACTTGTTTTGCTAAGCCGTTTAATTAGATTTTCTCATACGAATGAGGTAAAGGTTTGTATATACTAATAGATTAGAAAACGGTTTTTTAAACGAGCTTTGTATTGAAAATAGAGTTGAAATCATTTTAGTAAAAGAGTTTGAATATTTACTACTAGTATAGAAACCTTTGTATTTAGAAGTGACAAATCACAAAATGACTGTAGAAACAATCGATCACAAAAATCCACATTCGAAGACGTGAATTAAATCCAAAGAAATCGATACCAATTCCATTAAAATGGACATTCTCAAAAATCCCTAAAAAGAAGTCATCAATGGCAATAACAAAGGATAACAATAAATCGGATAGTCGCGAATCGATAAAAGTTGGATCCTCAAACTAATTAGGCAAAATAGGCAAAGTGAAGCATGTCGGTAGACTGACTGCAGAGGGTCAGTCGACTGAACCAGAAATCAGAATGTTTCATTTCCTTCAGTCAGTCGACTGAGTGCAGAGGGTCAGTCGACTGACTACAGAAAACAGAAACTTCTGTTCTCTGCAGTCAGACCCAGATTGGTCTGATTTCTACAGTCAGTCGACTGACTACAGGGGGTCAGTCGACCGACTGGCACTGGGGCTGTTTTTCAGCTTATTCAAATGAAGTGCAAACTCTTCCAATTCGCGATCGGACGAGCAATGGACTTTAGGGGCTTTTGCCAATTGACAACCCAGCCCTATAGGCTTTCCGATTCACCACCAAAACATGTTCACAATTCAAAGCTAGGATTGTCAAAGTTTTGACTTTAAAACACCAAATATTGGAATGTTCCCCAAATCAATCCAAATCAAAATCAAATGATCATGAACAAGTGTTAGGAATTCATACCTAACATCAAAGATAGTTATAGACAAAGATATGAGATAAAAATCTCACCTTTATACCCAAAAACAATGAAGGAGAAGCTTGAAAGCAAAGGAAGATTAACTACACCTCAACTCCAACTCTAGAAGCTTGAATCTAAGCTCAAAAGAAGAACATTTCCTAAGTTAGGTTTAGGAAATTTCTGAAATCAAAGAGAGAATGAGTTGGAGAAGATGAAGAGGATGCTTACCTTGGCTTCTCTTTGAATTTGGAGCAAGAATTTGGTTTTGCAAATGAAAACTAGGGCTTGGAGTTCCTAATTTCTCATTCCTCTCCCCATTTTCAGTTTTGAGCTTGAGAAAAAGAAATGAAATGAATAAGTGGAGAAAAGAGGACTGAGTTTGGGTAATATGAAGGTTAATAGGCTGAACCCAAACCCAAAAGCCCAAAAAGAAAATGTCAAAATTCAATGTACTCCAAACATATCGATGTTTATACTCAAAAAGGTCGCAAACGTCGTTTTGGACTCAATGAAAGTGGTCTCGAGTCCCAATTCGACTATTTACAAAAAGTAGCTTTTCGGACTTTAATCCGATTAACGATTCTACATTTAAATAAAATATTTAAATATTCAATCGTAAAATATGCGGGTTGTTGCAAATGTATATAGAGGGCACTTATGAAATAAAAAGAGATTTATGGGAAGAATTAGTGTTTTGGATTATTAATATCTCCATTTAATGACATATGGGTTTGATCATTTTAATATGATTTGAAGTAGAAATCTTTCCAAATGTTTTTGAATATACTTATATTATTGTTTAAGTATATGGAAAAGTTTCCAAGTTTTAAAAGTGAAATGGTTTGTGAATATACTTATACCTTTAAGATAAGTATATGGTTATATTTTCTAAGTATTGAAAATATAGTGTTTTGTAAATTTACCTATTCTATTGAGATAAGTACATGGAAGTGATTTTTAAGTATTTCAAAATGATTTTTATTAATGAAAGATAAATTTTCCGAGGCTTTGTGATTTCTATGGGAAATGTAGTCTATGTTTGAATGTTTGTTATTTGATAATTAAATAACCAACTATCAAATACGGACCAAATCCTAACTTTGAAAATATCTAGGAGAAACATGTGAGTTATATAGCTCAGTCATCCCTGGTGATGTTGTACTGTGCGTATAAATCTCATTTCGTTCTCCTAGGACAAATAGTAAGGAAATCCTTCCACTAACGTTTAGGAGGTGATCTCCACTCTTATCTTTGACTGTTTATTTCCTAAAGAACCGGGGTTGAGTTTACCGAAAACGATCGAATGTTGTTACGAAGAGATCAAGATCGGATATGTATGCAAAAACTACTTCGATCCAACTCAAGCGTTTTAAAGTGGCATCTCAAAGATGATGGAATTGAAGACAGTGCTCTTTGAAGTTTGCAAGGGTTGCTTTCTACTAATCCAGAGGGTGATTTCAAAAATGGATGTAGTAGAGATAGTGCCTTCGGTTCGTTCATCTCCTAATCGACTTGTATGATGAAGGCGGACATTGTGTCGTCGACTGGAAGGCAATGTATCATTCCAAGTGCGAAGCGCTATATAAAGGTAAAACGTAGGCTCAAGCCTCATCAACCAGGAAATGACAAAAATAGTGCATACAGCACAGCCACGTGGGTCACTCCCATCAGGGTATGGTCATCCCAAATCTAGATCAATTATTATCTACTCATGTATGCTTTGGAGCCCATTAACAAGGGTTGATCATATTCGGTACTACTAGTCAAGTGGTAGGCCAGTCCTATGTGGCATGGGTACAAGATGTTCTTGTTAGATCCTGGTGCGTTTTATCTAGAGATGTACCATCGGAAGGTAGTTCCTTACCTTGTCATAGTATGGAATCCAATCTCCAATACAAGCCTTATGGTTTTAGATGTGCCCAACTATGCTGGAACGTGAGATGCAAGCATTCCAGCTATTTTCATATTTTATTTCCACCCTTAGACATTATTATAATATCACTGAATTTTCTATAAAATTGTTTTGGTATCATAAGTTAAAAACCTGTCTGTGTTTATATGCGGTCTGGTCTTACGAGATACCCTTGATTTTAAAGGATTTTTTAAGTTAAAATTTAGTTGTTTTGATTTTTCTCACACCAAGCCCATGTCCAACCCGGAGTTTTATTTTTCTTTCCCTAAAATACTTGGGTGCTAAAATTTGTAGGAGTAACCAAGTAGTTCAGGTTTCATATGGATGCATTTTGGAGGAGCTTGGAGCAGGTGGCTTCATCAATAGCTAGTTATTATCTTGTTTTCCGCTGTATTATATGTATCATGTATTAGTTAGGTAGGGGCGGGCTGTTATAACTATCCTAGGGTAGAATTTGTATTAGTATGACTCCAATGTATCATTTTGGAAATGATTTGTAAGAGTTATGTTGATTAATATATGTTTTTTCATTGTGTTGTGAGATTCTGTGATTGTTTAGTCCCTTTTTATCTTCTTTCTTTCCCCTAACTATCTGTCTTTCCGTTAAATTTGAGTGGGTCTTGTGTGGTTGATTGCCCGCTTAAACTATACGGAAAATGGGTCGTTACAACGTGGTATCAGGGCGAGGTTAAGCGAGAACCTTGGCTTTGGTGGGGTAACTCATTAAGAGATAAGGTAATGGAATGCCTTATATGAGTTTGAGTGCATATATATAAGAGCGCGTATTTGCTAGTGATATAAAAGTGTTTTACATTGTGTTGTTTGATCTGTTGAGTGGCTTAAGAATTCCGGTTGATGCATCTGGCCAACGTTATCGATAGGGATTTCCTAAACACTTGAACAAGTCCAATCAACATAATATTGTTTTAAAATTGGTAAATGAAATAATTTTACCTAGGAATATATTTCATATATACGAAAGAATAAATTTTCAAAAAAAAACTTAATACAATATCCTTGGTTGTGCTTGGTTGTTAGAAATGATAATATTCCATCATTATCATCTAGGATTTGATCAGTCACGCTCGCCCATTTCTGAGCATTGTCTATTATCTGTTATTCTATCTAGAATCTTTCTTTTGAAACCTAGGTTGGGTAGATAGGAATTTTGAGAACAATGAAACGAACACCTTGTGAATTAAGTTTCACAAGTTGACAATAAGGCATTCAGTGTTAATACAGCTTAAAAAATTAATTTAATAAATGGTCTGTATAAAAAATCAGGATATTTCGAAATAAATTTAGAAATGATTTTATACAAAAGTTGATTTTATAAAATTGGGTTTTAATAAAAGGGGGTTTATTAAAAGGAAGTTAGAATATTTTTGAGACAAATATTTGAAAAATGGTTTTATAAAAGTCGATCTTATAAAACGAATTTATAAGAAAGTCTCTTTAATTTAAAAAGAATTTAAGTTGAAAACATGAGGACTAAAATCCCGGTACTTTTGAAAAAAAAAGTTTCCAAGGTTTGAGGGAAATAATAGCATTATTTGAAGTTATTTTATGAATAGACATAATTCAACAAGGGATTTATTTTTAAGTAAATATATACCTTATCATCTTATATGATTTCGGAATTATTAGAAATAGTTTATTTAAAATGTGTGTTAAAGTATAAAGACTTTGAAAGAAATTTTTATAGAAAATGTGTTTTCTTTGGGTTGGTTTGGGAAAGGAGTTTCGATTTGTTTTGTGATGATCAGGATAATCTTCTAAGTGACGATCGGATATTTTCCTAAGCGAAAGGTATAATACACTTAGTAAATTATTCCTTTTATCATTGTACGATTGGGACGAGTTTGAATCCAGACAAATCCAAAGCAAATTGGAATTATATATTTCATTGAGAGTATTTATTGGAAATATATAGAATATTGTTTCAAAAATGGATTGTGAAAAGAGGATAGGTGTTTTTTTTTAAAAAAAATTAGCTAGTTCGAGTGGCTTGAAAATAACTTAAAATTGGGAAAGAGATGTGTTCGGATGGTAAATGCTTCTCTTGAGTATTACCCTTCCTTGTAAGGGAATATATAATATTATTTTGTAGTACCCAGTTCCTTTGTATCATTTTGGAGTTACTCAGGCTATATTAATATATATATATATATATACCAGGGTTAAAATATATAGTTCATTTCAAAAAAAATTGAAATAAAACTCAGGTATTTGGATCTTGAGTTTTCTTAGGGAGAAAAATACAAAATAGAATAGTTGAATCAGGTAGAGGTATATACTCTCGGGATATAGTAAAATATTATACTAGTTGAACCTAGGTTAGTTTTGTGAAAAGTTTTCATAAATAATTTCAGCGGAAATAGAATTAGCATTAGGGAGATCTAATTAAATAAGCGCGAAAGGTGGACGAAGATCATCTCACTTCCATATAGTTTTGATCTAAGAATCGAGTACATGGCTTTGAGGTGTTTCACACCGTTCCGAATAAGGATTTATCACTCGATTTTTGACGGTGAGCACTTGATGAGGGTTTTTGGTATGAGACCAAAGTTTTATATCATAGTATACAATTATGTAAGAAGAATATTGATTCCAAATCAAGGAGCCTGATCAGAGTCCACAATAGAGAATTGGGTGAGCGATACTAGTTCAGAAGTAAAATTATGTATAAGAGTAGAGATCGAATCATATTTTGTATATGAATGATTTATGAACATCATGCGGCCTTATAAACAGTCTTAGGTATTCATATGGTGAAATTTCGTGGACGAAATTCTTTTTAAGGAGGGAAGAGTTTCACGACCCAGAATTTTATCACTTTGATTTTTGAAATATTTAACTGATTTTAATATTCAATTTGTGATCTTAATATAAAAGAAATAAATTTGGAAATAAAATAATTTGATTTCAAATAATGAATTTTTATTTTGATATACAGAATTTTTCTATAATTTTTATTTCAAAAATATTTAAATTTTCGGTTGACGTATTTTACGTCGAACGTCGGTATTTTCAAAATTTAACAGAATTCAATATCCAGTGTGTTTCAGTGTTGTTTTGAGATCGCGTTACAATGTTGTACGCGATCGTATTTTGTTTTCGGTCGATTTGTGCCTCCTACGCGAATAAGATATTATGTGATGGGGTGCCCAAAGCTTTTCAATTCAAAAACAAATCGCATCCAAGTCCATACTTGCGCACAACAAATCTTTCCCCATACCCTAAACCATACCGCCCATTCCCTTCCTATTTCCATCCAGACCTTGTGCCTTGTTCCTAGGCATGTTTGGTGCCTTGATTTATGGGTTGAAGTGTCATGGCCATGCTTATGTATGCCTATATATTTTCACTCATCAGCATATATTTTCGGATTCTTTTCTTTCTGCCATCAACTCTTTTCTTCTTCTTCTCTGTTTTATTTTTGAATCAATAAATATTCTACCTCTCAAGCATTCAAAAATCACTTACTCTCAATCCATCAACTATTAGCCAAAGTGACTTGAATAAAAGTTGTTTGGTATCTCGTCTAGTATTTTTAGAAATTGATCGTGCTCGATTTCATCGAGAGACGATCTAGATATCATCGAATATCAGTAAGAGGGAAAGGTATGTTCATAAGTTTGAAATTTAAATTCTCCCAATCTGAGAAGATTTACTCGACGTCGTAAGCATCCTTAGGTTCGTATCGGAGAGTACTATTTTTGGTGAAGTTTCGGCGCGATTCGCTGGCGACAATTTTCGATGGTCAGGGGTTTGAACTAGCGATTATCGGGATGGAGGCGACGATAGGTGAATTCAGGCGACGATAGGTGAATTCGAGCTTAGTTTGGGGTTCGCGGTGGAGAGGTGCTTCAGGCGACATATTTTGGTGGTGATCGATGCTAACATGTGTCACATGTTTTTGCCCGGGGATTTTTGTTCGGTCAGATTTGGCCATGGGGACCGGAGCTTCAACGAGGTGGTGCGGTCAAACGATCACGAGATGTCGAGTGCGATGGTGGCCTCGACGAGTTGAATTGGTGGTTGGTTTGCGTGTGCACGTGCATACGGCCGTGCATAAATGGGTTTACTGGAAGAAGAAGAAATGGAGGAGAGGGAGTTTGTGGAAGAAGGGTTTGCGCGGGTTTGATTTTGAAGATGATGGGCTTCACCCCGTTTCATATGGGTGAGAAATTTTTATTTAAAATGTTAAGTTTTTTTATAAATGTGTATTAGTTTCAAAATTATATAACTTGCCCGTTCGTGATCCATTTTGCTCATAGATTTTTGCATTGGACTCGTATTGATGAGTATAACATCGTAATATAACTTGTTGATAGCTTGGCAAAATATAAATTTATGACTGGTTAAAATGGGCTGAATTTAAATTATGTTATTTTAAATAATAACATCGTTTAAGTTATTTACCTTAATTAGTGATGTTTATTTTGCCAAATAAAATACTGTTGAGCTAAATTGAATAGGGTAATTTGAACATCCGTTTTAGTGGAATAAAACACCGTTCCAATAATTAAATAAATTGGACACCCAGTTGGCAGGATAAAACATCGTTCTGCTATAATTAACTATATAGGTTATCCTTGACATCCTTGACAAGAAGACATCCTTGACATGTGCCGAATTCTGTTCCAACCCTATGACCATAGCTCGCCTTAACTATGCCAACATTGTTCTCCTTCCTAAATCTGATGGAGCCAACTCTCTTTCTGCCTTCCGACCCATTAGCCTGCTTAACACCACTTTTAAACTGATAACTAAGGTCCTTGCCAACCGCCTCCAAAATCATATGGAATTGCTTGTGGGAGCAGAACAATCGGCCTTCATCAAAGGTAGGAACATCCTGGACTGTGTCGCGGCAACACAAGAAGTAATCTCCTTTTGTCATTCCAACAACATCCCAGGGGTCCTCCTTAAATTGGATTTTTCCAAGGCCTTTGATTCTGTCAATTGGAACTTCATCCTTGAGCTTCTAAGGCATAGAGGTTTCCCACCTAAGTGGTGCAACTGGATCAAATGCATACTGAATTCGAGCCTTTCCTCGATCCAGATAGGTGGCGCCTCTGGAGGTCTTATCAAATCAGCTAGGGGCCTCAGACAGGGAGACCCTCTTTCCCCGCTCATTTTTGTCCTGGTTGCGGATGTCTTTAACCGTATGATCAAACTGGCGACAGCTGATAATCACTTGGCTGGTATCAGTCCCCTCAATCCTAACCCCAACTCTCACTCTAACCTAATGATATCTAACTTACAGTTCGCAGATGACACGATCCTCTTCGTCTCCCCTTCCCCTGAGCACATCCATTGTCTTAAGGTTCTTCTTTATACTTTCGAACTCATCTCTGGTCTTTCAATTAATTTTAATAAAAGCTCTGTCATCATGCTTGGAAATACTGATCATCTCGGTCCCTCCATCGCCTCCTCTCTCAACTGTAACATTGACACTTTTCTAATATCCTATCTAGGCATCCCCCTGCGCCCCACTAAGCTTCACCGATCGGACTGGATTTCCCTTGTATCCAGAATTGAATCCAGACTTGCAGGCTGGAAAGCGAACACTTTATCGACGGCTGTTAGGCTTGTCTTGGTTAAAGCGGTACATTCTGCTCTCCCTCTCTACTGGCTCTCTTTCCACAAAATTCCTAGCTGGGTATCCAAAAAAATTGATTCTATTAGACGCTCTTTCCTTTGGAATGAGGGGAGAGCCAAATGTCTGGTTAACTGGAAAATCATATGCTTGCATGAGGACCACGGCGGATTAGGGATCACCAACCTGATTACTTTCAATCAGGCGCTTCTCGCTAAATGGCTCTGGCGTCTCCTCTCACCGGGCCAGTTCATTTGGAAGGACTGGATCCTAGCTTACCATTACAATGCGGACCCATTCCATGCCCTCCACTTCGCTCCACTCTCCAAGCCCTCACCCTTTTGGTCAGGAGTTCTTGCATCAGTTGACCGCATTAAACCTCTACTTCAAGTGAATCTAGGCAATGGCGCTAATTGCCTTTTCTGGTATGACTACTAGCACAGCCTCTCCCCAGTTAATCGCTCCTTCCCATCCCTTTTCTCCTCCTCCAATCTCCCCCTCTTATCAGTGGCGGATGCCGTCAATCTTGGCCTACCCAACCTATGCCCCCCTTCCCTTTTCGACGACGACACCTTCTCCGAGCTTCTATCTGCCCTCAACCTCCTGCAATCGGTTGTCCTTAACCCTATTTTGCCAGATCACCATTCCTGGGCCCTTGCTCCCTCCAGTGGCTTCTCTGTATCCCAATGCTAATCCTTCCTTAGTCACCCTGGAAGGCTGTTCGCCTTTTCTCGTGTCTGGAAATGCCGTATCCCTCCCCGAATCAAATTCTTCCAGTGGTGTCTTATCCATGGCCGGGTTAATACCAAAGATCACCTCGCTCGCTTGAATATCACATTGGACCAAAATTGCGTCTTCTGTAACACTGAAACCGAATCAATCCGACACCTTTTCTTTGACTGCGACTTATCACTCCACATTTGGGCTTCGGTTTGCGTACACAATCTTGGGAGAACCTTCCCAATCGCGGATTTCTTTGATCATTGGCAATGCAGTTCACCTAATCATCATCTTGACATCCTTCTAGCCATCTTCTGATGGGTCATTTGGAAAGAGAGAAACGCCTTCGTCTTCAATAAACCCACCAACTCGCGATTCGGCTTATGCAGTAAAATTTCTAATATCTTTGCTTATTGGGCAGGCTCTTCCTCCTCGGCTCCTTTCAGATTTCGCCTTCCTTCAGCAAGGTCACCCTCGGATGAATCGGTGGGTAGTGCGTCCTTGGCTGCACCACCTGGTCAGCATGGTGCTGTCTAAGGGATGGATTACTCTACGTTGCAGTTTTTTTTTTCGGTAATCTTTGGCTAGGTATGTATATTAAACTCTGTTTATGAACTGGCATGATGTTTGTAACATAAACACTTATTTTGTTGTTCTGATTTCGCTACCGATCAGGCTTGTTGATCGAACCACTAATATTTATATATATTACTAATCGGCTGTGTAGCTTCCTGCTACACAACTGTTCTCCTCAAAAAACTATATAGGTTATAATTGGGCGTTTATTTAGCAGAATTAATCACAATTCTTCTATTACATTAGTGCAGACACTTATGTTCATACCAGTTGATTAATGTTGGATAAGTGTTGTGTTAATAATTGATTGTTAAATATGGATTTAATTTACACATGTATCTGCTTATGTAAATACCAAGTATTATAACTTGGAAAGTTAAATTGCATGAAATGGTAACTTGATTAAGTACCATAGTGGTCGCTAAGTCTCTTTCTAAATTGAATGGTTAATTATGGAATCAATGTTGTTTTGAAGATAATTATTATATATTAATAAGTTTTAAAAAGGTAATTATTATTTATTAATAATGTTTAAAAACAATTAATAATTGTCTTAATAATGATTTAAAGTTAATCATTTTATTAATATGAATCTTAAAGTTATTTAAAGAATATTTAATTATTGTTTAAAAGTTATTTAATTATTTATTCAAAATGTTTTAAATTATATTTTAATTATTAATTAATAGTTGTTTAATTATATTGATGTTAGTTATTTTATTTTATTTAAAGGTATATAAATTATCATATTAACGTTTTTAAAAGTTAATTAATTACTTTATTTATATCGTGTAAAGATTAAGTGTTATTATATTATTGAAAAGTTTAAAAGTCTTCTTGTTATGTTATAAATAATATTTTAAAGTTTATTTTTATATCATTAAAAATGTTTTAAAAATATTTTATGATGTTTATTTATTATAATTATATAGTAAATTGTTATCAAAAAGATTTCTTAAACGAGTTTATAAGTTTGAGAGAGGTTTGGAATTTGGAAAGACGTTGGGTTTGAATGATTTTAGAAAAGAGGTCATAAATGGTTTTGGGATTTATAAAAGAATATTTTATAAATAAAATTGGTGATTTAGGAGGAATTTTTTGGAAAAGAGTTTGGAAATGTATAAAGTGGGCATTTATGAAATAAAAAGAGATTTATGGGAAGAATTAGTGCTTTGGATTATTAATATCTCAATTTAATGACATTTGGGTTTGATCATTTTAATATGATTTGAAGTAGAAATCTTTGCAAATGTTTTTGAATATGCTTATATTATTGTTTAAGTATATGGAAAAGTTTCCAAGTTTTGAAAGTGAAATGGTTTGTGAATATACTTATACCGTTGAGATAAGTATATGGTTATATTTTCTAAGTATCAAAAATATTGTGTGTTGTAAATTTACCTATTATGTTGAGATAAGTATATGGAAGTGATTTTCAAGTATTTTCAAAGAGATTTTTATTAATGAAAGATAAATTTTCAGAGGCTTAGTGATTTCTATGGAAAATGTAGTCTATGTTTGAATGTTTGTTATTTGATAGTTAAATAACCGACTATCAAATATGGACCAAAACCTAAGTTTGAAAATATCTAGGAGAAACATGTGAGTTATATGGCTCAGTCGTCCCCGATGATGTTGTACTATGCGTATAAATCTCGTTTCGTTCTCCTAGGACAAATAGTAAGGAAATCCTTCCACTAACGGTTAGGAGGTAATCTCCGCTCTTATCTTTGATTATTTATTTCCGAAAGAACTGGGTTGAGTTCGCCAGAAACTATCAAATGTTGTTTCAAAGAGACCAAGATCAGATATGTTATCTGAAAACCACTTCGATCCAACTTAAGCATTTCAAAGTGAAAGCATCCCGAAGATGATGGAATTGATGATGGAGCTCTTTGAAGTGCAAGGGTTGCTTGCTACTAATCTTGAGGGTGATTTTAAAAAGTGAATATTAGGCGCACATCCTTAAAACGGAACTTAATTCAAAGCGGATCCCTTTGATAAAAAATATACTTTATACGTCCCTATTTTTGTTTTCCGCCTATTATTTCCCTAAATTACCCCTACACTTCACTGTCGAGCTCCAATTCTTCTTCTTCAGTTTCTTCTGATCAAATGAAAAACCGAGCTGAGTCTACAAAATATGAGAATCAAGAAATTAAATTAAAGACTCTACAAAATCGAAGGTTTATTTTTCGATTTAAATGGAAAACTGCAATTAAATTGAAGACGAATCAAGCTTTTTACAAAATATGAGATTATTAATATTTGCAGTTATGAATAATTGCAACAAGGTTCGTTTTTTGGATTAAAATGATTTTACATGGATAATTGCTGATAAGAATGCAATTATTCTGAATATTTGCAGAAATAAATGCAATTGTTGAGAATAATTGCTGAAAACTATGCAATTATTATGAATAATTGCAGAGAAAGATGAATTTAGGATTGAAATAATTTTACATGAATAATTGCCGATAAGAATGTAATTAAAAAAGATGAATTTTGGATTGAAATGATTTTACAAGAAAAATTGCTAATAATAATGCAATTATTTTGAATATTTTTAGAAATAAATGCAACTATTGAGAATAATTGCTGATAACTATGCAATTATTACGAATAAATGCAGAGAAAGATAAATTTAGGATTGAAACGATTTTACATGAATAATTGCTAATTAGAATGTAATTAAGAAAGATGAATTTCGGATTGAAATGATTTTACATGAATAATTGCTGATAAGAATGCAATTATTTTGAATATTTGTAGACATAATGCAATTATTGAGAATAATTGCTGATAACTATGCAATTATTATGAATAATTGCAGAGACAGATGAGTTTAGAATTGAAATGATTTTACATGAATTTAGAATTGAAATGATTACATGAATAATTGCTGATAAGAATGCAATTATTCTGAATATTTGCAGAAATAAATGCAGTTATTGAGAATAATTGCTGATAACTATGCAATTATTATGAATAATTGTAGAGAAAGATGAATTTAGGATTGAAATGATTTTAGATGAATAATTGCTGATAAGAATGTAATTAATCAGAATAATTGCAGAAATAAATGCAATTATTGAGAATAATTGCTGATAACTATCCAAATATTATGAATAATTGTAAAGAATGATGAATTTAATCTTCATAATTGAACTAAAATTCTTTATTTTGTTATTTATAGTTATAAATGTCTAGTTTTGGATTGAAATGCTTTTATATAAATAGTTGCCGATGGGCATGCAATTAATCAGAATATTTACAGACATACATGCAATTATTAAAGATAATTGCAGACATATATGCAATTATTCATAATAGTTGCATACATATCTACAATTATTATGAATAATTGGAAGAAAGATGAATATGACTGACTTTAAGAGAATAATAAACTGTAGACGTTGTATGTGTGTTAAATGGATTATAGTAGTTAAACTTGTAAATTTTGTTGCAGACTTGTCTGCAATTATTTAAAATATTTGCGGACTTGGTTGTAATTATTGAAAATTTCTATTGAACAGTCGATAAACCCTAACAACATATCAAACCAATTGTAATAGAATAAAAATCGATATTACAAAGAAATTTAATTGATAACGTTCGATTTTGTGGTTTTTATTGCTTTCATCTTCTGAATTTCAGTTTTCTTTTCAAGTGGATTCGATTTCATCTTCGATCAACTGCTTTGGAATAAACGGCGATTGATATTTCAAGAGATTATGGTTTTTTTAGAACAACGGTTGATGAAATCTTGTTCGATGGCTCTGTGTTTTGTTTGGAGAAGAAAAAAGGGTCTTTTCGAAAATAAAATTGCCGCGTTCAAAAATAAGGACGTGAAACATATAATTAAAACGGAAGGATGTTTTGTGTATTTGCAAACTTATTAGGGATGTGTGGCAAACGTTCCCTTTTAAAAATGGATATTGTAGAGGTATGCCTTCAGTTCGTTCATCTCCTAAACGACTTATATGGATGAAGGCGGACATTGTGTCATCGATTGGAAGGCAATATATCATTCCAAGTGGGAAGTGCTATATAAAGATAAAACATAGCCTCAAGCCTCATCAACCGGGAAATGACCAAAATCGGGCATGCGGTAGGGTCATGTGGATCGCTTCCATCAGGGTATGGTCGTCCCAAATCTAGATCGATTATTATCTACTCATGTATGCTTCGGGGCCCATTAACCAAGGGATGATCATATTTGGTACTACTAGTCAAGTGGTAGGCCGGTCCTGTATGGCAAGGGTACAAGATGTTCTTTTCAAACTCCGGTGCATTTTATCTAGAGATGTACCATCGGAAGGTAGTTCCTTACCTTGTCATAGTATGGAACCCAATCTCCAATACAAGCCTTACGGTTGTAGATGCGCCCAACTATGCTGGAACATGAGATGCACATACCAAACCCATGTCTGACTCGGAGTTTTATTTTTCTTTCCCTAAAACTCTTGGGTGCTCAAATTTGTATGAGCAACCAGGTAGTTCATATTTCATACGGAAGCATTTTGGAGGAGCTTGGAGTAGGAGGCTTCATTGATAGCTAGTTATTATCTGCTTTTCCACTGTATTATATGTATCATGTATCAGTTAGGTAGGAGCAGGTTGTTATAATTGTCCTAGGGTAGAATTTGTATTAGTATGACTTTGACATATCGTTTTGAAAATGATTTGTAAAGAATATGTTTATTACTATATGTTATTCATTTGTGTTGTGAGATTCTGTAATTGTTTAGTTCCTTTTTAACTTCTATCTTCTTTCTTTCCCCAAACTATCCGCCTTTCCGTTCAATTTAAGTGGGTTATGTGTGGTTGACTGCCCGCTTAAACTAGATGAAAAAGTGGGTTGTTATAGAATGTTTGGAGTGAATGAACTCCTGTCACATCTTCCATGCTCTGATTAGGCAATCCATCCCTTATAACTCGCCTCACCATCTAAGAAAGTTTGTCATCATCGTTCAAAGGAACTCTAAGGTTAGCATTCTCGGTATGCCCCCTGACTCTACGAGGGAACTCTAGTACATACTCCTCCAGGCTATGCTTATACATTCTAATCTGCGTTCAAACGCTCCGCTTCAGCTCCAAAATGTACATCATTCCTTCCTAGGGTAGGATGACCTATGCCCCCGAGGCCTCGGGGGTCGGTACCCAACCCATGCTTGGGGATCGATACCGACCCATACATTTGGCTCAGGGTTTATCCCAGGTCATTCTACCCCACTCTTAGGTAGTTGTGCTCCACCTTCAGGTTCTTGATTCTGATTTGCAGTGACAACGGCTATTCCCATTCTTCTAAAGAAATTCTCCATCATCTTTTCCTAACGTGCTATCATCCTTTCTTACAGTCCATTCATCATAGTTTCCATCTCATCCCTGATTATATAAATTAATGGGGAGTTAGCTCTTGAGGACGCCTCTTGGCTGCCCCCTGGTTGATTCCTCCAACAACAGTCCTTCTAGTTGAATGTCTAGCCATTTAGAATCTTCTCAAGTATTGAATCAACGAGTTCTAGTGTTTTCTCGGTGAAAGCACCAAAAATTTTGAACCAAAAATGGCATAAACACCCAATAGATTATAGAAGGGAATAAAAAGTGAAGACAATAAATTAAAACGAGTAAGAAATGAACACAGAGATTTGCAGTGGTTCGGCAAACTTCGGCCTACATCCATTTAATAATTTTATTGCTTAACTTCTAACTTGAGGGAAGAAGTTCTTATGGGTTGGTGCAACTCCAAAACTTAGATTTTCAGAATTACAAGAATATAGAGTAGAGTACCAAATGGTCATGAAAAATGAGCTATACCCTTCTATTTATAGAGGTAGTGAGCCCTAAATCTTGCATAAAAGACCTTTAGCCTTTCTCCTTGCTATAGACCAGTTCTTCATGAAGATAGGGGTGCCGCATCACCAAATATTATGGGTTGGTATGACTCTACGGGTAGGGATCGATACCGACCCCTAAGTTAGCCAAATTGGCCACTTTTAACCCTTCGCTTCGACTTATATTGTGGGTAGCTTCATGATTCCATAGTTGTTTATATCAATAATAGCTTATTTTGGAGTCCAAATGACGGAGTTGTGGATGAACAAAGTTGTTGATTCAGGATTTCATAGAAATTGGTAGAGAGTTGTATTAGATCAACAAAACAATATTGGAAATAGGGTTACAACATCATGTAGGGTAGATAGGCAGAAGATGGGAAGGTTTGGAGGAGATTTTATGGGTCGGTACCGACCCCTAGGGATGGGTCGGTACCGACCCCACACTTATCGGAGATGGGCCTTTGGAATTTTTTGGGTGGTTTGGTAATCGTGTTGTGATCTTGGATGTACTTGGGTTTCAGGCTTTATGGTCATCTCTCCGGGCGTCTTGCCTTGATAATTTCGAAGTTTAACTTGTTGGGTTCGTCCATATATATCTTGGTCAAAAGGCGAGTTAACAAAGGATATCGATACATCTGCTGAGACTAAAGCGCGTAATACTTTCTATATGTTGGGTTGTGTATTACTCATGGTTGCTGGGGGCACCAAGCGGTTACATACTACTATTTATTAGATAAATATGGAACGAATCGTCTAAGAGTTTCCTATGTTAATAACAGCTGGTTCAAATTGGAATTCCTAGGGTGACATTATTACACAGTTCGCTCGACCTGGGAACACTGTGAAACTTCAATATGAATACTCCACTTTGATTATAGTTAAATTATGGCATAGCGATCTATTGAGCGACTATAGTTAGGCATGAGTTAAAGCATTAAGTGAACCACTATTCAATAAAGAATACATCTCCTTAGTTGTATGAGGTTGGTATCATGGTCAACTATAGGCAAATCAAAGTCAAAATCTCTAAACGGAGTTGTATAGCTAATAATAAATGTCTTGAATAAGGGTTATAATAGAATTATGACCAAAACTAAAATTTATAAATCCTAAAGTGGTGTATATTGATGAAGAGAATGTGTTTGTATTATTGTTGGTACTGCTTATAATAATATAAAATATTTTTTTAAAAAAAGGTCCGTAAACGATGAATTCGACCAAACTGTCACACCGACGGCTAAGGTGGTATGTGAATGTTAATATTTAATTGTTTGATACTGATTGTTGACTGAATTCACACCTCTGAGGCACATAAATTTATTTGTGAAATATCCAAAAAAAACATATGATTTAATTAACTTATAGAATGTTATAAATTAGTTAAACGAATTAATATTTGAGAAATAATAATTATTATTGAATTATTTTATGTTTTGAATGTTGTTAGTAATTATTTAAATGCATGTATAAAAGTTATATTTGCATATATTGATATATGGTATTGGTAAATTTTTAAATGGGGTTTAAATAATATATAATTACTGGGAGGGTTTATGGAAACTTGGCTCCTCATAGAGCAAGCTAGGGCTAGCCATAATAAAAGAGGATGAGGGGATGGATTTATTGAAATTTTAAAAGGGAATTAAATAGGCGAGTTTAATTAGGAGAATGGAAAGGTTCTTTTTTCTCATTAAAACAGATCTCTTCATTTCATTTCATTTTATAGAAATTTTCTTCCTTCTCTCTCCCTAAATCCATAGCCGGCATTTCCCTCCATTGAAAACAAACAACTTCAAATCAAAACACACAAAGGAAACTAAAAGCCAGGTGGTTCATCCTTCTCTTACAAAGTTAGGTGTGGATTCATTTGGAGATCTAAGGAGAAGTCACAAGTCATGGTGTTACAAAAGACAAGACTTTTTAGGTTTGACTACCCCTTTTGAATTCTTTCATGATGTTTAACCTAATCTTGTTTACATTATGTATATTCTTTGCCACTTATTGAATCTATTTTGAAATTCTCTTGCGTATTTTCAACCGACCGCAAAATCAATCTTATATAATCCGAAATCATTAATTGATAAAGTTTTAATTTGCTGTAAATATTATTTTGTTATCATGAATTTAACCAATAAATTATTTAACTAAAACCAATTTGTCTTCTAAAATTAATTTCCTTGTTTGTTGCATCTGAGATTATAAGTTTATGTAATTTGATTTGTAATAAAATTTACTTTTGTTATTGCAATTTAATTCTACTAAATCATGGACTTAATATTTAATTGAACTGAATTAATTATGTGTGTGTGTATTCATATGCTTCATCTTCATGTTTTCAAAATTGTGAACCAACATCAAGTTAAACTTTAGTCAGGTTAATTTGTTTTAAATTAATATATTCGAGTTTATATTCTACTCAAACGTATGTTTTGAGTTCAAATCTTAATTTACCATATACCCATTTCTGATTATGTATCTTTGAATGTTCTATAATTAATTATGTCATCCGGGTAATACATTAAATTATGACAATTGTTATCCCTCTTTTTAACCAATTAACGTCTAAATGAATCGGAACAGTTAAGTACTCATAAGATCAATCTGAAGTCAAAATTGTAAATGGGATGCTAAAGTCTAAATGAACTCTCAAAGGTCAATATCGATCCTTATCGACTATAAGAAAGTACTTAGCCACTTTTTAAAGAAACCAGATGACAAGAAGTTAAAGAAAGTTGAAGATTCAAGATTAAAGGATAACTTATATTGATCCTCCTAAGTCGGTACCAACCTATTTTATAGCAATGAAGAATCAAATTAACTTGATTAAAGATAAAAGCCAAGCCTAAATGAAAGACAAGGTGACAAAGACCTGGATAACTCGGTACCATACCTTCTTGACTTGGTACCGATCCATCTGAATTCATGTTTCTAGCTACGATCTCTTAGTAGGACTTCAGGCCTGAAGTAGGGAACGTGGTTGAGCAATTTCCATCAATTTTGGTGATGGATCTTGTCTACAAACATAAAAGGAGGTGCATTGGAAAACGGATCTTTTCTCTTATCTAAGCCGAGTTTTGTTATTTGGTTCTTGCACTAACTTATCAAATTCACACTCGAGTTATTCGACACTGAGTTGTAAGATTCTCTTAACAAAGTTAATATTGTTTTTGGTTGAACCACTCTAATTCTTGTGTGTTCTTCAGTCATTTAATCTCTTGACCTTTACAGATTTTGTTTGTTACTTGATTGGGTGTTTTTCCCACTTTTGGAGCAAATATTTCAGTGCTTTCACTGAGAGCCATGATTCTCAATTGCAGATTTAACTTAAAACTTTGGGTTTGAATTATCTGTAATCTAGATCTAAAGGTTTGGTGTTAGAGGTTCGTGGTTACTTAAATTTGGAAGAACGTCTATCATTGGATCTAGGAACAATGGCCTCTAGAAAGGATAAAGAGAATTTCAACCACCTCAAGACTCTTCACTGAAGAAGAAAATGAAAGCTCTTAACATTGAGAGGAAATGAATCGACTCACTCCAACTAAAATCCCGAGTGCACTAGCGGTAGGGACAATGGTGGAGTTAGATCGGATGAAGTCTATAATGAATAAAAATATGTTTAAGAGCCAAATGCCATCTTGAAGGAGATGAAGAGGAGTTTTGCTATGATGATATAACTACCTCAGAGGCGGAAGAAAATACATTGAGATTCATCATCTTCTGACTTAGAAGAAGAGAGTTCTGCATTATCAGATAGAAATCAGAGAGATGGTAAGCAAAAGATGAAAAATAGGGATGTTGGGACATCAAAATTGGAACTTGGAAAAGTTTCTCTTGAAAAGCCACAACTCGATACCAACCCATCACAACTCGATACCGATCGATCAAGAAGAGTCATTCTTAGCGATTTTGAGGATAGGTTCCAAGAGAAAGTTGATGTGGAAACTACGCCAGCCCACATCGAAAGAAATGGGTGAATTTCAATTTTTTATCAGTTTCAATCTTTATTGGGCCTATGTAGTCTAAATGTATATAGAACTTTTCTAAATTTGTTTTTAAATAAAATAAATATTTATTTAATTCATAAATAATATTTCATTTTATATAATTTGTATCATATTTTGGATATGTGTATCATACACATATGTGTGTACATGCACGTGTAACATAATAATGTGTTCATGATTTAAAATGTCTGTGTATAGATGCTGAGATTTACACCACAACGGATATGTTATGCCCTCTAGTATTTGAGCAAGTTGTTTAAATAAAAATATTAGTGCGCATCAAATTTTATTTTATTTTGAAATTTGGTTAAAACTTTAAAAATGATACTTAGGTAATAAAACAGCCCAAGCCCAAAACAAGATTACAAACGCATGCCCTTCAAACAAAGCAATGCTTTAGAATAAACAAAAGCAGTCAAAAGCAATTATACCATGCCAAAGAACAAGACTTTCCATTTACTCCTTCTACCTAATCATTCCTCTTCATTTTAAATATCATCTTTGCAAAAAGTAGATCTATGGTGGTCGAAAACTCTATGCCTCAAGGATACGAGCTTCTAGTGGTCCATAATAGGTAACAATCTTCCGTTTAATTCTCTACACAATAATTTTGACATCTGCTTCCATCATCTTTCTAACCATTTCTACTTTGTGATTTTGCTTTTGGAAAATTTAGCGGTTTCTCTCCTTCCACAAATGATGAATTGAAGTTGTCAGTGTAGTCGGGTAAATTTGCTCGCACAGATTCAAGCCTCCATTATTTTTTAGGTAAAGAAGTTCATCTGCAAGTTTGTTCACTGTAGTCAAGGTTCCAGATTTCTTCTTTGTCTCTCTCATGCTACCACTGCTAAATTCATCTTTAAAAAATAGATGATTACGATTCTATGGTTCCTTGCTACACAACTTGCATGTTAGATCAACATATAGACCCCACATTGCCAGTCTGTTTGTCGTTGGTAACTTGTAATTTGCAGCCTTATAGGTACTGAAAACCATCTTAGGGTTGTTAGATTTACACCATATACTATCAACCCACTCTTTAATTTCATGTTTCTATCTAATGGAATCCCAAGCAGATTTGGCCGTAAAAATTCCATCTTTATCCGCAGTCCTAGACCAAAAGTCACTGTTAGGCTCGGTAGAATACGAATAGAGTTAATTTCAGGATTTAGAGCTTACATGCAACTCAAATTGGTCATAGCCCATATATTGTCGGATATAATTTTATCAACTATGTAGTCGTACCCTCCTACACTGGCCAATTTATCCCAACCAAGTTTCGAAATAAGATTCTGCCCATGTAACCATGGGCCTTTCCATATACTGGTGGATTTACCATCAATAAATTTTCTTTGAATGAGAGACTTAAGTGTATTTTTGCATGCTAGGATATTCTTCCAAATAGTTGAGGAATTGTTGTCCCACTTAATAGTCTAGAAATTGTCTCTAACATATATGTTTCTCACCCAGTTTTCCCATAGAGTATCCACAGTTATAATTTTCCATGCATGTTTTAGACTTTACACCTTTTTACAATTCCTTGAGATTTATCAACCTAACACCTCCTTTATTTTTTTGTCTACACGATATGTCATAACTAACCTTATGGAGACCCCCTCTCCAAATAAAATTTGCAGAAACAAAGTTAATGTAATCTATAGAACAATCCAGGATTTGGTAAGTTTGAACCTAGAATCTGACCTTAGCAGTGATAACTGAGTGGACAAGCACAACCCTACCAACAAAAGAAAGAAGCTTAGAGCTCCAACCATTAATCTTGTCTCTAATCTTAGAGATAAGTTCCATACATTCTCTATCAGCGATCACATTAGTAGAAAGAGGAACTTCTAAATATTTGACTAGGAGGCGATCTTCTATAATTTCTAGGATGTCTAGAATAGTTTGCTTTTCTTTATAGAATTTTTTAAATTATCATTTATACTTGAGATTGTTTAACTTCAGACCTGCAGCCTGTTCCAAGCCATTGGTTTTAATGCTTTGGGTCGCTTGACTACTTGATTTAATCATAATAATCAAGTCATCAGCATAAAGGAGACGATGTACAATGGGATTATGAAAAATAGAGGTTGAAATAAACCATTGTGGCAGGCAAGTTCCACTTGCAACGAGAAAAATTCTATTGCGATGGCAAACAGATAGGGAGAGAGGGGGTCCCCTTGCCGTAGACCTCTATTGCTAAGAATATAGCCCTAAGGGACACCATTAAGGATTATAGAGAATATAGAGGTAGAGATACATTCTTGAATTAGATTGATTGTAGGTGTAGAAAATTCCATACTAGATATCATATGGAGAATAAATCTTCTATTGATTTTGTCATATGCTTTGTGTAGATCAATTTTCAAGCACATTTTATCAGCACCCTTCTTGTTAAAATGTCTAACTAGCTCATGAGCGAGAAGAGAGTCTCTAAATATGTCTCTCCCTAATGAAAGCAGATTGGCACTCCGACATAAGATCTGGCAGCAGCTGGATAATCCTATTATGGGACTTTGCTTAGAATTTTATAAATCGTTTTACAGCAAGCGATAGGCCTGTAGTTCTCAATTTTGTTTGGCTTGTTATTATTTGGGATAAGGGTTATAAATGTGTGATTTATTTCCTGCACAAACTTGCCTTTAACAAATGCTTCCTGAATGGCATCTAACAACAACTTTTTCATTTGGTTCTAATGTAGCTTGAAGAATTTGGCATTCCACCCATCGAGGCCAGGGCTCGAATCGTCATGAGTCGAGAAAACAACCTCTTCCACTTCATGTTCCATTATTTGGCTCAACAACAAATCTACCCCTACATCATTAATCGGCCTTCTACAATTTATGTGTGGTAAGGGTTGATTGTAGTCTCCATTAATAGGCATCTATAGTAAATAATAGTTGATTCTTCAAACTGTTGTATATCTATAACAGTTTCCCCATTTTCTACTAGGGCATTTAGGATATTATTGTAGTTTTTCCTATATGACATTTTAGTATAGAAAAACTTGGACATTCATCACCCTGGGTCAGCCCTTTTCTTTAGATTTCTGTTTGAGATCAATAGCTTGGTTTTGGAGTGCCTATATGAATTATGCTTGAAGCTGAAAATCCTTTTATTAAGGGCTTGATTAAGAGGGTCTTGGTCAAGAGCTATAATTACATCCTCACATTGCTTTTCCAATTTCTGAATTGACTCTTACTGTTTGGGTCTTGTTTTGTTGTAGTTTTTTAATATAGCTTTGGCCACTTTCAGAAAAACAAACTAAAGAATACCAACTTGTTCCATCTGTTAGTTCAATAGATTATAGATCAAGTGCATCAGCATAGTCATCATATAAGTGCCAATAATTAGCATACCTAAAAAGAGAGCCTTTGACTTTTCACGATGTTATTAAAAGTAATATGAACTGGGCAATGGTCACCGGTAGAGCTTGGGAGAACTTTCACTTTTAGACTAGGCATTTTGTTGAGCATATCTGGATTGATAAAGACTCTGTCAAGTCATAGCTAATCTTCTTCGACTCACTGCTTCTCCATGTTTATTTCAGACCAGAGTGGTAAGCTTCAATTAATCCTAAGGCAACCATGCAGTGGTTAAATTCGGCTACCTGGGACAGCTTGAGGGTAAGCCCTCCTTTCTTTTCATTTGTGAGTAGAATCACATTGAAATCCCCCAACACCATCCATTCTTGCTTGATTGTCGTAGATAGAGATATAAGCTTCTCCCATAGTCGATTTCTAACTGAGACTCAATTATGTGCATATACGAAGGTGCAAATAAACTTGAGACCCCCTACAGTAGTAACTTCCGCGGTTAATTGTCGCTCATAAACATCTAAGGTCTGGACATTCCCATCGCTTTATGTCAACACACCATTATTCTCTTATTATTGTTTATGCAGTTCCAGTCATTCCCTAAAGTTTCCTTGAACATATTAGTAGCTTCTGACCCTATCTTATCCAAAATAGAGAATAAAGTAGGATTAAATTTATTTCTATTATTAAAGTAGTCTGATTTGTGAGTATCGCCATTAAGACCCCTAACATTCCAACATATCTAGACATTAAGAGGTTGCTGTTTTGCTCCTCGTTACAGGAGAAGAGACCGCGTGTAAAACGAAAAATGATATATGTATATATAACATAAAAAAGTTGTATGTATATATATAATTATACATATATAAAACAAAAAAAAATTACATATATATATATGAAGATTTGATAATTTTAATAATTTATATAAAATAATTAAATATATATTATGTACATTTATATATACACACACATAATTAAATCACAAAATCATTTAATAATTAAGAAAAATAGTTTTGACATAAATTTATATATACAACTTACTGTTGCAAACCTAAGAGTAATGTAAAATAGTTATATATACAAATATATTTTTTAATTATAAATATTTATGAATGCACAAACATATAAATAAATAAATATTTATACACATATTTATAAATAAATAATAATTTTTTATGTAAAAATTTGCATACTTGTAGTAGGCTCTCGGCCTAAAATTATACACACACATACACATATATTTAATATATTTATTTAATTATAGGTATTTAAAAATATAAAAATATATATAATAATTATATAAATTTATGCATATATGGTAAGCTTTTGACATAGAAAATAAATTTAAAATTTATTTTATTTAATTAGGATTTATAAAATGATTTTTACTCAAAAATTAAAAATAAAATAAAATACCATATGTAATGAAATGTCAAAATTTATTAAAAATCATTTCTAAATTCGAAATTATATAATATTATTATATATAATTTTATACTTAATTTCATATTATATTTATATATATTATTTATTTATTAATATTATTAATTTCTTGTTAAAAATAGTAATATTAATATATAAAAAATAAAAAATATATATTAAAATTTTAGTTATTGCCAACGAAAAACTTTTACATGTAAATAAAATTTTAAAATTTTTTAAAACATTTATTTTATGATTTTTAATGTTTAGAATATGATTTATTAGTTCATAAAATTATATATACTATTATTTAATTCAAAAAATGTTTTTTTTAATTTCTTTGGCTTGGGCTTAAGTTCAGTGCATACTCAAAATAATTTTTTTACACACATATATATTGACACATAATATGTCTAACTATTTGACATGTGATAGAATGTCGGTATACTAGATTCGTAATATGATCTAACGGCCTATGATATGAATCAATAATCAATTATAATATCATATAAATGAGATGAATTTCCTTTCACCAAAGCCAAGAGATTACACCTTGAAACGATGATATATTCTCCTTGATTCCATTTGTAAATTAGAAGGTGCTAGCTTCCAAACTGATGGCCACCGATCAATCAAAATTAAGAGCTTTTGATATGATTTGAAGTTTAAAAATATTTGGTGCTTGGATGGGTAGTTCAGCCTTTACCATGGCTGTAGCAAGAGTGATTCTCAAGTTCAAAATAAAATGAGGTACTAGTGGAATAAATAAAGGAAGCACTGAAGGAGTAAGAAATGGATCGGATCCACTTTTATCTCTGTACCAATTCTAGCCTTTTTCAAACTCAAACTACTTAGCCATGTACTATACATGGACGGCCTCACCCTTGCGCATTTATGGCCGAAATTGGAAGCTACCATATGGGCCTTGAAACCATTTCAAGCCCAAACAATAATTATTGCATTTAAATCCGATTTAAACACGTACCACTATCGTATATCGATAAGTATATTTATAACCATTATAAATACGCTATTTAAAATTGTTCAACATATCAAATAAAATTTTACGATTAATATTTCATAAATATTAATTTAATTTAATTTATAACAATTCTAAATTAATTGAATTGGATGGTAAAAGGAGTATTCAACGTTTCGGTTGCGTGACTCTTAGGTGTAATTTGGCCAATGATTAATATCGAATAATTTGAATATTAACGTTCACTTAATAGGTGGTGTGACATTATGGCCAAATTTATCACTTACTTGGTTTCGATAGAATCCAATTTTACTTTGTTAAGCATTACCCAGTAGTGACTATTATTTACACCAATTCTCTTCGTTAAAACTATATCACTTTGGACTTATGGCATTTGGTAATAGTCAAAATTCCAATTTCATCCATATTCAACTTTATAGTCCAAACACAAAGCCTTTGGTTAAATAATAATAGTTATTATTAACCAAAATGCTCTGGCCAGAGAATATGATTTAAAGTTGACTTCAGTAGACCATGATACCGATCTCATATAACCGAGAAAACAAATCCCCTCTTAAATAGTGTTTTACTTCCAATGCTTCTACTCTATCCAACTATAGTCATTCAATGGACTCCATGCCAAGTTTAACTATAATCAAAGCAGAGCTTCTATATTGAAGATCACCAGTATTCTCAAGTTAGGAGAACTATGTAATTTTGTCTCATAGATATTTTCTATTTGACCTTGATTATACTAACCAACAGAAAACAATCGAGTGAGTTATTCCATAATTACTACATAACTATTAGTACGTAACCCTTTGGTGCTCTCAATAGTCATGAGTAATACACTGCCCAATATTTGGAAAGCATTAAATACTCCAGTCTCAACGGATGCATCGATATCTGGTCTCGATACATCTTGACTAGGAATATTTAAAACAATTTGTTTATTTTTTTGTGATAAATCATTCATGGTTATAATGCATTGTAGCTACTATCACTAAACATACCATTTATGGATTTTCTATTAAATATACTTTTAATTAAATTAATTAATAAAAAATAATGTGCTATATCAAGTATGTAATAGAAAGAAAACACCATTTATTGCGAACAAGATTGGTTATCGAGTTAGATATATGTAACAAATTACATAGTTGCCCTTAGGGCATACCCCTAACTCTATTAATCACCAGCTTGCACTTAAGGTCAATGATGGAATCTCTATCAAATTCCTTCAAATCAATTTGATAAGAACTGAACGAGTTAGACCCTTCATGAATGGATCTGCTATCTTGGTTTAATTAACTACTCTGTCAATCAACTCACTTTGATGTTGATAAACTACCTTTATCATATGGAACTATTCGAATTATGTTTCTCCACTTCCAGTGAGCTCTTATAATTACATTATCATCATATAACAATGATGTAGTATTCTTAATACTTGGAATCACCCCAGCTTAGTTATAAATATGTGCATTTATATTTATATACGTTACTTTTAATACGGCCCTATTTAAGGTGATGTACTTAGCCTCCATTGAATCAACCACAACCTTTCGTTTGGAACATTTCCAACTTAAATCTACTTAATAAAGGTTTGAACATGAATTTAATATAGACATACTATACTCGATAACAGTTATGAAGTTCGAGTTTGAGCACTCTTTTGTAAAGAGTTTGTTGCTTATTTAAACAATTCTCTAGTATTTCGTAAACACCTAAGAACAATCTAAACTACCATTTAGTGATCTTAATTCAGATTTGATATTTGTTTTATGTATCAAATACATAAGAAAATTACGATGTTGTAGATAATCCAACTTGTATGATAATTTCTATTGTTGATATACAAGGATTCATCTTACATATCCATATTAAACATCTAAATATGGTGTCATTGCACACCGTTTGGGACATTACCAACATCATTTATACTTATTATGAAAGACAAAATTTACAAATCCAATATTGAGTATGAAACAACCAAACTATTGCTGATTTTAACATAATTACATCATTAACAATCAGCACTATGTTGTTTACTTATAATCTAGAAATATCTATGTATCTTTCAGTGGTTTTTTCTTATGGATACATGCTTCCTCTTCTTTTTGATTGAAAATCAAATTATTCGATATTTTTATCAAAATTCTTATTCAAATCCGATGCTTATAAAATAATATTTTCGTATCATTTCTTGGATCATATCAGAAACCTACAAACTCAATATCACTCCCACCGACTTAGAGATACTTTGGTTGTTTATGCAAACAGACTATTCTAAATCATTATTCAGAATTTTCCATTTTAGCATATATATACCAAATACAAAGTCATACCAAACGATAATTATGTGAGTAAATTGGAATTAACTTGAGCTCTTTAAATAAGGAATGTATTATGCACAATTTCAACAATTGAGATTTACGATTTTATTTTTATCAATGTTGCTCATCATATTCCAACTACATTTTTCTTGCTCTTGAAGACTCATTCTCCATCAATGGATCGTATCACTTCGGGTAAAAATACCAAAATCATATTTTGATAACTTACTTAGAATCCTTTTTGGATTTGTGCATCATACCATACCGTAGAGTCAATACACTTAATGGTTTAATTGATAATTAAAGATTATCTATTCTCGACATTAATAAGAAACTCATATTCTCTTCAATGCGTGAGAATACTTATTAGACACTCCAACGCGATATGTTCAGTTATGTTAGGATAATTTCATTTCGTCCCACATAATCAGTTTTATTTTTGGATCGTATACAAATCCATTTTACTACCAAAAATTTCTAAAAGAAATTCGTTCACTACAAAGTTAGTACTTCTTGAAACAACAATTGATTCTCAGTGCAACGAAATAGGTATTAATAAACACTTTATGAATTGCCTTATATATAAAACTGATTTGGTTTTTGTATATTGTAACGACCCGATATTTTCAACCATTCGCATCCATTATAAGTGTATAGGTAGACACTCATGCCGGAGTTGAATTGCTCAAAATACCGCGTTGTAATTAAAATTTGGCAAATCTCAGAATATACAGTAAATAAATATAATCACAGATCACAGACACAGAGTAAAATAATGCAGCGGAAGTAAAAGAAATAGTAGTTCATGAAGCTACTATCTAAATATGTCAGAGTTACATAAGATACAACAGAAGAAATAGAGTACAACAAAAGTCTCAATAAAATACCAAGTACAAGCTGAGTAGAACAACGGAATTGAAATAGATAGGACATGACAAGCAGATAATCTCCAGCGATTCAAATCTCCAAGAGAGTGGAAATCCAAATCTGTGAATAACTCAGGCTGACCCGAGCGTAAAGCAAAACACAAAACACTCGAGTCAGGACAATATATACTTATATAATGTAAACCAACTCAAGCGAACTATAATAAGGGTACAAGTAACTTAGAAGATGCTTGGGACTGCCCATCCTCTAAGGATCCGTTAAAATATCTACTATGTAGTAATATTCGCTATTATAATAGTGTCTAAATAAGTAAAGTATAATCATATAGAAAATAGCGTTAAGGGGATGGAGAACCTTAACGCGGTCGGATCTTAAAATCATAATCGTAGTAAAGCTCGATATGGTAGGTGACACGGCACAACTAGGCAATGCCAGGGTAGATATACCAATTACGCACACGGACTGATGGATACGCATAGCAGCCACTACCGTTCCACCTCGAACAACACTCCCAAATCGGAGGATGGCCATCTAATCAATCACAAGTAAGAGTATAATATCGAAGAAATGTGTCCGAGAAGAGGTGCTACCTCACTGGTCCGAGATCGCTCCTGTTTTAGCCACCTTATGCCAACTCACGGGAGTTGGGTCCACGTAACATACCTTAAGAACGTCGCCACCATCCTACTTCATTCTGGAATCTCCACCGCGTACACAGTTGCCAAAGTGGTTTTCGGTAAGACAGAGAGTATGTCCATATCCGATCCCGGTCTCTTTAACAACCCAACGTTATTATAACCCGTGGTTATAACTTTTAAAAACAATACTTTACTTCAAAATAAAATATCATTTCAAACCATATCTTTATCAAAATAAAGATTAAATCAATTCCAAACCATTTCCATATATTTAAAATATCATATCATTTCAAAACTTCATTTCAAATCATTTTAATATTCCAAATATCATTTGAGTTCAAATCTAAATATTCAACTTTAAATACCTTTTAAATTTAAAGGTATACTTCATTTATTATCATTTCAAGTCACCTTTTAAATAGTTTATATTCCAATCAAATAATTCATTTAAACCTTTTAAAAGTGTAATTATTATATTTTCAAATCAAGTATTCAATTTCCAAAGTTTCAAACCATTCTGAGTTCGTTTACTAAGTCAAAAACCCTAATTATTAAAATTTCAGGATTTCACAGCATTTAAAAACAACTGCTATAGGTTATATTTGAAAACATTTTTAATTCAGCAAAGACAACACTTAAAACTGCTGTTAAAACTCAGTTTTAGTTGAATTATAGTTCAAAAACAGAAAAGACAGCATATCAGAAGTGCTGCGGTAGTTCAGATTTCAAAACAAGGGTTAAATTTAGTTTCAGCAAAGACTGCAGACCATTATAGCATTTCCAGAGAATGCTATAATAGACCTGAGTTCAATATTAGCCTATAAGTTCAATTACAGCAACTACAGCATTTCAGAAATGCTGTAATAGCTCTTTTTACACAATTTTAGTTCAAAACAGAATCTATAGCATTTCTGAATGCTATTAAAAGTTAATTTCAGGTGTTAGTGTATTTCCAGCAATTAAATAACTTTAATTTAAAACACATAAACATTTTAAAAATCATATTTTAACATTTAAAATGTTCATTTAAATATCGTTTAACATATACCTTTTCATAATAAATTTCTTATAATAAAATCAAATTTTCAACAATTTACTTAATAAATTTAAGTGTAAAAGTTTCCAATTCTTCACATTTCAACAAATAACTTAACACTTCAAATTTAAATTACCATTTCACAAATTTAACTAAATTTCCAATTTTATTTAATTAACTTAACCCTTTAATTAAAACCAAATTTCATATTTCCTAGTCAAGTTATATTTTAAAAGATCACTTTTAAACATTCACTTATTTAACCACTTAAATTCATAGAAAAATCAATAATACTTTAATAAATCACTTTAATTCAAATTTAATCAAATTATCATATTTACCATTTCCAAATAGAATTTAATATCCATTTTATTTATATAACTTAAATATCATTTTTAACCAAAATTCCAAATTTCCAACTTAAGTTATATTTCAAAAATCCAGTTAAACCATTCATTAATTACATTTTTAACACATGGAAAAAAATCATAATTTCTTTATTTTAAAACATTTCAAAATCTACTTAAATCAAATTTCATAAATTTATAATTTTTTAAAATACTTAAAAATATCCAAAACACTTTATAAAATAACCACGGGCCTGTATATAATTTTCTAACCTAGGTCAAGTGATACGGATATGTATCATTTCAATCCGTAGTTAAAAAAAGAAAAATCCGGGTTCTATCATTTCAAACCCGCAATCCCAAGTTAAAATAAATTAAATAAAAATCGTTCAGGCCTATCATTTCAGCCCATAACAATTTTTTCCTATTCTAAAGTCCGTTCGGGTATGTATCATTTCAACCCATAGTGATTCTAGTCTACAGGGAACTTGCAATGGTGATAACTGATACAAATAACAGAATAACATTAAATAACAGTAACATATGATATAACAGGTTTATAAACATCATATGATCATAATATAGTCAAGTATAACATGATAATATATTTCTACATATTCACAGGGTGTCAATTTACTAGTTATATAGGTACATATTGTCTGGTGAGAATAACTCACCTGTTTGTGCTGGAGATATCAAAACCAATGACACAATGGAAAGAAAAGCACGATGACAAGACTACGGACTTGAGTGGAGAGCAAGATCCAAAGCTACAACTCTTGTATTACAACCCAAAACATACATCAAAACAAACACAATTTCAACGCACTTGAAATGGAATAACTTTTAAATGAAAAGAGATTTGAATGTCAAATCTTTTGCCTTGTTTTCTACAATGCTTTGCATGGCCTAGGGGTTTATTTAGGTCAGGTTTGACATGACTTTGGCTCAGGTTTGATCATAGGAATGCATGGCATATAGGCTAGAACATGTGGAGGAAGTTACAACACAAGAATATCAAGGGACTAGGCAACATAGTGGAGTTTGGTTCAACTTTTGGCTCGGTCTATGGGTCAAATGGCTCGGCCATCATCTGGTACAGGTCTGGACAGAGGTTTGGGTGATGAGTAGCAGCAGCCAAAGATCATGTAGCAAGTGGTGGTGGTGGCTAAGGGGGTGGCCAAAGCAAGATATGGAGGGTAGGTGATGATATGTGTGTTCTAGGCAATGTTTTGTGGAGTTTTGTGGTGATGGCTTCAAGTGGAAGGTCATGGCCTGTCTTGGTCAGAGGGAAGGGAGTGTTTTCTGTAGTAAATGGAGGAGGTGATGATGGGGATGAAGGTGGTAGAGGCTAGGCCAAGCAAACATGTGAAGAGATCAAGGCAAAATTGCATAGAAAAGTAAGAAAAAAGTAGAAAGAAAATAGGGTGATTACCAAAAAACTTTTGCAAGATGGAGGCCATGATTTTTTTTAGAGTTTTGGAGCTCTGAAAATTCGTGAATAAGATGAGGGAGTCGGCTGAAAATGAATGAGAAAAAGAATGGCAAAAAATAAAATAAAAGATGTATTGATTGAAAAGAAACGGTAGAATTCAAAAGTATTAAGCACACAAAAGGTATCAAACTCTTCATATATCTTTAATTCCTTTTTTATAACTTTATATTTCTGGAAAAAATAATAATCCCAGATAAAATTTCGAAATTTTATCAAAATATAATAATTTATATAAATATTTATCAATTATATAAAGTTAAATTAAGAAAATAGCTAAAATAGTAAACTAGTCTAGAAAATTTGGAATTGAATAGAATAAATTTTTAGAAAATTCATATGAGCTTGTAATATATTTTTAAACATAAATAATAACATGAAATAAAAATATATTCACAAAATAAACATTTAAAATTTAATTTACATATAATTTCTAATGAAGAAAATAGCAAAAAATGGGAAAACAGCCTTTAAAAATAAGAAATCATCATAGTAAATTTTGGAAAAATTCTAATATCATTTTTAAAATATTTAGAGATGGAAATATACATAAATAAACATATTGACACATATTAAAATAAAATATAAGAAAGAAAATATGATTTATAAAATTTAAAATAGGCAAAATTGCACAATAAAACAAATTATACAAAAAATTGAAATGTACATAACTTTTACATTTTAACTCCGTTTTCAACGAAACGAAAAGCAGTATTCATGTTATTAAATCTATTTTCATAATAAAAGATAAAATTTATAATTTCAAACTATTTAAAATTTAAACTTAAAAGTCAAAGTTTGACTATTGACCAAAATTCACATTTTCAGGAAATATTAAATTTAGTCATATTTGGAATTCTAATCCACATCCAAGTCAAAGTTTATATTTAAAATAACAAAATTTATTCTTTTTCATAAATAAAGCTTTTGAATCTGGAAAAAATCATTATAAGAATATTTGTAAAATATAGGGTTGTTACACTCTCCCCCACTCAAAACTTTTCGTCCCCGAAAAGGAACGAGGTACGGGAAAGCACAGAAAAAGATAGAATGAAATAGAATTAAGACAAGATGATAAGAAGATTGGAATTACACCTGATAATTATTGTTATAGGTAAGTTTAACAAGATGGAGGTGATCAAATCAAGAATACAAGCACGAACAAGATCCTCTAGAGTCTGAATCACCCCTTTCACTTGACCGACGGTCTATGAATGGAAAAACAGTGTTCAGATCCAGATAAGTAACAAAAATTATCAAAGATTACAGAAAGATTTCTAAACGGACTGGTATAAGCAATAGCCTTCCCATTCTATAACAAGATAAGAGAAATAAGGACAACCAAAAGGTAGTTTGGAAACACAAAATAAGATAATAAACTTGAAACCATAATGCTTTTAAATCATAACAATTTATGGATGTTTATCATTTGGAAATCATACTACTAAAAATCGTAACACTTTGGAAATGTTATTCTAAAAAAACATAATACTTAGAAAATCATAACACCTTTTAAAATAATCTTCATTTAAAATATTTTAATTCAAGGTCAAATAATATTCATTTTAAAGTTGTAACATTTCTAAGTTCATTCAATTATAAAAATTTCCAAAACATTGTATTTTCAAAACAGCAGCACTTATAAAATGCTACAGTAGATATATTAGTATTTCAAATCAGTTTAATTCTAGAATATTCATTTGGATATCAGTTAACTTATGACTTATTAAAACAAACTTTTATGAATGGAATATCCAAATTAAACTATACTTCGTTTATTAAGTCAAAAGCTCACTATTTCACTTAGCTCTAAATTTAACACATACCCTAACACTTTATTTAAAATACACATTTCATAAATAGATATTCCTTTAATAAGTTACACTTAAAATTTCCATTTGAAAACCAAATTCTCAATTATCAAGTTTTAGTGATGTTAAAATACATTTTAACTATTTAAATCATAATTATTCATTTTTCAAGACATATCAATTTCATAAATAAAATATTTATCATAGTAAATATAACAATCAAATTTCTTTACACATTTATTCATTTAGACATCAATTAAACTATGAATTCAAGTTAAATAAACTTTATTACCAAAAGTCCAATTCAAATGTATTTTATTTTATCTATTCAAAGATACATTATTTATTATACAACATATTCATTTCAGGAAATAACTTTTATTAAATTCCTAGGTTAGACTTAAGGTTCCATATTAAATCAAATTTGATTATTAAGTTATTTAAATAAAATCTCTTTAAATTCCTTTTTCACTATTTACCTATGTTAATCTTTTATAACTAAAATTTAAGTGTATAACATTTATTATAACCACTCAAAATTTATTTATAAAAATCCTTTCTATATTGTATATTATCCAATTTCATATTCAACTTCTGTGTAATTTTGGTAAGTTATATTGGAATGAAATTGTATGTTATACAAATAAAAATTTCCAATTCAATTATCTCAAGTTTGAATCATTTATCCAAATTTTTGATTTTCTTTTTATAATTGAAATTATTCTTCAAGATGAAATTTAAGAATTAATTTTCCGGTTTCCTTCAAACCAGTTAGAGATAAATAAATAAATGTACATAATATGTCAAATCAATTTAAATCATATATCTATATATATTATAAATCAAATCATATTTAGAAATTCAAATAAATTAAATCTTTCAAAACAAAGCTGTAGTAAGACTACAGAACGGTCTCTTCACTTCGAAACTCGAAAATGAACGTCGATGATGCTGCAGTCATCACCGAAATTATTTTCCAGCGACAAAGAGAAGAGCAATTAATTTTTAAACTTTAAAATCCTTTAGAGACAAATTTTTATTCAAAAATACTTTAAATAATATATCCTTTTAAAACTTTAAACACAAGGTTTGAAACCATCAGAAATTAAATTCTCAAATTCTTGATTTAAATT
Source organism: Allium fistulosum (assembly GCA_030737815.1). Classification (NCBI taxonomy): domain Eukaryota; kingdom Viridiplantae; phylum Streptophyta; class Magnoliopsida; order Asparagales; family Amaryllidaceae; genus Allium; species Allium fistulosum. The sequence goes on from CM060901.1 coordinate 1,131,842,300, forward strand.
CATTTCAGTTTCCAAAATCAATTTATAAACATCTATTTATAAATTCATTTATAGAATGATAAATCAAGTATTATCATTTCAAATAATCAATTTAAATCAATTTATTAAGTTCCATAATATTTACTTATATCAAAATTTATTTCATTAAAAAAAATTTAAATAATATTGTGTCAGTTTGTTCTATCAAAGTGTTTTAGAAATCCTATCGATAGCGTTGATCATATGAATCTATCGGAAGCCCAAATCAACATCAACAACTCAAATGACACACTATATAAAACAAAACATAGATTTACAAGTACAATTCAAAATGTTTGGAGATATTTCGGAAACAAAACAAGATGATTAATTATCAACATATGAAGATGGATAAGCTTAGATAAATCGCGGGCAACCTTAACCGGGTCAACCGTGACTTAATGAATAAGATCAAATGTGTATTTTTTTCTGGGGTAAATCTACATCTGATCTCAAAAGATAGAGTTTGGAGTAATAAAAGATATTAGCATCTAAACCAAGGATAGATATAAATCTCTGGTGAATCGATGCTAATTTGTAAAGGAGTTTCCCCCTTTACCAGAAAATTAGAATATTGGCGAGACAGCCAATTCACTATAAAGATCATTCGAAGTGGAGTTATGTGATACTCCAAAATCAAAAGAAGATGAATAGTGAGGGACAAGAATGAATTTTGAAACCGCAGGGAACGTTCCAAAAATTCAGAGGAAATTTGAATCAAGAGGAAAAGATTCAAACTCGAACGAAAGTGATTCTGTAAATAAATCTACTCCATACGCTGAGTTTTGCCTCAAAGCCAAAGCTCTGATACCAACTGTAACGACCCGATATTTTCAACCATTCGCATCCATTATAAGTGTATAGGTAGACACTCATGCCGGAGTTGAATTGCTCAAAATACCGCGTTGTAATTAAAATTTGGCAAATCTCAGAATATACAGTAAATAAATATAATCACAGATCACAGACACAGAGTAAAATAATGCAGCGGAAGTAAAAGAAATAGTAGTTCATGAAGCTACTATCTAAATATGTCAGAGTTACATAAGATACAACAGAAGAAATAGAGTACAACAAAAGTCTCAATAAAATACCAAGTACAAGCTGAGTAGAACAACGGAATTGAAATAGATAGGACATGACAAGCAGATAATCTCCAGCGATTCAAATCTCCAAGAGAGTGGAAATCCAAATCTGTGAATAACTCAGGCTGACCCGAGCGTAAAGCAAAACACAAAACACTCGAGTCAGGACAATATATACTTATATAATGTAAACCAACTCAAGCGAACTGTAATAAGGGTACAAGTAACTTAGAAGATGCTTGGGACTGCCCATCCTCTAAGGATCCGTTAAAATATCTACTATGTAGTAATATTCGCTATTATAATAGTGTCTAAATAAGTAAAGTATAATCATATAGAAAATAGCGTTAAGGGGATGGAGAACCTTAACGCGGTCGGATCTTAAAATCATAATCGTAGTAAAGCTCGATATGGTAGGTGACACGGCACAACTAGGCAATGCCAGGGTAGATATACCAATTACGCACACGGACTGATGGATACGCATAGCAGCCACTACCGTTCCACCTCGAACAACACTCCCAAATCGGAGGATGGCCATCTAATCAATCACAAGTAAGAGTATAATATCGAAGAAATGTGTCCGAGAAGAGGTGCTACCTCACTGGTCCGAGATCGCTCCTGTTTTAGCCACCTTATGCCAACTCACGGGAGTTGGGTCCACGTAACATACCTTAAGAACGTCGCCACCATCCTACTTCATTCTGGAATCTCCACCGCGTACACAGTTGCCAAAGTGGTTTTCGGTAAGACAGAGAGTATGTCCATATCCGATCCCGGTCTCTTTAACAACCCAACGTTATTATAACCCGTGGTTATAACTTTTAAAAACAATACTTTACTTCAAAATAAAATATCATTTCAAACCATATCTTTATCAAAATAAAGATTAAATCAATTCCAAACCATTTCCATATATTTAAAATATCATATCATTTCAAAACTTCATTTCAAATCATTTTAATATTCCAAATATCATTTGAGTTCAAATCTAAATATTCAACTTTAAATACCTTTTAAATTTAAAGGTATACTTCATTTATTATCATTCCAAGTCACCTTTTAAATAGTTTATATTTCAATCAAATAATTCATTTACACCTTTTAAAAGTGTAATTATTATATTTTCAAATCAAGTATTCAATTTCCAAAGTTTCAAACCATTCTAAGTTCGTTTACTAAGTCAAAAACACTAATTATTAAAATTTCAGGATTTCACAGCATTTAAAAACAACTGCTATAGGTTATATTTGAAAACATTTTTAATTCAGCAAAGACAGCACTTAAAACTGCTGTTAAAACTCAGTTTTAGTTGAATTATAGTTCAAAACAGAAAAGACAGCATATCAGAAGTGCTGCGGTAGTTCAGATTTCAAAATAAGGGTTAAATTTGGTTTCAGCAAAGACTGCAGACCATTATAGCATTTCCAGAGAATGCTATAATAGACCTGAGTTCAATTTTAGCCTATAAGTTCAATTACAGCAACTACAGCATTTCAGAAATGCTGTAATAGCTCTTTTTACACAATTTTAGTTCAAAACAGAATCTATAGCATTTCTGAATGCTATTAAAAGTTAATTTCAGGTGTTAGTGTATTTCCAGCAATTAAATAACTTTAATTTAAAACACATAAACATTTTAAAAATCATATTTTAACATTTAAAATGTTCATTTAAATATCGTTTAACATATACCTTTTCATAATAAATTTCTTATAATAAAATCAAATTTTCAACAATTTACTTAATAAATTTAAGTGTAAAAGTTTCCAATTCTTCACATTTCAACAAATAACTTAACACTTCAAATTTAAATTACCATTTCACAAATTTAACTAAATTTCCAATTTTATTTAATTAACTTAACCCTTTAATTAAAACCAAATTTCACATTTCCTAGTCAAGTTATATTTTAAAAGATCACTTTTAAACATTCACTTATTTAACCACTTAAATTCATAGAAAAATCAATAATACTTTAATAAATCACTTTAATTCAAATTTAATCAAATTATCATATTTACCATTTCCAAATAGAATTTAATATCCATTTTATTTATATAACTTAAATATCATTTTTAACCAAAATTCCAAATTTCCAACTTAAGTTATATTTCAAAAATCCAGTTAAACCATTCATTAATTACATTTTTAACACATGGAAAAAAATCATAATTTCTTTATTTTAAAACATTTCAAAATCTACTTAAATCAAATTTCATAAATTTATAATTTTTTAAAATACTTAAAAATATCCAAAACACTTTATAAAATAACCACGGGCCTATATATAATTTTCTAACCTAGGTCAAGTGATACGGATATGTATCATTTCAATCCGCAGTTAAAAAAGAAAAATCCGGGTTCTATCATTTCAAACCCGCAATCCCAAGTTAAAATAAATTAAATAAAAATCGTTCAGGCCTATCATTTCAGCCCATAACAATTTTTTCCTATTCTAAAGTCCGTTCGGGTATGTATCATTTCAACCCATAGTGATTCTAGTCTACAGGGAACTTGCAATGGTGATAACTGATATAAATAACAGAATAACATTAAATAACAGTAACATATGATATAACAGGTGTATAAACATCATATGATCATAATATAGTCAAGTATAACATGATAATATATTTCTACAGATTCACAGGGTGTCAATTTACTAGTTATATAGGTACATATTGTCTGGTGAGAATAACTCACCTGTTTGTGCTGGAGATATCAAAACCAATGACACAATGGAAAGAAAAGCACGATGACAAGACTACGGACTTGAGTGGAGAGCAAGATCCAAAGCTACAACTCTTGTATTACAACCCAAAACATACATCAAAACAAACACAATTTCAACGCACTTGAAATGGAATAACTTTTAAATGAAAAGAGATTTGAATGTCAAATCTTTTGCCTTGTTTTCTACAATGCTTTGCATGGCCTAGGGGTTTATTTAGGTCAGGTTTGACATGACTTTGGCTCAGGTTTGATCATAGGAATGCATGGCATATAGGCTAGAACATGTGGAGGAAGTTACAACATAAGAATATCAAGAGACTAGGCAACATAGTGGAGTTTGGTTCAACTTTTGGCTCGGTCTATGGGTCAAATGGCTCGGCCATCATCTGGTACAGGTCTGGACAGAGGTTTGGGTGATGAGTAGCAGCAGCCAAAGATCATGTAGCAAGTGGTGGTGGTGGCTAAGGGGGTGGCCAAAGCAAAATATGGAGGGTAGGTGATGATATGTGTGTTCTAGGCAATGTTTTGTGGAGTTTTGTGGTGATGGCTTCAAGTGGAAGGTCATGGCCTGTCTTGGTCAGAGGGAAGGGAGTGTTTGCTGTAGTAGATGGAGGAGGTGATGATGGGGATGAAGGTGGTAGAGGCTAGGCCAAGCAAACATGTGAAGAGATCAAGGCAAAATTGCATAGAAAAGTAAGAAAAAAGTAGAAAGAAAAGAGGGTGATTACCAAAAACTTTTTGCAAGATGGAGGCCATGATTTTTTTTAGGGTTTTGGAGCTCTAAAAATTCGTGAATAAGATGAGGGAGTCGGCTGAAAATGAATGAGGAAAAGAATGGCAAAAAATAAAATAAAAGATGTATTGATTGAAAAGAAACGGTAGAATTCAAAAGGGCTAAGCACACAAAAGGTATCAAACTCTTCATATATCTTTAATTCCCTTTTTATAACTTTATATTTCTGAAAAAAATAATAATCCCAGATAAAATTTCGAAATTTTATCAAAATATAATAATTTATATAAATATTTATCAATTATGTAAAGTTAAATTAAGAAAATAGCTAAAATAGTAAACTAGTCTAGAAAATTTGGAATTGAATAGAATAAATTTTTAGAAAATTCATATGAGCTTGTAATATATTTTTAAACATAAATAATAACATGAAATAAAAATATATTCACAAAATAAACATTTAAAATTTAATTTACATATAATTTCTAATGAAGAAAATAGCAGAAAATGGGAAAACAGCCTTTAAAAATAAGAAATCATCATAGTAAATTTTGGAAAAATTCTAATATCATTTTTAAAATATTTAGAGATGGAAATATACATAAATAAACATATTGACACATATTAAAATAAAATATAAGAAAGAAAATATGATTTATAAAATTTAAAATAGGCAAAATTGCACAATAAAACAAATTATACAAAAAATTGAAATGTACATAACTTTTACATTTTAACTCCGTTTTCAACGAAACGAAAAGCATTATTCATGTTATTAAATCTATTTTCTTAATAAAAGATAAAATTTATAATTTCAAACTATTTAAAATTTAAACTTAAAAGTCAAAGTTTGACTATTGACCAAAATTCACATTTTCAGGAAATATTAAATTTAGTCATATTTGGAATTCTAATCCACATCAAAGTCAAAGTTTATATTTAAAATAACAAAATTTATTCTTTTTCATAAATAAAGCTTTTGAATCTGGAAAAAATCATTATAAGAATATTTGTAAAATATAGGGTTGTTACACTCTCCCCCACTCAAAACTTTTCGTCCCCAAAAAGGAACGAGGTACGGGAAAGCACAGAAAAAGATAGAATGAAATAGAATTAAGACAAGATGATAAGAAGATTGGAATTACACCTGATAATTATTGTTATAGGTAAGTTTAACAAGATGGAGGTGATCAAATCAAGAATACAAGCACGAACAAGATCCTCTAGAGTCTGAATCACCCCTTTCACTTGACCGACGGTCTATGAATGGAAAAACAGTGTTCAGATCCAGATAAGTAACAAAAATTATCAAAGATTACAGAAAGATTTCTAAACGGACTGGTATAAGCAATAGCCTTCCCATTCTGTAACAAGATAAGAGAAATAAGGACAACCAAAAGGTAGTTTGGAAACACAAAATAAGATAATAAACTTGAAACCATAATGCTTTTAAATCATAACAATTTATGGATGTTTATCATTTGGAAATCATACTACTAAAAATCGTAACACTTTGGAAATGTTATTCTAAAAAAAACATAATACTTAGAAAATCATAACACCTTTTAAAATAATCTTCATTTAAAATATTTTAATTCAAGGTCAAATAATATTCATTTTAAAGTTGTAACATTTCTAAGTTCATTCAATTATAAAAATTTCCAAAACATTGTATTTTCAAAACAGCAGCACTTATAAAATGCTATAGTAGATATATTAGTATTTCAAATCAGTTTAATTCTAGAATATTCATTTGGATATCATTTAACTTATGACTTATTAAAACAAACTTTTATGAATGGAATATCCAAATTAAACTATACTTCGTTTATTAAGTCAAAAGCTCACTATTTCACTTAGCTCTAAATTTAACACATACCCTAACACTTTATTTAAAATACCCATTTCATAAATAGATATTCCTTTAATAAGTTACACTTAAAATTTCCATTTGAAAACCAAATTCTCAATTATCAAGTTTTAGTGATGTTAAAATACATTTTAACTATTTAAATCATAATTATTCATTTTTCAAGACATATCAATTTCATAAATAAAATATTTATCATAGTAAATATAACAATCAAATTTCTTTACACATTTATTCATTTAGACATCAATTAAACTATGAATTCAAGTTAAATAAACTTTATTACCAAAAGTCCAATTCAAATGTATTTTATTTTATCTATTCAAAGATACATTATTTATTATACAACATATTCATTCCAGGAAATAACTTTTATTAAATTCCTAGGTTATACTTAAGGTTCCATATTAAATCAAATTTGATTATTAAGTTATTTAAATAAAATCTCTTTAAATTCCTTTTTCACTATTTACCTCTGTTAATCTTTTATAACTAAAATTTAAGTGTATAACATTTATTATAACCACTCAAATTTTATTTATAAAAATCCTTTCTATATTGTATATTATCCAATTTCATATTCAACTTCTGTGTAATTTTGGTAAGTTATATTGGAATGAAATTGTATGTTATACAAATAAAACTTTCCAATTCAATTATCTCAAGTTTGAATCATTTATCCAAATTTTTGATTTTCTTTTTATAATTGAAATTATTCTTCAAGATGAAATTTAAGAATTAATTTTCCGGTTTCCTTCAAACCAGTTAGAGATAAATAAATATATGTACATAATATGTCAAATCAATTTAAATCATATATCTATATATATTATAAATCAAATCATATTTAGAAATTCAAATAAATTAAATCTTTCAAAACAAAGCTGTAGTAAGACTACAGAACGGTCTCTTCACTTCGAAACTCGAAAATGAACGTCGATGATGCTGCAGTCATCACCGAAATTATTTTCCAGCGACAAAGAGAAGAGCAATTAATTTTTAAACTTTAAAATCCTTTAGAGACAAATTTTTATTCAAAAATACTTTAAATAATATATCCTTTTAAAACTTTAAACACAAGGTTTGAAACCATCAGAAATTAAATTCTCAAATTCTTGATTTAAATTCATTTCAGTTTTCAAAATCAATTTATAAACATCTATTTATAAATTCATTTATAGAATGATAAATCAAGTATTATCATTTCAAATAATCAATTTAAATCAATTTATTAAGTTCCATAATATTTACTTATATCAAAATTTATTTCATTAAAAAAAATACTATTGTGTCAGTTTGTTCTATCAAAGTGTTTTAGAAATCCTATCGATAGCGTTGATCAGACGAATCTATCGGAAGCCCAAATCAACATCAACAACTCAAATGGCACACTATATAAAACAAAACATAGATTTACAAGTACAATTCAAAATGTTTGGAGATATTTCGGAAACAAAACAAGATGATTAATTATCAACATATGAAGATGGATAAGCTTAGATAAATCGCGGGCAACCTTAACCGGGTCAACCGTGACTTAATGAATAAGATCAAATGTGTATTTTTTTTCTGGGGTAAATCTACATCTGATCTCAAAAGATAGAGTTTGGAGTAATAAAAGATATTAGCATCTAAACCAAGGATAGATATAAATCTCTGGTGAATCGATGCTAATTTGTAAAGGAGTTTCCCCCTTTACCAGAAAATTAGAATATTGGCGAGACAGCCAATTCACTATAAAGATCATTCGAAGTGGAGTTATGTGATACTCCAAAATCAAAAGAAGATGAATAGTGAGGGACAAGAATGAATTTTGAAACCGCAAGGAACGTTCCAAAAATTCAGAGGAAATTTGAATCAAGAGGAAATGATTCAAACTCGAACGAAAGTGATTCTGTAAATAAATCTACTCCATACGCTGAGTTTTGCCTCAAAGCCAAAGCTCTGATACCAACTGTAACGACCCGATATTTTCAACCATTCGCATCCATTATAAGTGTATAGGTAGACACTCATGCCGGAGTTGAATTGCTCAAAATACCGCGTTGTAATTAAAATTTGGCAAATCTCAGAATATACAGTAAATAAATATAATCACAGATCACAGACACAGAGTAAAATAATGCAGCGGAAGTAAAAGAAATAGTAGTTCATGAAGCTACTATCTAAATATGTCAGAGTTACATAAGATACAACAGAAGAAATAGAGTACAACAAAAGTCTCAATAAAATACCAAGTACAAGCTGAGTAGAACAACGGAATTGAAATAGATAGGACATGACAAGCAGATAATCTTCAGCGATTCAAATCTCCAAGAGAGTGGAAATCCAAATCTGTGAATAACTCAGGCTGACCCGAGCGTAAAGCAAAACACAAAACACTCGAGTCAGGACAATATATACTTATATAATGTAAACCAACTCAAGCGAACTGTAATAAGGGTACAAGTAACTTAGAAGATGCTTGGGACCGCCCATCCTCTAAGGATCCGTTAAAATATCTACTATGTAGTAATATTCGCTATTATAATAGTGTCTAAATAAGTAAAGTATAATCATATAGAAAATAGCGTTAAGGGGATGGAGAACCTTAACGCGGTCGGATCTTAAAATCATAATCGTAGTAAAGCTCGATATGGTAGGTGACACGGCACAACTAGGCAATGCCAGGGTAGATATACCAATTACGCACACGGACTGATGGATACGCATAGCAGCCACTACCGTTCCACCTCGAACAACACTCCCAAATCGGAGGATGGCCATCTAATCAATCACAAGTAAGAGTATAATATCAAAGAAATGTGTCCGAGAAGAGGTGCTACCTCACTGGTCCGAGATCGCTCCTGTTTTAGCCACCTTATGCCAACTCACGGGAGTTGGGTCCACGTAACATACCTTAAGAACGTCGCCACCATCCTACTTCATTCTGGAATCTCCACCGCGTACACAGTTGCCAAAGTGGTTTTCGGTAAGACAGAGAGTATGTCCATATCCGATCCCGGTCTCTTTAACAACCCAACGTTATTATAACCCGTGGTTATAACTTATAAAAACAATACTTTACTTCAAAATAAAATATCATTTCAAACCATATCTTTATCAAAATAAAGATTAAATCAATTCCAAACCATTTCCATATATTTAAAATATCATATCATTTCAAAACTTCATTTCAAATCATTTTAATATTCCAAATATCATTTGAGTTCAAATCTAAATATTCAACTTTAAATACCTTTTAAATTTAAAGGTATACTTCATTTATTATCATTTCAAGTCACCTTTTAAATAGTTTATATTCCAATCAAATAATTCATTTAAACCTTTTAAAAGTGTAATTATTATATTTTCAAATCAAGTATTGAATTTCCAAAGTTTCAAACCATTCTGAGTTCGTTTACTAAGTCAAAAACCCTAATTATTAAAATTTCAGGATTTCACAGCATTTAATAACAACTGCTATAGGTTATATTTGAAAACATTTTTAATTCAGCAAAGATAGCACTTAAAACTGCTGTTAAAACTCAGTTTTAGTTGAATTATAGTTCAAAACAGAAAGACAGCATATCAGAAGTGCTGCGGTAGTTCAGATTTCAAAACAAGGGTTAAATTTGGTTTCAGCAAAGACTGCAGACCATTATAGCATTTCCAAAGAATGCTATAATAGACCTGAGTTCAATATTAGCCTATAAGTTCAATTACAGCAACTACAGCATTTCAGAAATGCTGTAATAGCTCTTTTTACACAATTTTAGTTCAAAACAGAATCTATAGCATTTCTGAATGCTATTAAAAGTTAATTTCAGGTGTTAGTGTATTTCCAGCAATTAAATAACTTTAATTTAAAACACATAAACATTTTAAAAATCATATTTTAACATTTAAAATGTTCATTTAAATATCGTTTAACATATACCTTTTCATAATAAATTTCTTATAATAAAATCAAATTTTCAACAATTTACTTAATAAATTTAAGTGTAAAAGTTTCCAATTCTTCACATTTCAACAAATAACTTAACACTTCAAATTTAAATTACCATTTCACAAATTTAACTAAATTTCCAATTTTATTTAATTAACTTAACCCTTTAATTAAAACCAAATTTCACATTTCCAAGTCAAGTTATATTTTAAAAGATCACTTTTAAACATTCACTTATTTAACCACTTAAATTCATAGAAAAATCAATAATACTTTAATAAATCACTTTAATTCAAATTTAATCAAATTATCATATTTACCATTTCCAAATAGAATTTAATATCCATTTTATTTATATAACTTAAATATCATTTTTAACCAAAATTCCAAATTTCCAACTTAAGTTATATTTCAAAAATCCAGTTAAACCATTCATTAATTACATTTTTAACACATGGAAAAAAAATCATAATTTCTTTATTTTAAAACATTTCAAAATCTACTTAAATCAAATTTCATAAATTTATAATTTTTTAAAATACTTAAAAATATCCAACACACTTTATAAAATAACCACGGGCCTGTATATAATTTTCTAACCTAGGTCAAGTGATACGGATATGTATCATTTCAATCCGCAGTTAAAAAAAGAAAAATCCGGGTTCTATCATTTCAAACCCGCAATCCCAAGTTAAAATAAATTAAATAAAAATCGTTCAGGCCTATCATTTCAGCCCATAACAATTTTTTCCTATTCTAAAGTCCGTTCGGGTATGTATCATTTCCACCCATAGTGATTCTAGTCTACAGGGAACTTGCAATGGTGATAACTGATAAAATAACAGAATAACATTAAATAACAGTAACATATGATATAACAGGTGTATAAACATCATATGATCATAATATAGTCAAGTATAACATGATAATATATTTCTACAGATTCACAGGGTGTCAATTTACTAGTTATATAGGTACATATTGTCTGGTGAGAATAACTCACCTGTTTGTGCTGGAGATATCAAAACTAATGACACAATGGAAACAAAAGCACGATGACAAGACTACGGACTTGAGTGGAGAGCAAGATCCAAAGCTACAACTCTTGTATTACAACCCAAAACATACATCAAAACAAACACAATTTCAACGCACTTGAAATGGAATAACTTTTAAATGAAAAGAGATTTGAATGTCAAATCTTTTGCCTTGTTTTCTACAATGCTTTGCATGGCCTAGGGGTTTATTTAGGTCAGGTTTGACATGACTTTGGCTCAGGTTTGATCATAGGAATGCATGGCATATAGGCTAGAACATGTGGAGGAAGTTACAACACAAGAATATCAAGAGACTAGGCAACATAGTGGAGTTTGGTTCAACTTTTGGCTCGGTCTATGGGTCAAATGGCTCAGCCATCATCTGGTACAGGTCTGGACAGAGGTTTGGGTGATGAGTAGCAGCAGCCAAAGATCATGTAGCAAGTGGTGGTGGTGGCTAAGGGGGTGGCCAAAGCAAGATATGGAGGGTAGGTGATGATATGTGTGTGTTCTAGGCAATGTTTTGTGGAGTTTTGTGGTGATGGCTTCAAGTGGAAGGTCATGGCCTGTCTTGGTCAGAGGGAAGGGAGTGTTTGCTGTAGTAGATGGAGGAGGTGATGATGGGGATGAAGGTGGTAGAGGCTAGGCCAAGCAAACATGTGAAGAGATCAAGGCAAAATTGCATAGAAAAGTAAGAAAAAAGTAGAAAGAAAAGAGGGTGATTACCAAAAAAAAATTGCAAGATGGAGGCCATGATTTTTTTAGGGTTTTGGAGCTCTGAAAATTCGTGAATAAGATGAGGGAGTCGGCTGAAAATGAATGAGGAAAAGAATGGAAAAAAATAAAATAAAAGATGTATTGATTGAAAAGAAACGGTAGAATTCAAAAGGGCCAAACTCTTCATATATCTTTAATTCCCTTTTTATAACTTTATATTTCTGGAAAAAATAATAATCCCAGATAAAATTTCGAAATTTTATCAAAATATAATAATTTATATAAATATTTATCAATTATATAAAGTTAAATTAAGAAAATAGCTAAAATAGTAAACTAGTCTAGAAAATTTGGAATTGAATAGAATAAATTTTTAGAAAATTCATATGAGCTTGTAATATATTTTTAAACATAAATAATAACATGAAATAAAAATATATTCACAAAATAAACAGTTAAAATTTAATTTACATATAATTTCTAATGAAGAAAATAGCAGAAAATGGGAAAACAGCCTTTAAAAATAAGAAATCATCATAGTAAATTTTGGAAAAATTCTAATATCATTTTTAAAATATTTAGATATGGAAATATACATAAATAAACATATTGACACATTAAAATAAAATATAAGAAAGAAAATATGATTTATAAAATTTAAAATAGGCAAAATTGCACAATAAAACAAATTATACAAAAAATTGAAATGTACATAACTTTTACATTTTAACTCCGTTTTCAACGAAACGAAAAGCAGTATTCATGTTATTAAATCTATTTTCATAATAAAAGATAAATTTTATAATTTCAAACTATTTAAAATTTAAACTTAAAAGTCAAAGTTTGACTATTGACCAAAATTCACATTTTCAGGAAATATTAAATTTAGTCATATTTGGAATTCTAATCCACATCAAAGTCAAAGTTTATATTTAAAATAACAAAATTTATTCTTTTTCATAAATAAAGCTTTTGAATCTGGAAAAAAACAATTTAAGAATATTTATAAAATATAGGGTTGTTACATTTATGATACTTATGTTCAAAATATAAGTTAGTGATCAATGCCAATCGTTTCCAAAATTCTTTTGGGGTGATTCATAAAAGTTCCCTCACATGTAATTATTACGTGCAGTCTTTCGACTCGCATAACCTGCCAACTCCTTGGCCTAGGATATGTTGGGGTTTCTAATAAACCCTTATCTTATATGATTTTGTAAACTTTTCTTTAGATGAAATTAATTTTAACCTTGTGTACTACACTTGAATACACGACCTTATAGAAAGAAGTTAACTCACTTTCACTCACCATTAATCATACTTTATTCATTCTTAGGTCTGTTCGGAACTCTTTCTAATATACTCACCAAATCGATCAAATCGAATCATTTTTATTTTCTATTGCATTTTATTTTATTTACTTTTGCTTTATATTTTATGAATACATTATTAACATACCACATGTGCATCATATACATATGTTCATGTTTATGATAATTCATCGGCCAATACAACAACGTACGTTGAACCATTTTGGAATTAATAGACTTTCGATTGCATACATCTATATATATCAATCTGTAGAGTTCATCAACTCTTATGATGCTCCCATTGTTGGTGCTTTACCCTTAATTGTTTAAGATATAATTTACCAGTATCATATGATTCATAATCATATAATCAAAAATTATTTCTTCTAACCATGGCTTGGTTGTAATTCCAAAATAATTATAAATAAATTTAGACACTTCTATATTTCCAATGCATCGCAAATACCACTATTATAGTTTATTTTATAATGAATATTCATATTGAAATAAAATTATGTCTATTTTTTAGTCAGCTTGAAAAATAGTTATTATTTAATAAATAATACTTGGTATGTTTATAAAAACAATTTTGTAACTTGATGCGAACAATAAGTGCCTTATGGCATTCTCACACTATTTCCGCTATTACTATAATAGCATACAAAATATGGAGGTCCATTCAGCCACTTACTTTAGGCTATTTATACCATCAACCATAACTATTTTTACAATAGAGAGTTTTCAGATCAAGTATCTTAAACTCAAAAGAATATATCTCATAGAAAATAAAATCTATATGAAATTACATCTTGGAATATAAATTATATTTCTCATTCCAATGTTAAGTATAAACTATTATTTTAGTTCTAGTCTCTAATGTTTCTTTATGAAGCAGAAGTGAACATTCACTCTCTGCATCCCAACCGTGCTATTGGTTACATCTACTCTTATACATTCGATTTCCTTTCTAAATGGTCGATCCATTCAAAGGAAACCCTTACTACAATATCATAATGAACTCTTTACAAAAGTGCATTTACTCAACCTTAACTTTTAAGGATGTCAAATAAATTGCAATTTACGTAAACTAATCAAACTGTAATTTCAATGATCGAATTCTTAGATCTATCTTGTAGTCTTTGGTACAGTGTTACGTTTAACACAACAAGATCATTATTATAACTAATCATATTGAATACATGATCACACTACAATTTACTTCCTTATTTCAATGAATAATTTCATCGAGATTTTCTACATTGCAAATTATGATCATTCACCATATAACATTTATATGTGATCGTGTATGGATCAAATAACCATATTCTTATATTGTTTTAGAGTTCGAAACTCAATGAAGACAATACACGGTCTCGAGTAAGTAAACTCGTAAGTGACCAAGTTATGAACATATTTAGTGGTTTTATGATTAGGCACTTGCATGGGGTCAACATGCAAAATTTATTGGTAAGTATATTTAATATTTCTTTGTAAAAAATTAAATTCATTTCCTTTGTATATTTTAATTGAAAAAAAAATTATCTGTTATCCTGCCTTTTGGCAAGGCCATGATACCAAAGAATTGACAAAAAATGAAGATAATCAGTTCCGTAGATTAGTTATACATAGGTTCGCTATGGATACTAACAAATTTTGCCCGAGTCCGGATCGAGCTACAATTGATATGGTACGACGGGCAAAGCTATGGAGCCAACATTCCAAATCTCAAGTCGATCAGAGTTCGTATGCTCAAGATATTGATCGATCAAGCTCAAGAAGATCACCTCTATTCATACTCGTTCTCATTCGTATCCATCCAAGGCGGCCTCCTTCGTATCCATCGGAATCAAGCTATTTCGCAACCATGGAAGGAGCAAACCTATTCACGTCCACCCACTTTGTATCCATCAACTCACATGCCTCGTTCGTATCCATCATGCACCAACCCCATTCGTGTCCATGGCCAAGCATTATCGACTTCGTATCCACCTAAACAAACAGCTACACTTCGTATCCATCGAGGAAGGACCACCGTGTTCGTATCCATATAAGACTGTCTCATTCATATCCACATCCCTCCTACATTACGTATCCATCATTTGAGCCCCGCTTCGTGTCCATCGATTGAATCCATTACGTATCGATCTTATTTATGTATATTCGTATCGATCAGCCCTCAATTGATACGAATATGTTATTCGGTAAGCGATACAAGATGACGTTTCTTAACCGATGCGAATGGGAATTGAAGGGAGAGTTACGAATGAGACAAGCTTAGAGCAGTTCGAACGAATTCGCCTTGCATCGATACGAAGGAAAAAGAGACACCTCGATACAAACGAATCCTGCTAAGGAAGGAGACTCGGTCACTCGGCATGGAAAATGGGTCGATCCTGGAAGATAGCACCACGTCACCTAGCCAACGCATGCGTGCTATCGATACGAACGAGATTGACATGAATGGAAGTGATACGAGTTCGACGACCCTTTGGAGATCCAAACTTGCATCGATCATAACTCGAGATCTACAAATCCAAATGCAATCAAATTTTCACAGGAGCTTGCCTACAACCTCAAGAAGGTACCTGACCAATTTCAGCCTAAAAGGGCCACTTATAGATCGATACAAACTCAATTTGTATCGCTCCCAGATCGAGTCGAAATCACCTGAACTCGATCCCGTAGGCCCGCCCACGTGAGAGAAGAAGTCTTCTGAGATCTGGGCGAGATATTTTCTACCTAACCTATAAATAGCAGTCGAAGGGCTTTAGAAAAAGGATCTTTTGGCTCTTCTACACTGATACTCTTCCGAAATCATTGTTGTAATTTGGTTATACTGTTGTAAGCCTCTATAACCAGCGAGTTATAATCAATAAAACAGCAACTCTTCAAAGTGGACGTAGGCTACAACGCCGAACCACTATAAATCTTGTGTTTCTACTGCTTTCCTTTTAAATTTTGAGTGTTCTTCATATGTATACTCTCTACAAACTTGCTATCTGTAATCTGTGATTGTGAACGAGTGCTTTTATCGGCAATTGGGTATTTGTGACCAATTTTGGAAAAAACATTTTGGTGCTTTCACCGAGAAGGACTAGCACCCGCTACACCAGACTTGGAGTTCAGATTTGGAAAGCTAAAAGATCGGATCTAGATGAAACCATGGTTAAGCAATCAACCAGAAGACAAAGGACAGAAAGGAGTCAGCATGAAGGAAGCCAGGAGGCATCCTCAGGAGCTAATCAGACTTCGGCCTTTATTACCAGAGACGAGATGGAGATGATGATGGGAGCTATGCATGAAAAATTATTGAAGAGGCAGGATGAAATGATGCAGAACATTCTCAGACAGTTCGGACAGGCAGGAACAGCAGGAGCAGCTAGAGTTCAGATCCACGGAGCTGGACCAGAAGGACCTAATAGGCAATCAGATAGAGCAGGACCATCAAAAGCAGCCCCTTAGCTGGGGGCACTCCCCAGGAGCATGTTGATCCAATCTCAGGTAGGATGCCAGTGGGGATTGTGCAGCATGGTGTTGATAGAGGAACGGATGATCGTTCGGGAGATTAGATACCAGGACTCCCTCGCAAACTCGGGGGCAGATCAGAGGCAACGGACAAGGACTACAGCTTGGAGACAGTGACAGATTGGCAGAGATGGTCAGACGAGCCATAAGAGGCAGATTAGTGAATAGGGATTTGGAAGATGTGAATAGGAGCCCCTTCGCTCCCATAATTAGGTAGGCTAGGAATCCACCAGAATTCAAGCTACCAACACTGGAGACGTATGATGGAAGGACGGATCCTGCGGTTCATTTGACGAGGTATATGAGGCACATGGAGGTACTTGGGGCATCGGAGGATGTCATGGCCCGGTGTTTCCCCTTATATCTGACGGACATAGCAGCACTGTGGTTCAGGCAACTGGAGAGCAGTCCGATTGGAACGTGGACCGAGTTGATTGAAAAGTTCATGAGACAGTTCAGAGTTCATATATCAAGGCCCAAGAATGTGATGGGTTTGACAATGCTAAAACAGAAAGAATGGGAGTCTCTAAGGAATTTTTTGATGCGATTTAACGAAGCACCAGCATCGGTGAATCGCCTAGATCCATCCATGGTTTTGATGGCAGGTGTATCTGGCATAGCTGATGGCATAGAATTCAAGAACTCATTGACAAGGGATCCACCCATGAATCTAGGAGAGTTTTACCATGAGGCAGAAAGGTTTCTGTGACAAGAGGATGCAAATGCTGAGAGAGAGGAAGGAGAGAGAGTTGAATTTTATGCAGTTAAAAGTGGAGATCCGCCCGAAAAGGATTCAGGCAAGAATTAAGGGAAACAAAAAGCAGAAGATAGTTGTGATGAGCCAAAACAGCCACGAAAGGAGCCAAGATTCACCTCTTATTCAGAGTTGAACGAGACTTTGGAACGAATCTACCAAGACACTAGGGAGCAGGTTCCCTACCGGAGGCCAATGAGAAGGAATCCGACCAACAATGAGAGGAAATCAGACAAGTACTGCTTATTTCACGAGCTAAGCGGCCATGATACAAATGATTACAGACACTTGAGGGATGAGATTAAAGGACATATCCGGAATGGCATGCTATTACAGTACGTGAGGAGGTGAGCAGCGACGGTGGAGCAAGAGCGACCACCATCTACATCAAATGAGGACGGCTCCGGATTGAGGCATCAGCTTGTTATCAACTGATTTGAATAACGACGAATAAGTGACAAACTCTACACTAACACGGTTAATTCGCTTACACATGTACGGGATCACGAATGGTCATCAGGCATGCTCTGAGACGACTATGAACCGCAATAGTGGAGGTGTTTGCACTTTGACGTTTCTATTTTGCTTTTGTTTTTTCTTTTGTACATCTAGACTTGATTTAGTTGGACATTTTGGTTATAAGATTCTTTTGAATGTAAATCTAGTATTTTTAATTCCATAACTGTCGAGTCACTTACACATGCACGGGATCGCGAATGGTCCTCAGGCATGCTCTAAGATGGCGATGAACAGCCATAACAAATGATTCAGAAACTCACACGAACGTGAAATCTAACATTAAGGGTACTAAGGCCCCCCGGGCAAAAACAATTCGCCTCGAACGACACCCGACCTCAAACGGTCACAATTCGCCTCGAACGGCACCCGACCACGAACGGTCACAACTCGCCTCGAACGGCACCCGACCGCGAATGGTCACCATTCGCCATGAACGGCACCCTGACCGCGAACGGTCACATACCACCCCGAACGACATACGATCGCGAACAATCACTATTCACAGTCAGGTAAGATTATCAATCTCTTTACAGGTCATTAACAGGATATGAACATCGAGCTTATCAAACTACAAAAAACACCTTTCTATCGCAAGGCATGTTTTGGGGAGCAAGTGTTATCCTGCCTTTTGGCAAGGCCATGGTACCAAAGAATTGACTAAAAACCGAAGATAATCAGTTCCGAAGATTAGTTATACACATATTCGCTATGGATACTAACAAATTTTGCCCGAGTCCGAATCGAGCTACAATTGATATGGTACGACGGGCAAAGATACGGGAGCCAACATTCCAAATCTCAAGTCAATCGGAGTTCGTATGCCCAAGATATTGATCGATCGAGGTCAAGAAGATCACCTCTATTCATACCCGTTCTCGTTCGTATCCATCTAAGGTAGCCTCCTTCGTATCCATCGGAATCGAGCTAGTTCACAACCATGGAAGGAGCAAACCCATTCACGTCCACCCACTTCGTATCCATCAACTCGCAGGCCTTGTTCATATCCATCATGCATCAACCCCATTCGTGTCCATGGCCAAGCATTATCGACTTCGTATCCACCTAAACAAACAGCTACACTTCGTATCCATCCAGGAAGGACCACGGTGTTCGTATCCATGGAAGACTGTCTCATTCGTATCCACCTCCCTCCTACATTACGTATCCATCACCTGAGCCCCGCTTTGTGTCCATCGATTGAAGCCATTACGTATCGATCTTATTCATGTATATTCGTATCGATCAGCCCTCAATCGATACGAATATGTTATCCGGTAAGCGATATAAGTTGACGCTTCTTAACCGATTCGAATGGGAATTGAAGGGAGCATTACGAATGAGACAAGCTTAGAGCGGTTCGAACGAATTCGCCTTGCATCGATACGAAGGAAAAAGAGACACCTTGATACGAACGAAGCCTGCTAAGGAAGGAGACTCGGTCACTTGGCATGGAAAATGGGTCGATCCTGGAAGATAGCACCACGTCACCTAGCCAACGCGTGCGTGCTATCGATACGAACGAGATCGACACGAATGGAAGCGATACGAGTTCGACAGCCCTTTGGAGATCCAAACTTGCATCGATCATAACTCAAGATCTACAAGTCCAAATGCCACCAAATTTTCACAGCAGCTTTCCTACAACCTCAAGAAGGTACCTGACCAATTTCAGTCCAAGAGGACCACTTATGGATCGATACGAACTCAATTTGTATCACTCCCGGATCGAGTCGAAATCACCTGAACTCGATCCCGTGGGCCCACCCACGTGAGAGAAGAAGTCTTCCAAGATCTGGGCGAGATATTTGCCGCCTACACCTATAAATATCAGTCGAAGGGCTTCAGAAAAGGGATCTTTTGGCTCTTCTAGCCAATACTCTGCCGAAATCATTGTTGTAATTCGATTGTACTGTTGTAAACCTCTATAACCAGCGAGTTATAATCAATAAAATAGCAACTCTTCAAAGTGGACGTAGGCTACAATGTCGAACCACTATAAATCTTATGTTTCTACTGCTTTCCCTATAAATTTTGAGTGTTCTTCATATTTATACTCTCTACGTACTTGCTATCTGTAATCTGTGATCGTGAACGGGTGCTTTCATCGGCAATTGGGTGTTTGTGACCAATATTGGCACAAACATTATCAATTATATCTATTGCACAAATTTATTAATGTAGATTATTATAACTTATATAGCAGATGTTTTTATAATAATAGAAAGGTTAAATGTTACCATTTCATTTTTCTAATAAGGCTCACACTAGTCTTTTATGTTCTTCAAACCCTAAGAAGAACCATAGAAGTCTATAGACTTCACTAGTGGGTGTTAGGATTCGTGTATCATGGGATTCCGACCTCAAGGAAAGCTCAATAAATCATACTCATATATGATGGATGAGTCCGTATCGATTGTATCACATACAACTCGTAACTTCGTGATCCTTGTCCAAATCTCATCTTTACCTTGAGGAAAGTTCAATAAATAAAGAAAGTTTATTCACTCATACCGACCATTTTGCGATGACCCAAGTATACTACACATATCTAGAGGAAAGCTCAACAAATATATATATATATATATATGCATCTTACCTCATCTGTCTATATATTAATAGTACTACACATAACATCCCCAGCTTGAGGAAAGCTCAACAACTAAGGAGTATGTAAGTAAGATATTAATATATAAATGGTGGAGGACAACTTTAAATTAAAGATTCATAATCTTCAATATATTTAATTGAGTGATATTGACTCATGGAATAATGTATTTCTTATGAAATACCCTTGTGATTCAAGCGTTGAACACATCAAAAATCATGATATACATACTTTTACGTATGTATTTATTCTTTAAGTAAATTTAGGGACTCTTTAACGTTCCACCTTTTATTATACATTTATATGTTATATAGGTTTTATTGTCTAACTTTTATAAATTGATATCCTTTTATAATAGTCGAATGTATTAATTTAATTAATTAACACTTTAATTAATTATTATATTATTCAATTATTATATATTATACTGAAAATATATATACTATAACCTTTATAGTAATACACGTATATTATATGTATGTATGTATTTTAATTTACTAATTAAATTTTAATTAATTTCTCTAATTAAACAATTTTAATTAAGTTTTATTAATTTTAAGTTTTTTTATATGCACACGTATACTCGTATTGTCTTAAATTCAAGACGGTATAACATATATTATTATATATGTTATACACTTGTGTGTGTGTATTAAATTAACTTATTTAATTCATTCATTTATTTTATTAATCTTATTAATAAATAATATTTTTGAAATTAATGTTATAACATTTTCAAATATTTTGAAAATTATATGATAACTTTTATAATATGTGTTTTACTTTAAATTTATCTTTTAAATTTAAAATTTTATTTTTATTTTCAAAAAAAATTTGAAATTAGCCCAAGGCCCAATTCAAATTTGGCCTTTTTCTATTAGGGGCAGCTTTTGGGCTCACGTAACTGTTCGGGCTAAGCTGGTAGCCAGGTAGGATAGGGTATTTGATTGCCCAACAATCTAGCCTAGACACCACCTTTCTTACATACCCTACTAACTAGATTATAAGCTTAATTAGTCCACCTTAATATGACTAATTTAGACCGCAAAGGCTACTTGGCTCTGCTATCATTGTTGAAACCGGGTCAGCCCACAATGGAAGAAATGAGTGAATTTCAAAAAAAATTACCGTTTTTAATCTTTATCGAGCCTATGTAGTCTAGGTTTATTTAGAATTTTTCTACACATATCCAAAATATAATACAAATTATATAAACTAAAATATTATTTATGAATTAAATGAAATAAATATTGCATTTAATTCATAAATAATATTTTATTTTATATAATTTGTATTATATTTTTGATATGAGTATATACATATATGTGTGTACGTGCATGTGCAACATAATAATGTATGCATGGTTTAACCTGCACGTGCATAAATGTTGGGATTTACATTGCAGCGGATATGTTACGGCCTATAGTATTCGAGCATGGTGTCTAAATGAAAATACTTGCATGCATCAAAATGTTATATATATATATATATAATTATACATATGTAAAACAAAAAATCATTTATATAAAAAGAAATATGAAGATTTGATAATTATAATAATTTATATAAAATAACTAAATATATATGTGTGTGTGTGCATATATATATAATTAAACCACAAAATCATTTAATAATTTATAAAAATAATTTTGAACATAAATTTATATATATATATATAATTGGTTGTAGCAAACCCGAGAGTAATGTAAAATAATTACATGTATATTAGTTATAAGTATTTATGAATAAACAAACATATAAATAAATTAGTGTATACATATTTATAAATAAATATATAATAAATTTTTATGAAAAAATTATGCATACTTGATGTAGGCTCTAAGCTTAAAATTATATATATATAATATTTATTTAATTATAAGTATTCATAAATATACAAATATATATATATATAAATATATATATATAATAAATTATATAAATTAATGCATACTTTAAGTAAGAATTTGACCTAAAAAATAAATTTAATTTTATTAGTCAGATTTACAAAATGATTTTAAATCAAAAATTGGAAATAAAATAAAAAACCATATGGAATTAAATATTAAAAATTATTAAAAATCATTTCTACAATTGAAAATTATGTGATGTTATTATATATAATTTTGTGAATAATTTCATACTATGTGTGTGTGTGTGTGTGTTTATTAATATAATCAATTTCTAGTTTAAATAGTAATATTAATATATAAATATATAATAAATATATAATAAATATATATGTATATATATATTAAAATTTTAGTTATTGCCGTCGAATAACTTTTACATGTAAATAAAAATTTATAAATTTCTAAAACATTAATTTTATGATTTTAGTATTAGAATATGATTTATTAGTTTAAAAAATTATATATGTTATTATTTAATTCGAAAAAAATGTTTTTTTATTTCTTTGGCCGTAAGCTTAAGATTAGTATGTATTCAAAGTAAATTATATATATATATATATATTGATACAAAAATATGTCCAACCATCTAACATGTGATAGAATGTCGATATACCAGATTCGTCATATGATCTAACAGCCTATGATATGAATCAACAATCAATTATAATATCGTATAAATGAGTTGAATTACCTTTCACCAAAGCCAAGAGATTACACCTTGAACCGATGATAGATTCTCCTTGATTCCATTCGCAAATTAGAAGGTGTTAAACTTTCAAATGGCAAACCAACAATCAATCGAAATGAAGAGCATTTGATATGATTTGAAGTTGAAAAATATTTGGTGTTTGGATCGGTAGTTCAGCCTCTACCATGGCTAGAGCAAGAGTGATTCTCAAGTTCAAAATAAAATGAGGTACTGATGGAGTAAATAATGGAAGCATTAAAGGAGTAAAAAAATGGATCAGATCCACTTTTCTCACTTTATCAATTCTTACCTTTTATGGACTCAAACTACTTAGCCATGTACTATACATAGCTGGCCTCATCCTTGCACACTCATGGTCGAAATTTGAAGCCACCATATGGGCCTTGAAACTATTTCAAGTCCAAACAATAATTACTGCATTTAAATCTAATTTAAGCGCGTACCAATATCGTATATTGATCTGTATATTTATAACTATTATAAATACAATATTTAGAATTGTTCAACATATCAAATAATATTTTATAATAAATATTTCTAAATATTAATTAATTAAATTTATAATAATTATAAATTAATTAAATCGGATGGTCAAAGGAGTATTCAACCTTTCGGTTGTGTGACTCTTAGTTGTAAATTTGGTCAGTGATTAATATCAAAAAATTCAAATATTAACGTTTACACGTCACGTAGTAGGTGGTGTGACATTATGACCAAATTTATTGCTTACTTGGTTTCGATAAAATCCAATTTTACTTTGTTAGCGTTACATGGTAGTAACAATTATTTACATCAATTCTCTTCGTCAAAATTATATCACTTTGGACTTATGGAATTTGGTAATGTTCAAAATTTCAGTATCTTCCATATTCATCTCTATAGTCCAAACACAAAGTCCTTTGTTCAATAATAACAGTTATTATTAACTGAAATGCTCTAGCCAGAGACTTTGATTTTGAGTTGACTTCAGTTGATCGTGATACTAACCTCATATAACAAAGGAGACGAATCCTCTCTTGAATAGTGTTTCGCTTTTAATGCTTCCAGTCGACCCAACTATAGTCGTTCGATGGACTCCATGTCATGATTTAACTACTATCAAAGTGGAGCTTTAACATTGAAGATCAACAGTATTCTCAAGTCAAGAGAATTGTGTAATTTTGTCACAACGATATTTTCTATTTTACCTTATTTATATTAACCAGCAGAAAACTATCGAGTGAGTCATTCCATAGTTATTCAACAACTATCAGTACGCAACCCCTTGGTGCCCCCAGCAGTCATGAGTAACACACTGTCCAACATTCAAAGAGCATTATGTATTCTAGTCTCAACCAATGCATCGATATCTAGTTTTGATACATCTTGACTAGGAAAATTTAAGCGGTATGTTTATTTTATTATGATAAATCACTCATGGTTATAATCCATCGTAACTACTATCACAAAACATACCATTTATGAATTTTCCATTAAATATACTTTTAATTAAATTAATTAATTAACATAACATATTATATCATGCATATAATAGAAAGAAAGCACCTATTATTTCGAACAAGATTGGTTATCGAGTTAGATGTATGTAAAAAATTACGTAATTACCCCTAAGGCATACCCCTAACTCTATTAAAGGAGGGATGTTGGAACATCAAAAATGGGACTTGGAAAAGTTTCTGTTGAAAAGCCACAACTTGGTACCGACCCATCACAACTCGATACCAATCGAACTGGAAGAGTCATTCTTAGGGATTCCGAAGGTGAGTTCCATGAGAAAATTGATATTAGAGCTGAGAAAGTTGTTGATTGTCGGTCTGGGGTGTTCAGATGAATGTTGTAGAAACATCCAGGAGAGAACGACGAGGAGGAGGGGCTGGACGAATGAATCTCCTAAAGAAAGGAGAGCCTAGATGGAACAACCTTGGTCGAGATTGCCTGGAATTAAATCTAAAATATGATTTAAAATTTTCTTGATTAATGTTAAGACGAACTTGAGATATTTTATTAGCGATAATTTCCAAATTAAAATGGCTTTTTAGATGGAAATAAATAAACTTGGGAAAATTTATTAAATATCCAAATTTTATAATTCAACTTCTTATATTTGATAATATAAGAATAATCTTGGGGGAAATAAGAGTTAATAAAATATATGGAAATAATTTTGTAATTTATAATGTGAGTTTTTCTAAGGTTTATTCACTTATTGATTTTAACAGAGATCTATGATAAATATTTTCCATTTTAAATTATTACAACAAATTTTGTAAATTTAATTAAATGTTAATGTTGAGATTTATTGTTTAAAAGGAGATTTTACAATTAATAGTTTATTTATTAAAATAATGGAATAACTTTTAATTTCAAAAGTTATATTTAATTTTACAAAATATCTCAATATTTGTAGAAATGGGAATTTTTAACTTGTTGGTACTTTGTAGAATTTGAGAAATCAATTCGTATTTTTATAGAACATTATTTCTAATGTAATTAGTGCTTTAAAAGAGAAAACAAAGGAACTAGTAACACCTCTTAAAAATTTGTAACACATTCATTGTGGGTTCATATCAAACCCTATTGGTCCAAAGAGAAAGAAATAATAAATGAGAAATAAACTACGTACATTCATTCTCTTTTCTCATTTTCACTTCAGTAGAAACCGAAAAATATATGTCTTCTATTTTGAAAACCCTAGAACCAATTTTCCTAAATCAAAATTTGAAATCAAAGGTCAATTAACTAATAACTGAAGAAATAGAGACAAGGTAATCTCTTCCATCTTATATTGCATCCTTGGAGTATTTCATTTCAAATTTTTCATCTTAGGTTTAATCTTGTTTTGCAACTTTCTGAAAACCTAGGTTTTGTTGCTGAAAGGTAGCTTAGGAGAATCATGTATTATACATAAATTTGAGTTCATTTAGGTGAGTTTCACTCACACTTCTAGCCTATAATGGATGCATGTTGTTGTTAGATGAATTGCTGGGGTTTATAGTGAATATAATCTCAATTTGGTGTTGATTCTCTTATCACTTTGAACTTGATGCTCTATTTGCAGAAAACCCATATCATATAATCATGATTTGCATCTAATTGTACATGTTTGCATGCTTGCTTGAATGTTAATTCAATACCCCTAACCTTAAGAAGAACAACAACAAAGAAACGAGTGACAACGGGTCAACGGAGAGCCACCGGAGCCGCTTGGAACTCAGTCTAGGCATGACCACCGGTGGACCGGTCCCATCAGACTGGTGGACCGGTAGTGACCTATGATGAGTCCTGGATCAAGCCATTTGGCTCTTCGGTTGCGCCCACTCGCCCCTCCGTTCGCCCGTTTAATCGTTTGAACCAATTTGCTTGATTTTGATGATGTTTTCTATGTCGATTTCAATGCTATTTCCATATTTTAATTTATGAATTTGTGAATTCATCTTTGATTTTATAATACCATAGAATTGCTCTATGGGTCCATGACACAACACATAATTTCCGTCGCACGTTTTCAACTATAGTTTTCAACCTGTAAAAACTCCAAGTTTGAATATATTTTATATAAAGAATATTTGGAAATATAAAATGTATATAATATATTTATTGATGTAGTACTAATGGTTTTAAAGTTGTTTGGAATAGTGGTTTAAAATTGTACTTACATACATACATACATATATATATATAAATATATGTATGTATGTATTAGCAAGGGCTTACCAACATTTACATTTATATATATACATATATACATATATATATATCCTAGCTTATAAAACTATACTTTATAAGGATTTTTTGAAGTAAAATATTTCGCTGAAATTGCACGTTCTCAATTGAATGAGAAGGTGATTTAAATGGTTTAATAAAACAAGTTGTATAGAATGCTCGTGTTTGTTTTACTTTTAATTCCTGGACTTGTTCGATTAAGCCACTTATACACACGAGTGGAGTTTACTAGCCTACAATAAATGTTTAGTAAACCCATGTGGTATGAGACACATGGTTGTTATTTATTCGGTTGCTATTAGGGAGTACATGGCACTTATATCGACGAGTTTATGACTCGACCTTGGAGTTCTACAGGTCTTGCACCTATCTTGGAGTTTTTACAGGTTTTGTACCTATCATGAAGTTTTATAGGACTTGCTCCTATTTTAGAGTTTATAGGTCTCGTACCTATCTTTAAGTTCTATAGGCTCTTGCCTATCTTGAAGTTATTATGGGAATTATACCCATCTTGGATTTTTATAGACATTTATGTCTTTCTTGAAGTTACATGCATGTAGGTGAATTTATTCACCAATCTTGAAGTTTGGCGCCTTTCCCCCTTTTATGTATGATTTATGGATTTTTATTTATGATTTCTAGATTCTATATTATATGTTATATGTGTTACCATAAAATAGTTTCGGGGGTTTTGCTTTTAGAAGCTATCTTGGTTTTTGATATTTGGCGATTACGTTCTTGAGGTTTATTGAAGTATTATTGATACTTGTCGATACTTAGCTTGGCGACTATATTTGAGATCTAGTTCATTTTACCTATAATTATCTTGCTAACTCATCTATTTTATACTAGACTGGCCCATTTATTATTTTATAGTACTCGGGTCAGACCGAGCTATTTTTGGTCCTTCAGCTTAATGCTTTTAGGGTGGACTTCATATCAGTTAGCTAGATCTTTACTCTTGTTATCACCATATGTATATTTATGTTATGTTGTATCTGATGTCAAGCTAGACTCATTTTGTGTACATGTATGTATCTATCTTAAGATGTAGTACTATTGTATTATATGGATCGTTGTGACCACCGCTATGCAGTCTACATCATGTATCTGTATTATGTCTGTTCAGCCTTATATCTATTTGTATTCCGCTGTGTATGATCTGTGATATGTGATTCTATGATTAGTATTTATCATATGTTATTCTGGATTTTTATTATACCCACAGTAGTTTTGTTTTAATTTGAATTGTATACGTCGATTCCACTTGAGAAAAGAAATGTATAACATAATAATCGACGTATCGATACCCACTTAAAACAAAACTCACGGATGGTCGCTCCTAACCAGTCATATTCTCTGCACTAGTAGACGATATTACTCTGCAATACCCTTTGATAGTGTCGGTCTCGGGGTAGGGCATCACACTGAAGTCATGCAACTTATCGAGAATGTTTATAGAGTCAAACACTCGGGGATGTTCCTAACGATCACCATCCAGTTGCCTAGCTACTCAGGACTACATTGCTGATATGGTGAGAAGAACGCTGAATGAGAATCAGTAAAGAAGTAACGATGATTCGGTTTCATCGCCTAGTAGGACCCCATTCACTGATAATATAATACATGAAAAGTATTCGAAGAAGTTTGCTATGCTGAAGATGCCATCTTATAACAGAATGACAAATCTAAGATAACATCTTTTGAAATATGAGTAGCATATGGATGGTGCTTGAGGTGCCGATGCAGTAAGAAGTTAGTGCTTCCTATATTCTTAGAAGGAATATCTATAATGTAGTTCACTCGACTCATGCCGAGGTCCATATCTTCTTTTGATCAACAAGCGATGAAGTTAATGGAGCAGTTCAGGCTCCACACTGCTCAACCAAAGTATGTGTTATCCTTACTGAATGTCCATCATAACTCTAGAGAGACTCTGAAGGATTTCTTAAAATGATTTAATACTACTGTAATTGAGGTTAATAATCCAAAGAAGAAATTGTCTCGATGGATATGATCAGGGGGGTGGCCCTGACATGGAATTTGGTAGATGGCTTAAAAGAATTCAACCACGCACTATAGAAGAATTTTATTGTAAAGCGTCCTAGTTTTTGCGCTTGGAAGAGGTAGACGTGGCTGTAGGAACAATTAGTGGTACAATATCAAAAGATCTGGTAAAGAGGAAAGTTGTTATTAAACAAAGTGGTGACATTCTGGAAATGTCGTTGCAAATGTCGAGAATAATAATAATCCAAAAAGTAGAAATCAAGGCACTGTTGATAAGAAACAAGAGACCAAGAAGCATCCAAGGTATATGAGACCCAAAAATTACACTCCTTTAAATGATTCTATCGAAACCATCTACCTTGCTATGAAAGGGACAAAAAATTACAATAAGCCACCTAAGAGGGAGGAAAACTGAAAAAGAAAGTCACTTGGGGAAATATTTTTGCTTCCATGAAATTACATGGTCACAATACCAACGAGTGCCGACATCTGAGAGATACAATTGAAGACTTGGTCAGAAAGAAAAATTGCAGTGGTACGTGAGGAACCCATAGGCTGGCAGACCAATGAATGAAAGACCTAATAGGCGTACTACTCAACAGAATCAAGCTAGGTCTAGTGGAGAGGGACCTAGGCATCTTGAGAAAAGAATTGTGATTAACACTATTTTTAGAGGACCTCTTCTAGTAGAGAAAAGTTGTAATGAAATGGAGAGGTATGGCAGTTCGCTGAAGCATATGATTCAGGAGACTCATTTTGCCATCGAAGATGGATCCCTGATGAAACAACAAAGAATAATGAATGACCACATTGTTTTCAAAATAGAGATGCTAACGAGATAGAGGTGAGAACGCTTTACCCCATGGCAATTACGACCGTTGCTGGGCCGACAACAGTTCACTGAGTTCTGATTAACTGTGGAAACTCAGTTAATATCTTGTTTAAGAAATTTTTTGATCAAATATGGATCAGTGGATATGATCTGAAGCCCTATAAATCTCGCATCCAAGGATTTACCAGAGATGCCAAGGAGCATGTTGGTTGTATTGACTTATATGTTAGATTAGGTGAAGGAGACCATAAGATGGTGCGAGTACAGATGTTTGTAGTGGTCGATGCATGTTCGAACTACAACGTGTTCTTGGGCTAAGCCCTTGCCAATTTTAGGATTGCCCTTGCTCCATGGTGTTTGATAATGAAGTTCTCCATTGAGAATTAGGTAGGAGTCATTCAGGGTGACCATAAAATCAGCCGTGAGTGTTATGTCATTGAGCTCAGAGAGGCGAAGTGACGTGAGAAAGGAAAGGGTGTAGAGAAGGCTCTCTGCATCAAAACCGTTGACGCATAGCAAGCACTTCCTAAGCCTTAGCTCAAGTCCTGTAGTAAGTTTTACAAACCTATGGACCCATAGAAAGAGCTAGAGGAAGCGAAGATGGCAACAGCAGAGCTGATAATCAACATCCCGATCGATGAGTTGGTAGGGTTTTTTCAAGATCAGATCTCAGCTCGGCATAACAATGAAAAATGAGTTGGTAGGGTTTTTTCAAGCAAACCTGAATGTGTTTCCGAGACACATTCTGATATGTGTGTAATCTCGTTAGGGATAGCGTGCCACAAATTGAATGTGAATCATGATACCGTCATGTGAATCAAAAGAGGCACGGCTTGGGTCCGAAGTGATCCGCTGCGTTGAAGGAAGAAGTGGATAAGCTGAAGGAAAATGGCTTTATCCGCAATGTGCTATACCCTGAATGGATATCATACCCTGTGCTGGTCAAATAGCAAAATGGAAAGTGGCGAACATCCATCGTTTATTCGGATCTAAATAAAGTATGCCTAAAGGATAAATTCCCGCTGCCTAGAATCGACTAGCTTATTGATGGGACTGTTAGACATTAACTACTATACTTTATGGATGTGTACTTCGGTTACAATCAAATAATAATGCACGTTCCAAATAAGGAGGGGTTGAACCATTACCAAGTGATGTTGTTCGATTGAATAGGACTACTTAGCAAAGATTGCCAAAAAGGATGCTCAAAGTACAAATCAAATGGACTATGGAGGTTTATGTGGACGATATGCTTGTAAAGTCATAACAATTGATGAATCACATTAGAGACCTCTCAGAGATGTTCATTGTGCTTTTAAATTATGGGATGAGAATTAACCACTAAAATGTCCCCTCGAAGTCGCGACGGGCAAGTTTTTACGTTTCATAATAAACCTTAGGGCATTGAAGCTAATCCAGAGTAGATTAGAGCATTGAAAGAAGTCACTGCCCTAAAGATGAGGAGGGAAATGCGAAGCATGAATGGGAAGGTCGCCGCATTGAGTCAATTTATTTCGAAGGCAAGGGATAAATGCGTACTGTACTTTAATGCCCTAAAGGAAGAAAAGTTTGTCTAGACGAAGGAATGTTAGGAAGATTTCTAGAATTTATTGGATCGCATAGAAAGACCACTGATTTTGTCGAAGCCTTCAGAAGGAGAAGATCTATTCATTTACTTAGTAGTGTCTGCTCACACCCTGAGTGCAGCCTTAGTGCATGATGAATATATAATCCAAAGGCTTATGTATTATATCGGCAAACGATTTACCGAAGCATAAAAGAATTATACAAACTTAGAAAAGCTAGCGTGCTGCTTGTCAATTGCTTCAAGGAAGTTGCAACCATACTTCCAGGCTCACTCAATAAAAGTTCTTACCGATCAGCCATTAAGACAAGCACTGCATTGACCCAAGACTTCGGAGAGGTTACCAAAGTGGAATATCAAGCTTAACCAATATGATATAACATACCATTGTGACGCCCTACCCCGAGACCCACATTAACAAAGAGAATTACTGAGTAATTGTGTCTGCTAATGCGGAGAATAGGGATGGTTAAGGGCGACCATCATAGTCTTGCATTAGATAAGAGCTAAGTATGTCGATTTAGTACTCAATTTTTTTAATTTCATCTCAAGTATTCGACATACTTAATTCTTATCTAATACACTACTATGGTAGCTACAGGATTGATTCAGAAACAAAACATAATAATAATATCAATCATGAATCATGGAACAGCAAACACAGATGATATACATACACATCTACATCAAATGTAATACAACATGTAACAAGTGGTATTATGACCACAATATATACATACATCCCCACAAAAGAATATATACATCACAAGGTTCCCAACAAAACAACTACTACACAAAATCTATGCCATCTATCCAAGGTCGAAGGAGAAATCCAAAAGTAAAGCTAGCAAAGGTCCAAATATCCCTAACCTGCAACTCGGTCTGACTTGAGTAATAAATACACGGGTCAGGCTAACTAGAAAATGAAATTAGCTAGAGATAAGAGGGATATAAGTGCATAAGGAAATCTCCCTTTAATTATAAAGGAATGGTACAAGTATGGTTCAATTACAATTCCATGGTATAGATTCACAAAGGGTTGTTGCATGAATAGATTTAGTTCATCATAAGAAATTCATACTCAAGGACATTCAATATAAATGTAAGTAACCATACAAAAGCCATATGAGAAAATCATCAAAATCTCCAGCCTAGAATCTCATGGAACTCTAAAAAGAGTTCAAATCTCAAAAAAAATGAAATCACCATATATACATAACATCTCATTTAGCTCTAGGCTATTGATGTAACAAATATATCTCAAAAATGGTGAAATCGTAATCAACTCAGAAAACTCAGAAAACCAGGATTGGCCAGATCCCCGATTGCAATGCCGAAGCAATGTTTCACATGCCAAACTCTTGTCTAGTGCTATTTATAAATTAGGTACCTATCTCGTGGACCCGAAGGTCATACTCGTGGTGAACGAAGTCACATAACTCGTGGTGACCGAAGTCACATAACTCAAATGACCCGAAGGTCTATAGCACTGGCATACTCGTGGATGTGTCACAAACTCTTGGATAGGACCTCGGAAAGTGTTAACGTCCATCCCATACCACACGCTCGCACTAAACGGTTTACTAACTGCTGGTTAATTTCGCATCATAAAATTAAATCACAAATCTCAGAAATCTCATATCCTACCTCATATCATCGGCAAGTACAATAAAATCTCATAATGGTTTCTCATAAACCATAATTCTCGAAATAGGGAAATCTCAACTCAAGACTCGCCTCATCTCATCGGCAAGTGAAACAATATATGTATATGGTTCTCATCGATTATAATTCCTAAAATAGGAAATCTCGAACCACTAAACTAGCCAAATATTGGCTAACTCAAATAATTCCTATGAATAGGAATTATAAGTCTCAAAATACGCCATAAAATGGCAAATCTCAATTATCAACTCAAAACAATAGACTCGAATGGTTTCGGTCGTACAAGTCCGGAATTAAACGAAAAAGTAAACTCATGTGTCCCAAACCACGTGTTTTACTAAATCGTTTAATTCTCTTTCTCATACATTCAAAAGATGTAAAAATAGTGTATATTATTTATAAAATAATTTACTTGAGAAAAGGGATCTTTAAAACAATTTTTCGAAAACAGTTTGAAAGTATTTATTTGAAAATTCTCCTTATTATAGGAAATAAATATATTTTAAACACTTTAAAATAATTTAAAAATAATTTATAAATATTGGAAAATATTTATTTCAAAGTCATTTGATTTGTTAAATTATTTCAGAAAAACTTGTTTTTGAAACAACAAAAATCGATAAAAACTACTGAAATTCAACATTCGAAAACAACTCAAATACTCATCAATCCAGGACTCAGATTGACCATAACTTTTGCTCATCTATTGATAGATTAGAGATCTTGAAAATCATCTCAAATTTGCATCAAAACAAGTGACAAAACCATAGCAATTCAAAGGCAAAAGATGCGAAGTAAAGTCGCAAAAATGAAGGCATAAAGGCTAATATCAGGTCGACCACACTCTTCCTCAGGTCGACCGCCAGGTCAACCATGAGGAACCTTAGGTCAACCGTATGGTCGACTTGGGGAAGGCTATGGTCGACCTCAAGGTCGACCGTGCATACAGAATTTGTTCCTTTTGGCTCCAGGTCGTTTCTCAAGCAAGATTCAATCTTTGAGCAAAATTTTGACATAGCTACAGGTTGTTTCAAGTAATGAAAATTGACATGCACATAGAGTGACATTCAAATTACAACCTAGAAAAAATCTGACAGCATTTCGAAGCAAAAAAAAAGAGATATAACCACTCAAAGTGGCAACCAGAATAAGATATAAACAGAGAAATATAAACAGAGAAAACTTCCTATACAGTAAACGATTTAGTCAAATTTCTCACAGGAAATTCATTTTTCAGCTAGCAATTTGTGAGCTTTAAACTCACCTAATGATTTAGCAAAGAATTTAGGTGCAAGCAACGATCTTTGGCGGAGAAATGGAGCTCTAGGCACCTGTATTTGCTGAAAAAGAAGCATGCAGTACAAATTAACAAATTGGTTACACACAATTATATCAAGTTCTATGAATTTTTGATGAAATCTTTTGTAGTATTGATGGAGATTATCTTGTATAATCTTTAGTTTGAAGAATTTTCTCTATTTTTAACAGCAATTTGGGTGGAAATTGGATATAGTTTGAGGAAGCCATTGATTTTCTTTTTCTTTTTACTGTAAACTCTAGTTTTTGAGAGGAAGGAGAAAATTAGCTACGTACTGTAATTTTTTCTCATACCAGAAGCTTCTAGGTTAGGGCTAACGGATCCAATTCTTACCCAAATAAGCCCAAGAACAAAATACTTAGAGAAAATGTAAGGCTATGTTCATATTTTAACTTCTTTTAACACTAAATGCACATAATTCTTCATTTTAAAGCCAAATAAAATGCATACATCTATTTGTAATGAAATAAAATTGTTGTTGTAACAAAATAAAAATTATTTTAATTATAAAAAGTCATTTTTAACAATAAAACCTTATGTTTGACAATATTACACAATTTACACTATTTTAGTGTAAAACACCATTTTTAATGCAATAACTTGTACAAAAATTATTTTCTTGTCAAATAAATTACAATAAATCATTCCGATTTTATTTTATCATCAAAATACTATTTTTAAACCATATTTCATCTTTTATATTAATAAAATAAAATTTTACTTCATTTTTCCCCTTTTTAAAATCAATAAATGGTTAGTGGGATTAATTTCCAATATTATTGCATTTACCCAAATAAAATTACAAATTGATTATTTTCACTCCAAATTCTCAAAATAAAGTTTCTAAAACTTTATTTCCATCAATTTATATTTATTTTGACAATTTAATGTTGAAATACATCTCTTGATTAATTTATTAACTCAAATTAAAAAAATCCAATATTTTCATCTTATTTAACCAAATCTCCTAACAATCAAATTTCAAGCCCAATATTTATTCTTAGACACATTGTTTATTTAAAATAAACAAATTTTTACCCAATTTACCTCCTCCATTTTATTTTATTTAAATAAACACCCTTTAATAATGACATATTTCTTTTAAAAATTATTAAAAGAAGTAATTGGCGATAATTAATACAATTACTGCATTTTCTCCCAATAACAACCATTTACCAACCATTATTATCTTAAATAAATAAAATAAAGTTCCAAACTTTATTTTTCTCATTTTATCTCCAAAATTCATTGTTTATTCCAAATAAACAATTTAAAATTTTATTTTTAATTATAATATTAAATTATAACTACCGTTATAATTTAATATTAATAGGTAATCTCCAAACCAGGGTTGTTACAGACTCCCTCCCTTAACAAAATTGCGTCTTTGCAATTTCTAGAGAAGAGTTTGTATTCAACACAATTATTTCATCAATCAAAGGAAGGATAGACAAGCACGAGATCAAAATTCCTCACTTTCTCTATTCAAGATGAAAGAAGACCAAGATAAAAATTGCTCGGTAAATTCAATGATTTTCCTCAGTATAAATACTAGGATTTGCTGACCATTGAATTTCTTTGAGCAATATATCATGATTTCGAAAGTATCTCACTTTCGAAACAAAACACAACAGGGTGCCACTCAAAAATCTATCGAAGGAGATTGATTTCACAAAAGTTTCTCGAATAGAGTTGGGATTTAGCATCGCTTTATCCAAACTCTAACCACAAGCTGATGATTTTCTGTATGTCACTACGGAAGGAGCCACACTGATAGTAAGATAACAACAATTGAGGTAAGAAACCCCGATGAGACGTGGTTACTTCAAAGACCACACAACTCAAATGACCGCAAAATGCTAGTCGTTAGATCATTGCACTAAGGCAAGACAATCACGAGGAACACAATAGATATAAATTTTAATTTACAATCAAAATTTATTAGAGTTCGAAATTCATTATCTTCAAAACAATAATCTAAATTTTTGTTTGCAATTAAACTTCTTAAAGTTCCAAAACTCGTTACCTTTAAATTCAATATCTCAATTTTCAATACTTGGAAAATTTCCAAACTCCTTCCTATAGTTCTTATAAAATGACAAATAATTTCAAACTCATATTCCCTTTTATTCCAAAATTAAATTTTCGAAAGAAATTTATATTTTCTTTTCAATAATTCTTAAGATAAAATTTTAAAATTTACTACTCATTATTTTTAAATACCCAAATTCTCAAAACAAACTCCATCTTTAACATGTATAACTCATTTTTAAAATATTCAATAAACATTTATTTCAGTCAAAGTATTATCTCATCTAAAGTACATTATTTCAACAATAAAACATAACTATATACCATTTCTTAAATTTCAATTATCTTAATGGCATTTCCTCGCCATTGGTTTATAATGAATAACCCTATCGATTGGCTGTAGAGTTGACCAAATGATCAGAACCACCTTGCCACCCATCCAACCCACTATGGTTCAATAGCTGCATATGTCATTTAGAATAAAATTTAATTCTCAAATCTTTTTAATTTATTTCCAAATTTAATCTCATTAAAAATCAATTTATCGTATCTGATTGTCTCATCACAACGTTTAGGAAATTCCTATCGATAACGTTGATCAGCCGCATCGACCAGAATTCTTAAAACACTTGATGGACAACCCAACACAAAAAATCATTTCTATAAAAAAGAAATATCTCTCATATATAATACACAAAATATTCTTTGATTTCATAATAACTAAAATTCCAATTTCTCTTAAAATACATACCAAATAGCTTTATAAACTCGAAATCAAAGAACACTTAAAAGAACTCATCGAGATATTCCCAGAATACTCGATTCACAAGATCGACTGAATGAGATGGAGTGTTTATCAATCCAAACAGTATCACGAGCCACTCACAAGAATCATACGAGTACGAGATGCCATATAAGGAACGCTATCCTCCACAACTCGTGGCTAAAGGAAATTTGTGCAAGGTCAAGCTAAGAAAAGACTCTAGCACCACACAATAGATCAAATGAGATCAATGAGATATAAAGATAAGGGTAAGATATTCTTCTTAAATGAGAAGAAGCACACTGTCAATATATCATTACTTCGAGTGAAGTAATGCCACAAAGTATAACACCAAATAAGCATCCTAAAAGGATATCTCAAAAGAAACAAGAATGATAATATCAATTGAACTCAATCGATCGCCTCATTCCTTAGTGGATATCATTGTGGAAGGATAACCAAATAGCTAAGGACTAGGAACGAGGTCAACCCAATACTCGATTGCCTGATTGGGTGCCAAACCTGAAACGGACTCATAGGAATCAACAAAGCCACAATAACCGGAATTTGAGATACATCATCATCATCTCGAAACTCAAGAACAGATAAAGATACTTCGGAATTAACTTCAACATTCCGAAGGACAGAAACAACAAATCAACCAAGTTAGGATACCTAATATATATAGGATCTTTCCAGAATAGAGGTTTGAACTTGATAACAAGCAAGCCAATCTATCCTAAAACATACAAATCTCAAGATAAAGAATAACTTGCGAATACTCATGAAAAGGAAAATACATAGAATAAGCTCAACACCCCATACTCAAAATACTAAGGTTACGGGTCCCTCGATAGGAGATTCGCAATCCTAAGAAGTGACTAAGCATGAAACAATCAAAAGCAAAACACCTTCAAGCTTCTTCGATATGAGTGACCGTGAAGCACCCGAATCGAAAAGGACACGAATAGAATGGTCATAATATAGATTAGAATTCTAAAGAAAAGGAAAAGGTGTACCTCTAGGTTGAGAGGAACCACCCGAAGCATCCATCACAATGAGCTTTCCCAAATAAGGACCCTTAGAAGAATTGGGGCATTTGGAAGACTAATGCCCCTCTTGTTTGCAAGTGCGGAAAACGATAAGCTTAGAACACTCTCGAATAAAGTGATCATGAGAACCACAGTTGAAACAAGACTTGTGAGAACGATGGCTTACACTAGAATGAGAACTAGGGGTAAGATGCCTCTTCTTCTTCTGAGGAAAAGATTGGGAAGCTTGGAAGGAAAGTTTTCTCTTGTTTGGGTTCTTGTGAACCTCAGCCTCATCACTACTATCCCCTTTCTTCTCGACGGCTTCAAGGTGAAGCGTCGAATCAACAAGCACTTCGAAGGATAACTTAAGCTGGAGCATAAGCGACTTCTTCAAATATTCCTTAAGTCCAGATATGAACTTAAGATTCTTCTTGTATGGTGTGCTAATAAACTCAAGCCCATACTTAGATAGGGACTTAAAGGAGGATACATAATCTGACACAGAGGATTTGCCCTTCTTCAACTCAAGGAAGCGACGGGCAAGGAAAGCCTTCTCGGATTCTAGCACGAACTTGAGCTCAAAACGGTCTCGAAAATGCTGCCAAGTAAGAGTAGACTCGTCTATCTTGGCAATAAGGAGCTCGTACCAGTCTAGTGCTCGTTCTTGCAGCATACTCGATGCCACAAGAACACGGTGATGATCGAAGATCTCCATGCGAGTAAAGATACGCTCGCATGTTCGAAGCCAAGCTTGAATCTCTAAAAAGGACTCGGGGCCTCTTAACGGCTTGCCTCCAAGATGGGTGAAGTTGTTGCATATTCGCGCAAATGCGGATTTGCGTGGAGGAGAGGTATGAGTAGCAGCGGGAGGCTACATGTTCTTAAGAAGCTCAAGGATCTGGTCGGTCGACATATAAACTCCTTCGGCATGAGAACCACTGGACGGTCCCGCCTCCGAAGTGCGACCTCTTCCTCTTTCAGCCATTTGCTGAAAGTTAAGTTAAGATAGGATTATTCACTGGGGCAGATATTACCAATTCATATACATTAAATAAGGAATACTACGAAATTAAAATTAACATTCCTAGACATATTCCTTTCTATCTACCCCCAAAAGACTCAAAAGGTTAAGGACAAGGTTGGGTTCGCATCGATTTGGGGATGATGTTTACACTTGTATTATATTTGATGTATAGTAATTGTGTATATTGTTCTGCGTTTATTACATTTTGTTTTGAATTCAGCTCTGATATCAAGTTGTGACGCCCCACCCCGAGACCCACATTAACAAAGAGAATCACTGAGTAATTCTATCTGCTAATGCGGAGAATAGGGCTGGTTAAGGGCGACCATCATAGTCTTGCATTAGATAAGAGCTAAGTATGTCGGTTTAGTACTCAATTTTTTTTTCACTTCATCTCAAGTATTCGACATACTTAATTCCTATCTAATACACTACTATGGTAGCTATAGGATCGATTCAAAAACAAAACATAATAACAATATCAATCACGAATCACAGAACAGCAAACACAGATGATATACATACACAACTACATCAAATGTAATACAACATGTCACAAGTGGTATTATGACCATAATATATACATACATCCCTACAAAAGAATATATACATCACAAGGTTCCTAACAAAACAACTACTACACAAAATCTATGCCATCTATCCAAGGTCGAAGGAGAAATCCAAAAGTAAAACTAGCAGAGGTCCAAATATCCCTAACCTGCAACTCGGTCTGACCCGAGTAATAAATACACGGGTCAGGCTAACTAGAAAATGAAATTAGCTAGAGATAAGAGGGATATAAGTGCATAAGATAAATCTCCCTTTAATTATAAAGGAATGGTACAAGTATGGTTCAATTACAATGCCATGGTATAGATTCACAAAGGGTTGTCGCATGAATATATTTAGTTCATCATAAGAAATTCATACTCAAGGACATTCAATATAAATGTAAGTAACCAAATAAAAGCCATATGAGAAAATCGTCAAAATCTCCAAACTAGAATCTCAAGGAACTCTAAAAAGATTTTAAATCTCATAAAAATGAAATCACTACATATACATAACATCTCAATTAGCTCTAGGTTATCGATCTAACAATGATATCTCAAAAATGGTGAAACCGTAATTAACTCAGAAAACCCGGA
This sequence comes from Allium fistulosum, assembly GCA_030737815.1. Classification (NCBI taxonomy): domain Eukaryota; kingdom Viridiplantae; phylum Streptophyta; class Magnoliopsida; order Asparagales; family Amaryllidaceae; genus Allium; species Allium fistulosum. The sequence goes on from CM060901.1 coordinate 1,131,882,889, forward strand.
TTGGCCAGATCCCCGATTGCAATGCCGAAGCAATGCTGCACATGCCAAACTCTTGTCCAGTGCTATTTATAAATTAGGTATCTATCTCGTGGACCCGAAGGTCATACTCGTGGCGACCGAAGTCATATAACTCATGGTGGTCGAAGTCACATAACTCGTGGTGACCGAAGTCACATAACTCAAATGACCCGAAGGTCTATAGCACTGGCATATTCGTGGATGTGTCACAAACTCTCGGATAGGAACCCGAAAAGTGTTAATGTGCGTCCCATACCACAAGCTAGCACTAAACGGTTTACAAACCGCTAGTTAATTCCATATCATAAAAATAAATCACAAATCTCAGAAATCTCATATCTTACCTCATATCATCGGCAAGTACAATAAAATCTCATAATGGTTTCTCATAAACCATAATTCCCGAAATAGGGAAATCTTAACTCAAGACTCGCCTTATCTCATCGACAAGTGAAACAATATATGAATATGGTTCTCATCGATTATAATTCCTAAAATAGGAAATCTCGAACTACTAAACTCGCCAAATATTGGCTAACTCAAATAATTCCTATGAATAGGAATTATAAATCTCAAAATACGCCATAAATGGCAAATCTCAATTATCAACTCAAAACAATATACTCGAATGGTTTCGGTCATAAAGTCCGGAAATAACCAAAAAAGTAAACTCACGTGTCCCATACCACGTGTTTTACTAAATCGTTTAATTCTCTTTCTCATATGTCCGAAAGATGTAAAAATAGTGTATATTATTTATAAAATAATTTACTTGAGAAAACGAGATTTTTAAAACAATTTTTCGAAAACATTTTGAAAGCATTTATTTGAAAATTCTCCTTATTATAAGAAATAAATATATTTTAAATACTTTAAAGTGGGTTGATGCATCAGACTCGACCCTGTCTTTCGTAGCATGCATTCCCATCCGTGTCGCAACTGATTCGGTAAGCTACGTGTCCGGACGGCCTTCGGTCCCCCAACCTTACTCATGGTAACCTTCCGGCCGCCCAACGACCTAAAATAATTTATAAATAATTTATAAATATTGGAAAATATTTATTTCAAAGTCATTTGATTTGTAAAATTATTTCAGAAATTTATTTCAGAAAAACTTGTTTTTGAAACAACAAAAATCGATAAAAACCACTGAAATTCAACATTCGAAAACAACTCAAATACTCATCAATCCGGGACTCTTATTGACCATAACTTTTGCTTATCTATTGATAGATTAGAGCTCTTGAAAATAATCTCAAATTTGCATCAAAACAAGAGACAAAACCATAACAATTCAAAGGCAAAAGCTGCAAAGTAAAATCGCAAAAACGAAGGCATAAAGGCTAATATCAGTTCGACCATACGGTCGACCTGGGGAAGGCTATGGTCGACCTCAAGGTCGACCGTACATATAGGAATTTGTAACTTTTGGCTCCAGGTCGTTTCTCAAGCACGATTCAATCTTTGAGCAAAATTTTGACATAGCTACAGGTTGTTTCAGGCAATGAAAATTGACATGCACATAGAGTGACATTCAGACTACAACCCAGAAAAGATCCGACAGCATTACGGAGCAAAAACAAAGAGATATAACCACTCAAAGTGATAGCCAGAATAAGATATAAACAAAGAAATATAAACAGAGAAAACATCCTATACAATAAATAATTTAGTCAAATTTCTCACAGGAAATTCATTTTTCAGCTAGCAATTTGTGAGCTTTAAACTCACCTAATGATTTAGCAAAGAATTTAGGTCCAAGCAACGATCTTTGGCGGAGAAATGGAGCTCTAGGCACCTGTATTTGCTGAAAAAGAAGCATGCAGTACAAATTAACAAATTGGTTACACACAATTATATCAAGTTCTATGAATTTTTGATGAAATCTTTTGTAGTATTGATGGAGATTACCTTGTATAATCTTTAGTTTGAAGAATTTTCTCTATTTTTAACAGCAATTTGGGTGGAAATTGGATATAGTTTGAGGAAGCCATTGATTTTCTTTTTCTTTTTACTGTAAACTCTAGTTTTTGAGAAGAAGGAGAAAATTAGCTAAGTACTGTAGTTTTCTCTCATACCAGAAGCTTCTAGGTTAGGGCTAATGGATCCAATTCTTACCTAAATAAGCCCAAGAACGAAATACTTAGAGAAAATGTAAGGCTATGTTCATATTTTAACTTCCTTTAACACTAAATGCACATAATTCTTCATTTTAAAGCCAAATAAAAAGCATACATCTATTTGTAATGAAATAAAATTGTTATTGTAACAAAATAAAAATTATTTTAATTATAAAATGTCATTTTTAACAATAAAGCCTTATTTTTTACAATATTACACAATTTACACTATTTTAGTGTAAAACACTGTTTTTAATGCAATAACTTGTACAAAAATTATTTTCTTGTCAAATAAATTACAATAAATCATTCCAATTTTACTTTATCATCAAAATACTATTTTTAAACCATATTTCATCTTTTATATTAATAAAATATAAATTTACTTCATCTTTCCCCTTTTAAAATCAATAAATGGTTAATATTGGCATTAATTTCCAATATTATTGCATTTACCCAAATAAAATTACAAATTGATTATTTTCACTCCAATTTCTCAAAATAAAGTTTTTAAAACTTTATTTCCATCAATTTATATTTATTTCAACAATTTAATGTTGAAATACATCTCTTGATTAATTTATTAACTCAAATTAACAAAATTCCAATATTTTTATCTTATTTAACCAAATCTCCTAACAATCAAATTTCATGCCCAATATTTATTCTCAAACACATTATTTATTTAAAATAAACAAACGTTTACCCAATTTATCTCCTCCATTTTATTTTATTAAATAAACACCCTTTTATAATCACATATTTCTTTTAAAAAGTATTAAAAGAAGTAATTGGCAATAATTAATACAATTATTTTATTTTCTCCTAATAAAAACCATTTACCAATCATTATTATCCTAAATAAATAAAATAAAGTTCCAAATTTTATTTTTCTCATTTTATTTCCAAAATTCATTATTTATTCCAAATAAACAATTTAAAATTTCAAAATTTATTTTTAATTACAATATTAAATTATAACTACCGTTATAATTTAATATTAATATGTAATCTCCAAACCATGGTTGTTACAACCATCCTATCATAGGAGGGTACGAGGACATGCATTGGCAAATTTTATTGTCGAGTTTACCATCTGGGATAGAGAAGTGGAAGAAGATGTCGTTTGATTGGCCCAGTGGAAATTGTACATGGATGGAGTCTCCAATGAGCAAAGTTCCAAACCAGGAGTGATCCTGGCAACCCCGAAAGAATGAAGATATGCTACACTTTGAAGCTAGATTTCTCGATGATGAATAACAAAGCTAAGTATGAAGCATATGGGACTCAAGATAGCAAAGGAGCTGGGACCCAGAACATTGCATGTATTCAACGAATCTCAGTTGGTTTTATCAAGTTAAAAAAGAATTTTAGGCTAAGAGAGCAAGACTTTCCCCTTACTTGATGAAAGTTCAAGAATTGTCGAACAACGTCGAATACTACACGATAATGCACATTCCCAAGGAAGATAATATGAAAACTGGTTCATTAACCAAACTAGCTAGCTCCAAGGATGCACATTTCTTGGGACTCGTTAAAGCATAGGTTTTGTCAACTCCAAGCATTGACTAGATGGATGTTGATTGGATCTTGGAGGTTGAGGAAGAAAGGGAGTCATGGAGGATGCCAATAAAGAACTATCGTTAAATGGAACTCTCTCGAGTGGAAGGAACGAACATCGGAAACTTCTGTGCAAAGTATTGCGATTTATCACACAAGGAGTACTATACCTGAAAAGGTTCAAAGCTCCCATGCTACGGTGTGTTACCAAAGAAGAAGCAAAGAAAATCCATACCGATGTGCATGAAGGTAGTTGTGGTGATCACACTAGGGGTAGCCTTTAGTAAGGAAGGTCCTTTACTATGGACACATTTGGCCAACAATCAGCCGGTCTGTGGCTGATTAGACTATAGATGCCAAAGGTTTGAAAGATATCAAGATCCCCATCCATAGAGCTTACGCAAATTGTTAGCCCATGGTCGTTTGTGGTTTTTGAAATTGACATCATCGGTGTGCTACGATGTCTAAAGGTGGGGAAAAATGCTATTATGGCAATGGACTGCTTCATATAGTGAGCCAAAACAGAACCGCTAGCCACGGTTACAATAAAAAAGGTGATTAACTTTGTGGTAAAGAATATTATATGCAGATTTAGCGTTCTATAAAAGATCATCACTGACAATGGAACTAAATTTAAGAGTGCTGAATTCAAAGATTTTAGCAACCATTATCGAATCAATGGTAGCACACCCATAGGAGAATGGATAGGTGGAGGCGGTTGACAAGATCATTAAATCCATCTATAAGAAACGATTGAAGAAACCTAAGGGCAACTACGTATATGAGTCACCACTAGCATTGTGGGCCTATCAGATAACACACAAGTCCAGGACCGGCCATGCTCCATTAGCTTTGGCCTACGGATCTAAGGCCATGATTCTGGTCGAATTGGAAGTCTATTCTAATTGTAGAATGCACTATGATCCCGAGATGAACGAGGAACTCTTGCTTGAGTCTATCGACCCGGTCGATGACAAATGAGAAGAGGTTGATTTGAGGGTAGTTGCTTACTAGAAAAGAGTAGCACAATAGTTTAATGCCAAAGTCAGGAATTGTATCTTCGAGATAGGCAACCTTATTTTGAACTAGGTTTTCCCTAGTATGGGGACACTTGGTCCAAACCAGGAAGTTCCCTTATGATTGAATAGAAGCTTGGAGATGGAATTTTCAAGCTATCGATTGTTGATGGGATATCAATTCCATGGACATGGAACAACGAGCACCTGAGGCACTATTTCACTTGGATTTATTTTTGTAAATAAGTAATTATGCCCTAATGTAATAAGATAGAGTCTGCCATTCTTGTGTTTATAAATGAAATTGGCTTTTGGTATCGGTGGAAATATATTCTTAAAAGTTTGGGCACGTACCGCGTGAATAGCGATAGAATTGAACAGTCTGTGTTTTGAAAACCAGATGTCTAGATACCTGGAGATAGATACCGATGAAATCCTTTGATCGTTGTGTTGGAACCGGGCTAGCTCACAACAGAATCAATGGGTGAATTTCAGAATATTTTACCATTTTGGATCTTTGTTGGGCCTATGAAGTCTAATTTATTTAGAACATTTCTAAATTTCTATTAAATAAAATCATTATTTTATTTAAATTTATAATATAGTTTTATATGCTGTTATTAATGTTATATTATATGTATAAATGTATCATATATACATATATCTATGTGTGTGCATGTCTAACATAGTAAACTTCGCAAGGTATATCATGCCCGTGTATAAGTGTTGAATTTATATTACAATAGACATGTTAACTCATCTAGTATACAAATATATTGTCCAAATGTATGTTTATATAATTTTTTATTTATATATACAAAATATTAAATTTATATATATATATATGTATATAAATATTTAAACTATATTTTATTTTAAATAAGTTTATATATGTAGATATATATATACGTAGAATTTTAACATTGTAAGTATATAATTATACATAAGTATATTTTAAAATATTTATAAATTATATTAAATTTATTTTTTATTTCAAAGCCGAAAGAAATGTGTATATATATAATATTTGTTTAAATGTATATATATTAAATATATATATATATAATATAATAATAAAATTATATACATATATATATTAATACTTTTGAAAATAAAAAATATATATATAAACTTGATATTGCGCACGTAGAAATGGTGTTGTTATTATTATTATTTTAATTTTAAATATTTTAAATTAAATATTCGTATGGATATTAGCTAAAAAATTTAAAAAAAAATTGAAACATGATTTTGAATTTTAAAATTTTGGTAAAATTTCAAGTGATATTTTGTTATTCTAATATTTAATATATAATTTTATAATTTAAAAACAAATTTTAACTTTCTGTTGATATTTAAATATTTAAAATATATATATATATAAATGTTGTCCTTTATTTTCTCTACTGAAAGTATATCAATTAATAATTTAATTTTATAAAATATAAAACATATTATATATATAATATATATATATATATATATGTTGATAGAATTAATTTGCATAACTAACTAAATCAAACAATATTTAAATAATAATATATGTATTATGTATAGAAAATTATTTTATTCTACCAAAACTATTTTAAATATGGTACTATTTATATAAAATTATAAAATCATATTTTTTATAGAGTAAGACGTAGTATTTAAACCACAAAGCTTATATATAATTAAATATTATATATTAAATTAATTGAAATAAAAATTGTTTTTTTTGTTTTGAGTTATGCAACTTATAGGTGTATATATATAACAGAATTTTTTTCTTCTTTTTTAAAAATATAAAAGTATTTTTAAATGCAACCAATATAATAGTGATAATATATTTATGTATTATAATTGTCACCTAACTAATAATATAACATACATTATATGAATATCCTATTTATATTAATATTCATAAATACATTAGAAATTCACCTTATATTCATTGCCTATGAGTATACCTTGAAACGATGAGATCTACACCTCGACTTAGTTTTCAATCCAGTAGAGTGCTGGTCCCTGAACTATTGACCACCAGCTATCAAATAGAATTGTTTTACTTTGATTTGATTTTGGAACAGAGGGATGGGAAGCTCTTGATTTCAGCCAAAGGTAGGGTATAGATGGAGGCTTCAAAAAGTAAGAAATGATAACGGGTTGAGATGCTTATATAGAGGAGGAATGGAGACAAATTAGGATCTAGATCTCTTACTAATTCTCCTTCCCTTATCCACACAAAACAAACCTACTTTGATGCCATCATATGGCCTCACCCATCGTGCCTAATCACAGTCGAACCAACCAGCCGCCATACGGGCTTCAAACCCACTTAAAGCCCAAATAAAATAATTTGCATATAAATCCAATTTAAATACGTATCGATATCGTATATCGAATAATATATTTATAACTATTATAAATACATTTAATAATATTTGTTCATCAAATCAAAATAAAATTTTATAACTAATATTTCATAAATATTAATTAATTGAATTAATTTATAACAATTACAAATTAATTAAAATGTTTAGTCAAAAGAGTATTCAATGTTTCGGTTGTGTAATTCATTAGGTGTAAATTTGGTCAGTGATTAATATCGAACTATTCGAATATTAACATTCGCAAGTCACTCGGCAGGTGATGTGACATTTTAGTTAAATTCATTGCTTACTTGGTTTCGGTAAAATCCAATTTTACTTTGTTAAGCGTTACCCAGCAGTGACTATTATTTACACTAATTCTCTTTGTCAAACCTATATCACTTTGGACTTATGAAATTTGGTGATGGTCAAAATTCCAATATCGTACATATTCAATTTTGTAGGCCAAATAGAAAGTCCTTTATAACAATTATTATTAACCAAACCACTCTAGCATGAGATTTTGACTTTGAGTGGACCTCGGTCGACTCTGATACTAACCTATATAACCGAGGAACCAAATTCTCTCTTGAATAGTGCTTCAATTCCAATACTTCCACTCAACCCAACTATAGTCACTAAGTAGACGTCATACCATGATTTGACTATAATCAAACAAGAGCTTTCATATTAAAGATCTACAATATTCTCAAGTCGAGAGAACTATGTAAATTAGTCACTTCGGTATTTTTTGCTTGATCTTAGTTCTATCAACAAACAGAAAACTATCAAGTGAGTTATTCCATAGTTATCCAATAACTATCAATATGCAACCTCTTGGTGCCTGTAGTAGTTATGAATAATACACCGCTAAATATTTTTAGAGCGACATGTGCTCTAGTCTCAATGGATACATCGATATCTTGTCTCGATGTCAAACACCCCGCACCCCTTAGTATTCCCAAAAAGGGCACACCAAAGGATGTAGTGTGCTATAGGTATAGCTAAAGCATCACAGAGACTAAGATTCACAAGACAAATAAGTAAAAACAGCGGAAACATTTAAATAATAACTTATCATTCAAAATTAAACATCATCTGAAAAAAAGTCATAAAAACATAACATATCTCAAAAACTCAAAATGTCTCATGTCTCATGAAAATACATCTCAGTCTCATAAAATCAGAGTATAAAGATAACAATAATAATCATAATTCCTCTCACAAGTGCCAATCCATCATAAGCCAAATGAAAAGGATGAAAAGCAAAAGAATACATCTGAAATGAGGAAACTTCGAAAATTAATCTCCAAGCAACCTAAATCAACTATCCTCAACTCTGCTGGTCTATTGGGGGAAAAGGAAAGATAGAGGAGTGGGTCAGACAATAAGTCTGGTGAGTGAAAGTAATTACTATCATTTCTAAGTAAGATAAAGATAAAAGACTAAGCAATAGTTCTAGCATGAAAGGAAGATACAGAAAAGATAAAACTCAGATAAAATACCGTTTCTCATTCTGTTTGACTGTTTTCTTTGATTGTTTGCACTTGTCTTAAACTACTGTGATTAGGCTAAAATCCTAATCCTATCTCAACTGCTAACTTGAGTAGGCTGAAATCCTAATCCTATCTCAACTGCTAACTTGATTAAGTTGAAATCCTAATCCTACCCATTGATTGGCCTTTCCTATCTTTGTTGTGCCACTGTGAACCAATCATGTTGGTCACCGCAAAAGACACCCTTTAGCGCTTAGGACGTAGTAGCGAATTATTTACCCTAATCGATGTCGCACGCTCGGTCATCGTCGCTACACACTAACTGTCGCCCCCTATTTGACCCTTTATTTACCCTAATCAGTATAAGCATGCCCAGCCTCACCTACGTGTGAGACCATCAGTCCTCGGTCTGAAAGGGAATGTTGCCGGTACTAGTCCTAACAAACAAATCTTCTAGCTTTACGCCCCTTGCCCAAATCCCTAGATTTGAGCCTCTATCTATTGGCCACTTATTTACCCTAATTGGCATAAGCATGTCCCAGCCTCAACTACGTGTGAAACCATCAGTCCTAGACCTAAAAGGGAATGCTGCCGGTTGGAGCCCTACTTCTATATTTGCTTATTAACTTAATCCAAGCTCTAAGTTTTAAAATAAGCCTCTTCTGTTATCTCTTCTTTCTAATTATAACCTATGTGTTATAATTGTTCTTGCAACTGTTACTCTTATATTTTCTCTTTTTAGTTATAACCACTTGTTATAATCATGCTTGCAAATATCTTAAATTTGCCTATTTCGGTCCATCTCTATTTTTATTTCAGTTTTTCCCATTTTACATCTGATTTCTATAAATTTAGTGTTATTCTATTTTAATCCATATTTACAGATTCTTCTCTTTTTAATATTTTATTCGCGTCAAAAAGGATTAAATCTCTAAAAAGAAGAAGATAACATTTACAGGCTAAATTCCAACTTAAAACAGATGTAAATAACTGTAAATAACTATAAATAACTACAATTAACTGTAAATAACCGAATAAAATAGCTGAATAAAAATAGATTGAAAAGAATTTCTGAAATTTACTTAAAAGCTGACTGTAAATAAACTTACATAAAAACTGTTTCAAAATTGTTGAAAAATTACAACTATTGAGAACCCTATTATTTTAAATTGCTTACAAATCTAAAATAATTACAAAACACTCACCTGTGATCCTTAGCTCTAGTCCTGGGCCTTCCTAGATCCACTTCTAAGGCGTAGAATATTTTTATCAAAAAGATTTCCTCCCTAGAAAATTTTTCTATTTAGGGTTCAGCCTCAGGCAATGAACCCAATTGGGAGAAAATCTGAATGAACAAATAGCTAGGCCTAGGGTTCTATTTATAGTGTGGTTTAGGGATCTCAAGTCGTCGGATTTGAAGATTAAATCTGGTGCAACCACGTCATAGGCTCACTAGGAATCGTTGGATGCAGTTACGAACGCACAGGATTTGGCCAAAAATCAAAATTACTCTCTTCGGCTCGTACCTGGACAAAATATCGTCCAGGCAGAAGTGCGGGTCAACCCACGTTCCTTGGGGGTCGACCTACAGGTTGAGCTGACCAAAACAGGGGTCGACCCCTAAGGGTCTTGTTATATTATTATTTTCGTTTTTGTTTATTTAATTCTGATTTCTTATTTCTCTCGTAACTTCTCCATACTAGCTCGAATTTCGACAAGTTATATATTGAAATTGATCAGAAAATTACCACGGACCCAATGGTGCAACTTTCATGGCTCAATTCTGACAATTTCACAAACTTATTTTATTGTTTAATTAGTTCGTTAATTAATTATTATAGCTCAAATTTTGGGTTGTTACATTCTCCTCTCCTTAAAGGATCTCATCCCCGAAATCTCCAAGGACAGAAGAATGAAATAAATATTTTCATCCAAATTCCACAACCACATATTCAACCATCATCCATTACATCCATTGTAGTTAAGCTTTCTAATGCAATTTATGATATATGCAATAGTGTAGTGTCAATGTCCCTAACTAACGCAAAAGATTAGGCGGTCTACTGATTTAGTCGACCTCCTTTTTATGCAATCATGTCTGTGCCATGTATCCAAATGAGTGCAAATTCCCTAATGATAACTGATAGTTCTACATGCGTGCTACAATCATCATCCAAATGCGACAATCATATGCTAATCACTCATTATAGCAACCATGGAAATAAAATAAAAATGCAAGTGCACACACATCCATATGCATATGCTTTAGTGACCTAGTTAGGCCGATCTCTAAGAGATAATAGTGCTTGGTGTGTGTATATGCATCCATTAGCATCCACTAGCAAACACTTGCAACCACTAGCGTCCAACATACATAACATGTTCTAGTAACAGGTTTACATCCAGTCCTACCATCCATAGGTTAAATCCTAAGATCTACCCTCCCAAAGGATACTAAAGGAAAGAACCTATTCAAAGCTATAGATGGAAATAGGAAATTCAAGACGTACCGTCAAAAAGATGCGGATAAGAGGTACGTATTTTCTCCTTAGCCTCCCACGTAGCGTCCTCGATACTATCTCCCTACTACACCTTAACCAAATGGACTTCCTTATTCCTAAGCTTCTTGATATCATGCCCAACGATCTTGGTAGGAATGCGACGAACCGATGCTTCTCTTTCCACTTCAACTTCCTTAAGTAGGCTAGGTTCCACTACCTCTGTTGAATCAAGTAAGCACTTTCTCAAGTGTGAAACATGAAAAACATCATGAACTCCTGCGAGCCTCTCCGGTAGCTTTATTTGATACGCCATCTTCCCTACCCTTTCCACAATGGGGAACGGTCCTACGAATCTGGGAGCAAGTTTCCCACTTGATCCAAACCTCACTACCTTTCTTAGCGAAGACACCTTAATGAAAACCAAATCTCCTACCTTTAACTCAATATCCCTTCTCCGCTTATCTGCATAGAATTTCTGTCTACCTTGGGCCATCTTCATTCTTCTTCTAATCAAATCAATCTTTTTTGTAGTCTCTCTGACCATGTCGGGACCAGGTAGCAATCTTTATGTAGACTCTAACCAACACGAAGGCGACTTGCAAGGTCTTCCATAAAGGGCTTCAAAAGGAGCCATCTCAATGCTAGCCTGAAAACTATTGTTATAAGCGAATTCTACTAAAGGAAGGTGCTCCTCCCAAGTTTCTCCAAAATCAAGAACGCATATCCTCAACAAATCCTCAAGAACTCTATTAACTCTCTTCGTTTGTCCATCCGTTTGAGGGTGATAGGTCGTACTCAATCTAATTTGTGTCCTTAAAGCCTCTTGCAAGCTCCTTCAAAACTCGCTAGTAAAGATAGAGTCTTTATCGCTCACTATGCTAGAGGGAACTCCATGAAGTCGGACTATCTCATGAACGTATATGGATGCCAAATAAGGTGTTGTCCTCTTACTCTTGACCGGAATGAAGTGGGAGCTCTTAGTCAAACGATCTACAATCACCCAAATACCGGTATTACCCTTCCTAGGTCGGGGCAAACCATCTATGAAGTCCATCGAAACACTATCCCACTTCCATTCGGGTACATCTAATGGTTGAAGCAGTCCGCCGGGCCTCTGCTGCTCCGCCTTAACCCTTTGGCACACAAGCCACTTAGCCACAAACTCTGCTACATCCTTCTTCATGCCACTCCAATAAAACACTCTCTTCATGTCCCTATACATTTTATCACCGCCCGGATGAATAGTCATTCAAGAATGGTGTGCCTCTGCTAGAACTGATCTCATCAAATCACCAGTGCAAGGGACACAAAGTCTTCCATCTCTCCTTAACCACCCTTTACTATCAATGGAATAGCGTTGGAGATGTCTAGAGACCTCTCTTCTGCTAATCCTATCCAGAATATCCACAAGCTCTGAATCCACTCGCTGCCTTAAGCCAATCCGATCTATGAGGGTAGGCTTAACCTCAAATGTTGAAATCTTAGCAAAATCTTTGATAAACTTCCTATAATAACCAACCAAACCTAGGAAGCTTCTAACTTCGGTAGCGTTCTTGGGGGCCTTCCAATCCTGTACCGCCACTAACTTAGCGGGATCCACAACTAAACCCTCTCTTGAGACTACATGCCCCAAGAAACGCACCTCCTCACGCCAAAAGTGACACTTCGAGAACTTTGCCTTCAACTGATGAACATGAAGTGTATGAAGAACCTCCTCAAGATGAATAGCATGCTCTTCCATACTCTTGGAAAACACCAGAATGTCGTCCACAAACACTACAACGAACTTATTTCGAAAAACACGGCTCATTAGATCTACAAAATAGGCTGGGGCATTGGTCAGACCAAACGGCATAACCAACCACTCAAAGAATCCATCGGGTGTCCTAAATGTTGTCTTATCGATGCTATCGTCAGCGACCCTAAGCTGATGAAATCCAGTGGCTAAGTCAAGCTGAGAAAATACGGAAGAGCCAACCAACTGATCGAAAAGATCGTCTATCCAAGGAAGTGGGTAACGGTTCTTCTTCGTGAGCTTATTCAACTCTCTATAGTCTACGCAAAGTCGAAGGGAACCATCCGCCTTTGTAGCAAAGACGATTGGCGACCCCACTTAGATATGCTCCGTTTGATGAAGCCTTTCTCTAGTAGCTCACCGATCTGCTTACTTAACTCCTTCCTCTCTCCTTCCTCTCCCTATGAGCCATATGTCTCACTGGCAATGCCACTGGCTTAGCATTGTCATTCAGATAGATCCTAAAGTCAATCTCTCTCTTAGGGGGTAGCCCCCTAACCTCCTCAAAAACGTCTGAGAAATCTCTAACTACTGGAACTGAATCTAACTCTCCAAGTGATGAATCAAAGGAATAAAGGAAGCTCAACATGACTGACCCCTGTGGGTCGCAAGGAACCTCGAGAGTATGTCCGCTACATGTCTCTAGTTTAACAACTCTCCTCTCGCAGTCCAACATCGCACCATAAGTGGATAACCAGTCCATTCCCAAAATCATCCCATATCCCGAAAATCCTAGTACAGAGGCATCACAATCAAACTCTACGCCTAGTATAAAAAATTTCAAACCCCTACAAAACATGGATAAATGTGTCGATCCTCCTATGGGGTTTGAAACAACTATAGGGTCTACAACTAGAGAAATATCTAAGTGCAAACAATCAACCAAGGAACTAGAAATGAAAAAATGCGATGCTCCGGAGTCAAAAAGAGTTCGAATAGGAAAATCTGAAATAGAGATCAAACCTTCTACAGAGACTTTCCTACCTCGATCCGGTCCACTACTAGAAAGTGCTGCATCCAAAGCATGTACTTGCACCATATGTGCGCCTGCTCTCTGCCCCGTCTTCTGAGGACAAGCTCTACTAAGGAGTCCAGGCTGCCCATAGTTGTAACACCTCCCTTTCATCGTGTCCTTCTTACAGTCCTTTGTGAAATGCCCAACCAATCCACAATTATGACATTTCTTGCCCTTCTTGATCTGTCCCTTCTGAGGCCATCCTCCTTTCTTCTTGTCCTTATCCTTCTTATTCTTCCACCACTGCTTCTTAGCGTTTTCTGATTTAGAAACCTCCTTAACCTCTTCTTTCTTAACAACATCTGATATGAGAGCCATTTCCACAAGCAACTCATACGTTGCTCCCATAGGTACATGTGTCAATTCCAACCCTTGGAGGGGCTGGTTCAAACCCTTAGCAAACTTGGTGGCCTTCTTATGTGGTGTATTAACAAGCTCCATATCGAACCTTGATAACTCATTAAACTGATTTATATACTCTTTCACCGAAAGACTCCCCTGCTTCAGACTAATGAACTTCTCCAATTGCATGCTTTCCTGAGCTTGCGACGAGAACTTTCTCTCAAACCTTTTCCAAAATCCAAACCAACCAATGTCTCTGCCCTCCATTTCTACAATCTCCGACTAGTAAGAAGCCTCTCCCTTCAGCTGCCAAGATGCAAGCTGAACTCTCTACTGGTCCTCCAATCCTAATAGCCCAAATATCCGCTCTGTATTCCTCAACCAAGCTCGTGCCTCTACGAAATTCTCCATGCCAGAAAACGTCTTGCCTCCTAAACTAGCGAAGTTCTTGCATAGCTTAGAAAAATTACCTGCTGTAGGTGGATTAACGGGACCTCCACCCGCCGGTGCTGCATTGGGCGATTGCCCTTGCACCTCTGGTGTCGTAGCTTGGAGGTATCTACGGAACCAGCCAGGGACTGGGACACCCTCTGGAAGATTTAGGGCGTCTGCCATACCATTCAAAGAAAAGAAAATTTAGGCTCGAAAGAATCGAAAGAAGGTTGAACTAGACTTTGAGAGGATTTTTATAAAAATTCTCTTATACTTGAAAACTATTTCTATAATAAGAGTTTCTTTCTGAAAAACACATTTAGTTTGAAGATATGTTACCTTTGAAAAATACTTTACTTTTAAAACAAGTTTTTAGGAATCCTGTAACCTTAGGCTCTTATACCAAATGAAACACTCCACACCCCTTAGTATTCCCAAAAAGGGCACACCAAAGGATGTGGTGTGTTATAGATATAGCTAAAACATCACATATACTAAGATTCACAAGACAAATAAGAAAAAAAAAGCAGAAACATTTAAATAATAACTTATCATTCAAAATTAAACTTCATCTCAAAATAAGTCATAAAAACATAAAATATCTCAAAAACTCAAAATGTCTCATGTCTCATGAAAATACATCTCAGTCTCATAAAATCAGAGTATAAAGATAACAATAATAATAATCATAATCCCACTCACAAGTGTCAATCCATCATAAGCCAAATGAAAAGGATGAAAAGCAGAAGAATACATCTGAAATGAGGAAACTCCGAAAATGAATCTTCAAGCAACCTGAATCAACTATCCTCAACTCCACTGGCCTATTGGGGGGAAAGGAAAGATAGAGGAGTGGGTCAGACAATAAGTCTGGTGAGTGAAAGTAATTACAAGCATTTCTAAGCAGGATAAAGATAATAGACTAAGTAATAGTTCTAGCATGGAAGGAAGATACATAAAAGATAAAACTTGGATAGAATACTGTTTCTGATTCTGTTTGAGTGTTTGCTTTGATTGTTTGATTGTTTGCGCTTGTCTTAAAATGCTGTGATTAGGCTAAAATCCTAATCCTATCTCAACTGCTAACTTGAGTAGGCTGAAATCCTAATCCTATCTCAACTGCTAACTTGATTAGGTTGAAATCCTAATCCTACCCATTAATCGGCTTTTCCTATCTCCGTTGTGCCACTGTGAACCAATCCTATTGATCGCCACAAAAGACGCCCCTTTAGCGCTTAGGACGCAGTAGCGAATTATTTACTCTAATCGATGCCGCATGCTCGGCCATCGCCGGTACACACTAACTGTTGCATATTTGACCCTTTATTTACCCTAATCAGCAAAAGCGTGCCCAGCCTCACCTACGTGTGAGACCATCAGTCCTCGACCTGAAAGGGAATGCTGTCGGTACTGGTTCTAACAAACAAATCTTCTAGCTTTGCTCCCCTTGCCCAAATCCCTAGATTTAAGCCTCTATCTATTGGCCACTTATTTACCCTAATCAGCATAAATGTGTCCTAGCCTCACCTACATGTGAAACCATCAGGCCTAGACCTAAAAGGGAATGTTGCCGGTACATACCCTACTTTTATATTTGCTTATTAACTTAATCCAGGATTTAAGTTTTAAAATAAGCCTCTTTTGTTATCTCTTCTTTCTAATTATAACCTACGTGTTATAATTGTTCTTGCAACTGTTACTCTTCTATTTTCTCTTTTTAGTTATAACCACTTGTTATAATCATGCTTGCAAATATCTTAAATTCGCCTATTTCGGTCCATCTCTATTTTTATTTCAGTGTTTCTCATTTTACATCTGATTTCTGTAAATTTAGTGTTATTCTATTTTAATCCATATTTGCGAATTCTTCTCTTTTTAATATTTTATTCACGTCAAAAAGGATTAAATCTCTAAAAAAGAAACTAACATTTACAGGCTAAATTCCAACTTAAAACAGATGTAAATAACTATAAATAACTGCAATTAACTATAAATAACTGAATAAAATAGCTGAATAAAAGTAGATTGGAAAGAACTTCTGAAATTTACCTAAAAGCTGACCGTAAATAAACTTACATAAAAACTATCTCAAAATTGTAGAAAAACTACAACTATTGAGAACCTTATTATTTTAAATTACTTACAAATCTAAAATAATTACAAAACACTCACCTGTGGTCCTTAGCTCTAGTTTTGGGCCTTCCTGGATCCGCTTCTAGGGCGTAAAATATTTTTATCAAAAAGATTTCCTCTTTAGAAATTTTTCCTATTTAGGGTTTAGCCTCAAGCAATGAACCCAATTGGGAGAAAATCCGAATGAGAAAAATAGCTAGGCCTAGGGTTCTATTTATAGTGTGGCTTAGGGATCTCAGTTCGTCAAATTTGAAGATTAAATCTGGTGCAACCACGTCATAGGCTTACTAGGAACCGTCAGATGCGGTTATGAATGCACAGGATTTGGCCAAAAATCAAAATTACTCTCTTCGGCTCGTACCTGGACGAAATATCGTCCAGGCAGAAATGCGGGTCGACCCATGTTACTTGGGGGTCGACCTACAGGTCGACCTGACCAAAACAAGGGTCGACCCTTAAGGGTCTTGTTATATTATTATTTTCGTTTTTGTCTATTTAATTCTGATTTCTTGTTTCTCTCGTAACTTCTCTATACTAGCTTGAATTTCGATAAGTTATATATGGAAATTGATCAGAAAATTACCACATACCCAATGGTGCAACTTCCGTGGCTAGATTCTAACAATTTCACAAACTTATTTTATTGTTTAATTAATTCGATAATTAATTATTTTAGCTCAAATTTTGGGTTGTTACACGATGCTTCTTGACTATGAATATTTAAAATGATGTGTTTATTATATTATGATACAATACTCATGATTTCAACATTTTGTAACTACTATCACAAACACACTATTTATGGATTTTCTATTAAATATATTTTAATTAAATATTTAATAATTTATAACACATTATAATAAATATACAATAAAAATAAAAAACACCTTTATTACAAATGTGAATTGATTACAAAGTTAACTAATTTACAGTAAATTACAAAATTTCTCGTAGGGCATACCCCTAACTCTATCAATCTCCCACTTGCACTTGGGGTCAATTATGGAATCTCAATCCTATCCCTTCAATTAGCTTCTCGAGAGTCAACTGAGCTAAACCCTTAGTGAACGGATCTGCTATGCTGTCCTTGGTATCTACCTTTTGTATCACGACCTCTTTCTTCTCAATGAATTCTCTAATGAGGTGGAACTCCCAAAGAATGTGCCATGACTTCGTGTGTACTCTAGGTTCCTTTGTGATCTAAATTGTTGCATTATTATCACAGAACAATGCCATAGGATTCTCTATATCAAGAATAACTCCAAGCTCACTCAAAAACTTACGCATCCAAACTGCCTCTTTAGCTGCTTCGTTAAGGGGGATGTGTTCGGCCTCTGTCGCTGAATCAGCCACTGTCTCCTATTTGTAATTTTCCCAACTGAGGCTCCATCATTAAGTGTAAAGACATAACTAAACACATATTTACTATCATCTATATCACTTTGAAATCTCAAATTCGTATACCCCATCGTAAGGAGGTCTCTATTCCTGTAAATGAGGAATAAGTCCTAAGTATTTCTTAAATACTTCAGCATACATTTTATGGTCGCCCAATGTTTTCCTTCAGGATTAGATTGGTATCGGCTTATCCATCCTAATGTGTATGCCACGTCCAGTCTAGTACATAGCATAACATATATTATGGATGTTATTGCTGAAGCATATGGAATCCTCTTCATGCACTCTTTCTCCTCATCGGTATGAGGAGCATCCCTCTTAGAAAGGATGATTCTAGAAAGCGATGGAACATTTCCATGCTTGAAATTCTCCATACCATACCTCTTTAGTACGGTATCTATGTATATGGATTGGGACAATCTCAATAGCCTCTTAGATCTATCTCTGTAGATTTTATACCAAGTATATAGGCCGCTTCTCCCAAATCCTTCATGGAGAAGTTTTTGGAAAGCCAAGCTTTCACCGATTACAATAATGAAACATCATTGCCAATCAACAATATATCATCAATGTATAGCACTAAGAAGATGATAGTGTTGCCATGTTCCTTTTTCTATACGCATACTTCCTCTATGTTTTGTTGAAAACCAAACTATTTGATTACCCTATCAAAGCACTTGTTCCAACTTCTTGAAGCTTGTTTAAGTCCATAAATGGAATTTAACAACTTACAAACCTTGCCCTCACTCCCACTGACCACAAAACCCTCGGGCTTCAACATATAGATAGTTTCTTCTAAATCACCATTTAGAAATGTCGTCTTTGCATCCATTTGCTATATTTCATAGTCATAGAATGCAACAATAGCTAGCATAATCCGAATGGGCTTAAGCATGGCTACGGGCGAAAAAGTCTCATCATAATCAACACCTTGAATTTGACGAGATACTTTTGCAACCAGCCTTTCCTTATAAGTCTCTACTTCCCCATTCTGCAGTTAGCTTTTTCTTAAAATCCATTTGTAGCCGATAGGTTTTATCCCTTTGAGTACGTTAGAAAAAGTCCGTACTTTGTTTTCGTACATAGAATCAATCTCAGATTTCATTGCTCTAAGCCAGAATGCATAGTCTTTACTCTACAGTGCTTATTGGAAGGACAAGGGGGTGTCATCATCTAAGACACGGTCCTCCTTCTTGCCATCCGCGAGAAAATCGTAGTATCTCTCTGGTGTGCGAGATACCCTACTTGTAACGCCCCACTCCGAGGCCCACATTAGCAAAGAGTATTACTAAGTAACACCGTCTGCTAATATGGAGAATAGAGCTGGATAGGAGCGACCATCTATAACCTTGTCTTAATTATCTATCGAATACGCAGACAATCGCCACTTCTTACTCAAGTGGATCGACATCTCCAATAAATACTTAATACAAAGGCATAGGTGGCTGAAGGATCTATCAGAATAAAATATAACAACTCAAATGTAATACACATCACAGAACAGTAAATCATCACATACATTTTCACATATACAGATACATCACAGCATTTACAAAATGATACATGTCCAGTGGTAAAGCAAACCACAATATACAGACGAGTCAATAGAGTACATATCAGAGTTACAGACAAAAAGGACTACACAAAAAGCTATAGCAAAAAGGAGCTAGCGGAATAGTCCATGCGGAAGCAAAATAGGCTAAGTCCAATGTACCTAACCTGAAACATCTCGGTCTAACCCGAGTATAAAATACCCGGGTCAGTCTAGCTAAACAAATCAGTTAGATCAACTAAATGATAATGAACACACAAGATCATAAAGTACCACAAATATCTCCAAAAGAGATAACCAAATCATCTAACAAAACATGAACCAAAACAAGCCTCATATCATGGGCAACTCAATTAAACCAAGGACATACATATCCGAAAACACGCCAAAAGGCAAATAACAAATACTAACAAAGGTAACACAAGTTTCCACAAGGTAATCGTTATATATCGTGTGGTTCAAAGAACTTACACCGAAGGGCGATACACTAGGGAAATATAATAGTCAAAGAAACAAAAGATGCTCGAGCCCAGTACTATAACAAGGATCCATACGCCCGAAGGCAACGCCCAAAGGCAACAAACCCCGAAGGCTCAACCCCGAAGGCAACAAACCCCGAAGGCAAAAAACCCTGAAGGCTCAAGCCCAAAGGCAACAAACCCCGAAGGCAACAAACCCCGAAGGCTCAAGCCCGAAGGCAACAAACCCCGAAGGCTCAAGCCCGAAGGCAACAAACCCCGAAGGTAACGCCAAAAGGCAACAAACCGTAGTGGCGGTACTGGACACCACTGTCTAGCGGAATGTGTCACAACTCTCAGTAAGGAACCCAAAAAATGTTAACGTGAGTCCCATACCCCACGTTCGCACTAAACGTTTTACTAGCCGTTAGTCAATTTCACACTGAAAGCAGTACAAAGTTTACCTCATCTCATCGGTAAACCAGACCCAGAGGTCAAAACGGTCAAACGAATAGATTAGGAATTAACTGAAAAGATGAACACACGTGTTCAGAGCACGCGTTTTATCTAATCATTTAATTCTGCTCCCTCTTTGCTCGAAGTGCAAAATTGTGTGTGTGTTTTAAATAGAAATTAGAAGTTGGAGAAACAAGCTTTTAATACAATTTAAAAGATCACTTTATAAAAATCCGTGTATGAAATCAAAAGGAATCATCAAAGTCAAATATGCAATAACAACTAATTGGAATCGACACGAATCAATAAAAACTGGAAACCAAGCAAAATAGGAAAAACTGGGCTGAGACAAGCAGGTCAGTCGACTGGCCTCTATAGTCAGTCGACTGATCTAGAAACCCGAAAGTTTCAGACCCTGCAGTCAGTCGACTGACTACAGAGGCCAGTCGATTGGCTGGCACTAGAACTGTTTTCCAACCTATCAAATGAAGAGCAAACTCTTCCAATTTGCAACCGGACGAGCAATGGGCGCTAGGGGTTTATGCCAATCGATAACCCAGCCCTATTGGCTCTTCAATACACCTCCAAAAACATGATCAAGCATCAAAGCTAAGATTTTTAGAGTTTTAGACTTCAAAACACCAAAATTGAAATGTTCACCAAATCAATTCAAACCAAAAGCAAATGAACATGAATAAGTGTTAGGAATTCATACCTAACATCAATGATATCAAGAGAAGTAGATGTGAGTTCAAAACTCACCTTTTTAACTCAAAAACAAATGATAAGAAGCTCAAGAACAAGCAATATGTTGATCTCTCTTCAACACCACCTCAAGAATTTCAATCTAAAACAAAGATGGAGTTTTCTCAAAGTTAGGGTTAAGAACATTTCTGAAATTGAAGAGGCAATGAGATGGAGAAGATGAAGAAGAGGCTTACCAAAGCTTTTCCAAGAGTTTGGAGCTAAAACTTGGATTTGCAAATGAAAACTAGGGCTTGGAGTTTCCATTTCCCTTTCTCTTTCCCCATTTTAGTTGAGCTTAAGTGTTTGCAAAAAGAAATAAGTGAATGGATGCAGAGGGGGCTGAGTTAGGGTAATAGAATGAGTTGGGTGAAACCCAAACCCAAAAAGCCCAACAGAAATAGCAAAATTCAACTTACTCCAAACATATCGAAGCTTATACTCAAAAAAGTCGCAAACGTCATTTTGGACTCAATGAAAGTGGTCTCGTGTCCCAATTCGACTGTTTGCAAAAAGTAGCTTTTCGGACTTTAATCCAAGTAACGACGCTATATTTAAATAAAATATTTAAATATACAAAAGTAGAATATGCGGGTTGTTACAGACTCCCCTCCTTAAAGAAATTGCGTCCTCGCTATACTTTAAGAAGAAAATAAAGAGTAACAACCATAAAAGCATATCAACACAAAAGAAAATTTGAAATAAGAAGTCCACCATAAAGAGCACGAAAGAGTAAGTCCGGATGTGTTTTCTCGATGGATTCTCAAGATTCCCAAGAGCAATCCTTAGGATTTGAGGACCATTGAACTTTCACAAGAAAATATCTTTATTTCGAAGGCGTTTAACCTCCGAAGCAATGATACGAATAGAATGTTGCTCATAAGTCAAATTTGGTGAAACTTCAATTTCTTCAATAATACCGAGCTCAAGAACAGAATCGAAATCCCTAAGGTATTTCCGTAGATGAGAGACGTGGAAAACGTCACGAATAGCAGAAATTTGAGCTGGTGATAAAAAGCGATAAGCCACGAAACCAATGCGTTCGGTGATGGGAAATGGACCAACATATCGAGGTGCTAATTTTCCCGATCAACTGAAACGCACATCACCCATCAAAGGTGAAACATGAATGAACACCAATAAAGTCTGGACTTAAAACTAGCTTCTCACCGACTTCAAGCCAACACGAAGGAAATCGGTATGGCCTTCCGTAGAGTGCCTCGAAAAGTGCCATACCAATACAAGATTGGAAGCTTACTATAGGAAGAAAACTCAACAAGGGACATATGATCTTCCCAACTTCCACCAAAATCAAGAACACATGCACGAAAGAGATCTACAAGAGTTTGATTCACACACTCGGTTTGTCCATCGGATTGAGGACGATGAGTGGTGCTAAAATTAAGCTTTGTTCCTAAAGCTTTTGAAGACCTTACGAAAATCCACTAGAAAAATAATGGATCTCGATTGCAACAATAGAAGTAGGATCTCTATGCAATTAACAAGACAGAGTTCAGCCAAAAGAGGTATAGTCAAAAAGAGAAGGACGAGCCTCAACGCTACACAAAACAAGAGATGAACATGAATTGGATTCACGATCTCGAATCTCACAAGTGGATATAGTCTCGAGATCACTCCATTCAGATATCAACAAAGAAACATCTGCTTGTTGCTCTCGGCTTAAGGGCATCGACAGCACGAATACCCTTTTCTGGAGTACAGAGAATATCAAGATCACAAGATGTAAGGAACTCGAACCAACATTGTTGACGCAAATTAAGTTCCTTTGAGAAAGTAAATATTTCAAAGATTTATGATCGGAGTAGAGAACAAATTTCTCTCCCAAAAGATAATGACGCCAAAATCTAAGAGCGAAAACAATAGCTGCGAGCAGCAGATCATGAATGGCATAACTAGTCTCGACAAGCTTTAATTGTCAAGAAGCAAATGCGATAACACATTCTCTTTGCAAGAGAATGACACCAAAACCAATACGATTAGTATCGGTACAAACGATAAAGTCTTGGTTCCCTTTGGGAACCGCAAGAATAAAAGCATTGGAAAAGAGTTCCTTTAATCGATTCTCTTTCCCGAAAATCTAAGACTTTCAAAATTATAATTAACTTTATACATATATATCTTTTTAGAAAAATTAACTTTTTACAAGAATTTATTGTGTTTGACTGTCTCATCATAGCGTTTAGGAGATTCCTATCGATAACATTGATCAAGTGCATCGACCAGAATTCTTAAAGCACTCAATGAGCAAAACAACACAAAATTATCTTATATATGATAACCATGTCTCTTAAAAAATTTACAAATATTCTTTGCTCGTTTTAAGAACAAAATCCAATCATACTTATAAATATCTTATTAAAAAGATTTTCAAATTTTAAATTGTTGTTTTCATCCATAATCAATTAATATAAGAATAAACTAATCGAGATATTCGTAGAATACTCGATTCACAAAATGAATGAAATAAGGTAGAAGGTTCGTCATACCGAATGACATAACGAACCAAACACAAAAATCACAACGAGTGCGGAATGCGGTAAGAGGATGCTACCTTCCGCAACTCGTAGCTGATGAAAACCGGTGGCAAGGTCGAGCTGAAAAGACCTTAGCACCACTCAAAAGATTGCTTAGGTGATAATCCTAAGACAAGCTCAAATATACCGGAAAATCCACAAACTACTTGAATGAGAGAAATAATATTCTCCTCATCCCGTAGGTTTAAAGAATAAAATGATATCACCGAATTTGGAAACCAAAATCATTAAGAACAAAAGAAATCTGCTTAACAAATTGAGGATGTCGAAGATGAATAGTCCACATTGGACATAGGATATGGCCTTCATAATAATTAAGCCAATCCTTTCCCAAAAATCAATTTCGAAGCCTAAATAACGCATAACATGCAAATTGGCTCGAAAAGAATAATCACAAAAATAATCTTGACATTTTTAAGAGAAACGACTGAGTGTTACGGATCCACCAACCGGATTCGCAATTCTCAAAGAAGTCATCAAGCCCAAAATATTCAAAGAAAAAGAATCAACAAGTTCTTTTGATATAAAAGAGTGGGACGCACCCGTATCAAAAGAAACCAAATAGGAAGATCACGAAATAAAATACTGTCATCAAGGATAAGAGGAGAATTACCTTTGGGCTGAGAGGAACCTCGAGAAGCCTTAGCAACATAAAGCTTGCCAGACTTGGCAATAGCAGGAACAGTAGGGCAGGAGGAAACATGATGACCTTCACTCTTGCAATAACGGCAGAAGAGAGGCTTAGGACAAGCTCGAATCATATGATCAGGAGAACCACAATTGAAACAATTCCGAATGGAAGGTGTTCCAGCAGATTGAGAGTTAGAACCAGATTCAACAGGCTTTTTCTTCTTGGAAGGGAAAAATTCCGGCTTATGAAATGAAAACTTCTTCTTATTGGGGTTCTCGCGAACCTCAATATCATCACCACTAACACACTCCTTCTCGATGGCTTCGAGATGAAGTGCCGAGTCAACCAACTCCTTAAAAGAAAGCTTAAGCTGAAGCATTAAAAATTTCTTAAGATATTTCTTAAGACCAGAGACAAACTTCAGATTCTTCTTATAAGATGTGCTAATGAATTCAAGACCGTACTTAGATAAGGCCTCGAATAATGCAACATAATCAAAGACGGAGGACTTCCCTTGCTTTAACTCAAGAAAGCGACGGGCCAATAAAACTTTCTCAGATTCAGGAACGAATTTGAATTCGAATCGTTCCCGAAACTGAGTCCAAGAAAGAACAGACTCATCAAGTTCAGCTACAAGAAGCTCGTACCAATCAAGGGCACGCTCTTGCAATAAGCTAGAAGTTACAAGAACTCGATCATGGTCAGAAAGATCCATGAGAGAAAAGATATGCTCGCATGTGCGAATCCAAGCTTGGACCTCAAGAACGGACTCGGAGCCTTTGAATGGCTTTTCACCCAGATGAGAAAAATCACTGCACATGCGCGCAAAGGCAGACTTGCGTGGAGAAGATGCACGAATAGGAGCTGGAGGTTGAGTGCTCCTAAATAACTCCAAAAACTGATCGGCAGACATATAAACGCCGTCCGGATGCGAGCCACTGGATTGCCCAGCATCCGAGCGTCGTCCTCTGCCTCTTTCGGCCATTAACTGAAAGATAAGATAAGATAAAGATTATTCACAAGGTCGATATTATTAATTCAAACATGGAATACTACGGAAAAAAATGCATTCCTAGACGTATTCCTAAAATTCTATCTACCCTGAAGGCACGGAAAGAAATAAGGCACGATGATCCAAAGATTCGTAACATTCGTACTACCCTTTGATGTACCGTAATATGTGTCTCTGTTCTATGTTTATCATATTTTATTCTGAACTCAGCTCTGATACCAAGCTGTAACGCCCCACTCCGAGACCCACATTAGCAAAGAGTATTACTAAGTAACACCGTCTGCTAATACGGAGAATAGAGCTGGATAGGAGCGACCATCTATAACCTTGTCTTAATTATCTATTAAATACGCCGACAATCGCCACTTCTTACTCAAGTTGATCGACATCTCCAATAAATACTAAATACAAAGCCATAGGTGGCTGAAGGATCTATCAGAATAAAATATAACAACTCAAATGTAATACACATCACATAACAGTAAACATCACATACATTTTCACATATACAGATACATTACAGCGTTTACAAAATGATAGATGTCTAATGGTAAAGCAAACCACAATATACAGACGAGTCAATAGAGTACATATCAGAGTTACAGACAAAAAGGACTGCACAAAAAGCTATAGCAAAAAGGAGCTAGCGGAATAGTCCATGCGGAAGCAAAATAGGCTAAGTCCAATGTACCTAACCTGAAACATCTCGGTCTGACCCAAGTATAAAATACCCAGGTCAGTCTAGCTAAACAAATCAGTTAAATCAACTAAATGATAATGAACACATAAGATCATAAAGTACCACAAATATCTCCAAAAGAGATAACCAAATCATTTAACAAAAGATGAACCAAAACAAGCCTCATATCATATGCAACTCAATTAAACCAAGGACATACATATCCCAAAACACGCCAAAAGGCAAATAACAAATACCAACAAAGGTAACACAAGTTTCCACAAGGTAATCGCTATATATCGTGTGGTTCAAAGAACCTACACCGAAGGGCGATACACTAGGGAAATATAATAGTCAAAGAAACAAAAGATGCTCGAGCCCAGTACTGTAACAAGGATCCATACGCCCGAAGGCAACAAACCCCGAAGGCTCAAGCCCGAAGGCAACAAACCCGGAAGGCAACGCCCGAAGGCAACAACCTCGAAGGCTCAAGCCCGAAGGCAGCAAACAAAAGGCAACGCCCGAAGGCAACAAACCCCGAAGGCAACGCCAAAAGGCAACAAACCGTAGTGGCGGTACTGTACACCACTGTCCGGCGGAATGTGTCACAACTCTCAGTAAGGAACCGGAAAATGTTAACGTGAGTCCCATACCCCACGTTCGCACTAAACGGTTTACTAGCCGTTAGTCAATTTCACACTCAAAGCGGTATAAAGTTTACCTCATCTCATCAGTAAACCAGACCCAGAGGTCAAAACGGTCAAACGAATAGATTAGGAATTAACTGAAAAGATGAACACATGTGTTCATAGCACGCATTTTATCTAATCATTTAATTCTCCTCCCTATTCGCTCGAAGTGAAAAATTGTGTGTGTGTTTTAAATAGAAATTAGAAGTTGGAGAAACAAGCTTTTAATACAATTTAAAAGATCACTTTATAAAAATCCGTGTACGAAATCAAAAGAAATCATCAAAGTCAAATATGCAATAACAACTAATTGGAATCGACACGAATCGATAAAAATTGGAAACCAAGCAAAATAGGCAAAACTGGGCTGAGACAAGTAGGTCAGTCGACTGGCCTCTACAGTCAGTCAACTGATCCAGAAACCCAAAAGTTTCAGACCCTGCAGTCAGTCGACTGACTACAGAGGCCAGTCGACTGGCTGGCACTGGAACTGTTTTCCAACCTATCAAATGAAGAGCAAACTCTTCCAATTTGCAACCGGACGAGCAATGGGCGCTAGGGGTTTATGCCAATCGATAACCCAGCCCTATTGACTCTTCAATACACCTCCAAAAACATGATCAAGCATCAAAGCTAAGTTTTTTAGAGTTTTAGACTTCAAAACACCAAAATTGAAATGTTCACCAAATCAATTCAAACCAAAAGCAAATGAACATGAATAAGTGTTAGGAATTCATACCTAACATCAATGATATCAAGGGAAGTAGATGTGAGTTCAAAACTCACCTTTTTAACTAAAAAACAAATGATAAGAAGATCAAGAACAAGCAATAGGTTGATCTCTCTTCAACACCACCTCAAGAACTTCAATCTAAAACAAAGATGGAGTTTTCTCAAAGTTAGGGATAAGAACATTTCTGAAATTGAAGAGGCAATGAGATGGAGAAGATGAAGAAGAGGCTTACCAAAGCTTTTCCAAGAGTTTGGAGCTAAAACTTGGATTTGCAAATGAAAACTAGGGCTTGGAGTTTCTATTTCCCTTTCTCTTCCCCCATTTCAGTTGAGCTTGAGTGTTTGCAAACAGAAATAAGTGAATGGATGAAGAGGGGGCTGAGTTAGGGTAATAGAATGAGTTGGGTGAAACCCAAATCCAAAAAGCCCAACAGAAATAGCAAAATTCAACTTACTCCAAACATATCGAAGTTTATACTCAAAAAAGTCACAAACGCCATTTTGGACTCAATGGAAGTGGTCTCGAGTCCCAATTCGACTGTTTGCAAAAAGTAGCTTTTCAGACTTTAATCCGATTAACGACGCTATATTTAAATAAAATATTTAAATATACAATCGTAGAATATGTGGGTTGTTACACTACTAGACCTTCTAATAGGTTGCGGGTTTTGTAGACAAGTGAACTCGGTGCTCTCGCTGGTTCAGCCCCGGAGTTAACTTCTTGGATATCATCCAAGTCTACAACTTCGTTGTTAATTTCTTTTGATAGAAATTCCTTTTCTACAAATACAATGTGTTGAGAAATAATAACCTTTGGTTCCTCGGTATTGTAGAATATACATCCCATTGAATTTTTATGATATCCTATAAATTTACATAGTATTGATCTTGCCTCTAATTTATTCTGACCAACATTCTTAATGTATACCGGACAACCCCACACCTTCAAATAATTAAATTGGGGTGTCTTACCATACCACATCTCATATGGCATTTTAGGCATGAATTTATTGGGTAACAAGTTCAACATATGCGCTGCGGTTTCTGGTGCAAATCCTCAATATGGCAGAGGTAACTCAGCCTTACTCTTCATAAAACAAACCATATCTAATAGGTTCGGTTCCTTCATTCCAACACACTATTATGTGCGGAGTACATGTGGAGTAATCTGAGAGATAATCCCATTATCTTTTAAGTACCGTTGGAATTCCTATCCAATGTACTCACTTTCTTGATTAGATTGAAGAATCTTAATCCTACGGTCTGTTTGGTTTTCTACAACATTTTTATATTCACCAAACTTCTTATAGACATCTGATTTGTTCTTCAATAGATACACATATCCTAGTTTCGAGAAATCATTAATAAAGTAAGAACCATTGTCTTTAGTGATTACTGGCATCGAGCCACATACATCACTATATACCAACACTAAGTGTTCATTAATTCTTTCATTGCTCCCACTGAATGGGTGCTTGGTCATTTTAGCTTTAAGACATGACTCATACGTGTCAAATGATTCAGAATCAAATGACGGAAGAAATCCTTTGGTTCTTAGCTTGTGTAGTTGTTTCTCACTAATATGACCTAGCCTATAATGTGAAAGATAACAATCGTTTATATTCTAGAAGAATTATTCACAGAACACACATTATTAGTATTGATCACATAAATGTCATTTAAAGAATGCCATCACGAACTTTATTCCTATTCAAACTAATGTTCATAACATTATTTGAATAATGAAGTATATATTCAGTCTCAAACAGCCTAGAAGTAGAAATAATCCCACAAAAAGTTTTTAACAAAATATTGCTTATTTTATATCAAAACTGCTCCATTAGGTAAACATAAAGGCAAATATAAGCGATGGTCCTACTACCATTGCATCTACGATAGATCCAACAATAACTTAGAGCCTCATCTCTCTTTTTGCTAGATGGTGCCAGTTCCTAAGCACATATAACGATTTACAAATATGAGTTACAAATCTAGTATCCAAGACCCAAGACATTTTATTTATTACAAAAAATTTTGAATTGTAAATGTACTTGATGGAGCTATAGAACCATTCTGCTTTCTTTCTCTAACGGTCTTCAAGTAATCGAGACAATTTCTTTTCCAGTGACCTTTCTTGTGGTAGTGGTGACATTCACCCTTGTCATCGATCTTCTAACTTGTCTTGTTTTTCTTAGTTTATCTTCTCCACTTCTTCGAACTCTTTGAAAATGATGCACTACCCTTAACAATAAGTGAAACCCCTTTATCCTTAGATGCAGACTCAGTTGACCTCAACATATTAAGGAGTTCCATGAGATTCATGTATGATTGATTCATATTATAATTCAATACGAACGATTCATATTGAGAAGTGAGAGAACCAAGGACCAAATCAACTTGTAATGCGTTGCTTATCTATACGTTCAATTGCACAAGCCTACCAATATAGCCCTTCATCATTAGCATGTAATCGTCCACTTTCTCCCCTTTGGTCATTTTGTTATTGAATAGCTTTTTCGTAAGCTCGAACCCTGCCAAATGTGACTGATCACCAAATAGGGCCTAAGACCATCAGATATCTCATGGACACATGTTTTCGTGTTGCCTCTACAACTACTTGTCTAATGTAGACAACATGAAAATTTAAGCAATCCCTAGGTCTAAAACCCTCTTTTCATAAGCAAGTCTTAGTTTGGGATGCACATCATCAGCGGGCTGTTCTTTAGGTTCACATGTAATAGCCGACCATAGGCTCTTATAAGTCAATGCTATTTTAGTTGCTCTTAGCCAGTCGATATGGTTTGGTCCAGTAAGCTTGTCATTATTAGAAAATAGTTTTAGAGTTGACATTTTTCTGCAAGTTTTAAGTGGTAGATTATAAGGAAAAATCATAGTAGATGTTCTTATAATGTTAGTAAGGTTAAAATTTATGTTTCATTTTACTTATAAGCTCTCACTAGTCTTTTATGTTTCGCTAAACCCTAAGTCAAATCATAGAAGTCTTTCGACTTCACCAGTAGGTGTTAGGACTCGTCTTTCTTGGAATTCTAACCTTAAGTTTGCTCAACAAATCATAGCTTCATTGGTGATGGATAACTCCTTGTCAGTTGTATCATATACAACTCCTAACCCTTGGTACATTGACCTAATTTCACTTTGAACTTTGGTTTGCTCAACAAATTGAAATGAAAATATTCACTCATACCTACCATATTGCGATGGCTTAAGTATAGTATATGTACCTTGAGTTTGTTCAACAAATACATATAGTTATCTTACCTTGTCTATTCAATATATTAATAACACTAAACATAACATTCCTAGCTTAAGTTTGCTCAACAACTAAGGAGTATGCAAGTAACACACACACACACGCACACGTATAGTAGAGGACAACATTATATTGAAGATTCGTAATCTTTAATATATTACATTAAATGGTATCAACTTATGGAATAATGTATTTCTTATGAAACACTCTCGTGATTCAAGTGTTAGACACATTGGAAATCACGATATACATACATTTACGCATGTATTTATTCTTTAAGTCTATTTAGGGTTTCTTAATGTTCCATCTTTAATTAATACATTCATATTCCATAAGTTTTATTATTATATAACTTTTATATTTCATATTACTTATGTAATAGTCTTATGTCCAATATTATATTAATTAAACCTTATTTAATTAATTTTAGTTAATTTTATATTACCTTAATATAACATTTATACCGAATATTAATTATATACTATAACCTTTACAGTATAACACATATATCATATACAAGTGTATATTATTTCATTAATTAACCTTTTAATTAATATATTTAATTAAACAATTTTAATTAAATTATATTAATTCTAAAATTCATTTATATACATACATGTATACATATGTTATTTTAACATTTTGAAATAACATAACATATATCATAATATATAATACATGTATACATTAATTAACATATTTAATTAATATATTTTATTAATTTCATTAATAAATTTTTATAAATTTCAAAATTTATTTGTATTAATTTTCAAACATTTCAAAAATTTTAATTATACTATAAATTTTATAATATATGTATACCTTATTTTAATTTTAACTTTTAGATTTAAATCTTGTATTTTTAATTTTCAAACAAAATTTGAAAATTAGTCTAAGGCCCAATCCAAAATGGGTCTTTTCTATTAAGGGCAACCTTTGGGCTCATATATATATATTCGGGCCAAGCAAGTAGTTAGGTAGGTCGGAGTACTTGATTAACTAAACCCAATCCTTCAACACTACCTTTTTAGACATCCTACTATTTGGGTTGTGGGCTTAATTAGCTAACCCAAACATGACTAATTTAGATCGTATAAGATATTGAGCTCTGATACCATTGTTGGAACTGGGTCAACCTACAGCGGAAGTAATGGATGAATTCCAATTTTTTACCATTTAGAATCTTCATTAGGCCTATGAAGTCTAATTTGTTTAGAATATTTCTAAATTTATTTTAAATTAAATCATTGTTTTATTTAAATTTATAATATAGTTTTATATTATGTTATTAATATTATATTATATATATACATGTATCATATACACATACATATATGTGTATGCATGTGTAGCATAGCAAACCGTGTAAGGTATAACATGCCCGTGTATAAGTGGTAAGATTTACACTACAATGGACATGTTAGCTCATCTAGTATGCAAATATATTGTCCAAATGTATATTTATATACTTTAATATATATATATATACACACACAAAAAATATTATAATTATATATATACATATATATGTATGTAAACATATAAACTATATTTTATTTTAAATAATCATACATATTTATAAACATATACATGGAATTTTAACATTTTAAGTACATAATTATATATAAGTATATTTTAAAATATTTATAAATTATATTAACTTTTTATACTGCAAAGTCGAAAGTAATATATATATATATATATATGATATTTTTTAAAAGTATATATATTAAATACATGCATACATACATACATACATATATAATATAATAATAAAATTATATATATATATATAAATACACTTTTATAAATACAACATATATATAAATATATACACACACCTAATATTGCGCATAGTAGAAACGTTGTTGTTATTATTATTTAATTTTAAAATATTTTAAATCAGATATATGTATGGATATTAGTTATAAAAAAATAATTTTTGAAAAATAATTTTGAATTTTAAAATTGTAGTAAAATTCTAAGTGATATTTTGTTTTTTGAATATTTAATATATAATTTTATAATTTAAAAACAATTTACAAAAACAATTTTTAATTTTTAGCTGATATTTAAATATTAAATATATATAGGTGTTTTTTTAGTTTTCTCTACCGAAAGTATATCAAGTACTTATTTAATTTTATAAAATATAAAACATATTTTATATAATGTATGTATGTTGACATAATTAATTTACATAACTAATTAATTTAAACAATATTTAAATAATAATAATAATATATATGTAAAAAATTATTTTATTTCTGTCAAAAATATTTTAAATATGATACTGTTTATACAAAATTATAAAATCATATTTTGTATAGAGTAAGATGTAGTATTTAATTATAAAGCTTATATATATATAATTGAATATTGTATATTAAATTAATTAAAATAAAAATTATTTTTTTGTTTTGTTGCGTGCATCATATAGAGGTATGTATGACAGATTTTTTTTATAGATATAAAAGTATATGCACACGATATAATAGAATCGTCATTGTACTAATAATATAATATACACGATATAAATATTATATATATATATATATTAATATTCATAAATACATTATAAAATTACCTTATATCCAATGTTTATAAGTACACCTTGAAACGATGAGATCTACTTCTCAAACAAGTTTCCAATATAGTAGAGTGTTAGTCTCTGAACTGATAACCATTAGTTATCGAATAGAATTGTTTTACTTTGATTTGACTTTGGAAATGAAGAGACGGGGGGTTGTTGTTTTTGACAAGAGGTAAGGTATAGTTGGAGGCTTCGAAAAGTAAGAAATGACAGTGGGTTGAGATGCTTGTATATAGGAGGAATGGAGACAAGTTAGGTGCTAGATCTCTTACCAATTCTCTTTCCCTTATCCATACAAAACAAGCCCGCCTTGATGCCCTCATATGAATACACCCATTATGCCGTATCGTAGTCGAACCAACCAACCCCTATATGGTCTTCAAACCCACTTGAGCCCAAACAAAATATACTGCATTTAAATCTAATTTAAACGCGTATCGATATCGTATATTGATCAACATGTTTATAACAATTATAAATACATTTAATAATATTTGTTCATTAAATCAAAATTAAATTTATAACTAATATTTCATAATATTAGTTAATTAAATTAATTTATAGCAATTATAAATTAATTGAATCATTTGGTCAAAGGAGTATTCAACGTTTCTATTGTGTGACCCGTTAGGTGTAAATTTGGTCAGTAATTAATATCGAGCTATCGAATATTAACATTCACAAATCACTTAGCAGGTGGTGCGCATTTTGACCAAATTCATTGCTTACTTGGTTTCGGTAAAACCCAATTTTGTTTCGTTAAGCATTATCTGGTAGCAACTATTGTTTATTCCAATTCTCTTCGTCAAAATTATATCATTTTGGACTTATGAAATTTGGTAATGGTCAAAATTCCAATATCTTTCATATTTAACTCTATATTCCAAACACGAAGTCCTTGGGTCAAAAATAACAATTATTATTAATTGAACTACTTTGGCCAGAGATTTTGACTTTGAGTTGACCTAAGTTGACCGTGATACTAACCCTATATAACTAAGGAGACGAATCCTCTCCTGAATAATGTTTCACTCCAATACCTCCACTCGACCCAACTATAATCACTTGATGGACACCATGTCATGATTTGACTATAATTAAAGTGAGTTTTGATGTTGAAGATCAACAGTATTCTTAAGTCGAGAGAATTGTGTAAGTTAGTCACTTTGATAATTTCTATTTGACCTTAGTTATATTAACCAACAGAAAACTATCGAGTGAGTCATTCCATAGTTGTATAATAACTATCAACACGTAACTATTGGTGCTGCTAGTAGTCATAAGTAATACACTGCCCAACATTTGGAGAGCATTACGTACTATAATCTCAACAGATACATCGATATCCAATCTCGATGCATCTTGACTAGAAATATTTAAAATGACGTGTTTATTATATTGTGGTACAATACTCATGATTACAACTATTTGTTATTACTATCACAAATACACCATTTACAAATTTTTTGTTAAATATATTTTAATTAAATATTTAATTATTTATAACACATTATAACAAATATACAACAGAAAGAAAAACATCTTTATTACAAATGAGAATTGATTACAAAGTTAATTAATTTACAATAAATTACAGAATTGAATTGTCCCTACGGCATACCCTTAACTTTATCACTATAGGTCATTGGAGTACAACTGTATTGGGGTTGAGCAAATGATTTGCCCATATACATCTAGTCTTTGACCAATACCTGGAGATAGGTAAGGTCGGAGGTTGATGCCTAGAGATATGCATATGAAACATCGGATCCTGAAGATAGGATCTAATATGGAATTATATCATTTTGCAGGTACAACCATGCTTACGACTTGGTGAGAAACTCATGGCCGATGATAAGCGAAAATGGTTGATGGTTGCTTCTGATCAACGCCTAGAGATGGGCGAGGACCAAAGACAAACGTCTAAAAATATACATCTGAAACGTCATTTCCAAGAAATAGGAAATGATGTACACTTGAATGATTTCATAAATACAACCTCGTTTGCCTTCGAATGGGGTGCGTTCGACCAAATACAAACGAAGTTGGCTAAAGAAGCGTAGTTTTTTTAGTCGAGTGAGAAATATATTGGCAATGATAAACAAAACTAATCAATAAAGTAATATTGGGCAATTGTAGAAGCTTATTTGTGTGTATAAAGTTTTGGTAAATAATGACATTGCACAAACTCAAATAGAAATAATATGAATGGAATTGAATTATAAATAATTATTTGCACAAGCATCAAGTATATAAGCCTATAGATATAAAACCAATGAAGTAAATAAGACGAAACTGGAAAGAAAAACAGCTTTATTTACTTCTAAGCATTCTGAAAACAAAATCAGGGGATGTACCCCAACAATAGCAACCTATGTACAAGTTAAAAAAACAAAACAAGAAAACTATCCCTAATCATGCTTTCTTTTCCTCTTCTTCTTTCCCTTCCTCGGAGAGGATGAAGACTTTCTCTTTTAAGATCGACATCCTTCCCCACTGATAGGCGGCCCTTGGGGTTCGTATACCAGTTGTAGTTACACCCTAAATTAATAGGAGATTTGGGGGCAAAAATACCAGCCGCTAAAGTGTAGATGTTGGAATGATGCATGACCAGATTGGTAGGAATACCAAAAACGAAGGTGGAATGTCTTCAACACCCTTCTCCTTTTTAATACTCTTTAGCTTAGAAAGATTAATGGTCAGCTTCTCCATCATCGATAGCCCAGCTATAAGACCCCTGGCAGTGGTAATAGTCATGTCATCGTCGTCCTGTGACAAGTCAGGATCTTCAACGACCTCTTTATTCAATGCATGAATATTCTCGACGTCGGTACCTGGAGCACACTAGGTCGAAGAGGTCGGAATTAGGGATAGGGTAGAGATAATGATGGACTTCGTCATGGAAGCTTAAGAGCCTGAAGAAAAGACCACGTCAGGCAAGGGAGCAAAAGAAGGTGGACCTAAAACTTGATGGAGAGAAAAGTAAAGATAAGAAACATCCCCAAATGTCATATGAAGTTTCTCAAATATAAGAGAAACTAATGATACGCCTCTAAGAGAGATGGATGTAGTATGAGAAGAAGTCTTGGTTTGGCTTTCCTCTAGAACGAGAGACAATGCAGTAAGCTTCGGAACAAACTTGGGCAGCGAATAACTAGGGTTCTCGGGGTTATATAGTCCATGTGCCGAGGACAAAGATGAAGTTACCGCCACTAAAGTTTCTGCAGTAGAAGTAGTAGGAGTGGCCTAAGAAGGGATGACAGGTTCAGAGATAGGGGGCCCAAATCTAGATGTGACGAAACCAGAGCTGATCGCCGCTAAGTTAACACTCTTTGCTTGGGGTTCCTGTATGATATAAACAATATTTTCCACCAAATCCTCTAAGATGGATTCGGGAAGGGCCCCAGTAGGCACCTGAGCAGAGGTCGAGGCTCCAAAGGCCAATGCTGCCTAACCATTAGCGAGAGCTTCCAAATCTTCGTTATCAAGGAGGTCGGCCTTTATATGCTCGTCATTAACCTCTCTTATATGTTCTCATTCATGTCAACGAATTTCCTTCCAGGCTATAACTAACGCCTTGGGGTATTTGTCACTGAGCAACTTTAAGCCACCAGATTCGATCACTTTTGCGTAAAAGCGGACCAAAATGGTCTTGACCTGATTTATAAGCTCCTCTATCCTCTTTTCAGCTTCAACAGCCCTAGTCTTTGAGGGCTTTTTTGTCTCTTCAGCATCAAGCACTTTCTTCATATATTCCTCGACCAGGGAAAGAGCTTCGCCTTTTTCTTTCTTTTCTGCATTCACCTGAACCTCTGGAGTTGAGATTTGTAAAGTCTATGTGTTAATAGTAGTCTAGAGGAGCTCCTTCTCTTTAGCGAGTTCGCCATTCCTATGTTAAGCAGTCTAAAGCTATTTATCGAGCAATTTGAATCTGGCCTTTAAGGCCTTCTTTTCATCTATAAATTTCTTCCTCAAGAAATTTATTTGCGTGATCTAAATCTTTTTAATAAGAGGCTATTATTTGCTCGTAGTCCTTCTTCTCAATTTCGTTCTATTGAATGATAAGCTGGCTAGCTCTATTAGTCTCGGACAAACAGTGAGCAAAAATCTCTTTCAAATGTAATATTGTTCATAAATATCATGAACGCATGCCTCGGTATGATTAGCAACCTCATGTGGAGTGTTCTTTAAATGATAATCAAACTTAACCCGGTAAAGAAAAGCCGACGGTCTGCATTTCAACAAAGCGAGGACTCAGGACTAGGTCAAAGATTACCGTCGAGACATGTGTAGGGATAGGTTCTTTGCAAGGCCTCTTTTGAATAGACTTAGAAGTCGTAGAGCTGGCTGATTGAGGAGTATGTTCAGATTTATGGAAAGAAACTAAAGGTTGAGTAGGCGGAGGCACTGAGGCAGAAGCGGTAGGAGCCCTAGAAGCAGGAAGAGGATATGTCCTTGATTAATGTCTATTCGGAGACTTTAGGAGAGAAGAGCGACCACGATGTGGGGATGGGTACCTCCTGGCTGATCCAAAGCGATCACAAGACTCCCAATCATGGTTCCTCGATATCATCGCTCTTCCTCCTCCTACCTTTTGCATATTCAGACTCATGCGATGACCCATGCCCATGGCACGAAGGTTTACACCCAAAATATTGATAAGATTTGACATTTGGATCATCGTAAAGGCCAAAAGCCCCATTGTATCTAAAAAGAAGCATGATTGAATTAGGACTTGGAAGTTAAGAAATGATGCATATAAATAAACGTGTTATGGTTTTGAGTGCCATAAGAACTGTTAGTGTGCCCTATTGATCCTACAGACCATGCTCATGTAATCGGCTGAGCGGGGTTATTTCTACCACAATAATTAAAGGTGGATCTACCGCAATACGAATTCGGGAACTAAGGTCCAGAAGACAGAAGGCAGGAAGATTATACGAAGGGGTATTATTAGGGATACTCCCGATCGAACCAAAAATATCATCGGCAGGAGGATCCGAAGTTGTCTCCCCAACTAGAGTCTGTTGTGGCCGTGGAATCGGATGAGGTGATATTATCCTTATTCTGGGACGACATGAAAGAGGTGAAACCCCTTCATCTCCACTTGTCTCTCCAATATATTCATATCCAAGATCCACATCGTCGTTGTTGCCCCTCATCATTCTCATCATCATCTTCGTCGTCGTCCTTTTCCTCCCTTCGGTTAACAATGGAATCCTATGCCACTGGCAGGGCCTCTTGATTTTCAGCCATTGGGGATTCAACCTCAGCCTTTGTGCATGTTGTGCACCTCTATGAGTAGCAGGTAGTATGCCAAGACTGTGACCGTTATAAAGAAGCCAAAAGTGTCATATTTGAGAATCGGTTAAGAGAAATTTCATTCCTCGCTTATCGGTGAGGATGTCTTTCAAGGTTGCACCAAAGACAAGCCAGCATGCCTCTTTGGAATGTATGTAAATTTGAGAGACAAAGAACTTAGTAATTTGAAATAAACTCTGTAAAATTAAGATGTAAGATAGAACTTTTGTCTTGACAACCATTTCTGAGCAAAGCCAGATGGGCATCGGACAAAGAAGTACTTATCATTGAAATGACCGAGTTTGTTGCAAGAACCAAGGATTATACGATAGCCTTTGAAGGACTCCAAATAAATTAAGGAAGCATAGTCGTTCAGTTGCTTGAAACTGTACAAGTATTTAATTTCTTTAAGAGTGGGCACCCTATCCTAGTGTCTAAGGAAAGTCATGTAGTTATAGTTTAATGTAGCGTACCCATTTGGATAAAGCAAGATGAGGGCAAGTTTCATGAATTGCAAAACAAGCAGAATGAAGTGATTACACGGAGGAACACCCCTGGAAATGCACATATAATGGTTACACGCTGTATAGCCCTCTAGAAGAGCATGTGCATGTTGAAAAAGTTCCGGAGTCAAGGTCTTTTCGATAGGAATACCATGATGGCCAAAAATCTCCTAACACCCGCCACGGTCAAAGTAGAAGATAGAGAATCTAGAGGGTCATCGAGAATCATAATGCCCTTTGGGTTAATATCAAAGGTAGGCCTACATAGGATTCGTCTCCCATAGCAAAAGGACCACGTGTAAAGATTACCTGGGCCGACGACAAGACGATCGAGGCCTAGAAGGTGTTGAAGTAGATGCTAGGGTAGAAGTTGAATCTACCGTAGTGGTGTAAACTCTAAAGTAGATGGACCTGCACCCATAACAGGGAGATGCGAGGAGCGTCTATGGTTCATAACTTACTAAAAATTCGATACATGAGCAAATCAGGTACAATTCAACTTTAATCTCCGTGCTATAACTAAGCCTCATGCAGTCGATGTATGAGACCCAATGGATGTCAACGTGTATTGACCAACCAAACTCTATACATTGAGGGGGCGGTGATATGTAGTTTAGTTTATGCAGTGCGTGTCTTGTCCCCGAAGCACAGTGTATGTGAACACTCTATATAGATAGCTCGCTCGTGCTGGCGAATGAGCTCCATCACGCTATGAGATGGTGTGCATCGTAGAATGTAAGATAATGAACTTGTTTTCCGAAGCGACGTAGAATTTTCTTTTGCAGGGACGCTAGGGTGAAGTGTTTGACCCAAAATGTTGATGCATGTTTCCATCGGGCATTGGAGCATGTTCGATGTAACCATTCCTTTAAATCGTCCTATCGAAGCCAAACAACTAATCCATACTTGACTAATAATTGATGGAAATCAGACATTCCATCTTCCCACTCAAAGAACTTGTCAAAGATTGGCAAACCCCATGGCCACACAGAAAACTCGAAGTCAAGCCTTGAAAAACTTGAAGCTAACACCAAGGAGTAAAAAATAAAGAAAGCCTGGGGTCGTGCCCATAGGAACTTCGAGTCCAACCCGCGATAATTTAGAGTTGGCCTCAAGAAATAAAAAAATCTCAAGTCTAACCTTTCTATTTGCCATGGCCGAGTATGGGAGGAAGAAGAAGAGCAAGGTGGAGGCCAAATATGGATGTGAAGTCTTAACCAGGTGTCGACGACTATGAAGTGATGGCAATCACCCACCTTAGATTGGAAATGATGCAAAAAGTGGCATCGAGTTGAGGGGTCGAGTTGGAATTCATATAAGTCAGAGACGAGTTCTAAAGGGTCGAGGGTGATGAGCTACTTAAAATCGGTGTTGATGGCCAAAGTTTGGTCGACGTTGAAGGTTGAAGATGGTGGCAGTGCTGTCAATGGCGCAATGAAGTAAAATCGCAAGAGCTTGGGAATGGTGAAAAATATAAGTCGATTGGAAAGCAAAAGCAAAAGCGAAATTTGGCTAAGTGTTACTTAAACAATAATACTGAAAGAAATGACCTATACTGATCCATGCGAAAAAAAATAAAAAAGAAGAAGTAGATTTTAAAATTTTCCAAACTGAATAAAGAATCTAAGTGGATACCTTAATTTTTTATACTATCCAAGATATGTGAATCCATAACTGCTTGAAGCGACGTGATCCAAAAAGGATGTATCACTTTACGAAGGTAGTTTAGAGAATAAGCACATCTCTTCAAATCCGAGTCCAAAGTTGATAGTTTGTCTTGATCCAAAACATGCTTTGTTAACACAAATCAAAATTTTGGGGGCAATTGTTATCCTGCTTTTGAGCCAATCGATATCTCAATGAATCAAAATAGTTAAGTACTTACGAGATCAATTAGAAGTCAAGATTGCAAATGGGATGCCAAAGTCTATATAAAGTCCCAAAGGTCGGTAACAATCCTTGTTGACTATAAGAAAGTACTTAGCCACTTTTTGGAGAAACCAAACGACAAAAAGTTAACGAAAGTTGAAGATTCAAGATTAAGAGAAAACTTGGTATCGATCCTCCTGACTCGATACCGACCTATTTTTTGGTAACGAGGAATCAATGTGACTTGACTAAAGATAAAAGCCTAGCTTAAGTGAAAGACAAGGTGTCAAAGAACTGGATAACCCAGTATCGATCCATCCAAATTCACGTTTCTAGCCACGATATCTTGCTAGGACTTCGGGTCTAAAGTGGGAAACGTGGTTGAGCAATTTCCAACGATTTTGGTGATAGATCTTGTCTATAAACAAAGAAGGAGGTGCATTAGAAAAAGAATCTTTTCTTTTGATCTAATCAGAGTTTTGTTATTTGGTTCTTGAACTAAACTTTGTCAAATTTGCACCTGAGTTATCCCATACCAAGTTATAAGATCCTCTTAACAAAATTAATATTGTTTTTGGCCAAACCACTCTAATTATTGTTCATTCCGCAGTCATCCAACAGAGAAAAGTTGGAATGAAATGAAGAGGTATGGCAGTTCGTTAAAGCATATGGTTCAGGAGACTTGTTTTGCCGTCAAAAATGAAATCCTAGCGAAACAACAGAGAACAATAAATGACGACATTGTTTCAAAAATAGGGACGCTGATGAGGTAGAGGCAACGCTTGACCCTATGGCGATTACGTCCATTGTTGGGCTGAATATAGTACACCGAGTTCTGATTGACCATGGAAGCTTGGGTAATTTCTCGGTTAAGCTCGGTTAACACTTTTTAAACACTAGAATGTTAGACTGTTAAATTTTAGTATTAAATTAAGCTTAACTTAATTTAAGTAAAATATAGAGAAGAATTTAGTACTCTATGAATCATATTTATTTTGTTGTTGAATTTTAAAATTCATTTTTATGTTTAATTTAAAGTGTAAAATTATAAAATTAACTACCCATGAATACAACTTGAAACCAAATGAATAGAATTTGATATCCAAAAGAAATTTAGATTTAATTCCGTAATGATGTAGATAAATTTTAATCAAACCGGCTATTATGGAGGTTTGAAGTCAAAAGAAAAAGAAAAAAGGAACATTCATTTTAAGCATTTCCACATTATGTATTATTTTATAGTGGGAAGAAGTGTGTGCAAGGCATGCTCGAATTTAAATGTGAGGGTGTGTAAAAGTTAAGTTACCACGAAGGAAAAGGAATTTACGGATTACAAATAGAAGACAAATTCTATTTCAACACAGATGATTACTTAGTGGTCTCTCTAAAATAAATAAAATTCTAAAGACTAAAATACCTTTAGAAAGCTGCGTACTTTTTTTCTTCTCAATTTCATTATCTTCTTACGTCAGTTTCTTACCATCTAAACCACCGCTTCTTCAAAACCATATTTTCTAAATCAGCGAAGAAAAAAATTTAATTTTTCACTACTGAGTTTTTTTTTTGGTTTACCGACTTTTTTAATTGTAGTTCTGAAGAAAATACGAATTGGGTTTCTAAATCAGTGAAGAAAAAATTCAATTTTTCACTACCAAGTTATTTTTTGGATTTACAGACTTTACTAAGAAAAAATTTAATTTTAGACTAATAAGTTTTAAATCAGCGAAGAAAAAATTCTAACCCTAGTTTCTAAATGAGTGAAGAAAAAATTCATTTTATCACGTTTTGCGTGATGAAAAGGATGGTTCTGAAAATACTAGGAGACCACTAACTTGTTTTTTAGATTTATAAACTTATTTAATTTTTGGGGCTATTCTAATTAAATAGTGGGGTTGAAACAGAATTTGCCCAAATAGAATCCCCTTGTTGATAGATTTTGCAAAGCATCCTGCACTGCAAACGCATAAAAATGACGGTGGAAAGGCGAAGGAGTCCTCTGATCCTCGCCTCCACTAGAACCCTAATAGACTCCGTACTCAATGCATCCAAACTCGAAGAGCCAGCTCATCAAAACCCTAATTTCGAGTTTCTTCAATTTGAAGCTGGTATTTTGAAATTTAGTAGTGATTATGAAAATGCTAATTTTAACGAGGATTCTCTTGTAATTGGAGCTTCTTCTTCGGTGCTGAAGAAGCTTTCTGTTGTTTCAGGATCATTGGTATGATTTTTATTGTTGTTGAGTTGGTAGATTGCTAAAGCTCGAAACTTATAAA
Source organism: Allium fistulosum (assembly GCA_030737815.1). Taxonomy (NCBI): domain Eukaryota; kingdom Viridiplantae; phylum Streptophyta; class Magnoliopsida; order Asparagales; family Amaryllidaceae; genus Allium; species Allium fistulosum. Next base: position 1,131,926,384 of record CM060901.1, read on the forward strand.
TAGTACTGGATTATTGTGCTATTGATATAGTAATTTACTGTGTCAAAAATAATCATGCTTCGTTATTCTATCAAAAAATAAAATAAAATAAAATAAAAACCCTAAAGTTTGTTTTCGGTTTGTGCCTCCATTTGTTAACTTTACTGGCGAGAATAAAAAGGAATTCTCTTTTACAAGGATTCCTTCTATTATATAGGTGGTACACTATATACTAGACGCCTTTATAAGAAAAATAAAAAAAGTCACCAATTTCCACCAGAAACACCTCAATCTGAAGTGCTCTTACACATTATACCATGGAATAATGAAAATGTTGTACTACAGTTAGATAACCCCATAATTTTTTTATTGTTTGATACTAAGCACTGAGAGTTCGATTTTCCTATATTTTTGCCCTACCCAAAATTTTGGTATACCAAACTAATGTGATTGGGGTTGCTAGAATTTAATCATGAATACATATAGGTTAACTATCATTAGTCAAAATTGGTTTTTGTGATATTTATATGTCAGGTATAACTAAATTGCGTAAACGGTGCAATGCATATGGATGATTATGTGCTTTATTAACAAAAAAAACATGAGTTGGATCATGTTAGAAGGATCATCATATTTGAAGTCTAATAATGTTTCAATCATATTCGTTCTAGAAATATCAGAACAATTAGTTTTCCTGAGGAAGTTATGTTCATCATTGTGGACAAAGAGTCAAGGGCTTGTTCATGTGAAACTTTCTTACATTCACAAATCAGCAACCTTGATCTCAATGAATCAAAAGTTTCTTTGAAGCTATTTGATATATGTTAGATTTTGAATAAACACGAGTTTATGTGAATAGACATCTATTTAAGGAAGCCATCGATGAAAGAACACTTTCTTAAAGACATGTCCATTCAACATAGAGATGCATAACCTGAGAAAAGATATATAGTGGTATGTATTGTTTCATGAAAAGCAAGAATAATAGATAGTTGTGTTTTTTCATGTAGAAATTTATTTTCAATGATAAATAAGATAATATTTTCTCAGATTTAATCTTCCAAAATGTTTTATACTTTCTTTTGCATCTTTTTTCTTTCATAACAATATTTTGTGAGTTGTAGAGGGTGCTAATATGTAACGACCCGCCTTTCCAAACGCCAGAAGTCGACACTAATACATACACGGTATTCACGTGCTGGAAAGACACATGGTTAGGGGAAAGAAAGGAGATAGAAGATAAGAAGAAACAAAAACAATCACAGAATCTTACAACGCACCGGAATAATATATATTAATCAACATAATACTTCACAAAGTCATTTCAAAAATGATACATCATAGTCATACTAATACAATTCTACCATTGGACAGTTATAAGAGCCTGTCCCCACCTAACTGATATAAGATACATATAATACAACGGAAACAAGATAATAACTAGCTATCGATGAAGCCTCCTACTCCAAGCTCCTCCAAAATGCATCCGTGGAAAAACCTGAACTACTTGGCTGCTCATAAAAATTTGATCACCCATGAGTTTTAGGAAAATAAAATAAAACTCCGGCTCATACGTGGGTCTGACGTGAGTAAACTCAAACAACTGAATTATTATGTTTAAACCCTTTTAAAATCAAAGGTATCTCGTAAGACCACACTGCACATAAACACAGATGAGTTTTTACCTTACGATAACCAAAATACTTTTTATAGAATATCCAGTGATATTATGATTCTGTCTGAGTTTTGGAAGTAAATATAGAACATAGCTGAAATGCTTACATCTCACATTCCAACATATTTGGGTACAACTAAAACCATTCGTTGCTTATTGGAGAATGAATTCCATACAATGACTGGGCTACAGGGGCACCGTCCGTCACAGTGTATCTCTAGATAAACACACCGAGAACCTCGTTTGGATTCCCTACCAACACATGACTGGCCTATCCGTTGCTGGATAGTACCGAATACATTACCACCACGGTTGGGATCAGCAACCGTACCAAGCATACAAAAATGGATCAAATATCGATTCTAGATTTGGTAATGACATACCCTAATGGGTGCGACCTACATGGCCCTGCTGCATCTCTCATGTTTTAGTCATTCCCTGTTGATGAAGCCTGAGGTTACGTCTTTACCTTTTAGAATAGCGATCCCACTTAGAATGCTAACACTGCCTTCCAAGCAGCAATGCAGTGCCATCATTCATCCATACGAGTTGTCCAGGATAAGGACAAACCGAAGGCCCTATTTCTACTACATCCATTTTGGAATAATCCTCGGGATTAATAACAAGCAGCCCTTGCACTTCAATGGCTCCGTCTTCGGTTCCATACTCTTCAAGGTGTCTTCAGTTCGAGACGCTTGAGTTGGATCGAAGTGGTTTTTAGATAACATATCCGATCCCGGTCTCTTCGAAACAACTGTCGATAATTTTCGGTAAACTCAACCCCGGTTTTTTAGGAAATAAGCAGACAAAAGATAAGAGCGGAGTTAATCTTCTAACCGTTTGTGAACGGATTTCTTTATCGTTTATCCTAGAAGAACGAAACGAGATTTATACGCATAGTACAACATCATTGGAGATGACTGTGCCATATAACTCACGTGTTTCTCCTAGATATTTCCAAAGCTACGTTTGGTCTAGATTTGATAGTCGGGTATTTTACTATCAAATAAACAATCATTCAACATTGATTTAATTCCATATGGGATCTATCAAATAAATAACCAAGTCTTTATTAATTAATCTTTCATTAATTAAAATCACTTTATAAATATCGATCAAAAGATTTTTTACAACACTCTATTTCCAAAACCCCTTCCATCCCTTTTATAAGAAAAACATTTATATACTTATATCAATGATATAAGTATATTACCAAACTTTATAAGAGATTTCCTTTCTTCATATTCCATATTAAATGACCAAACAAATTCCGTTTAAAAAACATTTCTTCCTATAAAACCAACCCACTTATCCTTCACAAAAAATCTCCTTTCTTAAAAGTTTACTTCATAATTAAAATATCTTTACAATCTATAAAATCATTTATACATCATTTTCCTATTTTTAAAATGCCTTTAATAAACCTTCTTAAAGAAAAATCCTTTACAAACATCATTTCCAAAACATCTTTTGAAAATCACTTTAAATTAACCCTTTTTTTAGTAAAGCCTCTTTTATAAACAAGTTATTATTTATAAATACCTTTATTAAATAATTATATAACTTGAAAATCATTTATAAACTTTAAATCCCAAAATTGATTAAAGGATTGAAGGTAATTCAAAATCATACTTTATAAATTTAAATTGGGGCTTAGCAATCCTAATGGCACCGGTTAAAGTTACCATTTAATTTCAATCTCGCTTTTAAGTCATTCAACAATTTATTTACATAAGTCAACATATATGTAAATGCACTTCATATTCAAATCAGAAAAAACATGTCAATATAAACTAACTGACATATACATGTCCAAATAACATAATAGCAAGATGGTGATTTGTCCTGCCAAATGGTGTCCAACAATCAAACAATTAACTTATAGCATTACGATGATTTATTTCGCTAATACATATGTCCATACAATCAAACAACCAATCTATCGCATAACATATATTTATTCTGCTAACATATGTGCACAATAATCAAATCAATTACATTATAGCAGAACAGAGATTTATTTTGCTATTAGATGTCCACACAACACAACCAATCATATCGTAGTTCATTCACAGTTGTTTTTGTACTTAATGGTATCGATATTTGAATCCCTTGTGTTCAAACCATCTTTGAAAAAGAAGCACCTTAAAACAATTTGATTCTTGAAAAACAAAGGATTTAAAACTTAAAACTTCTTTTTAAAATAATTAATTACAAGTTAAACTCTTATTAAATCATAACCAATCTTATTAAATTTGAACTTAATTCAATTATAAATTAATAAATAATTAAACCTTTAATAAATAACGAGCGTTACGGCATGCGCTTCGCGCATGATGAAGGCACCTAAATTGTTTTTCTACAAATCGTATTTATTTAATACGTTCAAAAATAATAATTTCCACAAATGTTTAACCATATTTCTATGTTGAATCATACGTAGTTACTTTGAATTTTTATTTCTAAGTTTCAATATATAATTTTTTGTTAGTTTAAATTTTTATTTATATTATTAATTAATAAAAAAATGAATTTGTAAAGTAGTTTATTTATTAGATCCTATTTTTAATTGATATTAAGACTCGGTAAATATTTGTGAATGAAACTTTGAATTTATAAAGCAGACTTAATTGTCAGATCCTATATTTAAGTGATACTTAATTTTGATAATATTAGCAGAGAGACATTTATGGTATTTCACGCTGACATTAAAAGAATGTGATACCGAATGTATTACAACTATTAATAAAGAAATATACATATGGGCATTTTTGGAACTTCGCGACCGGACTAAAATATCGCGCTTTCAAGCCAACTATTAATAAAGGTTTATTTATAAATCAAACCCTTAATTAATTTATAATTAAAAATAATTAAACATTTTATTAATTAAATAAACAAATAATTAACCATATAATTAATTAATAATTTATTAAAATTAATCTTATCTTTATAAGATAATTAATTAGACACTAAACTTCATTAATTAAAATTAATAAACTTTGTTTAATACTTAATTAATTATTAATTTTTAAAAATCTAATTAATTAATTATTAAATGCTTAATTAACTTTTTAAAACATTATTTTTAGGTTTATAAAACATTGACAAAACAATTTTAAGTATGAAAACTTAAATTTGAAAAATTCGAATTTTTATCGAAACCGACTCCATAGCGACTATCGCTATGGATGTCGTTTCTTGAAAATGTTTCCTACTTTACTTTGAACTCATCATCTTTGAAAACTTGCTAACTTTTTGAAAACATAAAAGTTTTGTAAACTAAAACAAAACTTACAAACTTGAAAATACTTTTTAATTCCAAAACATATTTACATAGTTTACACATAATGGTTCAAGTCGTCATTACCAACAAAAGTCCAAACTTCCTTAGCACTTACATCAAATATCCAAGTCTATGCCTAACCACAATATCCAAAATCATATCATAACCTAAACATAAGCATGATCTACCTTTAAACCATTTACAATAATTTTAGGCGTCAAATTTAATTATAATACCATACATTCAGAACCATATTCAAATCAATATCATATTTACCCAACAAGCAACAAATTTATTAACCAAGCAACAACAATCATAAAGCTACAAACTTTTAAAACAAAAGAGTTTTACTCACCAAATTTTGCAACTCTTTTGAAAACTTGAAATACTTTAGAACTTGCAAAGCTTGGAAAGCCACACAAAAATCACTCGAAAATGGATCATCTTCTTCTCAATTTTTGGCCATGTTATTCTCGGAATTTGGACAAGTGGTAAAAAGAAAAGTTCTTGAAAATTCTTCTTTATTATTTCAAACAAGAATCACTCAATTTGAATTTGTTTTGATGGAGATATGGTCAAAAGGAGTGCTATTTTTTGGCTTGAAAATATGGTCCGAAAATGAGTGAGAAAAAATGTATTTTTGATCAAAAATATTCTAAACTTGAAAAAGTGATTCAAATGAAAGTTGTAGCCACTGAAATTCTATATGGTTTGAAAAAAAGAAAATCTTGATTTGGAGCATTGTAGAGGAAGTAATGACTGAATGAAGTGAGAGCAAAATAAAGAAAAAAAGTTTAAAACTAAGTTTTTAAAGCATTTAAAAAGAAGTAAAAATTCAAATTTAAATTCTTTAGAATTCTAAAAGGAACCATTAAAGAGTTTTGTTCTTAAAGAGGAAGAAGATAGTGCTTAAAAAAATAGAAATGAAAATGGAAGTGAGAGGAGGAATTTGTTTTTATATAAAATGAAAATGTTGAATTACCAAAATATCCTTGCACCTATACATTCCACTCATTTTCTTCCGCCTCACCATCTTGTCCCCCTCCTAACACTTCATGTTAAAACATGTTTAAGTACTTAGTGTACTTTATGTCTCGATGTGCCGTTTTCTTATATATATATTTTAAACTTAATTATATTTTAAAATTTACATACTTAAGCGTATACACATGCATACATACATTATACAAGCCTAACTTATTTAAAAATGTATATGTTTGATTAATACAAAGAGTTCAAAACATTTCTAATAACTTTTATCCGACGAAAATTCGAAAAACGAATTTCGGTCACATTTTCGATTTTCTTCGAACTAAATATTTTTGTAAATACATTTTGAAAACTATTTCACCATTATGATTTTTTATTTAAAAGATTTTTATTTTCATTATAAAACATATTATTTGAATATTTAAAATTAATTAAATATTCGCAAATCAAAGCAGTGAAATTCCGGGTCGTTACATGATATCATCTTAGTTTATCAGACAATTAATTTGAGTCTTCCCATGAGTTGTGATCATAGTTATGAAAGGTGCGCCAAGGTGCATCGTTTGCGTCTTTCTTCCGTATGACACAGTGCATATTGAAACGTGTGACAAACGAGGCATATGGCACTCATGGCACAAATGACGTGCGGCGCAAAAATGTCGCGCCTTTTGTTATTTTATTGTTTTTTTATCTTTTTATTTAATTTTTTCACAATCAAAACTAATATCCAACAATGCTTGAATGTATTATATATTTTTTATACAATGACACGATTACACTTTGAACTAATCTCCAATAAATTTGAACTATTTATTTATATTATTACTGCACCGGACTACGATGGACAATTAGAACCGAGATTCACAAATCCAAACTAAAACGAGCTGAACCCGACTTGAACCCGATGGGTCGCAGATCAGGTCTAGTTGATGAAAAATAACAAGAAAACCGATCCGATCCAGAAGATTAGACAAAAAGCGAGAAAATATATGCATATTTAGTATTATTACCAAGTTGGACCCGAATAGATCCGATCCGAATCGAGCCTCGGGTTGGGTCAAGGTTTTAAAATATACAAGTTGGACTCGACAAAACCCAACCCGACTATAATCGAGACCCGTCGGGTCAGGTCCAGATCTGACTCGATGGGTCTAATTACCATCCTTACACCGAACAAATACCCACGAATGATCACGTTCTTTAAATTAATCTCGAATGAACTTCGAACCATCTGTTCTAACTACTATTGCATCGAACAAATATATTGAACGTGTGATTTTTTCAAATAAATCTCTAATGGACTTCGAACTGTCCGTTTCTATTACTGTCGCACCAAGTAAATTGTCAATCGAGATGAGACAAGTGTGAAAGATGCTGAAGCTTATGAATATGATGATGCATATATTGATCTAGAAAATATGATCGCTGAATCAAAGACAAATATTTAGTTTATTAGTAATATGTACTATTATTTTGGATTTTGAAGACTATTATTCTTTAAATTCTATGCTTATGATATTATATTTGATGATGTTTTTTGCATAATGTCTAATTTTTTTATATTGCGCATGTTTTTGTAAAAAAAGTTGTTATATATATTAGGTCTATAAAGAAAAATTTAAACGTGCACAGTAAATTAAAAATGCGTGCACCATTTGTCGCGTTGTGCGCCAAGACCCCAAGGAGCTTTGCTTCTTTTGGCACCGTGCGCCATTAATAAGATTGTGATACATCCTTGTATTCTTGAAGCTTTGTCCATGTCAATCTAGAAGCCCTTGTAGGATGTATAAGCCTTAATATGAGAGATTCATATTTGACTTGATTTGTAAAGTTGCAACATTGTTTGTCATCAATATTTAGGTATTTTAAGTGCATTTTTATATTATGGTATGTTGTGTATTTCCAAATAAACATTTCAGATTTTTTATATGAACATACACTTGATGTATTCTGACTATTAATTGAAAAGAACGATTTATGAAATTAGTACTTCAGTCTTTCTAACAATCTCAAGGCTTATCTACCTCAAATCCATAAGTGTCTTTGTGTGGAATGCCTTTTGGCGAAGTGTTTTTCTTTGTAGTACCTTTTGCAAAACGTATTTCACTAGTGTGCTTTCATAGAGGTTCTTTCTCTAAAACAATTTTTGCAAAGTGTTTGTTGAGACGCTTCATTTTAAAGGGAAAAGTTGATCGAGTGATGCATCTATTTCAAATTGGTTTTACTATTCTACGAGATACAAGAACATGCACTCAGCTCGTGCAAAGTAAATAATATTGTATGTATGGTCCGTGTTTCTACATGCAACGAAAAATAGTTAATGCAGTTGATGGGTGTTTCGTGCTTAAAAAGCAAAATAAATAGTACAATTGATGCGTGTTCAGCGTATGAAAGATGTATTGTTTAGTACAAACGGCACTGGCTCTGCCCTTGAAAGGTAAAAGTTACAATTTGAAATTAAAAGCTTAAATGTCAATTATTGACATCATGACATCAGTTTAACATATGTAAAATTTGTGGAAAAGTTTAATATATAAACATAGCATAATGGTTTAGTGCATATTAAATATTACGGTCTCAATATAGAAAAGACATTATATGATGGAGTTGGAAACGATTTTTAATAAGTTTTTGACATAACTCTTAATGCTAATCAAACTATTAAACTTAAACGACTACTGGTTTTCCAATAGACTTAACTTCATTATTTATCAATGTTTTTTAATTGTTAAAATAAATGCTAGTTTAATCCGAAATTGTTTATGAATGAAATTGAAACTCATGTAAAAAAGTTCTATTAGATTGTGAATACTTTGAATGTGTAAGTGTTTTGAACAATGTACACATTCATTCAAAAAATAATCAAAGTTTTGATGTAATATCAATTACGTCTAATTTGAGATATAAAAACAAGTAGAAATGGTTTTAAAATATTGAATTCTATATTAAAAATGCGAAATGATAAATATATATTTATATATAGTCTTATTTTTAGTTTTTTTAAATAGCTTTTAGGCATTCAAATAAAATAAACTATCGTACAAAATATGATTATTTTATTTGTGATTAAATGAAATTGTTTTTGTCACATATTTTAAAAGGTATTTCTTTTCACAAAATAAACTAAATTTGTTCGAAAAGCCAATATTAGCCGTGTTTCCCCATGAATCAGAAGATAAAAGAAGAACAATACTTATTTACTGATAATGAGAATGGAACAAATATTGCAAAAAATGTAAAATAGAAAAATAAATTAAATATGTGGAAAATTGTCATTGTCAGGATTCAAACTTGTGACCTTATAAGAACATATTGGAAAGTTCAGTGGAAAGTTCGTGATTGAACCAAAAACCCATGATTCTATTCCAACTATTAATTAGCTTGATTGATATAAATCGATATTTATATTATATCAACACACTATCACATTCCATATTTTGTATTGTGCTAATGTTTTAAATATGAAAATTTAAGTGCAAATCGAGTCTGGTCCGGTTTCAGTTGTTAATCCAATGAGTACCGTGACATTGCTTGCTTTCTGTAACGAGAAACCAAGAAGATTTACAAGTGTGGAATTAAAGAGATTGCAAAAAAAGTGTTAGTTTATTTGACTACTCTTAATCTTGTGAAATTATCCATTGAAGATGTGCCTACACTCAACGAAAATAAGAGATGCCGACGATGTTGTGATAGTAGAAGCATAGAAGCATGCTAAGTTTCTCTGTTAAATTATATCCTTAGTCGATTAGGAAACTCTGTGTACATTGTTTATTAATCATAAATTTTTTTGCAATCATAAATTTTTGGAAAATCAATCCAAAACAGAAGACTTCAACTTGAAAAATTCGTAGTTGTTAAGTTTCTTGAGTATAAAATGGTTGATGGAAAACCAATTAACGGTCAAGTGCAGGATCTATAGTTTATCATCTGTGAAATTTATTCGGAAGGAATGGTCCTTAGCGAACCTTTTCGAGTTGCATAAATTACTGATCACCATCTTGGACATAATTAAATTAAACATAGCTCAGCTGGTTGAGGACTACCTTGCAACCATGGAACAAAGTTCCTGGAGGTTGCGGGTTCGAGTCCCGCAGCTGAGATATGTTCCCCTTAAGGCTTGGAGCGGTTATCCTCAATAAAACCTACAACTTGGTAGAGGATTGAAGCTCTAGGCTGGGCTGGCTAAAAGGGGGATCAGTGTGGCGGGCAGCTGAATTTTCTAGCTCTACTCTCCGGAGTAGGGTTTAAAAAAAAGAAAAAGCGTAAAGAGATGAAACTTGAAGATTTGATTGTTGGACACATGATTGAAGAGGATGATATACTTTGAAAAATGTCTTTTATTTAGTACTCGACATTTAAGGCAAATATTATGGAAGATGGGCAAACCTTTAAAGGAGCAAACTGAAAGTGCAAGTGGATAGCGTATATGACTAACTTAAGATAATATGAGATATATGCAACAAATATGCAAGTAAAAACAAGTAAAGGATCACACCAAAATTTTATATTGGTTTTGGACATTTCATGCTATGTTCAGTCCCGAAGCTCCTCTTTGGTATTTCACTAAACAATTCCCACATTATCTCGGAGGAACATGTGCTATACAACTCTGCTTGATCTTCTCTAACATGACTTCCTTGTTTACAAATAAGTAATGTTTGATAGATGTATTCGCTATCAGCACTGATTTTGTCACACTTTGTACACCCTTCCTATAACCTCTTACGATAACGGTAACAAGCATATGTGCAGAAGTAAGGAAGAATCAATCACTAGAAAGAAATATAACTTGAATGCTAAAGTGATCTTTGAGTATAATTAGTTTTGAAAGCCTTTAGTAAGCAAGAAGTAGTATGCACTATGTAGAACAAGAGAGTAGAAAGTTGAATGATTTGGTAATCAAAAAATTATATATATAGTTGTGAAAAGTTTATTGAAGAATTGTGATCTCACCATCGAAATTGATCACAACTCTTGATGGAAGAAGATACATTTTCAGAAATTCAAAAAGAAAATTTTCAAAAAATACAAAAAATAGTCATTGTAGTGCAACAGTCGACCGTTGGAAAGTGTTTAGTTGACTGGTGTTGTGTACTTATTCAGTAAAACTCCCCAAAAAACAATGTAATTCAGCTCTTAATCAGTCGACTATTGATTTCTGAACTGTCAATTGTCATGCCGACAGTTGACTATTTGAATTTTTTTAGTTGACTATTATATAAATGGTCGATTGATTAATTGTGTATAGTCGACTGTTGGGCTGTGTTTTGAAAATATGATTTCTGAGTTTGTGATTTTTTTGTTTAAGTCTCATTAAAACAAATTTCGTGTTCTAAAAATTTCGTGTTATGAAAATGAGATTGAGAGTGTATGTCTACCACTGCAGATAGGTTTTAACATCAAAAACTTCTAAGAGAAGGGCTTTTATCTTTATTCTTTTGTCAATATTCTATTCGAGCCTTTATTGATTTTTTTCATCTCATCATCCAAGTCCTTTGAAGTTTTTATAGCTGAAATATGTGAATACCATAGAAATACAATTGTATAGTTGTCACTATCTAACGTTATCCTTTTTTTGATGACGACAACTATATAATATACAAACACTATTTTATTTACTCCCCCTCAATATATACATCCTCCTATTAATATACCTGATTTTCCTTCTTCTTTGTCATCAACAAAAGGTTGAAGACGACAAGTGATAAAGGATATGTATATTTACAATTTTGACATTTACACACATCATATACATATAAGTACAAATACATATCATAAAGCTTTTAGCAAAGAGACATTAATAACCACATCACAAATATGTTCACAACAATTCATAACATAACATCATCACAACGTAGTGTTTAACATCAGAACAACATTACAATGATACAAATCACAATATCCCAAACATCACAAAAAGGACAAAAGGTATAACATAGAGTTTTTAACACAATAACACTTAGCACATACAACTAAAAAGGAAAGGATTTTCTTACTAAATTATTCGTCTTCTTCGTCATTGGTTTCATACATGGAATCATCATCAATATTTTTATTCGAATTTGGAGGAAGTGGTAAACTTGGAGAAGGTGGCCTTGGCTTTCCACTTAGTTTCCTCAAATTTTTCCCAAGCAACCCCATCATTCCATCAACCTTAGATTCTAATCTTCCTAATCATTTTTGTAGTTTCTTTTAATTTTTAGTCACGACCTTAAGAGATTGTTGAATCTCGAGAGACGGACCTTGGCCAAGTTCTTGAGTATGATCAAAACTTTTTTTCTCCTCATCCCCAGTGACATGTGTAGTTTGACGAGGTCTAAGGGTTTAAGAGGATGAAGATGAGCCTCTTTGCTCCAAAATTCTTCAAAACTACTCATGAATCGATCCATACGAAATGACCAATTTCATTAGGCTTATGGAAATTTTATCAAAAACACTTTAACACGAGTGAAATCAGCTGAAAGATGGTCAACCCCAAATGATCGATGTTTCACATGATATAAGGAGCATAACACTTGTTCGATGCCTTTTATATCAAAGAAATGTATAAAGCTATATCAAGTATATATTTTGCCCAATTAATTTTTATCCCTCCATAGATAGCATACAACGCACGATAACTATTCGTCAAATTTTGTCATAACTTCCGATTCATGATTGTATGGTGTCAGGGCCGGCCCATAATTTTTTGTTGCCCTAGGCAAATTACAATTTGATCCCTTACCAGTATGTCAAAAGACATCAATAGTACACATATTTTGAATAAATAACTGATATCAATATTATAAGACGGAAGATCTAGAGCCTAGACATTGCAGTACATTTTAAATATCCACATCTGTGCTATGCTAGACTAAAAATTCTTTTAAAATAACCTAAAAATAGGTTTTCATCATGCTACATCACTTTACTGTTGCCCCTATTAGATGTGTTGCCCTAGGCATTAGTCTTGCTTGCCTTGCCTTGGAGCCGGCTCTGTATGGTGTAAGCAATAATTTTGTTGATAATTCTAACTTGAGGGCGTAAAAATTATGGAAGTGAGTTCTCTAACATCTTCATTTATAAACTTATGGCTAAAATAGGATCTCGTGTGTAGCGACCAAAATCAATGTCCATGAGATTCTCTCCCTCACTTAGGACATTTTAAAATTTGGTCTAACAAAGCAAGGGGTACAATTATTCTATGATAAAAAACACCAGTCTAAATAATCTCATCGGTGGAATGAGGTTTGTAAATTTCTCCATTTAAATTGGCAAGGAAGGGATGAATTATCATAGGAACAAATTTTAAGTTGTTGGACTTAGAATTAATTAAGCTTAAAATTTCAGCATCGTCTGCTAATTCCTCAATGTAAAACGAAGAGTGTGTTTTGCTGCTCTAAGATGTGATTCCTTGGGGTCGGTTTGAAAACGAGCATATAGATTTACACTCATCATAATGTTAGGTCTACTAGCAGTTAGATAAAATAGAGATCTTGTTATGCTTCTATGTAATTTTTGATCTACATTTTTACTATTTTCATTTTTATCTAAGCAAATACTTGTGCTCATAGGTGTAGGTTTATCAGAAGTATTTTCCATTCTAAAATGTTTTGATAGGTCTTTTACAATATTTCTTGACAAATAAAAATTCCATCTTTTAATTATTTTATATGTAATCCAAGAAAATAATTTAGTTCATCCACATGTAATATTTCAAATTCATTTTTCATTACGTTAGAGAATTCGTTGCAGTCTTTCATTTGTAGAACCACAGATTATGTCATCAACATAAATTTGAACGACTAACATATCACATTTTCCTTAACAAATAATGTAGAATCAACGTTTCCAATTTTAATGTTTGAACTCAAAAGATAGTTTCTAAGCCATTTATACCAAGAACACAGTCCTTGTTTGAGACCATAGAGTGCCTTTTGATTTTATAAACATAATACAGAAAATTTTCATGAGTAAATAAATATCTTCTTTGATAAAACCATTTAGAAAAGCACTTTAACATCCATTTGAAACACTGTAATATTACGACGACATGCAAACACTAATAAGATTCTTAAAGCTTCAAAACATGCAAGCGGGGCAAAGTCTCTTCATAATTGATTCCTTCCTCTTGGTTATATCCTTGAGCCACAAGTCCAGCCTTATTTCATATATGATATCACCATTTTCATCAAATTTATTTTTATGTAGTCATTTTGCATCAATTACCGATTGATTTTCAGGTCTTGGTACTGATTTTCACATATTAATTCTTTTAAATTGATTTAGTTCTTCTTGCATAACTAAAATTTAAGAGTCATCGTTAGCCGTTTCTTTACGAATCTTTGGTTCTATGTTAGAAATGAATGCAACATGTCTCATTTGATTTAATTGTCTTCTAGTAGCAACTTAAGATAATATGAGAGAGATGCAACAAATTACGATTAAAGGATCACACCAGAATTTTATACTGCTTCATATCACCCGTCCTACGTCCAGTCCCGAAACTCCCCTTCAATGTTTCACTAAACAATTCCCTTACTTGATCCAAAGGAACATGTACTATACAACTCTGCCTGATCTTCCCGAACACGAGTTACCTTGTTTACAAATGAGTTTTGACAATGATGTATTCTCAATCAACACTAATTTTGTCACTTTGTGCGCCCTTTCTATAACCTTCTATAATAGTGGTAGCAAGTGTACGTGCAGTGGTAAGGAAGAATTGATCACTAGGAAAAATATAACTTGAATGCTAAAGTGATATTTGAGTATAATGAGTTTTTGAAAACATTCAGTAAGCAAGAAATAGTATGCAATAAATATAGCAAGAGAGTAGAAAGTTGAATGATTTGTTAATCAAAAACTTAGTTATATGGTTGTGAAAAGTTTTATTGAAGAGTTGTGATGATCTATGAACAATAATCACCATTGAAACCGATCACAATATTGATGGAAAAAGAAAAACAATGTAATTAAACTGAAAAATTTCAGTAAAGTACAGAAAATAACCGTTGCTAGCGTAGCACTCGACTATTGGGAAGTGTTCAGTCAACTGTTGTTATGTGCTTGTTTCAGTAAAACTTCGCAAAGAAAGCTTGTTTCAGTAAAACTTCGCAAAGAAAAACAATGTAATTCAGCCCTTAATTGGTGGACTACTTATGTCTGAACAGTCGACCGTTTGAATTTTTTTAATCGAATGTTATATAGACAACCGACTGCTTATTTGTGTTACTTGTGTATAGTCGACTGTCAGGCTGTGTTTTGAAAATATGATTTTCGAGTTAGTGAATTTTTTTGCTTTTAAATTTTGTAGTTTTTTTTTGTGTTCTAAAAATCGTGTCATGAAACTGAGATAGTGTGTGCATGTCTACCACTATGGAGCGGTTTTAACATCAAAAACTTCTAAGACAATGACTTACATTTATTCTTTTGTTGATCTTCTATCCAAATGTTCATTGATTTTGTCATCTCATTGTCCAAGTCCTTCGAAACTTTTATACTTGAGATATGTGAATACCATAGAGATACAATTATACAGTTGTCATTGTCAAAACTTCAAAAGTAAGGTTCTAACACAAACAAAAGTAAATACCCTGATAATCAAGGTGGACAGATTGTTAGTTCAAACAACTCAGTGGAAAATATTACATTTGTAAGAAGGAAGGACTTTGTGCAAATAAATGTCGCTCAAAGGAACAAAAAATGTATAAAGAGAAAACCATAAGTTAATAACGTCGAGGAAGGTAACGTGAAGAATCTGTATACAAATGCAGAAGACATGAGTAATCACAATTGTCTTAGAAATAAATATTGTTTGTAACAATAAAGAGGGGTAGTTGGACATTGGAGCTACACAATGCATTTGTGACAATGGAGTCATTCATCAAACTACAATGCCTTACACATGAGATTTTGGAAGATGATATTTGTACGTGGGAAGTTCCAAATTATCTAAAGTAGAGGGAAAATGCAAGATCTCGCTAAAGTTTACTTCAGTTAAAGATCCGATTCTTTATGATGTGCTACACGTGACTTCCATTCACCATAATTCGATGCCAGAGTTATTATTATCCATGAAAGGCTTTAAATTGATGATTCTGGTAAGTTTGTACTACGAAAAATGCTATGTATGTTGGCTTTGGCTACATGACCGATGGCTTATATAATCTAAATGTACTATGTATTGCCCGTAAGGAGGTTAATACATTTGATTGAGCCTTCTTATATATGTTATGATAGATTAGGACATGTAAATTATGGTGCTATGTGTATATTAGTACATTCAAATTTAGTACGTGATATGCAAGTTGATCACCAACAAAATATGAAGTTTATGGAGGCAAAATTGGTCGAAACTTCGTTTTGATTCTTTAATCGAAGCACCAAGCCTCTATGTTTGATGCATAATGATATTTGTGGTTTAAAATATGTAAATCCGAGATGGAAAAAATTATTTTATTACTATTATTAATGATCACACTCGATATTTATGTATACTTGCTAAAAAGCAAGGACAAGACACATGATATATCTTTAATAATAGTTGTAATACCTTTAGTGTTACATTTTTTTGGTACAAACATAAACTTTTCAAAATGCGCTTTTAAATTTATATTATCTCGAAAATATCTAAATATACTTTCACCTTAATTAAAATTAAATTTTTTATATTTGATTACTTTAATCACTCTTATCTTTTAACTAAAACTTCTCCTACTTAATTAAAATGCAAGTTTTTCGTCTACTAATCGGTTTTATACCTACAACCGCTCATGCCTTAATTAAAATGCAAAATTTTCAGTAATTAAAATACTATTTTTTCGTATGATATAACCGAGTCAAATAATTATATCTTAATTACGTTTTAAATTATATCTTAATATCGTGCATTTGTAAAAAACAAAATTCACTCGCGAAACACGTGCCATTATCACGTGCAAAGCTCGTGTCGTAACCCTCGTTCGTATGATTCAAGAACGAGTTGAGAACCCACTAAAAAACAACCGAGGTTATGGATATGAATCATCTTTTGCACAGACAACGAAATCGTTTGTCAAAATCAGTATCTTACACTTCTCAAAACAATGGGATTGTTGAATGAAAGAACAAGGCTCGAAGAGATGATGAGTGTCATGTTAGTAAATTCAGGTTTACTTCAAAATGTAGGGGATGCTTTGCTTACCCCGTAAAAAAGTTGGATAAGACATCTTTTGAATTATGACTTAGACCTACACCTCATTTCGATTGCTGAAGAGTGTAGGGTTGCGTAGCAAAGGTTTCCATTCCTTTTCCTAAAAGGAGAAATATGTGACCAAAAACTGTTGTTTCTATTTTCATTCGATATGCACAAAATTGCAGTGCATATTGTTTTCTTCTTCATATATCAAAAAATTGCAAGATTCATGAGAATACAATTATCGAGTCAAGAGATGCATCATTGAATAAATATTTGCACAAATCAACCAAAAAATAAGTACTTAGAAGAGAAATTTTGATTAAGTCAGTCAAAATAATTCAAACCAAATATCAACAAGAGAGCAAGAAAAGGAGAAAACATGGAACTAAGAAGTGTAAATGCGACCTCTAAGTTTGGATCTGATTTTATGACATACTTATTCGAAAAAGAGCTTCAAAATTACAACGAGGCAACGCCTGCTCCTAAGGTTTGTACGTGGAAGGAGACAAATTGCGAAATTGAACCCATTATCCATGGCCATACATGTCCTAGTGGTTAAGTGATTCGACTTTGGTGCAAGATGACACAAGTTCGAAACTTGCGTAGCGTGATTCAAACATTTATTGACACATGATTTGTGGTTTGTTGCCCCAGTGACATGTTGTATCTAAGTACTATTTCAAAAAAAAACATACATGTGAACTAGTGAATATTCCATGTGGTTGTAAATCTTTTGGTTGCAAGTGGATGTTCAAAAGGAAACGAAGGTTGATTGATCTATTGATAAATATAAAGTAAAATTTGTAGCCAAGGGCTAAAGGAAGAATTGGACTATTTTGATATGTATATTCGTTTGAATGAATAACTTCGGTTTGTATGATAATAGCCATCACAACATTGAATACTTTTGAGATACATTGAATGCAAAAACAACTTTCTTAGATGGTGAATTGAATGAAATGTGCATGGAACAAATATACATGGAACGACACGAAGGTTTTGCACTTCTAAGCAAGGAAGACTAATATGTAAACCTGTTAAATCATTATACCGACTTAAACAACCCCTTAAGATATAACATGTAAAGTTCGACCAAGTCATGATGTTAAATGGCTTTTGTATTAATGATGTTGTAGATTGGTTTATATAAAAAGAAATACATACAACTATGTGATTGTAAACATGATAATGATGATTGTATATCTACATGATAATGATGATTACCAATAGTAGTAATGCATCAATTAAGCATACAAGAGAATGTTAATAAGTAAATTTTATATGGACTTGATGCTATAAAAGCAATCTTCAATGTAAAAATTACTAAGCTACTTAATGGATATGCTTCATCTTCATCTTATAACATCAAAAGCATCTTCAATAAATTTGATAAAGATAGCAGCAAAATTCGTAAGACATCTATTGATCCAAGTAAACACCATATATGTGTATCTCAATATGAGTATGCTCGAATTATCAGAAATTTGATATATCTCATGAATTTTACACAACCAAACATAGCATACTTAATTAGCAAATTAACTAGGTGCATAAGTTGTCTAGAAAAAGACCATTGGAGTGCTATAATAAGTGTGTTACAATACTTCGATACATGAAGGATTGATGACTATATTATACGAGATATCATGTGGAGGGTTACAGTGATGCAAATATGATATTTAACAAATAAACACACAAAATCCATGAGTGTATGTTTTTGAACTTGGAGGCGGTTCATTTTTATGGAAATTCTTATTCTTAGAACGAACATGCATTATGAATTCATATCACTGGATAAAGATGAAGAAAAAACGTAACGACTTCAATTTTATGAAAAGATATTCCATTATGGGAAAAAGTATTATTTACAATTTACATATGTTGCGATAGTCGAATCTGCAATAAACAAAGCATAAAACGAGATGTACAATGGAAAATCATGGGATATACAATGTAGACATGATACAGTCAAATAATTACCCTCATATGCTATAATAACAATTGATTATATAAAATTGCAAG
This sequence comes from Allium fistulosum, assembly GCA_030737815.1. NCBI lineage: Eukaryota > Viridiplantae > Streptophyta > Magnoliopsida > Asparagales > Amaryllidaceae > Allium > Allium fistulosum. The sequence continues at coordinate 1,131,945,494 of CM060901.1, forward strand.
ATAATAACAACAAAAGAGCAAGTGATGAAGTCGGTGAAGAGAATGAGGTTAAAGCCTTTCCAATTGAAATGACGCTCCACAATGACAATCTAACCTAGCTGATTGGAGATCCCAAGATCTAGTTTCAAAAGGACAATTAAATTATGAGGATATTTCTAAAAACCAATAAGAATATTGGTTGTCGTCATATTCCTATGACGACATAATGGTAAAACCTGCATTAAAATACATGTTAAACTATTACTTTTGATGAACTTCATATCTTGATAAAACTAAGTAGCTATGCAAACACATTTCGACCGCTATGTTTTTTAAATTTAGCGCTATTAAATAATAAATCTGCTTAAAGCCTCGCTATTTTCCAATATGCTCACTAAATTAGAAGTTTTTAGCATCTGCCTTAGCAACTTTAATATAAGAAGGTTAATTTGACCATTTTCTTATAAACCAAACCAACAAATTTATGGTATAAGTCTAAGTTTAAGCCCTAAACGATCAACATAAGTTAGAACTCTATTCTATTCATCAAGTTTGAACTGCATGAATCATGATATTCTTTAGTTTTGTTACATAGAAGTGAACAATGTTTCTTTTTTTATACAAATGATGTGAAAATAAGAATAAATCAAGTTTGAAGTTTTGATTTTATCTCATATAAATATTTGTACACCTTCACTATTTTTCGATATATCACTGGTTTTATCCCCGTTATAGCCTTTTGCACATCCACCGCTATAAAACTGCTAAGCGTTTTAACTACACAGCTAAGTAGGCAGGGTAAAGTTTCTTAACAAAAATCATATATAAAAGTATGAAGGAACTACTTCTATGAGAACGACGAAGACTAAATTCTGTCTTCTCTAGAGCAGTTACAATATTATCAGTGTTTGTACATGCTAAAACGGACATAATAGTGAACCATTGGTAGAGAAGAGAAGTTTCATGAGGACATGCATCTTGGTATACATGAAATATTGATAGTTTAAGATGCACGTTTACTACTTGACGAGTATATCTGAATGCTATCTCACTACAAATGGTTCAAAACCAAAAGCTATCTATCTTGATGGGATGATTGCATTCTCGATTGGGTCTGTATCAACAAAAACATACATCATTAGACAGATTACTGAATAAATACATCATTAGACACATTACTACTACATTCAACCATTTAGGGCGTTGTTGGAATTTTTGAATAAATGCGGCTTCATGTGAAAACGCTCATTCAACAAAGCCATTGTTATTTTTTGTTTCCTTAAAGGTATGCCCGTTCAATATAGAGACACATTACTTCGTGAAAAATACGCATTGATATGTTTTGTTTCCTGAAAGTAATGAATGGACGTTTCCTTTATGATGATTGTTTTTTCATGAATTGTTTATGTTGAAATGTAATTAGAATTGTATTTCTTAACTTGAATCATCCATTTTTTTCTAACTTTTTAGAGCATCTCTAACCCATATATATTTCTAATGTAAAGTGAATGACACATAGATGCTAAATATTGTGGTTTAATATTTAAAACGTCTACTTCTAGACATTGTAATTCATCATGTTAAATAGTAACCACCACTAACTTTTAGCCATCTAAGCAAATTTCGATGTATAAAAAGGTTTGCATTGGTCAGTGATCACTAGTTTAGGTTACAAATGGTACGTCGCTTTAAACTGATGTTATGGAGGTTATGGGTACGAACCCCCAAGGCATCAAAACAAGTGTTCTGCTTGAATAAAGCACCACATTTGTTCTAAAAGAAGGTTTGCATTGGAGATAATAAAATTATTTTATTGTGATGTTCAAGCACATTAACGAAACATTGTCTAACTAGTTATGCCACATAAATATCTCATAACATAACATTGTGTAAGGGTTGGAGATGCTCTTAGCATATTCTTTTTCTTTCAAACGATACTCTGTGAGTTAAGGAGTGTTAATATCATCATGCTTCATCGGCGATTAATTTGAGTTTTCCTATCAATCGTACTATGATGCATCCTTAAAGGTTAACTTCTACGTCAATTTAGAAGCTATTATAATTTATAAGCAAAAACGATTTAATAATATTTCAGAAAGACGACTAAAGCCATAGACCATGTTTTACTAAAAATTGCCTAATTTGAAGTTGTAAAATGGGAATATGCCCACAATGTAGTTCAATCCTTGCACATCACATTGTTGAAAAATTTCTGTAGTTGTCAACAATTGTAAAATTCATTTTTAACCTGTAAAACTTTTGTATAAAAGTTGAATGAGCATATTTACAATGTTTAAAATAGATTGCATACTCAGTTAGCAATGTCATCCCTACAGTTATTCACTATCATATGTTTTAATTATCTTACCGTTTGTTATGGTTGAATATGCTATGTTCTAAAGTTTGCAAATTATTATCATTGAGCCTATAGTTTAAAAAAATCTATATTTAAATTAGCTTATGCGGTCTTAATTCTCGAAACATAAAATATCAAATAAATAATATTAATATAAAATAATAAATAAATAAATTTAACAACAAGAAATACACAGTTGAATTTCAAATAACATGTATGTACAAATATAAAATCTTCAAATATGTGCTCAGTTTCAACAAACTAATTAACTAGTAGATTTGATCGAATAATCACAAGAAAATGATTCAAAATTCTCTTAGTGAGTGCAATCTTCCAAAGTAAAGTTCTTCAAGAATTGGATCTACAAAAAATAACAAAAACATTGCAAGCCTTTTCCCACAGTATGTTTGATAATACAATATATGTGTGTGCACGCATGCGTGTGCGTTATACTGTGCAACTTGTAAGAGGTAATACATAAAAAGAGGATTTATTTCATTACGTAAGGAGTTAGGACATCTTTTCATTGTTTTAAAAAGAGTACGTGGATGGTGATTTAATTCAAAAGGTAAAAATTGATATAAGAGATTGTGGAAGAGAAAAAAGATTGAAGTAATGCTTGCTTTCTTTTAGTATAACTTCAACAATCAGTTGATAGAGTGAAAAGCGAAAAAGGAAGATTTGGAAAACAAACGAGGAAAATTTAGTGTCAAACTTTTGGGTTAAATTTTTAGAACAAGTTGGAAATTCAGAACCAAACTACATGAAATACGACGAGTTTAATTAAACATTTATGATCTTAGTTATGTGGATGCTAACCTAAGATATTGAGGATTGTTTCATAAAAAACATTATAACAATTAGGTTTAAAATATATACAAGATATTAATGAATAAAAAATTAGTATAACAATTCTAATCCTGTGTTTGTGAAAGCTACTTTTAAATATATTTTTTCTAAAAGTGATATATAACTTTGATTTTTTAGATTAAAATAATAAATACAAACCAAAAATATTCTGAAATTGTAAAAATTTTTTTCGACCTAATTCGTAAATAATTTGAAACCATAGACTTTGAAAAATTCTGTTCACCATTTCATTATGATTCAATGAAAACCATCAATTATATAAATCCGTGCATATTACAATCATTTATTTTGAAAATTTCAAACATTAAAAAATATGTTAAAATTCTAAGAAACCGCAAATTTTAGTTTTCTTGAAGTTTGAAGAGTTCGACATTTTCAAATGTTTTTTTTTGTGTTTTTGGGAAATCTTTCAATCTTTTAAACATTTAGAATGTGAAATTGTGCATTTCATTCTTTGGATTTTTCTTCTTCAATTTTTAATTTTCTAGAAGAGGTGGAGCCTTGGCGCAATACAACAGTTAGGTCACCCGCATAGTGATCCGGGCGCTCAGGTTCGAGTCCGGAAACAGTCTCTTCGCAATGTGAGGGAAAGACTGCGTACATTGTCGACCTTCCCAAAGCCTGCTATCGTGTGGGAGCTGGCTTCCATCTTTTTTAATTTTCTAGAAAAGTTAAAAGTATTTTATTTATCTATTTAGTTATTTTTATTTAAATTTGGTAGTTTGAATTCTCTATGTTTTTCGACTCTTTAAATTCTCTATGTTTTTCGAATCTTTGAATTCTCTATGTTTTTTGAATCACGTTTAGAAGCTTATATTTCTGAATCATTTAAATATCTTCTTAATTTTTATGATTATATTGAAATACTTTTTTTTGGATGTTTTGAATTTTTTGAATATATTTTCTGGAATATTTTTTGATCTTCTATTGTTTGTTGGATCTTTTCACAAAGTTGAATCTGTTTCATATTTCAAAAATTTTATTTTTATTTTTGATTCTTTTGATTTCTTAACCATTCGATTTTATTGGGTTTTCATTTTTTAAACTTATTTTAGTTCCTAGCTGGATCGTTCATCTTTTATCTTCATCTTTTAAAAAATAATTGCATTTTGAGTTGTTTTTGAAATCACAAGTTTTTCTAATATAAATAAATTTGACAAAAACAAAATGTATACAGAATAAAAGAAGTTCAATCTAATTATAAAACAATAACTTGAAGTGAACAAAATTTTAATACCAACCTCAGAGTTGAGAACTAAAACAAAAATTGAAAAATAAAAGTTCTTTATTCAGATCTTAGAACATAAAATTAGTACCACCTTAGACTTCTCATAACTACCATTATTTTGTATTAATTAGTGATGGTAATTATTTCGATGGTAAGTGATGAAATTAGATTCTTTTTGTAAGCATATGACAGACTTGGTGTTCTTAACTATGACATTTTTCAATATAAAAAAGGCTTTATCTTATAAAGTATCTCTTTAGTAGTGGTGCTATTACAAGCAATATTTTGACATTGATATACTCTATTGAACCACAATAGTTTACAATGTACATTATTAATTTGTTATTTAACAATATTTCAGAAGTCAAATTGAACTTAAGAAGTTTGACAACATTTTATAAATGTTCGGAATAAATAATATTGTGTTGTTAAAAAATCATGTTAATAACTAAGAGAGTAAAATATTTAATGAAAATCATTAAGATGAATTATTTAACAATGTCTAAAATCAATTGTAGGTTTAAGTTCTTTGTCATCATTAATTAAACATTATTGAATTTAAAATATTTTAGAACGGTAATAAAATGATTTAAAATATAGTGACCAATAACTTTTATAAAAAATGCCAACTATTATCCATTTACAACACTTATAAAATATTACCATGATTATAAACTTCTAAAACATTAAATATGCTTTATGGAAAAAAGTTTATTTATATATTTTTTGAATACCCAAATAAGTGGACTTTGTCTATAAAATATTGAGGAAGTATGCACCAACTCGACAATTATCCTTTTTGAAGGAAATTATGTCATCTATGTTCAAAATCTCGGCAACTCGAGGTCTTTATAGATGTCTTGCTATGCGGTTATCCTTTGTTTTTATTGACAATATTTAATAATTATTGTCAATAAGTTTACAAGATTCCATGAAGGTTTAATAGATAGTTTTACAATGTAAGAAAAATGTTGACAAATTTAAGCACCTAAACAATATTTAATAAATGTTATTTAAAAAGGGCATAAACCTATGTTATAAAAATGTTGATGTAGATGGTTATTTACAACCATTGTATAAGCCGAAAATGAATTAATTCTAACATTTGTGGATATAATGTTGACATAAAAGTATTTTTTTAACTTTTCAAAACCAATGCTGTAAAAGATCTACGTTTCCTATGATGGTTTGATCAACCATTATAAGTAGTGTCGTAAGAGAGTTCTTTTTCTTGTAGTGAGTTGTTGGAGGACGCATAAGCCTTAAGAAAAGTATTCGTACTTGACTCGGCGTGTAAAGTTGTAATATATTTTATTACCAATATTGGAAGTATATTTAATTGCATTTTTATATTATCATATATTGAATTTGTTAATAAATACTTCATGTTTTTTTTAAACGAATAGACATTTGATATATTCTAAAAATTAACCAAAATTTTGAAAGACGAAGACGTACATGAGAGGTATTTGTGCTTTGAGGTGAGACGTAAGTCTTGAGCATTGAGGCGTAAGTTTTTTGGGTAAACATTATTATACACACACATCAAAAAATTAAATAATAGAATAATAAAATTCGGACATAAAAATAAAATAATTAAACATTTAAGGCGACTCAAACAAAATACAATCAATTACTTTCATATAAAACTTTCTGACTTATACATCATTTATTAGTATATGCATAAACATGACATCGATTTACTTTAAAATAGAAAAACATAGACACGGTTCATTTAAAAGCATAATGTAAGCAACAAAATTAAACAAAATCCAATTTGAAATTGGAACACGGGCTATCACGAGCAACATCCAAATTAACTACACTCATATACGCAAATCTAAACATGTTGTTACGGCAACAAAAAAAGCAGGTAAGGCTTTTTTTTCTTATTTCTGATTATCTCTTCTGTTTTTAATCAAAATCAAAAATCGGACTCAACGTAGACATCGATTTCAAAATTGAATTTGGAATTAAGAAAATTACATATTGTTATTTTCTTGATCTAGTTCCTTTTTATTTGTTTGCTACGAAATGATTTTTTTTTCTTTTTTCTTTTCCTTTTGGACTTTTGGATTTAATTACGATAAGGCATACACCTTACAGTCTGAGGCGTGCGAGGCATACAAAACAATGTGTACATCTCACATGCCTTAGAATCAAAACGCCTTGAAGCGTGACTGAGAAATGCTATTTAAAATACTGCAATTGATTGAAAATGACAGTTTACGTGAAAATATATTATAGTCTTTCTAACAATGTGAATACCACATCAAAAATACATAAATGAACATAGACAAATAGGTGACAGAGAAATGTGAAGTGTTGATGCCTGACCATTGTAATTTGAACTTATGAAGGCTCTTTATTAGCACTTCTGACTAATATTTTTTGTCCGTCCTTGTTTCAGGTTCTTGTGAAAAATGTTAGTACAGGTGTAGGGAGAATTGTTAAAGTGATAGTTCTTGATCATCCTGCTCCAAGTTCACCATTCAGAGAATGTACAAGTGCTGTAAATTCCACATTACGTTCACGATATATTATGAATACATTTCCCTATATTACATATCCGTCAAATTATAATAAATTATCCGGACTAGTTGTTTATTGCACTCCACTTTTGGCATTCAACATTGGATTACATATATCTTCTCTTAAAGTTCTTCTTAATGGAGGCCAAGAATATTTGAATTCAATATTTGAAGTTGATGGAAGTGATACAAAGACAAAAAATCACTCAAATGTGCATGTAAATCTTATTCCATGGCCCCACATGCCTAGATATGCCTCACACTTGAGAATATCGTTTGTAAAGATACCTGACTGTGGCATGCTTGGATCTCTCAAGGGAACTTCGAAATATGAAGAAGATGATCGCCAATCTCTGATCGATTCAGCTCTTAATGAATACTTCAAAGTTGATAGGTTTTTAGCAAGGGGTGATATATTTTGTATTCACATAAACTGGAATTGTGGATCAGATATGTGCTGTGCTTGTTCTCTTGATAGCTTGAAAGGATCTCCTAGCAATGTAATATATTTCAAAGTGAGTTTGTCTTACTCTTCTTATCCAACTCACTGTTTTGCATGCTATATTTCTTCTTCATATCCTTAAAGGTTTAAACATACGTGACACCTTTTTTGTTTTTTATTTTTGTTAGTGTGACTACACTTTTTGTTTCCTTGAAATACAATAAAAATTAAATCGGGAAATTGTTGTCCAGAAGATTCAACCCCAAGGTCCCTAGATCCGTGCTCTTGTGGCCTTATCATTAGAGTAGTGGTCCTAGACCAGTGTGGAAGTCACAGATGGTACTGAAATCATGTCAACTTTTTTATGGTCCGGTCTTGTATTATTTTCCGGAAAATGGACTGAGTTAAGAAACTACTTTGCGTCCCATTTCCTTGGTCAGAATTCATTTGAAATTTTGAATGCCTTGAATATTTTAATGTCATATATGTCACTTCCAGGTTATGGCTATGGAGCCATTAAGCGAACCTATTCTTCGTATAAATTGCAGCCAAACTGCTCTAGTTCTTGGAGGAAACGAGGCTTCAGCTATACCTCCGGAGATATTACTAAATAATTGTAATGAATTTATGCCGTTGCAAATTGATATTGTTAAAAAAGTGGCATCCATTATTGCACCCACATTGTGCCCATCAGCACTATCTGCAAAATTTCGAGTTGCCTTGTTTTTACATGGCCCTTCAGGTACATTATCATTTATTGATATATAATGATTTACAAAGATATTTACATAAAGCTACACATGAAACTCTTTTCTTAAATTTTGGTTTTATAGACTAATTCGAAAGGGAATGAAAACTGATAAAACATTATTGTATTTTAAAAGAGTAAATTAGTCACCATAGGCATTGGGTTAATAATTCTCTCTACCATCTAGTATCGACTTATGTGGAAACAATTAAGTTACTATGATTAGGAGGGTGATATGAGAACTGAAAAATTGGAATTTCTTGGACTATGTTATGCTTAGACCTTCATGAATTCATGCTTGTTCTAGGAGTTTGTATACACTTGAAAACTGCTATTGCAGGGTGTGGTAAAAGAACTGTTATTAGATATGCTGCTAGACATTTAGGATTGCATGTTGTGGAGATTAGCTGTCATGATCTCATGTTATCTTCTGAAAAAAAGATATCTTCAGTGCTTGCAAGTACTTTCGAAGCTGCTCACAGGTTCACAACTTTTTCATTTTCATTTGATATCATTAAGCACGAAGTGCTTTTAAATCTGAATCTTAATGTATGATCAGGTATGCTCCTTGTATACTTCTACTCCGACATTTTGATGTGCTTGGGAATTTGTCTTCTAATGAAGGCCCATCATCTGACCAAGTTGGAGTTATATCTGAAGTTGCTTCTATCATCAGAGATTATACCGACCCAGTTTCTGAAGAAGAAGAATTGCATTTGAAACAACCATCAAATCATGGTCTGGTGAGTGAAGTAAAAATATCAACAGTATTTTTGATGATAATATTGAAATGGTTCTACTTTCTAGTTATGGTCTTTGAACTCTTATAAGGCGTTTCCAGTCAGGATAAATGTGATAAATTACCCATTAGTTTTGGCACTGTCATTATAAATTAAGAATTTAGATATAGTGAGCTGTTATAAAATTATTCTTATTCCTTATATTGAATTAACTCAATTTTTATCATGTCGTCTTATATTAATAACTTATGATATAGTTTCTGGTTGAAGCTGAAAGAAGAAGCAAACATCCAGTATTGCTCGTTGCAATCGCAGATAGCGCCGAAGTTATGCAACCACAAATAAGACGCTGTTTTAGCCATGAAATCACCATGGGTCCTATAACTGAAGCACACAGAGCTGATATGCTTTCTTCTACAATTGAAGGTGCTGCCAAAATTCATGATGACGTATGTGATCTTTTATTGACTGAATTGCAACATATCACTTTTGGTCGTATAAAATATGGATGCTTCCATAATTGGTGCTTAATCCATAATACATGTCACGTTCTGACATGGAAATATAAAATTCTTATGGATATACCGAATTCAGCCAATCCAAATCATTTGTCCACTTTATATCTCTAGTGTACTACTAATAATGGAGACTGTTTGCATAGGAATTCAAATGTCACTGTTTCAACCATCTTTAAAGTTACATAAATACCCTTTTGATTTTTCATGGAAGAGAGAAATGGAAGGTGATCACAAGGAAAGAAAAGCGGATAAAGGCTGCTTCTAGATATTATGAAAGGAATCCTTTATTTTAAACTAAAAATATTTGACATATGTATGCATGCACTCATCGAGCGTGCCTATATGTCAGTACAATTTAAATGGTAAGCCAATTTTTGTAGTACTAGCAGCTAGTGTGAACCAATTCAACTATTATCATCCCTGTCCTCCCGCTTATATGTCCAGATAGTTAGAGGTAGAGCATCAACGGCTGAAATATCTTCATCTTCTCTGTTGTTTGAATAACAGTATTAGTGTTTCCAGCAATCTATCCTGTTTCTGCTTGAGGTTTGCTTTGTTCATGCAAATAACACAAATTCCTTATATGCAGAGTATCAAAGATGATTTGGTAAAAGATGTCGTTGGCCAGACATCAGGTTTTATGCCGAGGGATGTAAACGCTTTAGTTGCTGATGCTAGTGCCAATTTCATAAATAGAAGTATAAATTACAGAGATGGCAATAGCTTGCTCAATGATACTACAAAATGTTTAGACAAAGAAGATCTCTTCAAAGCCTTGGAAAGGTCGAAGAAAAGGAATGCTTCTGCACTGGGTACACCGAAAGTAAGTATGAACAAATTCATCTTTTTATATAGTTCATAGTCATTTTTTCACGTCTACATATAGACCGCATTGTTTATATATGTAGTACATTTCCTTAATTTAGATTGCTGCAATTTAGGTGCCCAATGTAAAATGGGAAGATGTTGGTGGGCTTGAGGAAGTGAAAAAGTCTATTCTGGATACTGTTCAGGTAGTTTTTCCATGAGCTTCATATGGTGAGAAAATTGATTATTAATAAGAAATTTCCATTTATGGTATAACGTGGAAACACATCAAATGGCTATAATTTATATGCAGTTACCCCTCCTGCATAAAGATTTGTTTTCATCTGGTTTACGCAAGAGGTCTGGTGTACTTCTATATGGTCCTCCTGGGACAGGGAAGGTTAGTATACTGCGGGCCCTATCTTTTGTTCTTTGAGGCAACCTCTATTTCAAGTGCATTATCCACAATATTATGATCTTGAATTTTAATTTCTCATCATCAGATTGTCCAAATTGATTAGTTAAATATTTCTAACAATTAAAACAAATTGAGATTTAACGGATATGAAATAATTGGGACTTAAGGTTTAAGTTGTAGAAAGCTTGTATCAACTATATTGATGCATGTTTGCTATTATCAGCATGACTGACATTCAAAAATTCATCATGATTTCAGACACTGTTAGCCAAGGCTGTCGCAACAGAGTGTTCCTTAAATTTTTTGAGCGTGAAAGGACCTGAGTTGATAAATATGTATATTGGAGAATCAGAAAAGAACATCCGTGATATCTTCCAAAAGGTATATGCGCAATATAACGACAATTAAAAGTTTATTATATCACTTCCATTGTTATTTTTATCCAAATGTTTCATTTTGTTAGGCAAGATTAGCACGTCCATGTGTAATTTTCTTTGACGAGCTTGATTCGCTTGCACCTGCTCGAGGAGCTTCTGGAGATTCAGGCGGTGTTATGGATAGAGTTGTTTCTCAGGTGAGTTACTATATGTGCATATACTAGAATCTTCTGTCTGTGATGCTGGGCGATCAATACTGAATTTTCTGTTAAATCTAATTGTAAGGTATTTATGTTGACTAGTTTTTACTCTCAAGGCGGTAATTAATTTCCAGTTTTAAGAAGCTTCTGCGACCCTTTTCTTTTCTCTTTTATGCCTAAGAGTAAAAATAAATTTACTACGCTCTTTTGACATATTTCAATAAGTGTACTAGCACTGTACATTTTCATGCAGTATTTTGTTTTAGCATATCCAAATTTGAAAGTAAATAAGTATATTGTAAAATAAAAAGGATCTAACTGTAAATGCGCCGTCATTACTACATGAATGTGCTATTTCTAGTTTCAAAAAAATAATTAATTCAGCAGATTATGATTACCCTCATATTCCAAATTAAAAATAGAAGCAATTCATTTTGGATTATTTGGTTCATTAGACATGGTTTACTAGAGATCATTTTCTACATCAGTTTGATATTGTGATGTCATCAGCAATAAAAGTTGTCCACACCGAATTTTAAGCCTTAGAAACTACAGTCAACCTCTTTTAACTGCAAACCAAAATTTCCAAGTAATCCTCTTCATATTCAGTAGTTTTACAAACATTTGTTTTATACATATGTGCATCGCTTGTGCAAAGTTCTTTATACCAGAGCAAGTTGATAGAGTTTGATTATAGTTTTAGAAATAGAAGAATGGAGATGAGAGAAAGACTATAGAGTTGAAGAAGGTGGAACAAGGAAGAGGCATAAGAGAAAACTTGTAAATAGAAGAGAAATTAATTGATAACTCCTTTGCATCTTTCATTCATTTCATACTACTTACATCCATTACATAATCTTAGTACTGCAACTTTGTTTTCTAATAAAAACAAAAGCTGAAAAGCATATGGACAGCTAATAGGTTTCTAGAATATGATAGAACCCTAGGTTCATGCTAAACATGTGATGCTTCTTGTATGCATAGCAATTCATGCACCTAAATCAGTCCATGTCAACTACTCCCTAAGCCTGGCCTTATCATTACCGTCCCCTTTGAAATCGACCTTGTCCTCAAGGTCGTAAGGTAAGCATCACCATACGTGAATCTCATCTTAAAAATGCTCACCATGTCGAATATACCACCAGGATCAAATATAAAAACTTTTCTTTCCCATCTTCATTTTTGCCTACAAACCGATCCATCAATGGCCTCGAACAGCAGTTCTCATCATAGCAATAGCAAAACTAATCATTACATGCACCGCAGGACTAGCTCCATATCCAACCAAACCCGTCAAAAAGGGTAAGTAATTATCACTACATAATCCATTGCTCCTCATATTCTCTCCATTCCCAAGGGCTGCTTTTGGGTGATTGAATATTGATGCTGCTAATTATAGTGCTTTGGGGTTTGACACATCAATGAGAACATGTTGAAAGATCTTTGGAGTGTAGTTTTGGTTCAGATCTGGTGGCTCAGTGAATTCGAGTGGGTGGGGTTCAAAATTTGAATAATTGTCAGGTAAGATAAAAATGGTTCTGTGAATTTGGCAGCGATGACCTGAAGTGTAACATTCATTGCAGTTAAGGCATAAACCAAGATCACGAAACTGCTGCATCTCCGTGTAGGTGAGGCATTTGATGGGATATGATGACGATATTGTTGGTTTTGAGGGTAGGTTGAGGAGGAGTTGTCAGGCTTGGAGGTGGAGATGGAGGTGGGGTTAGTAATAAGAGAGATGTCGGTGTGCTAAAGGGATGTGCGAGTGGAGTTTGTGTGGTGGTGATTCTTGTGGAGAGTTCGGTTAGTGAATGGAGAATGTGGCTTAGTGAGGCTTTGATTTCAACCATAACTTGATTGTCGACGGTGGTGGTTTCGGCCATGGTTCAAAACCAGTGAAAGCACCAAATGATAGAGTTTGATTATAGTTTTATAAATAGAAGAATGGAGATGAGAGAATAGACTATAGAGTTGAAGAAGGAACAAGAGGACAAGGAAGAGGCATAAGAGAAAACTTGTAAATAGAAGAGAAATTAATTGATAACTTGTTTGCATCTTTCATTCATTTCATACTACTTACATCCATTACATAATCTTAGTACTGCAACTTCGTTTTCTAATAAAAACAAAAGCTGAAAAGCATCTGGACAGCTAATAGGTTTCTTGAATATGATAGACTCCTAGGTTCATGCTAAACACGTGATACTTCTTGTGCAAAGTTCTTTATACCAGAGCAAGGCCTTCAGGAATTATCTCTTAGATCTTTCTCTTTTCGTGGAATATTATTCTTGTAACATAAATTGATTAATCTTGGCTTTAATCTTTTTGGGTTTTAAAGTACTTTTTAAACAAATATGCTTTGGCAAAATCGAAGAAAAAGAAAGCAAAAACTGCAACGCCAAAATTAACTAAGTCAATACATGTCTTACATACGAATTTTTTTTACAACTTATAGTAAAAAACAGTTGATGCAAAGCCTTCACATGAGCATAGGTAAAATTTCCTAATTTAGATTCGAATGTTTTTTTTTCTTGTGTATTGCTCTATGTTTGAAAGCTGAAGCCATTATAAAGTTGAAAATCTTGATGGTATAATGTAAAATGATAATATACTTTATTTTACATGTGAAGAATAAGACACATCTTGTCGTCATGACAAGACAAATCGATGCGTTTCTATTTGTCATAGATTTGAATCCTCGAATCGCCCTCTTGAAATAACTCTCACAAAGATTTGAGTAATTCCTTCCAGAGTATATAGACTTCGGCAGATCATTTAATATGCCAGAACAGTTACAAATTTAGGTACTTCCTGGATTAACAACAATTAGACTACAAAACAACTGCATTCATATAGTTTATTTATTCTATAACATACAAGTCATGGCATGATGTCATTTTGTCCTTAAATTTCCTGCATACACAAAATACGTACACATGCATATGCGCACACACATGCGTAACTGCTTTGGATTTGCAGCTATTTTTATATAGTTTTATATTTATATTTTTTACAGATGCTTGCAGAAATCGACGGTCTAAGTGAATCATCACAGGTGCTTTCATTGTTTCTCTTTGTGGGTTTTCTTGAATTTTCAATCGGTTAATATTGTTGCATTTGTTCCCATAATATCAGGATCTGTTTATTATAGGCGCAAGCAATAGACCTGATCTTATTGACCCAGCACTACTTCGACCTGGTCGCTTTGACAAGCTTTTATATGTTGGTGTAAATGCTGATGCTACTTACAGGGAAAGGTTGATTCTTTTTGCGTATAGTTTATTTTGTTCTTGTAACATATCATCTAAAACTTATATTGGTGCAGAGTTCTTGCAGCGCTCACTAGAAAGTTCAAACTGCATGAAAGTGTCTCTCTACTCTCCATAGCTAAGAAATGCCCATCAAATTTTACTGGTGCTGATATGTACGCTTTATGCGCTGATGCTTGGTTTCATGCTGCAAAACGCACGGTATATCACCACCTTACAAATTATCCTTTTCCAAGATAGATATTACTTTTATTGACAGTCTTGGTTAGCTAATTCCTTGTAAGAAATTACGTTATCACGTTTTGCATCTAATTATATTCTCACATACTGTATATTTTTCAGTATACCCATATTGTAAACTTTGTTATTCATAAAATACCCTTTATATAAATAGCCCTTGTTGGGTAAATAACTATTAAAAACTGTTGGGTAGCGCGTAAAACTTCATTGCAAGATGTTTCCATTGTTGTGGACAAAGTAACTTTCCGTCTGCTTTATATTTACCCATACCAAGGTCTGAAAACTTGGTTTTTGTATGATTTTGTCATTCAGGGGAGAGATTTTGTGACTGAAACCTCGGGCGAAACAAACTCCTATAGTGTGTTGAATTTTCGGATTGCATCCATTGAAACTTAGATGAATGGAATTTTCGGATTCTGAGCAGAACTTTAAACCTTGTACTAACACCAATCAATCAAAGTTAATATATGGTTTAGAAAAAAATTGTGCTGAAACATTGGGAAGGTATAAAGTTTGTTCACAGTTATATACTGCATCGTTTGTGTGTGCATACATATGTATGTAGGTACACACACACACAACACCCCCCCCCCCCCCCATTATACACACAATGTTGAAATCAGAGGTGGGCTCACCAGGGCTGTAACCCACCCCAGATCCAAGGTTATGTACACTAGATAGGAAACTAAAGCGAGATGTGATGAGGAAAAAATGAAGATATTAAATGAAAAAAAATGGAAAGAATATTTGAATAGTTGCCATATAAATAGTTATCAAGCTCAATTTTAGACTTATGATATTATTACAGAAATACAGAGAACTTCATGAAAATAAAAAAGTTTAATGTATTGCACATTTAACTATAGTAGATATCACATATTTATACTGTGAAATTCCCTTTCTAAAACCTTATTTGAGTTTTGTGTTGACGCTCGTTTTATAATAGATGGTAATTTTTATTTTTTTTCCTTTTTGATCGAGTCTGATTTGTAAGCCTCAGAGAAAGATGGTTTTCTCCTCTTTGTCTAGCTTGGACCATACTCCTTTTCTCCTTGCAGAGTGCTCATAAAGGAGCTGATAAGGTTTTCGAGAGGGCAAGAATCTTTGATATATATATATATCTATATATGTATGTATGTATGTGTGTATATATATATGTGCGTGTGTGTGTATACATATGCATACATATACGTACGTACGTACATATATATAATTAATCAATTAATTTATTTATGCACGTAAATAGTTTAGACAGTGAATTAATAACAAATCTATCTCATGGAAAAACACAAACTTGAGTCATTCTCACATCTGTACATGGTAGCAGCAAATTCACCTAGTTTACTTAACTATACATATGTCGAAATTTTTTATAGTTTTTTAAAAGTGTGTGTATGTTGCATTTCAAAAGCAAAGGTCAAACAGACAACATTAATGCACAAACATTGACGACTTCAAAAATATTTCTTCGGATTAATATGGATTCTGTAAGCAACTTTTTTGTTATATAATCTACAAGCGGTATTCATTAAGTTATACATTGGTGTTTCTAAAAAAGAAGATAAGATAAGGAAGAGGCCTTTTAAGAAAAGCAAAAACAATTTTGCTTTTGATTGCTAGAGCTGCCCTTTATGTTTCTGTTTAGTTTTATTTACCTATTAATTTGTGGTGTGAATAAAACAGTTATAAATATAAGGTAACAAGAAAATTATTGCTTTCATTTGAATACATTTTATCATATGAACCAAAAAAAATTCTTGCAAAAATTGCTTCGAATTAGCACATCATTTCGTTAATTTGTGGTTCCACCCACACGTGCGCACACACATAAAAATAGCTTTTTGCTCAATGGTAATCTTGAAATGTAATCATCCCTTTTGATTTGGTTCATTATTTTTGGATTTTAGGAGTGGTCTGGTGGTTGCACATCAAGTTATAAACATGGTTTGAGGTTCCGTCCGGAACCACGAGATTCGGACCAACTCGTATCGGTTTCGGTCGGTGACGGGACGGGATTAGGGCAAAATCCCGTCCCGTTCAAACAATCAAAGAAAAATCGAAAAAAATAAATTCACACACGATTGTTAAATCAGAAGAAGAATAGGAGAGCGATAATCAAAAAGCAAAAATTCACACTCAGAATCAACAATCGAAAAAGCAAAAAAAAAAGAAAAATAAAAAAGAAGTAAACCTTTGCTGTTCGCCGAAAATCGAGCAAGCTTCGACGTCGCGGAGGTACTTCGACATCGCAAGAGGAAAATCGAGTATACGTTCGCAATCGCAGGCGAATTTTGAATTTTTATCAATTTTGCTTTCCGCCTTTCATTCTTTGTTGTTTGCCTTTTTTCTTCTTTTTTTTCGTCTCTGAGTCGACGTGGTTTTGTAAATGAGGTTTTTTTTGTTTCTAAGTCGACGCGGTTTTCTAAGTGAGGGTTGAAGAGAAAGTGGGCCGATTGAAATAGAGGGTGGACTTGGTCTTTGAAATGAATTAATTTTATTTAACCAGGGCAGAATGTAATTAGATAAGTTGAGCTGGGCTATTTTATTCATTTAATTTAGTTTAGAGTATTAGTGAAATTCTAATTCTAAAAATTTGTTTGATTTAGTGTAAATATATTGGGTTAGGGTATTTTATATTATTATTTACATTGACCATTACTAAATTTTCATTAACAAACCATTGAAAACCGTAATCGGGACTGAAATTGAAACCAAAAACGAAATTTCCGAAATCGTCCAAAACTAAGAAAATTTCGTATGAACGAAACCGAGACCGAAACCTAGTTCTCGAACCTTGGTTATAAATAGAAATGTGCAGAGTTTGAACCATAGGGACGTAAAACACTCAAACCCGCCTTTTGGCAAGGCCGCGGACAGACGGATTTAACTTAAACAACTTCACAACTATCGAGACTAAAGTATGATGGATTCGGTTTAAAATGATGAAGTTCACTTGGATATGCCGTTGGGAAAAGGAGTGGAGAAATTGCATGGCTCGGCCTAGGCAGTTTGGCAGATGTCGCTCGGCATTGGGATGGTTCGGCGTTGGAGGCTGCTTGGCATTGGGATGGTTCGGCGTTGGAGGCTGCTCGGCATTAGAAGGATCGTTCGGCATTGGAAGAACGTTCGACATAGAAGGATCGATCGGCACTGGACGAACGTTCGGCATTAGAAGGATCGTTCGGCACTGGACGAGCGTTCGGCATAGAGGGATCGTTCGGCACTGGACGAGCGTTCGGCATAGGTGGATCGTTCGGCACTGGACGAGCGTTCGGCATAGGTGGATTGTTCGGCATTGGACGAGCGTTCGGCATAGGTGGATCGTTCGGCATTAGAGGAGCGTTCGGCATAGGTGGATCGTTCGGCATTAGATGAGCATTCGGCATAGATGGACCGTTCGACATTTGGGTGTTCGGCATTTGTATGTTCGGCATTTGTATGTTTGGCATTTGAGTTGTTCGGCACTCCATGGTGGATCGGCATACTTCCGCTCGTTCGACATACCTCCCTTGGTTCAGCATGCCAACTGCTCAGGGTCACTCGGCATAACGAAGTGGGGATCGGCTATGGCCACGTTGGGCCCAAACTACTCAGGAAGTCCAACAACCTGCTTTTGCCTATAAATACAGCATGAGGGTCTCCAAATGAGGGATCTTCTTTCCGCTCTCTTACTTTCTCTTTTCTAAGGCTAAAACAACTCTGCCATTTTGTAACTGTAATCGATTATTACAGCAATAAAAAACAAACTTCTGGAGTGGACGTAGGCCGGAGTTAGCCGAACCACTATAAAATCTGTTGTTCTTTACTGCTTTCATTTCAGTTTTAACTGTTCTTCACATTATTACTCTCTACATACATTCTATCTCTGAGCTGTGACTGATATTTGGTGCTTTCATTTGGATTTGGGGGTTAGTGACCAATTTTGGCGCTAACACTTTGGTGCTTTCACTGAGAATTGAAACACTCAGGAATTTTGGAGTTAGGAACTTGGATCTTAGAAAGCAATGGCAAGACCACCAACGAGGAAGCAAGCAGTGGAAAGGAGCAATCAGGAAGGAGGTCAAGCGGCATCTTCTGGAGCTGGAGAGGGTCATGCATCCATCTACATAACTCGGGACGAGATGCAAGTGATGATGAATTCTATGCAAGAGCAGATGATGAAACGACAAGAGGAGATGATGCAGGCTCTTCTTAGGCAATTTGGACAACCAGGAACTGCAGTTGCTCAAGATCGTGGAGCTGGACCAGAGGAATTCAACCAGCGGACAGATGGAGTGAATCAGCAGGGGGCAGCTCCCAATCAACAAACAGTTAACAATCTAGATGGACCTAGACTCGGGGGCACACCACCAGGTGATGCTGGACCAGTTCATGGAGGGATACCGGATAACGCTACGCGGCCTGGCATCGATAGGAATATAGGAGTACGTGATGAAGAACATGTGCCAGAATTTCCTCGGGGACTTGGGGGTAGTCTGGATTGGTTGGAAACACTAGATTGGCTGACATTATCAGGCGGACTATTCGCGGAGGTCTGACAAACAGGGATTCAGAGGGAGTTAACAAAAGTCCGTTTACCAGGAACATCAGGACAGCTAGGAATCCATCCGATTTCAAACTACCCACTCTGGAAGTATACAACGGGAAGACGGATCCCACCGATCACTTGATGAGGTACACTAGGCATATGGAAGTGTTGGGGGCAACGGAGGAGGTTATGGCCCGATGTTTTCCCCTGTACTTGACTGAAATTGCTGCTATGTGGTTTAGACAGCTGGAGGATGAATCCATTGGAACATGGACAGAACTGGTGGACAAGTTCTTAAGTCAGTTTCGAGTTCACATAAAAAAGCCAAAGAACGTGATGACGCTAACGTCAGTCAAACATGGGGAAGATGAATTGCTCAGGACATTCTTAACTCGATTTAATGCAGCAGTCGCTTCGGTGGATCGGCCAGATCCATCAATGGTTCTGATGTCTGCGGTATCAAGAGTCAGAGATAACTCGGATTTCAAAGTATCACTGGTACGGGACCCACCGTTGGATCTTGGGGAATTCTTTCATGAAGCTGAAAGATTTCTTCGACAAGAGGATGCATGTTTGGATGTGAGGTCAAAGGAAGTAAACATGACTAAGGATGGGGGACTACTCGGCGAAAGCTCAGGTGGGGGCAAGGATAAAGGGAAAAGGAAGCGCTGGGGAGAACCAAAGTTCTCCACTTACACAGGATTGAACGCAACATTGGAGCGGATTTTCTTAGATACTCGAGATCGCCTTCCCTATCGAAGGCCACCGAGGAGGGAACCCACAGAACGTGAAAGGGCATCGGGAAGACACTGTCTCTTTCATGACCTGGACGGGCATGATACTAACAGCTGCCGACATCTAAAGGATATAATCGAGGAGCATATAAGGAATGGTCAGTTGCGACAGTATGTCGGAACTCGGAATGCGGCGGTGGAACAGGAGCAGCCACCGCCTACCTTGAACGACGAGGGCATGAGGCCCAGGAATGGTGGTCGATTGGTCATCAACTAATTTTAATGGTTTGGAATAAGTAACAAACTCCGGGCAAACGGTTAAATCACTTACTCATGTACGGGGTCGGAGATAACCCTCAGGCATGCTCTGAGATGATGACTTACCGAGACGCCCTGGTTTGTGAAATTTGTTTTTTCCTTTGACTTGGACATTTGCTTTTTCTGGTTTGGTTTTGGAGTTTGGTTTGAACTCCCTGTTTTGCTCGTTTTCTGGTTTGGATTCAGGTTTGGATGTTTATTTTTTGGTTTGGATTTCTGGTTTTCTGTTTGGATTTGGATTTCGGATTGGATTTTGATTGGATTTTCTTTGGATTTTGGCTAAAAGGTCGTCGAGTATGGACTATGCTCGGCAAGGGTCTGAAGAGATCAGGATTCGGCCTAGGACTTAGGTCATATATTATCGTTACTATTTTAGGACGTCGAGTATGGACTATGCTCGGCAAGGGCCCGGAGTGATCAGGATTCGGCTTAGGACTTAAGCCACGGCATTATTCGACGTTCAGGGACACTGAACCACGAACACCATGGAATTACTTAACGTAGGTCGTCAAGTGTGGATTGCGTTTGGCAAGAACCCAGAGAGGTTACGGATTTGGATATTGGCTATGAATAGCTAAGGATTCGGACAAGGATCTAGAGCGGTTCCGGATTTGGATATCGACCCGGAGAAGTCACGGATATGGTTATAGGTTATTGGATATGGATGGATTGGAACTCGGTAGTCGGGTTCAGATGGATGTGGAATTGGATAAGGACTTGGTTACTGGATAAGAATCAGACATCGACTCGAAACAGTCGCGGAAATGGATCAGGATATGGCCGTGGCACTCAGATAAGATGGCTTGGTAATGGATTGGATTATGAATCGGAAAGTATGGATGTGGATAACATACATACTTGGAATATTGGACTTGAGGCTATTCAAAACACACCTTTCACAACAAGGCATGTTTTGGGGGGCAAGTGTTAACCTGCCTTTTGGCAAGGCCGCAGACAGACGGATTTAACTTAAACAACTTCACAACTATCGAGACTAAAGTATGATGGATTCGGTTTAAAATGATGAAGTTCACTTGGATATGCCGTTGGAAAAAGGAGTGGAGAAATTGCATGGCTCGGCCTAGGCAGTTTGGCAGATGTCGCTCGGCATTGGGATGGTTCGGCGTTGGAGGCTGCTCGGCATTGGGATGGTTCGGCGTTGGAGGCTGCTCGGCATTAGAAGGATCGTTCGGCATTGGAAGAACGTTCGGCATAGAAGGATCGATCGACACTGGACGAACGTTCGGCATTAGAAGGATCGTTCGGCACTGGACGAGCGTTCGGCATAGAGGGATCGTTCGGCACTGGACGAGCGTTCGGCATAGAGGGATCGTTCGGCATTGGACGAGCGTTCGGCATAGGTGGATCGTTCGGCATTAAAGGAGCGTTCGACATAGGTGGATCGTTCGGCATTAGATGAGCATTCGGCATAGATGGACCGTTCGACATTTGGGTGTTCGGCATTTGTATGTTCGGCATTTGAGTTGTTCGGCACTCCATGGTGGATCGGCATACTTCCGCTCGTTCGGCATACCTCCCTTGGTTCAGCATGCCAACTGCTCAGGGTCACTCGGCATAATGAAGTGGGGATCGGCTATGGCCACGTTGGGCCCAAACTACTCAGGAAGCCCAACAACCTGCTTTTGCCTATAAATACAGCATGAGGGTCTCCAAATGAGGGATCTTCTTTCTGCTCTCTTACTTTCTCTTTTCTAAGGCTAAGACAACTCTGTCATTTTGTAACTGTAATCGATTATTACAGCAATAAAAAACAAACTTCTGGAGTGGACGTAGGCCGGAGTTAGCCGAACCACTATAAAATCTGTTGTTCTTTACTGCTTTCATTTCAGTTTTAACTGTTCTTCACATTATTACTCTCTACATACATTCTATCTCTGAGCTGTGACTGGTATTTGGTGCTTTCATCTGGATTTGGGGGTTAGTGACCAATTTTGGCGCTAACAACTCATTGCTAATTATCTGGATGTATTGTGCAGCAAATATCTATCCTTTTAGGTTCATTTGTCTGGTCTTCCACTAAAAAATATGAATAACAACAAATCAAGTAGCCAACATCAATAACTATTATTGCAGAGGCTAGATTGAAGTGCAAAAGACGTGTTACTTGTAGCACCCAAGGTAGTTCCGGTTGTTGGTGATGAGTAAAATTTTTGCTCTCTTTAAAAAGAATATTTTAAAGATAATTACTTTTTTCCTTGAATACTAACTTCTAGTCGATGTCGATGTGGTAAACATTATGATAGTTTTAACATATCAATATATTCGATAAAATCAATTTCTTCGGTTTCTGAAAGCAAACTCTTGAATTATTATGTCAATATATATATATATATATATATATATATATATATATATATTAAGTATTTATTTTGAACTGAAAGTCTTCAAATTGAAAATTCATTCTTATACGATTTTAAATTTTACTACCTTTTATAGTATTAGGCACACACAAGCCGATCTTAAAATACTAACTTCCATTCAATATCTTGAGTTTAGCATAACATAAGTAAAAGCAATTCAATGTAACCATGCAAATAATCCAAACCAAAAACAAAACAATGTAATGCAATGACACGGGTGATAAGTCATAAGCAAAGGTTTAATGCAAGCCATAAACAAAGCAAATCAATGACAATTCAAGGAAATTTAAAAAAAGGAGGAAAGAAAGTAAAGCAATGGTGGAGTGACATTTTTAACGGTGCAGTGTTACAGTGGACGTGTTGAATGGCAACTCAAAATTTATTTTATAGTAGGGGATTGCTGATGGAAGTTAGGTTGCTCGTCCCTCCTGGTTGTCAACTTCCTTCCGGCTGTGTTGGTTGTTCTGGTCTCATTCCGTCTTCTGTTCTTGCTTTGTCCCTCGACTTTCTTATTTGCTTGGCAGTCCTCTTGATATCACTCATTTAGTATTCCTATCATATTTTAAGTTGCATATCCTAAATGTTTTACGTGCACGCACACATATACACGTACATGTATAAATATGTGCATGCATACACACACGCGTGCCCACACGTACATATTCTCTCTCACACACATATAATGCTTTTGAGTACATATCCTAAATGTAGGGCGCGCACACACACACACAATAGGAGATATCCATATAGCCTATGCTTTTCATTGTGTTTGAGATCTAACATAGGTAAACTATTGAGATATACCGTTTCATCAGTTGTGTTAAAACGATCTAAAATTTTGTGTATGATCTTGATACCCAATAGATAATATCTATAGAATTTCATTTGTAATTTTTTTTGACATGGAAAGACAGAATAATGATACTGTGTCTATAGATGAATAAAGTAAAATCCGAGGTATATGATGTTGTATTATTTAAAATCACATCCACAAGAAAATGGTCCAACTGAAGTACTGGAATGCATTCACAAATAATGTTTTAAACCAATATTTCAGTTTTAAAAATAAATATTTTATTTCGTACGATTGATTTGAAGGAATTAAAATTTTCAGAACAAGTTCATCTTTTTCATATTCAAAATTCCAGTAATAGTTTAAAAAGTGGAAGAAAATGCGTACAACCAATCCTTTCCTGCGTTCTTATGAACATATATGTCCCTTTATGTGCGTTTACAGTGAAAGGATCAAGATCTTCCTCCCCCTTCCATCCCTTCCATCTTCTTGGTTAAATAATATCAAATCAAAGTGAATTATTGTAGATATGTTCTATCTGTTAGTGTGATCGTCCATGCGAAAGATTAAGAGATTTCAATTTTTTTTCAAAATTACCTTTTTAAGTCGATGGTTAAAATAAACGTCTTTTGGTGGTTCATATTGTTTTGTGATTGAAGAGATTAAAAGTTTTGTGATGAACTAAATTTTTGCATAGATGATCTCGCTAACAAAGAGATCTATATCTAAAAAAAACACTTCGATTTTGTTTTCTTTCACAAAAAGACCGAGGAAGAATGAGAGGATAATTTACAAGGAAAGGATCTTTATCGAGAGGAGAATTTATGAGGGGATCTTGATCCTTTTCCATACAGATGCACACACATTCATATAGAGCATGGATCTTGATCCCCTTGTTTATAAATCTGTTCGAATCATCCTTTTGTCTTTTTGTGCAAGATATTTTTGGATTGAAATGATTGTGTATATATGTTAATAATCATTAGCAATATCATGTGGGTAAAATTTGAAATCATTTCAAAACTTTTAAGTAGTGTGGTTTGAAAATAGAGTTTTGTTTTGTACGTTTTCAACATGTATTTTAAAATGCATGGGAGAAAAGAAGTTGTGTGGAACGATCGGTTTGTTAACATATAAAATAAAAAATATTTGGTTTTTTGTTTTCTGTTTATTGGGGAATATCAAAAACTATCTTCTTTCTTCTTCTCCCTTTTGTTGGAGCTATTTTTCAGCTGCTTCTTCTCTTTTATGTCATTTGGCATACATATTGAAAATGCAAAACACAAAATTGTTTCAAGCCAAACGCAACCTTACGTTCTCAAAATTGCAAGTCAACATGAAGCGTCTAAAATCCTTTTTTTTTAATTGTCGATTTGAAATGCAACTTTGAAGGAGATTTAGAGAGGGGGGGGGGGGGTGTATGGACCAAATATTCTTATTATTTTGCACTCTTTGTGTGCTTAGAAACTTACCGAGCGTCTTTTCTAGGTTTCTCACAATCATGCAGACGCCTCCAATGATGTCGGAGCAGATTCTGTTATAGTTGAACTTGAAGATTTTATTAAGGTGAATTCTAGTCTTCTTACTTTTGGACTTTGGCTAGCATTGCTGAATGTTTTTTTTATCATTTTTGGACATGCTACAATAGCAGTAATAATTCCAGTGTCGTATTTTTGCTGTAAATACGAACTTTCTGATGTATCTTTGCCAAACATATAAGATCACGAATTTGAACTTCAATCCCAAAAAAAAAAACACATATTACACCGAAAATTTGTCCCGATAAAAGGTTCATACTTTTTTTTTTCCCAGTTTAGTATATTCTCAGTGTAAAGGAATCTTCTTATGGAGTATTTATTTTCTCAACTTTTGTTATACTCGGTATTCATTATTCACTATATATGTTTATTTTTTCTTCCAAAAATAATTTTATGCACATGTGGGTTACTAGGGATTCAGATATCTTACTGCTGTCGTGTTTGACTTTTTCAGTCATATAACTTAAATCTTTGTCCAAGGTGTATATTCCACCTATTTATTGTGACTTAATTCTTTATTTAGTTCCCTTGTTTGTGTAGGTTTTGGAAGATCTTTCACCCTCACTTTCTTTGGATGAACTGAAGAAGTACGAACGTTTGAGGGATCAATTCGAAGGAACCTCAAAATGAAATGTTTAGCAGTCAAGTCAATCAGAATTGTTTACATCTTTTTTGTATTCTTAGTTTCTTACAAATAAGTTCACGCATGCCTTCCCTTTGATTAATTATATACAAATGGTTAGATAGTCATACGCACATGGGTGGTTGAATAAATGTTGGGAGACTATAGTATATGCTATGCGTATTATAAAAAATATGGTAATGGACCACCCAAATTCATTTTCTTGTACGTCATATAAATGAAGTCATACTTGTAAGAACTATAAATTAGATAGATATTTGTGTTTGAATTAATCACGTGTGTTTTTAAGCTGGGATTATTTTGTTGAATTTTATTTTGAACACTACAGCGGTTGACTTTTAAATAAGCATGGAGCAGTAAAATCTGTTGCAGCTCTGAAGAGATAGGTTGTCGGATTCATAAATGATTTTTGACATCGATGCATGTCAGTATGATATGTTGAGTTTCAGCAACACGAATTCGGTAGCTTTGCAATAATATCATGCTTTAAAACGGTTAAATTCCATCTTACAAGAAGTATTGTCTGGCTTTGATTGCATCTGAGGTTCAAAATAAGCAAACATGATAATGTCTGCCACATATCTAGTTCTCACAGCCAATGTACATCAGAGTAGAACATATATACATATAGAAACGCAAACATGAGTAACGTACACAGTTGCAAAAGGCACCTCCAATCCTTATGTTATGGGGATGTGATTTGGATGGCACATCACCATTTGACATTTTCATTCATTTGTAATGCTAAAGTCTGATTGTTGTGTTAAAAAAGTACAAAGGGAAAATGAGAATTACAGAATAGCAACGGAGCCCCCCACTCCATGATCCATGCTCGTATTTCACCGGTACGTTATTTTTGCATTCTCTAGCTTTACACATTTTACTCCACATATATAACATAATTATGGTCCCTTTTATTAACTAAATTATTTTAATTAAAGCGAATTTTTATGAACTCTCTCTTTTAAGTTTTATAATGCACAACCGTCCTCTTTTGAAAAATACATCTATTTCTAATTCCAATCAAAATGCAAATACTTGGAATTTCTAAAATTTTATATATTTGCAAAAAATTCGGAATAATAAAGTTTACTTTTAATCATATTAACCTTTGATTGCATAAATATTTGATTTTCAAAAATAAATAAATGTTATCAAAGATAAATTTAAGGGTTGATTTAAAATTTGTTTTTCAGAAGAACTTGTGTTAAGTTTCAAAATAAGGATGGATCCTTATATGCACTTTGTTTAGTTTTTTCCTTTCCAACTTCAACTAAAATGATTTATCTAATATACTTAAAAACAAACGTCCAAGCACGTCATTTTTTTACTGTTAGCATTATAATAAAATATTGTATTTTGATGAAGCTAAACAAAACCTCCCACTTTACCACTACAAGAAAACTACTTACCACTAGAATTTTTTTTACGTTTTCCAAACATGCGTGTGAAACTTATTTTTCGACAACATGCATGAGGTGTTTTCCAACGACACTCCGACGACACACGTGGGGTACTTTTCGATGACATATTTTGAGTATCATTCTGGCATCTAAGATTACATATATATAGTCTGTACATTACAAAAAATGAACAATATTTTGGGTTGTCTATGACATTTTTTGGATGTAATCTTGGTATGTCCTCAAATATGTAATTGTGTGTGTAATGTCATTGAAAACATAGAAACGCCATTCTTCTTGATGTCACCCAAATATGGGAGACTATCTGTACACTACAGGCAAAACGCGGAAAACTTAGTTTTTGATGACATTATTTTCGATGAAGGATTATTTGGATCTTTTGACCAATTTTGCAAGTAAACTTCACCAAATTCGAAATCAATCAATTGTTCTTTCAGAATTGTACTGTACGTTGGTTGTAACAGCAAGATCCAATAATGAAGAACTACAAAATGGGCATAGATCGGGATTAGCCAAACCATCCTAAAATATTGTGTGTTATTTCTCCTTTTCTTATTGCTTTCTTTCACTTTAATTCCATTTTCACCATTTAGGGATGTAAGATCAACCTTTTGGCTAACATTTTTTGGGTGCTTTCATCGAGAATAAAGACCGAGAACTAATCTGTGGTTGCTACTAGGATTTGAATAAAAATCCCCAATGAGTTCTGAAGGAAATGCCTTCAAGAAAGAGTTTAAGTAGACAAGTGATTGAAAATGAACCGTTTGGTTCAGATCATGGAGCAAAAGAAGAGCAAACTTCAGCTCAATCGAAAATTGCAATGAAGTAAGAGATGGATAGAATAATGACAGATGTGGACCAAAAGATGAAGTTATCCCAAATGGCGATTATGGAGGAGATAAAGAAGCAATTTGTTTCAATGATGCAGCCCTTGCAAGGAGAATATCCCGACTAAGATATCACTACAATAGAGGGGATTCTTCATTTGGTCAAGCGATGAAAATTCTGTAGATCGACACAAAGATAGAAGAAAAAAGTTAAAGAAAGGGGCGCTAAAGGCTCCATGATACAAAGGAGATAAGTTGGAGCTAAAGCTCCAACTCGATGATGGGTCGGTACTGACCCATCATTAATCGATATCGATCCATCAGGAGCTCAACAACATGCCGGTGTTGGCTCTAAAAGCGAGGGATATGCCGAGGAAGGTCAGACTACGGGTCTTCGGGATGAAGTTACTGGAAGGAATACAACTGGGAATGGTCAAGAGAGGACACAGTCCGATACGACATCAAAGGAGACCTGAATGAATGGACTCTCTAGAGACAGAGAGACCTATATATTGCAACACCTCGTAATTTGGAATTAGTTATTTAATTAATTAGTTAGTAAATTAATTAGACTCCAAAAATAGAATTTATATAAACGATGAATTTTGACCATGAAACTTGCATCATTAAGTTCATGATAAAATTCTGAGCAACTTTCATATTTGGAGTTTTGCGATCGGAGTCCAAATGAAGAAGTTACGGACGAAAAACGAATTCGAAACAAAAATAAATAAATAAGTAAAATTAACGTTTGTTAATTAATCGTCCGGTCCCACAGGCCGATCTGTCATTGGGACCGGTTGACTACTAGCGGTCAACCGGTGCTCCATAGGTGGTCGATCGGTTGCCTTCAGGCGGCTAGGGTTAGCCTAGGCCAATCGACCCGGATTTAATATATTTCGATCTAACGGTTATGCTTGATTCTAGCACCTATAAATTCAGGCCTAGCTCTCTCTCCTCTTCTCATATTTTTCTAGCGGCAGTAGCAAGCTCTGCCATTTCTTTTTCTCCACTTTCTTTCTAAATTATAAATATAGAATATTTGTATTTATATTCATACAAATTGGAGAAGAATAGAAATCTAATAAAAAAAGAAGAGAAGAGAATCAACTATAAGCGTATTTGAGATAATTTATATATATTTGTATCTATTTTCTCTCTCAATCTCCAAACGCTATTATTAGATCTGTAATTTTAGTGTATGTATATACCGTTTTATAAATATTTCTTGGATTAAAAAGGATTTGGAGATGAATCAAAGATTCTACTTCAGATCTGAAGATTTGGGTCGCTTTTGAAAGATGTGTGAGAAATTTTATAGATTGTAGTAATATGGAAATTATCCAATTTGGTGTTTATTTGATTTTTATATGCCTAACTGGATAATTGTATATGAGTTGTAGGCAACGATTTGAATATAATCTGAATATAATACATATCGTCTACATATTCCTGTTTATAAATTGATTTAGAATTGTTTACAACCTGATCTGGAAATCAGTCTCAAAAATATGAATTTTGAATATTGATTTGAATGAAATTTATTCCAGATCTGAAATAGGTTGTAGAATAATGCTATAAATTTGAATTATTACCCTAATCTTATTGGAACATAAACTTTTCTATATTTGAAATTGTTGAAATTTAGATCCGTTCAATATTTGTAAATTAGTTTGATTTCTTTTCCTTTTAGAAAAATACTACGTTTGATTTAACAAGGAATATATGCAAATAGAAAGATAAAGAGATGTGTAAAGTATGAATTCATTTTATTTTACACTGTCTATTTCAATAATAAAAAGAAATGATTATTCCTTATAATTTCAAACAATGTAATATTTTAAAGTTAAATCTTTTGTTTTAGGCTAATTTATGGAAATTATAGCGGATAATCTTTTTAGATATGATTTCAATGATTGAACATGGAAAAGAATATTCTAATGAAGATATATAACTAGAATATATTTGATAAAAGTAGGTATTTGTACGTAACTTACTGCGCTTATAATAATAAAACTTAGCTAATAACTACGCTTGCACGTAATATTCATTTTTAGGATAATTAATTAATGAGAAAGGAATTTAAAAGGTTATAACTCCAATAAATGGAGAATAAATGACAATAAATATGAGAGTTGTAATAATTTGATAGGGTAAATGGATTAATGAGACCGATAAATAAAGAAGTTGAATTAATAACAATGGATTAGTTAAAAAGGCTACTAATTTGAAACTAGTAATCATACATAAATATCTTAGGAATTGTCGGTTAGGATTTTATGGACAAACTGACATTTATGAGCATTAAAAGAGGATTTATGGATAGATAAGCATTTAGGGTAAATCTTATTGCCTTAAATGAAAAGGTAATTTGTAAGCTAAGTCTAATGTCTACCTAAGATGATATAAGTAAAGAATTAGGATGGTTAATTGGACTTAGTAATTTAGTGATGCGAGGTCAGTAGAGTCACTCGACAGAAGACTGCCTTTCACTATGAGGCTACCAACAGTCGGATGCACGTACTACTGATGTAAGATATCACTAATCCTACGACCCATGATGACGTGAGAGATTGAGCCTGCTTTCTTAATTGGAAAGTTTTAGATGGTCCAAATTTGGAATTAGGAGTAGTGAGGGATATATCCATAGGGGTTCGCTTTTGGTTTAAGGTATTAAGTAGTTGTAGGGTCTGCCTCTCTACTAAAAGGAAGTATTAAGTAATTTAGTGAGATTCCAAATAAATAAGGATGTCTCTAAAAGGGTTAACTTCATTGTTGAGGTATTAAGTGGCTGTAGGGCCCGCCTCCCTATCGAAAAAAGTAACCTAATGAGATTCCATATTTATAATTAAGAGTGATAGTGG
Organism: Allium fistulosum; assembly: GCA_030737815.1. NCBI lineage: Eukaryota > Viridiplantae > Streptophyta > Magnoliopsida > Asparagales > Amaryllidaceae > Allium > Allium fistulosum. Next base: position 1,131,976,267 of record CM060901.1, read on the forward strand.
ATATCTCGGGAAGTGTTCGCTTTGGGTTTGAGGTATTAAGTGGCTGTAGGGTCCACCTCTCTCCTAAAAAGAAGTATTAAGTAACCTAGTGAGATTCTAAGCGATGTCAGCTAGATAGTACCAGTGAGGATTCCGCCTTAGGCTTAGGTATTAAATGACAAAAGCCTACCTATAAATAGGTGTTAAATGGTCAAGGGTCTGCCTAGTCCTTATTAATTTAATGTATGTTTATACCCTTTTATACATATTTCTTGGATTAAAAAGGATTTGGAGATGAATCAAAGGTTCTACTTCAGATCTGGAGATTCGGATCGCTTTTGAAAGGTGTGTGAGAAATTTTATAGATTGTTATAATGGAAATTATCTCATTTGGTGTTTATTTGATTTTTTTATGCCTAACTAGATAATTGTATACGAGTTGTAGGCAACAATTTGAATATAATCCGAATATAATAAATATCGTCTACATATTCCTGTTTATAAATTGATTTAGAATTATTTACAACCTGATCTGGAAATTAGTCCCAAAAGTATGAATTTAGAATATTGATTTGAAAGAAATTTATTCCAGATCTGAAATAGGTTGTAGAATAATGTTATAAATTTGGATTATTATCCTAATCTTGTTGGAATGTAAACTTTTATATGTTTGGAATTGTTGAAATTTAGATCCGTTCAATATTTGTAAATTAGTTTGATTTCTTTTCCTTTTAGAAAAATACTACGTTTGATTTAACAAGGAATATATGCAAATAGAAAGAGAAAGAGGTGTGTAAAGTATGTATTCATTGTAGTTTACACTGTCTATTTCAGTAATAAAAGAAATTATTATTCCTTGTAATTTCAAACAATGTAATCTTTTAAAGTTAAATATTTTGTTTTGGGCTAATTTATGGAAATTATAGCGGATAATCTTTTTAGATATGATTCTAATAATTGAACATGGAAAAGAATATTCTAGTGAAGATATATAACTAGAATATATTTGATAAAAGTAGGTATTTGTACGTAACTTTCCACGCTTATAATGATAAAACTTAGCTAATAACGACCCTTGCATGTAATATTCGCTTTTAAGATAATTAATTAGTGGGAAAGGAATTCAAAAGGTTATAACTCCAATAAATGAGGAATAAATGACAATAAATATGGGAGTTGCAATAATTTGATAAGGTAAATGGAGTAATGAGACTGATAAATAAAAAAGTTGAATTAATAACTATGGAATAGTTAAAAAAGTTACTGATTTAAAATTAGTAATCATACATAAATGTCTTAGGAATTGTATTTTAGGATTTTATGGACAAATTGACATTTATGATCATTAAAAGGGGATTTATGGGTAGATAAGCTGCAACGACCCAGAATTTCAGTCATTTGAATTTAGAATATTTAATTGATTTTTAATATTGAAAAGTTATTTTTATATGTTAAATAACCTGAGTTTCAAATATAACGATTTATTTGATCATTAAATTATTGAATTTAATATTTGAAATTGTTAAAATAATTGAATCTTGAATTTAATATGAAGGAAATGATTTCGTAAGTTGATTTAAAGTCTATTTGAATAAGAAGGAAGATAGTAAAATTTTAAATTTGATTTAAACGTGATTTAATTGGTTTTAGAAATTGCTCGTTTTAATTAACGTGTAAAAATAGTTTTTGGGGCACTATCTCGGATTTCGACGAAACGAGTTTCATCGGATCCGTAATAGTATATTATGGTATGCCGTCGAATTTCGTGGCGACCGGGCGTACCGTTGGTAGTGCGAGTTCAAAACGCGTAGAAATTAATTAAAGAAATTTAAATTAATATAATTTGATTTGGAAAGCTATCTTCTGTATATGATGGAATTAGCTTCTGATATATATTCCATTGTGTTCGGAATAAGGGTATAACATATAGAACGCCAGGCGGCACGCTTTCTTTGGAGTTTGAAATTTTCACGGGTGAATAGTACTTTGGAAAAGTTTTTATAAATAGCCCTCAACTTTCATCCATTTGCAAACCCTAAATTTACAGCCGCCATTAAACTAAACAATCCAATGGCCATCATCGATCGGAGCCTCTAGGGCCGAATTAGCCTTCGACTTCAACTAGAGACTTGTAGAACACGACGATACGAGCTTAACTAACGGTTGGATCATCGAATCGATGACCGAGAGGGCGACAAAACTCATGCAGCCGCGAGCAGCTATATGGGTTTCTCACTTCGATTCGCACGCGCGCGCGATGGTTCAGGGAATGGCGTGGCAGGTGGAGGGCGAGCGTGAGGCGGCGCCCTGGTGCAAGTCGCGACGATTGACGATGAAATTAAGAAAAAAAAAGAACGAAGCGGCCTGGAAGTCGCGTACGCGCGCGGCGGAGGAGGGCATGGTTGGCGTGCATGGGGGGGGGGGCGCGACGGCGGGTCAGGTCGACGGCGGCTTGGCGATGGTGGTTGGTGGCGCGTTCGTTCGCAAGTTTAAAAAAAACAAAAAAACGAAGCGTGGTGCCTGGAAACGAGGAGGGAAGAAAGGATAGGGCTGTAAATTTTGTACGAGTGTCCGATGTCCGTTCGTGTCCGTAACCGAAATACGTCCGTCCGAATCCGTTCGATTTTCATTTAGGACACGAGCTAGGACAAAAAAATTTGTACGAGAAAAAATATTGTCCGGTCCGAGTTCGTTCGAATTCGTCAGAATTTCTTATAGTTCAGTATATCTGATGGAAATTCTATTAAACAACATAAAATTTGATGTAAATAACATTGTCCATCCGTGTCCGTTCGGGTCCGTGTCCGAAAAATGTATGTACGAGTCTGTCCGATTTCTTTTGGGACACGAGCTAGGACAACAAAATTTGTACGAACATAAATCTCGTCCGGTCCATGTCCGGTCCGATTTTATTTAGGACATAAACTGAACACACCTCCGTCCGGTCCGGTCCGACCGATTTACACCCCTAAGAAAGGAGCAGGTGAGAGAAGGTTAACGTTTAAAACTTATTTTTAATTTTTGTTAATTATAATTTAATTATATTCGAATTTTAATTAATTCATAACTTGTTTGTACGAGATCCGTTTCAAGCGCAACAAGTTGCGTTGCGTTGGTATTAGCGAGCACTACGCTATGGAGTTGGACTGGACGAAATCGGAGCTAGTTGGAATTTTGAGTTAAAATTGGGCGTTCGTTCAATTTTAATTTAAAACGAAATGTTTTGACGACTATTAAACTAAAAGTGAGTTAATCTCACCTTTTTTGTTAACCAGAAATATTTTTAGTCGATAAAAATTATCTATTGGATGTTTGGATATTTATTATTGATAGTTCTTGACTTTTTGGATAATGTAGTAATTATAATTAGTTGGATTGGATATATTCCCGCTTATTGGAGCGGATGAGACCCTATTACGTTCCCATGTAAGAGTGGATGACTCTTTGTATACGAATCCCGCCTCGAAGTGGTTGATTTATATTTTTATGATTATATACTGTATGTGATGCAAGGGGACATGTTGGAGGGATCCAACGGGATTCCTCACACTATTGATTTTATTTTCATATATATGTTGATATATGATTTGTTGAATGCCATATTGATGACATGGATATGATTTTGCTTAATTAGCGCTTTAGTAGCACCAAGCCTCATTTTTGGTATTTTAAAATACTATAAAATAGTGATTTGATTTAAAGGGATTTCAAAGCGATTTTGGAAATTATATATGTTTTAAATAATTAGTCTTGAATTATTTGAAGGAGTAATTTATTTAAAAATCAAAGGTATGATTTTTGGATACTATAAATCGATAGATTTATAAAATATTTCAAATAGAGATTTTCGAACTATTCTTTTATAATAAAGGGATACAGTTAAAAGAAAATTAGAAATAATTTTACATTAATATTTATTAACCATTTTAGACAAAATAATATATATATATATATATATATATGTGTGTGTGTGTGTGTGTACATATATGAAAGATTAATTACTAATGTGAGATTCTGTAAATGTAATAATTTATAAAAGTAATATTTCACAAATGAAGTGAAGATTCGTAGAATCGTATTTTGTTAATAAAAGTATGGATTTATAAATGGGGTTTATAAATTAAAGGAAACTATTATCGTTTAATAAATTGAAGAATAAATCAAACGGTGGATTTATTATAAGATTCAAAATGATATTTTAGAAATAGTTGACTCTATTTTGAAAATTGAAGGCGATGAAAAATTGGGAATGTTCAACGATATTTTATAAATAGAAAGGGATTTATAAAAGGAATTTATTCATATGGAAGTAACGTTAAACGGATGGTGATTGATGTTTTAATTGAGATTTATGAATAAATTAGATTCATAAAGAAAATAAAGTTATAAATGGAAGTCATAAATAAATGGGTTTTATGAAAGGAAGTTTTTATAAAATGGGAAGAGATTCTTAAATATAGTTTTATAAATATGGAAATGACTGGGTTGAAGATTTAAGAATGGATATTTATCAAGGAAATATATTATGTTATAAAGTTGGTTATCCATGTTAATATTTCTTAAAGTTGTTTTATAAATATTTAAATAATTTTGAAGGTTAATTATTCAAATTATTAATATGGTTTGAAATTAATAATAATGATTATTAATAATATTTTGGAAATTTATTATTATTATTTATATGGTAAAGATTTAGCGATTGTTTTATCCATAATTTTTTGAATTATTAATTTTTTTAAGAGGTTAAAAGTTAATGATAATTATTTATTTATGATGTTTTCGAGATTCATATGTAGAGTTTAGTGAACGGACTTGGATTTTTCTATGAGGAGCTTATAAAATGGTTTGCAGAGTTAAAGGAAGATTATTTACAAGATAAAGAGGGTTATAAATAGATGGATATTTATAAACGAATTTTAGAAATGGGTTTATAGATTTATAATAAGAGTTTTATAAATAATTGCATGGTTTTATAAAGGGTTTATAAATGACTTAGGAAATAATTTATAAATGGTTTATAAAGGATTTTAGAAATTTAAAATGGATTTTATAAATGATTTTAGAATTTGGAATAAGAGAGATCTTCCTTAGTGTTTGGTAACTATACTTATATTGTTAAGGTAAGTATATGGATATTTTCCACGTATTGAAAATAGAAGAGTGTGAATATATCTTTGTAAAAGTATTTTGATACAAGCATTTACAAGATGGTTTTAATTAACGAAAAGATTAATTAAGGAGGCTTAGCGTTGCTTTGTGCTTAAACAAATGTTGGTTTTTCCTACGGAATCAAATCCCTGATTGAATGTTTATTATTCGACAGTTAAATAACCGACTATCGGAATTTGGACCCAAATGTAGCTTTGGAAATATCTAGGAGAAACACGTGAGTTATATGGCACAGTCATCTCCGATGATGTTGTACTGTGCGTGTAAATCTCGTTTCGTTCTTCTAGGACAATGATAAGGAAATCCGTCCACTAATGGTTAGGAGGTGATCTCCAACCTTATCTTTGACTGTTTATTTCCTAAAGAACCAGGGTTGAGTTTATCGGAAATTGTCGAATATTGTTTCGAAGAGACCGGGATCAGATATGTTATTCGAAAACCACTTTGATCCAACTTAAGCGTTAGAAGTGAAGACATCTTGAAGATGATGGAATTGGAGACGGAGATCTCAATCATTTCGTTCTGTCCCAGAACAAACTTGTATGGATGAATGCTGATATTGCATTGTTGCCTGGAGGGTAGTGTCAGCATTCCAAGTGGGAAGTGCTATATAAATGGTAAGAGCGTGGCCACTTCGAGCCTCACACTCGGGAAATGAATAGAGCAGGGACATGCGGTAGGGCTAAGTGGGTCGCACCCAAGTAGGGTATGATCATCCCAAATCTAGAGCGATATTCATGTATGCTTCGGGATCCCATTGTGTGGTTGTTGATTGCAACCAAGGAATAATCATATTTGGTGCTACTCGGGAAGGGTGCAGTTCCGATCCTGAGTAGCAGAGGTGCAACGTGTTGTAGCCTCCCGTACATTTGATCTAGGGGTGTACGGATTCGGTGGGTAGACCCTTACCCTTTCATAGTTGGAATCCATTATAATCCAATATAAGCCTTCGGTTTTGGTTGTAGAACCTAGTATGTTGGAATTTAATTAATGTAACAATTTCGGCTATGATTAATAAGTACTTGTATATTAGACACTATTATAATATCAGAGGATTTCATATGAAATGTTTTGGTTATCGTAAGGTAAAAACCCGTCCGTGTTAATGTGCGGAGTGGTCTTACAAGATACCTTTGATTTTTTGAAAGGTTTCAATAACTTTAAAAGTTCTGTTGGGTGTGTTTTCTCACGCTGGTTTTCCAGATTGACTTGGATGTTATTTTATTATAATGCTCGAGTCAGACCGAGCATATGTACAGATTGTTTTGGATGCATTAGAGCTTAGGAGACAAGTGGGAGGTCTTCAAGGCGTATACATGTATATGTTTATTTTCCTCTTGATTTGAAGCTCACGTTTGGAAAAAAAAGTTTTGTGTTTCGGTTATTTTGACTCTTAAATTATTTTTAGAGTGTTTGTTCAAAATTTGATTTCAAGGGAAAATGTGCATCTAAATATTTTGGGAACTTATTTTGACGTACGAATTAGAAAAGTGAGAAAGATTTTTATGAAATCTTTGATTTTGAAGGTCACATGTTAGGCGTAGGGAAGGAAAATAAAGTCAGAATTTGCAAATTTAGCGGTGCATTAGGATCGATGATGCGATAAATGCAAGCGATTACAAGGAAAGCTGTTTTAGCCTTGGAATTTCTATTTCCATACCTTGTTGACGACGCGCGTGAGTCTATTTTTAAACTAAATTTCATTTTAGAGCTTGAAAATAAACCTCCTTATGCGTTTTGTGTGTGGAAAATTTAGAGTAAATCCGGGGCAGAGAGGAAATTTCCACCGTACTTCGGAAATAGGAAGATTATAGTATGGAAAGAATGTTAAATTCTTCATCTAAATTCTTTTTTTGGGCATAGGAGTAAAGTTTAGGAAGCGATTTTTCGATGTGTTAGATTATTGGATGGTAGGAAGTGGATGCAAAATTGGTTGCTTCATACTTCTACTCGTAGGAGAATGGGGTTTTAGGTTAAAAGATTTTTCAGAAAGCTGCATACATGTAGAACTGCCAGTAAATATAGGTTGTTTGCATCATGTTTCCAAAAATGTTTTCAAAAGAAATGCACTCATATAGGAGGATCCGATTTAGAATCATTCTGCATACATATTTTCTATGTGGTGATACAGTAATATACTATGCACTTGTGCATGTTTGGTTACAAAAAAAGTTGGTTGTACACTCATTGGTTGTGTAGTTTAGAATAATTAAGAGCCAAAACAATGACTCAGTCATTGGTGAAATTTTGAGGACGAAATTCTTTTTAAGTGGGTAAGAATGTAACATCCTGTAACAACCCTGTATTTTACAATTATTTTTAAATTGATTTTTCCAGATTTAAAAGCTTTATTAATGAAAAGAATAAATTTTGTTATTGTAAATATAAAAACTTTGATTTTGTATGTGGATTTGAATTCCAAATATGACTAAATTTAATATTTCCAGAAAATGTGAATTTTAGTCAAATAGTCAAACTTCGACTTTTAACTTAAAAATTTAAAAGTTTGAAATTTATGAATTTTATCTTTTATTATAAAAATAGATTTAATAACTTGAATACTGCTTTTCGTTTCGTTGAAAACGGATTTAAATTGCAAAAGTTATACTGTTTTCAATATTGTGTGTATATTGGGTTATTCAACAATATTCTTTATTTTAAAATTATATAAATGACATTTTTATTTGATATATTTTATTCTAATTTGTATATTTATGTTATATAATATATATTTTGGCTTTTAAATATTTTTAAAGTAAGGTAGGAATTTTTCCAGAGTTAGTAGTATTTTTCTTGCAAATTTCCATGCCCTGTTTGCAAATTTTAAACATTTTCTTTAATCCTTTTTCCATTTTCTCCAATTTAATTATATATTTTATTTTGAAAATGATAAATAAATTATTTTAATTCAAATTTTCACTTCATAATATTTTTATAATGAAGTGTATAGTTTTTCAAGACTGACAGTGATTTATTTATAATTTTTGAACACTGTTTGGTATTTTTAAGTAATTTTCTTCATTCTTTTTATATTTTTCCAAAATTTATTATTTGTTTCTCATATTTATAATTGATTTCGGTTTGTAAAGTATTTTTCTGAATATTTTTGTTTATATAAAGATTAAAAAGAAAAGAAATATGAAAGGTTGTAAAACACTTTGAAACTTAAGCCCTTTTTTGTCCAAACCCTTCATTTTCTTTAACTCCTTAAATTTTGCCCTAGCCGTCTAAAACCCTAGTGTAGCCGCCACTTTTTTTCTCATCTTTTCACGTGAAAACAAATCAGCTCCTCATTTCTCACGGCTTCTTCCAAAAATAGGTAATGGCCTCCACCACTTTTTCCACTTTCTTCCATTTTTTTCTCATATTTTGCCTTGTTTCTCTCTTCTATTTGCATGGCCTCTTCTCCATAGCCACGGCCACCACCTCCAACACCTTTTCCTTACCATCATCACCAGCTACTCCTCTGGTCTTGACCATGGTCGAGACTCCTATGGTGCTAAAAATCCAAAAAAATGCAACTAGGCCCTTGAAACCATGCTAGTTGACCAGTATTTGCTCCACCACTTCATTTTTCACCACCACCACCACCTTTGGCCACCACCACCTCACTGACCTGATCACCACACACCCCTCCAGCCACTGATAAGACTTGTAGCACCTCTGGCCGAACCCAAGGACCCATGGCCGAACCATTTTGGTGAACCAAAACCATGCTATGTTGCATAAGCCCCTTCACCTTCATGCTTTGCAACTTCTTCTCCATGCTTCACCACTTTGGCCATGCATTCTTATGCCCATACCTAAGCCATTCCCTGTTCAAACCAGAGCCAAAACCAACCCTTGACCATGCCAAAAAAATAGAGGAAGCAAGGCAAAAGATTTGACATTCAAATCTCTTTTCATTTAAAAGTTATTCATTTTCAAGTGCGTTGAAATTGTGTTTGTTTTGATGTATGTTTTGGGTTGTAATACAAGAGTTGTAGCTTTGGATCTTGCTCTCCACTCAAGTCCGTAGTCTTTTCATCGTGATTTTGTTTCCATTGTGTCATTGGTTTTGATATCTCTAGCTTTAACAGGTGAGTTATTCTCACCAAACAATATGTACCTATATAACTAGTAAATTGACACCCTGTGAATCTGTAGAAATATATTATCATGTTATACTTGACTATGTTATGATCATATGATGTTTATACACCTGTTATATCATATGTTACTGTTATTTAATGTTATTCTGTTATTTATATCAGTTATCACCATTGCAAGTTCCCTGTAGACTAGAATCACTGGGTTGAAATGATACATACCCGAACGGACTTTAGAATAGGGAAAAATCGTTATGGGCTGAAATGATAGGTCTGAATGGTTTTTTATTTAATTTATTTTAACTTGGGATTGTGGGTTTGAAATGATAGAACCCGGATTTTTCTTTTTAAACTGCGGATTGAAATGATACATATCCGTATCACTTGACCTAGGTTAGAAAACTATATACAGGCCCGTGGTTATTTTATAAAGTGTTTTTGGATATTTTTAAGTATTTTAAAAATATAAATTTATGAAATTTGATTTAAACAGATTTTGAAATATTTTGAATTAAAGTAATTATGATTTTTCTATGTGTTAAAAATGTAATTAATGAATGGTTTAACTGGATTTTTGAAATATAACTTAAGTTGGAAATTTGGAATTTTGGTTAAAAATGATATTTAAGTTATATAAATAAAATGGATATTAAATTTTATTTGGAAATGGTAAATATGATAATTTGATTAAATTTGAATTTAAGTGATTTATTAAAGTATTATTGATTTTTCTATGAATTTAAGTGGTTAAATAAATGAATGTTTAAAAGTGATCTTTTAAAATATAACTTGACTAGGAAATGTAAATTTGGTTTTAATTAAAGGTTTAAGTTAATTAAATAAAATTGGAAATTTAGTTAAATTGTGAAATGGTAATTTAAATTTGAAGTGTTAAGTTTATTTGTTGAAATGTGAAGAATTGGACACTTTTCACTAAAATTTATTAAGTAAATTGTTGAAAATTGGATTTGATTATAAGAAATTTATTGTGAAAAGATATATGTTAAATGATATGTAAATGAACATTTTAAATGTTAAAATATGATTTTAAAAAATGTTTATGTGTTTTAAATTAAAGTTATTTAATTGCTGGAAATACACTAACACCTGAAATTAACTTTTAATAGCATCCAGAAATGCTATAGATTCTATTTTGAACTAAAATTGTGTAAAAAGGAGCTATTACAGCATTTTTGAAATGCTGTAGTTGCTGTAATTGAACTTATAGGCTAATATTGAACTCAGGCCTATTATAGTATTCTCTGGAAATGCTATAATGGTCTGCAGTCTATGTTGAAATCAAATTTAACCCTTGTTTTGAAATCTGAACTACCGCAGCACTTCTGAAATGCTATCTTTTCTGTTTTGAACTATAATTCAACTAAAACTGAGTTTTAACAGCAGTTTTAAGTGCTGTCTTTGCTGAATTAAAAATGTTTTCAAATATAACTTATAGCAGTTGTTTTTAAATGCTGTGAAATGCTGAAATTTTAATAATTAGGGTTTTTGACTTAGTAAACGAACTCAGAATGGTTTGAAACTTTGGAAATTTAATACTTGATTTGAAAATATAATAATTACACTTTCAAAAGGTTTAAATGAATTATTTTGATTGGAATATAAACTATTTAAAGGTGATTTGAAATGATAGTAAATGAACGATATCTTTGAATTTAAAATGTATTTAAAGTTGAATATTTGGATTTGAACTGATAGGATATTTTATTTTATTAAAATGATTTGAAATGAAGTTTTGTAAGGATATGATATTTTATTATATTAAAATGATTTGAAATGAAGTCTTGTAAGGATATGATATTTTATTATATTAAAGTGATTTGAAATGAAGTTTTGAAATGATATTTTATTTTGAAGTAAAGTATTGTTTTTAAAAGTTATAACCACGGGTTATAATAACGATTGGTTGGCAAAGAGACCGGGATCGGATATGGACATACTCTTTGTCGATACCGAAAACCACTTTGACAACCGTGTACGCGGTGGAGATTTCAGAATGAAGTAGGATGGTGGCGACGTTCTTAAGGTATGTTACGTGGACCCAACTCCCGTGAGTTGGCATAAGGTGGCTAAAACAGGAGCGATCTCGGACCAGTGAGGTAGCACCTCTTCTCGGACACATTTCTTCGATATTATACTCTTACTTGTGATTGATTAGATGGCCATCCTCCGATTTGGGAGTGTTGTTCGAGGTGGACGGTAGTGGCTGCTATCCGCTCCATCAGTCCGTGTGCGTAATTGGTATATCTACCCTGGCATTGCCTTGTGTGCCGTGTCACCTACCATATCGAGCTTTACTACGATTATGATTTTAAGATCCGACCGCGTTAAGGTTCTCCATCCCCTTAACGCTATTTTCTATATAATTATACTTTACTGATTAGACATTATTATAATAGCAAATATTACTACATAGTAGATATTTTAACGGATCCTTAGAAGATGGGCGGTCCCAAGCATCTTCTAAGTTACTTGTACCTTTATTACAGTTCACTTGAGCTGGTTTACATTATATAAGTATATATTGTCCCGACTCGAGTGTTTTGTGTTTTGCTTTACGCTCGGGTCAGCCTGAGTTATTCACAGATTTGGATTTCCACTCTCTTGGAGATTTGAATCGCTGGAGATTATCTGCTTGTCTTGTCCTATCTATTTCAGTTCCGTTGTTCTACTCAGCTTGTACTTGGTTATTTTATTGAGACTTTTGTTGTACTCTATTTCTTCTGTTGTATCTTATGTAACTCTGACATATTTATATAGTAGCTTCATGAACTACTATTTCTTTTGCTTCCGCTGCATTATTTTACTCTGTGTCTATGATATGTGATTATATTTATTTACTGCAAACTCTGAGATTTGCCAAATTTTATTTACAACGTGGTATTTTGAGCAATTCAACTCCGGCATGAGTGTCACTTATAATGGATGCGAATGGTTGAAAATATCGGGTCGTTACACATCCTAAAATTTGGCATTAGTTATTTAATTAGTTAGTTAATTAATTAGGCTCCAAAAATTGAATTTGTGCAAACGATGGAATTTGACCGTGAAAATGCATCATTACGTTCATGGCAAAATTCTAAGCAACTTTCATATTTGTAGTTTTGCGATCGGAGTCCAAACGAAGAAGTTACGAACGAATAACGAATTCGGAACGAAGATAAATAAATAAGAAAAATTAACGTCTATTAATTAATTGTCCGGTCCCATAGGCCGATCTGTCATTGGGACCGGTCGACTCCTCGGTTGACCGGTGCTCCATGGGTGGTCGACCGGTTGCCTTTTGGCGGCTAGGGTTATCCTAGGCCAAACGACCCGGATTTTATATTTTTCGATCTAACGGTTATGCTTGATTCTAGCGCCTATAAATTCAGGCCTAGCCCTACCTTCTCTTCTCATATTTTTCTAGCGGCAGTAGCGAAGCTTTGCCACTTCTTCTTCTCTAATTTCTTTCTAAACTATAAAAATAGGATATTTGTATTTATATTCATACAAATTGGAGAAGAATAGAAATCTAATAAAAAGAAGAAGAGAATCAACTATACGCGTATTTGAGGTAATTTGTACATTTATATATATATTTGTATCTATTTTCTCTCCCAATCTGTGACGCCCCACCTCTATGCTCACAATAACAAAGAGTATTAAAAGAAATATTGTCTGTTATTACGAAGAATAAGGCTGGATAGGAGCGGCCATCCGTAGTTGGCCTTACACTAGTATTGGTTACCTCGATAGGAGTGATATATGTTTTTAATTTTTCATCTCTTATTTATTTACTCCCATCGACATACCCAATTCCAGTATAAAACGAAATACGATGGTTCATAATAGTTTAGGACAATATATATAATAATAACATAGATACTAAAAATGCGGAACACAGATAACATAAGTCTCATATATATATATATAACCGATGTCAGTTACGATACATTTGACACAATACATATGATACAACTACAAATGTCGACTCTAGAAGTTATATATACAAGTACATTATCGACTAATATACATGAATACATATCATCCTATACAATGACACGACTACTACAAAATGACGAAGACTACTTCAAAAGATATGAAAAGACTTCATAGCTCAAGCAGCAACCCAAAGCAGGATATCTACAACCTGAAATACTCGGTCTGACCCGAGTATTAAATTCAAAAGAAAATAATACACGGGTCAGTCTAATCCAAACTCAGTTATTAATGCACAGAAGCAATAATAATTAAATAGCAAATAGACGATAGTCACATAAATCTCGTATATCCGACTCCTCGATAAGAGAATCGGATAACGGCAGATATAACACTAAACAGTGTTAAACAACAAAACGATAAATTCAAATCATCAACAAAGATAAATAAAAAGATTATCAATGAAGATAATATGAAAACCACAGAATTGCCTAAACAGCAATTAACAACAAAATCTAATTATTAAATAAATAATTAGAAACTCATAATCTGATTATCAAATAGATAATTAGAAAATCGCAAAATGATTAAATCAAACCAAATCAGAATACCATTTCAAATATTGAATTGAACACAAAACAATTCAACCAATTGAAATATCACATAAGAAGTCACTTCCGTGTGGCTGCAGTACACGCACGCGTGCACTGCCTCGCCACTGCAGTTTATAAAATCATCACAACACCAAATGCTAACAGCAAATCGAAACTACAGAGTCAATATAAATGAACCAAAAAGAACTGGCACTGACTCAAATCAAATTTCAAGTCAATGCCAGAAATTCACGAAATAAAAAATTGTCAAAAATCCCAAAATGGCCGATGTCAACAATTGACAAAGATTCAACTAAATCAGATTTCAAAACCCAAGTATAAGGGCTCGAAGCAGTGACATTGACAAATGTGCAAAATGTATACAAAGACTCCAAGCCTTCAAGCAGCATGCAAATGAAACTAGCAATGAATGCATACAAAACTTGTATGACATGGAAGCAGTGAAACAAGTTCAAGCTATAGGTCAATACAAAGTATCACAAAATAATTCATAGTCGAGAGACCCAAAATCATAACTAAGGCAAAACTTCATACAAAAATAAAACTGCAGACTTCCCTTGAATACAAGGGCAACTGCAACAAGAAACTGCAGCCACCACTTGAATACAAGGGAGCCAGTCCAAGGCACAACAATCAAATAGACAGTGCAATTTCAAGTGAAGACTACAAGAATGCACAGTACAATGATACACACATGTATGTACGTGTTAGAAGTGAATCAAGTGCAACAAAGATGCGCACAAGCTTCAGACTAAAGTGAAGTTTCAATTCGAACCAGTCTGGAAATCCCTCAAGAAACTACAACATCAAGTATACATGGAGCAATGACCGGAAAGTAAAACTCAGCAGTGTGCATATGAAGACCAAAGTGCAAAAGTGATGATCAGTGCACATGAAGATCAATTGCCACAATGAAACTACAGTTGCAAAAAGTTACAAAGACAAAGACAATGCAGAAACTACTCTAGACGAAGATGTATAAACATAAATGCATATATACATGCAAGTAATCAAGTACAGCAGCCTCGAGAAGGAGCAGTTATAATCAAATCAAGTCGAAGCAGTGACAAGGCCGAAGTCAATTTTTCTAACAGTAAAGGAAGCAAATATTTTCACAAAATCAACCACGTTCAAATCATGTGGCCGAAGTCAAAGGGAACAAAGGTAAATCAACATCATCATAGAAAAATCAAAGTCGAGGTCACAGATCAAAGTCAGAAAATTTTCAAGCAAACAACAAAATGGCAACCCAAGAATTCAAACACGAAAGTCACGAATTTTAAACAACCCAGAAATCATTTAAGAATTCGAACTAGATGTGAGTGATAGTTCACTCACCTTCTTCGACGAGGCAGCCGCGAGCAACGACACTTGGCGGAGTCGACGCCGTGGCATCACGAAGACGAGCGAATGAAATCGGCAGAAGCCCTAATTTTTGGAGACGAACGAGAATAAACGAGGCCGCCATTTCTTTCTTTCGATTGTTTAGGGTTTCGAAAATGAATGGATCGGGTAAAAGAACGACAGTAATAACCATCTCGGCAACAAAATAAAACATGGGCCAAAACAATTTTAAAGACCGCCCAACATTTACATAGTTATAAAAGAATTTCAATTCGATTAACATTTCAATAGCAATTAACAAACAATTTAATCGTCATTTTGACGATAATTAAAAATTACAAAATCCCGGGTTGTTACAGTCTCCCCTCCTTATAAAAATTGCGTCCCCGCAATTTTCATAACTAAAGTCGTCAATAACAATTATTTTTCTAACATAAACTGGTTAAGCTAGAAAAATAGAGGTCGAGAACACAAACGCCAAAGAAATCTTTTAATTCCATAAAAGAAATTCACAAATTCCCAACCAAACCTAATTATCAAGTAGATAATCAGAAAACAGCAAAACTGAATAAATGAAATTATCAGCAATATTCAATTATCAATTAGATCATTAGAATACAGAAATCACAAAACAACAATATCTAATTATCGATACGATAATTAGAAAACAGCAAAAATCTAATTATTAGCTAAGATAATTAGAGAACACAAATCACAAATCGCAAAACCGCAAATATCTAGTTATCCAACAAATAACTAGAAAACACAAACTCCATAATCAACAAACTCTAACTATCAACAAAGATAGATAGAAAACAACAATTCAATAAAATCAGCATACTCTAGAATCAATTAGAGACTAGAAAATCTCATAATCAGCAAATATCTAAGTATCACAAACGATAATCAAAAATCTCAAATCAACAAATATATAATTATCAAAAACGATAATCAGAAATCAAATCAACAAATATCTAATTATCAAAAACGATAACCAGAAATCAAATCAACAAATATCTAATTATCAAAAACGATAATCAGAAATCTCAAATCAACAAATATCTAATTATCAAAAATGATAATCAGAAATCAAATCAACAAATATCTAATTATCAAAAACGATAATCAGAAATCTCAAATCAACAAATATCTAATTATCAAAAATGATAATTAGAAATCAAATCAACAAATATCTAATTATCAAAAACGATAATCAGAAATCTCAAATCAATAAATATCTAATTATCAAAAACGATAATCAGAAATCAAATAAACAAATATCTAATTATCAAAAACGATAATCAGAAATCTCAAATCAACAAATATCTAATTATCAAAAATGATAATCAAAAATCATCAAATCAACAAATATCTAATTATCACAAACGATAATCAGAACTCAAATCAACAAATATCCAATTATCAAAAACGATAATCAGAAATCATCAAATCAACAAATATCTAATTATCACAAACGATAATCAGAACTCAAATAAACAAATATCTGATTATCAAAAACGATAATTAGAAATCATCAAATCAACAAATATCTAATTATCACAAACGATAATCAGAACTCAAATCAACAAATATCTAATTATCACAAACGATAATCAGAACTCAAATCAACAAATATCCGATTATCAAAAACGATAATCAGAAATCTTAAATCAACAAATATCTAATTATCAAAAAAGATAATCAGAAATCATCAAATCAACAAATATCTAATTATCACAAACGATAATCAGAACTCAAATCAACAAATATCCGATTATCAAAACCGATAATCAGAAATCATCAAATCAACAAATATCTAATTATCACAAATGATAATCAGAACTCAAATCAACAAATATCCGAGTATCAAAAACGATAATCAGTAATCATCAAATCAACAAATATCTAATTATCACAAACGATAATCAGAACTCAAATCAACAAATATCTGATTATCAAAAACGATAATCAGAAATCATCAAATCAACAAATATCTAATTATCATAAACGATAATCAGAACTCAAAGCAACAAATATCCGATTATCAAAAACGATAATCAAAAATCTTAAATCAACAAATATCTAATTATCAAAAACGATAATCAGAAATCATCAAATCAACAAATATCTAATTATCACAAATGATAATCAGAACTCAAATCAACAAATATCCGATTATCAAAAACGATAATCAAAAATCATCAAATCAACAAATATCTAATTATCACAAACGATAATCAGAACTCAAATCAACAAATACCCGATTATCAAAAATGATAATCAGAAATCTCAAATCAGCAAATATCTAATTATCAAAAACGATAATCAGAAACAACAAATATCCGATTATCAAAAACGATAATCAGAAACAACAAATATCCAATTACCTGCAGATAATTGGAAACAACAAATATCTAGAAATCAATTAAGATAATCTAGAACATCAACATAAAAGGTTGGATCGATCCCATCAGATGGCGAGTTTTTAGCTACGCCGCACGTGCATCAACAAATGGCTGAAGCCTACCAAGTACTCAACATAATTTTGGCGCCCAACAAATGACCCGAAGGTCCGCAGAGTGACCCGAAGGTCTAGTACTGGTATTTGACCCGAAGGTCCATCAGAGTGGCCCGAAAGCCCAACAAATGACCCGAAGGTCCAACAAATGACCCGAAGGTCTAACAAAGTGGCTCGAAAGCACACAAATCATCAGAATCATCAAACAACAGAAGTTTCAATTAACGAGTCCGGAATTAACCGAAATAGCAAACGCACATGTCCCATACCACGTGTTTTACTAAATCGTTTGATTCTCTTCATCATTTCCTTGAAAGTGCAAAATTGTGTATTTTGTAAAAATACATTTTACATTCTCAAACGGACAAGTCCGGAATTAAGCGAATCAGTAAAAGAAAGGGTTCATAGTCCTCGATTTTGCTGAATTGTTTAAATCGCTTCCTCATTCTTTTGAAAGCGCAAACTGTAAAATTTTGTATTTTTAAACAAATAACATTTTACGTTCTCAAACGGACAAGTCCGAAATTAAGAGAAACAGTAAAAGTGAGGGTTCATAGTCCTTAATTTTGCTGAAGCGTTTAAATCGCTTCCTCATTCCTTTGAAAGCGTAAACTGTAAAAAAAATTTAAAACAATTTTCAGAACACGTGATTAAAACAGCAACCTCATTAGCAATTTCGAAAAGGAAATTGCACTTCCCAAAACATCGTAAAAACAAATCTCAAAATCAGCATTGCGGGCTAACCGCTTGAAAATCCACTTTTAAAATTTGATGGTTACTGAAGTCAAAGCGACAGTAATTTTTAAACGTCAAAATCTCATCAAAATAATTCACATCAAAATGTAATACCAGTGAATTTTCATTCCTTAAAAATGTCAACAAAACACCATGCTTCAAAAATTTAGCACCGATGTAAAAATCCCGTTATAAAGATAATGGCAACAAAATACGTTTAAACCAAACACCGGTTCAACGTAAAATCAATGCAGTAACGTGCAAATCAAATTTGCACGTACTACAAAATAAACAAAGAAATCATTCAAATGTATCTTCAGTGAAGATAATTCAAAACAACTAAAATCTCAACAAAAATCACATAACTGCAATCGCTTCGAATCCTCAAATCGGATTCGAAATTTTCGAAGAACAAAATAAACCCAGCTATGTAAACAACAAATGAAATTTATTTCAATTTCATCTTTTGATTTTTAAATCAAAAAGATTATCAGCTGTATTCAGCGAAGATAGTTTCACTGTTTCCGCTGCGCACTTTGATAAACAGAACACAAATTAATCAATCAACAAAACACAGTTTCACTTTTATTTTTAAATAAAGATATTTAAAAATTTCATCATAATTTCAAAACTTTAGTTTTGACTCAAAGCACAAATAAAAACATCGACAAATAGTTGTAACACATGTTCCATCTAAGTTATGTTTTATATTATGTCCATAAACCCCAAGCTCTGATACCAACTGTGACGCCCCACCTCTATGCTCACAATAACAAAGAGTATTAAAAGAAATACCGTCTGTTATTACGAAGAATAAGGCTGGATAGGAGCGGCCATCCGTAGTTGGGCCTTACACTAGTATTGGTTACCTCGATAGGAGTGGTATATGTTTTTATTTTTTCATCTCTTATTTATTTACTCCCATCGACATACCCAATTCCAGTATAAAACGAACTACGATGGTTCATAATAGTTTAGGACAATATATATAATAATAACACAGATACTAAAAATGCGGAACACAGATAACATAAGTCTCATATATATATAACCGATGTCAGTTACGATACATTTGACACAATACATATGATACAACTACAAATGTCGACTCTAGAAGTTATATATACAAGTACATTATCGACTAATATACATGAATACATATCATCCTATACAATGACACGACTACTACAAAATGACGAAGACTACTTCAAAAGATATGAAAAGACTTCATAGCTCAACCAGCAACCCAAAGCAGGATATCTACAACCTGAAATACTCGGTCTGACCCGAGTATTAGATTCAAAAGAAAATAATACACGGGCCAGTCTAATTCAAACTCAGTTATTAATGCACAGAAGCAATAATAATTAAATAGCAAATAGACGATAGTCACATAAATCTCGTATATCCGACTCCTCGATAAGAGAATCGGATAACGGCAGATATAACACTAAACAGTGTTAAACAACAAAACGATAAATTCAAATCATCAACAAAGATAAATAAAAAGATTATCAATGAAGATAATATGAAAACCACAGAATTGCCTAAACAGCAATTAACAACAAAATCTAATTATTAAATAAATAATTAGAAACTCATAATCTGATTATCAAATAGATAATTAGAAAATCACAAAATGATTAAATCAAACAAAATCAGAATACCATTTCAAATATTGAATTGAACACAAAACAATTCAACCAATTGAAATATCACATAAGAAGTCACTTCCGTGTGGCTGCAGTACACGCGCGTGCACTGCCTCGCCACTGTAGTTTATAAAATCATCACAACACCAAATGCTAACAGCAAATCGAAACTGCAGAGTCAATATAAATGAACCAAAAACAACTGGCACTAACTCTAATCAAATTTCAAGTCAATGCCAGAAATTCACGAAATAAAAAATTGTCAAAAATCCCAAAATGGCCGATGTCAACAATTAACAGAGATTCAACTAAATCAGATTTCAAAACCCAAGTATAAGGGCTCGAAGCAGTGACATTGACAAATGTGCAAAATGTATACAAAGACTTCAAGCCTTCAAGCAGCATGCAAATGAAACTAGCAATGAATGCATACAAAACTGGTATGACATGGAAGCAGTGAAACAAGTTCAAGCTATAGGTCAATACAAAGTATCACAAAATAATTCATAGCCGAGAGACCCAAAATCACAACTAAGGCAAAACTTCATACAAAAATAAAACTGCAGACTTCCCTTGAATACAAGGGCAACTGCAACAAGAAATTGCAGCCACCACTTGAATACAAGGGAGCCAGTCCAAGGCACAACAATCAAATAGACAGTGCAATTTCAAGTGAAGACTACAAGAATGCACAGTACAGTGATACACGCATGTATGTACGTGTTAGTAGTGAATCAAGTGCAACAAAGATGAGCACAAGCTTCAGACTAAAGTGAAGTTTCAATTCGAACCAGTCTGGAAATCTCTCAAGAAACTACAACATCAAGTATACATGGAGCAATGACCGGAAAGTAAAACTCAGCAGTGTGCATATGAAGACCAAAGTGCAAAAGTGATGATCAGTGCACATGAAGATCAATTGCCACAATGAAACTACAGTTGCAAAAAGGTACAAAGACAAAGACAATGCAGAAACTACTCCAGACGAAGATGTATAAACATAAATGCATATATACATGCAAGCAATCAAGTACAGCAGCCTCGAGAAGGAGCAGTTATAATCAAATCAAGTCGAAGCAGTGACAAGGCCGAAGTCAATTTTTCTAACAGTAAAGGAAGCAAATATTTTCACAAAATCAACCACGTTCAAATCATGTGGCCGAAGTCAAAGGGAACAAAGGTAAATCAACATCATCACAGAAAAATCAAAGTCGATGTCACAGATCAAAGTCAGAAAATTTTCAAGCAAACAACAAAATGGCAACCCAAGAATTCAAACACGAAAGTCACGAATTTTAAACAACCCAGAAATCATTTAAGAATTCGAACTAGATGTGAGTGATAGTTCACTCACCTTCTTCGACGAGGCAGCCGCGAGCAACGACACTTGGCGGAGTCGACGCCGTGGCATCACGAAGACGAGCGATTGAAATCGGCAGAAGCCCTAATTTTTGGAGACGAACGAGAATAAACGAGGCCGCCATTTCTTTCGTTCGATTGTTTAGGGTTTCGAAAATGAATGGATCGGATAAAAGAACGAATAATAACCATCTCGGCAACAAAATAAAACATGGGCCAAAACAATTTTAAAGCCCGCCCAACATTTACATAGTTATAAAAGAATTTCAATTCGATTTACATTTCAATAGCAATTAACAAACAATTTAATCGTCATTTTAACGATAATTAAAAATTACAAAATCCCGGGTTGTTACACAATCCTTGAACTCTATTCTTAGATCTCAATTCTAATGTATGTATATACCCTTTTATACATATTTCTTGGATTAAAAAGGATTTGAAGATGAATCAAATGTTCCGCTTCAGATCTGGAGATTTGGATCGCTTTTAAAAGGCGAGTGAGAAATTTTATGGATTGTTATAATATGAAAATTATCCCATTGGTGTTTGATTTTCTATACCTAGCTGGATAATTGTATATGAGTTGTAGGCAACAATTTGAATATAATCTGTATATAATAAATATCGTCTACATATTCCTGTTTGTAAATTGATTTAGATTTGTTTACCTGATCTGGAAATTAGTCCCAAAAGTATAAATTTAGAATATTGATTTGAATGAAATTAATTCCAGATTTGAAATAGGTTGTAGAATAATGTTATAAATTTGGATTATTATCGTAACCTTGTTGGAATGTAAACTTTTCTATGTTTGGAATTGTTGAAATTTAGATCTGTTCAATATTTGTAAATTAGTTTGATTTCTTTTCCTTTTAGAAAAATACAATGTTTGATTTAACAAGGAATATATGCAAATAGAAAGAGAAAGAGATGTGTCAAGTATGAATTCATTGTAATTTACACTGTCTATTTCAGTAATAAAAAGAAATGATTATTCCTTGTAATTTCAAACAATATAATCTTTTAAAGTTAAATCTTTTGTTTTCGGCTAATTTATGGAAATTATAGCGGATAATCTTTTTAGATATGATTCCAATAATTGAACATGGAAAAGAATATTCTAATGAAGATATATAACTAGAATATATTTGATAAAAGTAGGTATTTGTACATAACTTACCGCACTTATAATAATAAAACTTAGCTAATAACGACGCTTGCACGTAATACTCATGTTTAGGATAATTAATTAATGAGAAAGAAATTTAAAAGGTTACTCTGATAAATGGGAAATAAATGACAATATATATAGGAGTTGCAATAATTTGATAGGGTAAATGAATTAATAGGACTGATAAATAAAGAAGTTGAATTAATAGCTATGGATTAGTTAAAAATGTTACCAATTTGAAACTAGTAATCATACATAAATAACTTAGGATTTTATGGACAAACTAACATTTATGAGCATTAAAAGGGGATTTATGGATAGATAAGCATTTAGGGTAAATCTTATTGCCTTAAATGAAAAGGGAATTTGTAAGCTAAGTCTAATGTCCACCTATGATGATATAAATAAAGACTTAGGATGGTTAATTGGACTTATTAATTTAGTGATGAAAGGTCAGTAGAGTCACTCGATGGAAGACCACCTTTCACTATAAGGCTACCAGCAGTCAGATGCACTTACTACTAATGTGAGATATCACTGATCCTAGAACCGATGACAACGTGAGAGATTGGGCCTGCTTTCTTAATTGGAAAGTTTTAGATGATCCAAATTTGAAATTAGGAGTGGTGAGGAATATCTCCATAGGGGTTCGCTTTTTGTTTGAGGTATTAAGTAGCTGTAGGGTCTGCCTCTCTCCTAAAAGGATGTATTAAGTAACTTAGTGAGATTCTAAATAAATAAGGATGTCTCTAAAAGGGTTAACTTCAGTGTTGAGGTATTAAGTGGCTGTAGGGCCTGCCTCCCTATCGATAAAAGTAACCTAATGAGATTCCATATTTATATAATTAAGAGTGATAGTGGATATCTCAGGAAAAGTTCGCTTCAGGTTTGAGGTATTAACTGGCTGTAGGGTCTACCTCTCTCCTAAAAAGAAGTATTAAGTAACCTAGTGAGATTCTAAGCGATGTCAGCTAGATAGTATCAGTGAGGAGTCCACTTTGGGGTTAGGTATTAAATGAAAAAGGCCTACTACCTATAAAGAGGTGTTAAATGGTCAAGGGTCTGCCTAGTCCTTATTAATGAGAATTATGTGGCTTGGTACAGTCTCTCGTATTATTACGGCCGTAATAACGATAATACCAGTGAGGAGTCTGCTTGGGGATAAGCATTAAGTGATGGGGACCTGCCTAGAATATAGGTATTAAATGGTTAGAAGTCGGCCTAGTCCTTTTTAATGGTATTAAGTGGTTTGGGTACTATCTATTACATGGCTATGATTTTATCGACGATAGATGCGGTAATAGTTGGAAATTAAATGTCGAAAGCCTTAAATAATGGTTAGAGGTCTTTGTAGCTAGGACCCACCGATCATTGACAATATTGTTAGAAAACTACCTTGGGAATAGGTCTAAAATTACGGGGTCGACCTTGATTAAAGTCTTCAATGGCGGAGTTTGCCCACTTCTCTTTTAAAAGTAATTTATGATGATTATAGAAGCCTGCTTCATATTTAGAAGTATTAAGTGACAAATGGGTTTGGAAATATTGGGTGGTTGATATGGCTTCTTCGATATTTTGTACATTGGAAAGGGGTAAGTAAGCAATCGTGTGTACAATGCAAGGTTAGATCAGAATTGCGAACCTTAATGGACATAACAATTAAATGGAATCCAATCGGTATAAATTTATGTTATGGACAATTTATAGATTTTCTAGTAGCTAGAACATTGTTCTGACCTCCTCCTCATTATAACCCACTAGATAGACTTAGAGGGACAGGTCACTAAAGCTGGATGTGCTTTATTGTTGGAGAAGTCTTCTTTTCGCTCATGCTTGATGCTGATGTGACAATCTACTATCCAAGGAATAGCATTAATTCCAAGGTAGTTGTCATAGCCAGTATTATGATCCTATTATTGTTTCCGAGCGTTAGTTTAGATTTCTATCAACCTTTGATAATGCTTATACTTATTTGCAGGTACCAAATCCAACGATCTATGCTTTGATGGACTTGTGTTTTGATTTTTGTCGAAATTTAGGCCCAAGGAGGTACGAGTTGTTACAAGTGTCATCATGATAGCCATGACCGTTCGCGAAGTCGAATACACAGTAATGCATGCAGGTGAAGGCCGTCGTTTAGGGTATTGGATAAGGTGCAAGGACAATCAGGTAAAATGTGTAAATTTCATAAATTTTCCTTTTATTGATTTACATGATATCTTTTATTTGTGTTTATGTTATTAAATATTTATTAATACTAAATGCAATTTAACATTTCGATTGATAAATGAACTTTTTTGATATTTTAATTTTATGTTATTAATCAAAATATTTGTTTGTTTATTAATGTTTAAGTAGTTTATTTATAGTAAATGTATAATTAATTATTTAATTGGTTTACAAATATTATGATATCAATATTCACAATATAGAGATCACAACAATAGACACATATATAAATATAAATGTTCTAAGGCCCAATGGAAAAGTTGACCGTTTTGACCTACGTACGATCAAAAGTGTGCCTATGTGATATATATAATAATAATAATAACAACAATAATAATCATAAAACACATGTATATTTGCATAAGAGAGAAAAACAATTTTTTTTGCCATTACATACATATATATATGTTTGAAATATAAACATAAGTAATATATATATATATATATTCGAAATCATTTTAAAAATATAAGCGTGTGTATATATATAATATAAATGATAAAAATATAATTTTATTTGCTGTTACATTATTGAATAGGTGTTACCAATAATTACATGTATATATACAAATATATAAATATGTTTATGTACATATTTAATCAACATTTACAACTGGCATTCAATAATTGAATAAGGAATTCAAAATTTTAAATCTTCGACTGAGTTAAAATAATTTTAATTTTATTTTTAATTATTAAAACAACACAACCACTCAAACGATTTTGTTTGAATATTTGGTCGAAAATAAAAATGGGAACATTAACTAATTAAAAATTAAAATAATGGTCAAATTAGTTAAACACACACACACACACATATAAGATCCAAAATTAAATTATTTAATAATTAAAACCAAATAATATTATATATTTATTTATGTCGATATAAAAGTATGAATATATATACATATACGAACACACACACACACACATATACATATAAAAATTAATTTGTTGCTACAAACAAACTTTATAAAAATGTTTCTTCAGTTGTACTTATACACATAAAACTGAATATATATATATATATATTATTGTATATGAAAAAAATATGTACGTAAATTAAAAAAAAAGTTTTTTTATTGCCAACATTAAATATGTATATACAAATTTCTAAATGAATACGCATATGTGTATATGTTAGAAATACACACACACACACACGTTTTAAAAATAATTAATAATTAAAAATAATTTCAATTTTTTTCAAAAACGTGGTTCAAATATAAATATAATGTAATGGTAGAGAAGATGATGATTATATTAGTGTATGAAATTAGATCAGAAGACATACCTTGCTTCTTGGATTATGCAGAGAATCGATACTTTTGTCTGTTGTGTGTGAAAGTAAATACGTTGTTAATGCCAGTGTTTGTGTATACTGATTTGACACTCATAGTATGAACATTTCGTAACTACTGCGACATATAAAATACTTCTCCTAAAGATTTTCTACTTATCTACGTTTGATGTATTTAATTCATTAATTATATATAACGACGTATATAAATGAAAACTAAACCAGATGCACACATCATTTCAAAAAAGACTCTTTTATAAGGGTTATGTTACGTAATAGATTAGATAATTGCCCTAGGGCATACCCTTAACTCTATCAATATTCCACTTACACTTGGAGCCAATTATGGTGCTCCCCGCCCATGCCTTTGATCAGTCTACCTAAACTTAGACCGAGAAAGGGCCTTAGTGAGTGAATCTATGACATTATTATATGTTGTCTGCTATTTGATAACACTTCCCTATTACTGATAAACTCTTTTATCACATATTCATTACGAAGAACATATCTCAATTTTTTATAAAGTTGTTGGATCGTATTACGATCTATATTGTATTATTGAAATCAGGATAATTATTGGATTTCTAATGTTGTAAACCAGTCGTATCTTTCTTAAATTTGCGCATATATATATACTGCTTTCATTGTAGTGTCATTCAGGGTAATGTACTTAACCTTTATAATTGAATTTGCTACAACCTTTCGTTTTAGATATTTTCAACTTAAAGCCTTTGATTAAGGTTTGAACATAAACTTGAGATATTTTCAACTTAAAGCCTTTGATTAAGGTTTGAACATAAACTTAACATTGATTTACTATACTCTATATCACTTGTGAAATTTGAGTTCGAAAACTCCTTCATAAGGAGTTTATTTTTTCCATAAACAATTCTCTAGTTTCTTGCAAATACTTAAGAACACTCTTAACTGCCAATTTGTGATTTTTTACTTGGATTTAATATTCACTTAAATACACATAGTGTATAAGTAATATATAACATATAAAATGAACCCATTGCCAACGCATAAGGGATATATATATATATATATTATATGTTCCATATTAAACACATTAACACGATGTTTGTGTATACAGATTTGGGACAATCTTAATAGAGTTAGTGGTATGCCTAGAGCCAATTATGTAATTTACTGTAAATTATTAAATCTATAATAAAATCTCATTCGAAATAAAAGGTGTTTGTCTTTCTATTGTATACTTGTCATATTGTGATATGTTAATTAATTATATAATTTAAGTATATTAAATAGAAAATCTTTAAATGATATGTTAGGTGATAGTAATTACAACGTGTTGTAATCATGAGAAATTTATCACATTAAAACAACATATTATTTTAAATATTCCTTGTTAAGATGTTTTCAAGAATGGATATTGGTTCATCCATTGAGGCTAGAGTATGTAAAGCTCTCCAAATGTTGGGAAATCTATTACTCATGGTTGCTGGGGATGCCAAGGGGTTACATATTGATGGTTATTGGATAACTATGGAATGACTCAATCGATAGTTTTATGTTGGTTAATATAACTAAGGTAAAATAGAGAATCTCGAAGTGGCGATATTACATGGTTCACTCGAGTTGAGAATACCGTTGAACTTCAATGTGGACACTTCATTTTGATTATGGCTAAATCATGGAATGATGTCCATTAAACGACTATAGTTGGGTTTGAGTTAAAACATTGGAAGTAAGACACCATTCAATAGAGAATTCGTCTCCTCAATTATATGGGGTTTGCATCATGGTCAAATGTAGTCAATTCAAAGTCAAAGTCTTTGGCCAGAGCAATACGGTTAATAATAATTGTTATTACTGAACCAAGTACTTTGTTTTTGGACAAACAAAGTTGAATGCAGTGATGTTGGAATTTGATCAAAACCAAATTCCATAAGTCCAAATGTGATATAGTGTAGATGAAGAGAATTTGTGTAAATAATCATTAGTACCGGGTACCGTTTATAATATTAAAATTGGATTTGACTAAAAAAAGGATGTGTAAGTGATAAATTCAGTCAAAATATCACACGACTAGCTAAGGTGACATATGAACATTAATATTCGAATTGTTCAATATTAATCGCTGGTTGAATTTAGACCTTTGAGTCACACAACCGAAATGATGAATACTCCGAATAAACCACACGACTTTAATTAGTTTATAATCATTGTAAATTAATTAAATTAATTAATATTTGTGAATTATAATCATTAAATTTTATTTAATGTTTGAATACCATTAGTATTTAATGAAATGCGTATATATAAAAGTTATGCACATGCGTGTCGATATAAAATATTGGTAAAGCATTTAAATTGAATATAAAAAGAATAAATAGTAAATGGGTTTGGAAAATTTTGAGGCTCATTCTTCCTCATGTTATGGCCAGCCAAGGGGGGAGGGGGAAGTAAGTGTTTTCAATTTGAAACCAAAAAGCTAAAGCATATTTAAAGGAAGGTGAATTATCCCTATCTTTGATTACCTTTTATTACCTCCTTTAAAGATTTCTTCATTCAGTTATTTCTCTTCTCTCCTATTCCTATCCCAGTCGAAAATAATTCCTTCCTAAGCCTAAAAGTTCCAAATCAAAATCAAAAATAAAATCAAAACAAAAGTGGTTGTTGTCTCTTTATTCTTGCAAGGTCCAAAGACCGATTTTGTTGAATTTAGGGGCAACGATTAATCATTCAAGGTTCCACTTTTGGCTACATCCTACGGTACCATTTTGATTTAATTTATTTATGTATTTCTCTTGTTCACATGTTTCAAACTCTATATGCCTCTTCTCATCTATGTGATTATTCATCTAATATTTAATTCAAATTCCTTTATTTCCATCTCAATTAAAAGTATGTTTATTATGTTGATTTGATTCAGATCCACTTTTGTTTTTTATTTCCATTTACTTTATGTTCATCATGATTGATATACTTTAAATCCTCTTTCTCTTTTGGTAATTGTTTGTTGTTTTCTATACAATTTAGATCTTAATGTTCTTATCATGAATTTACATGTGCCTAAGTTGTCCGCTTCCCTTATTCTTTTGTTTTGGAAACTTTTGATTAAAAAAACTAATTTTGATTGAAAAACTATTTTATAATTTTATAACATTTACATACATAAATGTAAATAAACCGTATATTTTTATTATTATATTTGCCTTTAAAATTGATTTCTTAT
Organism: Allium fistulosum; assembly: GCA_030737815.1. Taxonomy (NCBI): domain Eukaryota; kingdom Viridiplantae; phylum Streptophyta; class Magnoliopsida; order Asparagales; family Amaryllidaceae; genus Allium; species Allium fistulosum. The sequence continues at coordinate 1,132,005,566 of CM060901.1, forward strand.
GTTATATAGTTAATGTTTTGAAAACAATTATTTTGGAATTGTTTTCATAAGAATAAAGGTTTTTTTGTCTAGAATTTATAAGTGGATTTTTGTGTAAAATTCAAAATCTTTTATTACCTTTTAATTTAAAGTTTTGTGAAAAATCCTATATCATTTGTTTCCTTTCTGAATTAAAGGTTTGATTTAAATTGTTAACTTTAAAATCAAACAGATTTATACATATATTGTAATGATTCGACTTTTCGACCACCGAATGTCGACACTAATACATCCACCGTATTCACGTGCCGAGCATCCAAGTGCGGTAAAGATGAATTGTTAGGTAAAATAAAAAGAAAAAGAAATAGACAAAAAAGAAGTGAACACAACATCAGAATCTCACTAGCGGAATGGTAATATATAATATCAAAGGAATAGTAAAATGGGTTACCCTGATACAGAAATTTTGGAGTTACAAAACCTAAGTACTATCATCAGCCTAGACAGTTATGACTATCTGTCCTCACAATGTTGATACATCAAATAGTAATGCATCGGAAATAAGAGTACTACGGTAGGTGAAACATCCAGCTCGTTTCCTCGAGCTCCAAAGAACATCAACAAAAACTTATCTTTCTCAAACCACTCGAAAGAGCACGCAAGGAATTTAGGGAAAACAAAAACCAAGCGTCGGACATAAGTTTGGTATGAGAAACTTAAGAAATATGCGGTCGACATATAATAGCACTTTTTAGACTACATGGAATGCCACAGTGGTTATTCCCTTAAAAGAACCACCATCTAATAAGTACATAAGGTGAAATAATAGACAATGTCTAGGGTGAAGAATATAAATATTATAACATAGTTGGAATGGTTACATTGGTTACATTCAACATCATATTTAGGGTACAATTAGAACCGATAAGGGACGTTCACATAATGGATTTTCCATGAAGATCTCTTTGGAGGAGCCAAATTCGAACTCCATGCAAAAGGATCAGAAACCACCTTCCGAGCGTCATATGTCTCTAGATAAAATATACCATAAGGTAAACACAAGAGGCCCATCGTCCGAACATAAACATGAACCAAATATCATCAATTCTCGGCGGCCGACAATCAATAAGTAGCTCTAGATATGGAGTTGACAACACCCTGACATAGGTCAGCTAAACCCCAAATCATGCATCCTATTATGTCTTTAGCCATTTCTGATGTCAAGGTTATGTTTGGCGTCTTTCACATGAGTCTTCATCACTCGAACTAAACACGAAGCCCAAATTGGATTCCCATATCTTGGACAGACCTCAAAATCACACATGGATTCTAACATCTTGAACAGATCCACTTCCAAGAAATAGAACACATATCTTAGTCTTGAAGTGGTTTTTGGTAAGTAAAACACTTACCAATTCCAATCTCTTCAAGACTGAATCGACGAACTTGGTCATTTAATGATAATGAGAGCAATCACATGTAGAAACCAAGTCTTGTATACTTATCATGTTTCCAATATTTTCATCTCACACTATCCCTCGATCAAGAGTGAAGTAGTAGGTTTGAGTTCTATTGCTCCGTCCCTACACAAACATCAGTTGTAATTGCCATAGGGAGGCAAGCCTACTTCATCGGTTTTTAGTGCTAGGTATACGACTAAATGTTTTCCATAAACGAGTAAATATACAAAGCACGATCAGGTCATACAAAGCACGATTAAGCCACATAAGCAACTTCTAATTCCCTTTTTGTTTAATTATTCATTTGTTAATTAAAACCTATTTTATTAGTAAAACGTCTTTTATCTAATAAAACATCATTTATGAATTTCTACTATTCATTTGTACTCTTTTCAATACTTCAAAAAGTATTCATATTCTTATCTCAAATGGTATAAGTATATTCACAAATCATTAACAAGATTTCTTACTTTAAACCTTTGCTTTTTCAATCTTTTTCCTAAAGATTCCTTCCTTATAATTTATTGTAAAATATCCTTTTTAAAGATCTAAGTGCTTTCACAAATCTATTCAAAAAAGTTTAAGACTAATTTTACTTAATCATTGTCACTACAAAACCATAACCATTTCACTTATGATTATCTTTAAAACATTCTTTTTAAGATCTATTTACATCCATAAGTTTAATAAAAAAGGGTTAATGATGAATGTTAATAAAACATTGTCACAACAAATCCAAAACCATTTCATACTTGTATTATCTTTAAAACATTCTTTTTAAAGATCTAAGTTAATAATAGGTTAAGTTTGATAGTCGACTAATTGATTATCTAGTTAAAACAATTGCTTATACAAATCAATATTCGTATAATTAACTCATTTCCACCTTTCAACTTAACTATTCCTCGTTCAAGAGTGAAACAAGGTAAGTTAGAGCACTGGTTGCATCAAAGCCTTGCCTAAACACTTCATTCTTGAATCTTACAAATAGACAAGCAAACTCGTCGTCTTTTAATGTTAAGTATAGTATTATTGATTTCCATAAATAAGTAACAAACAACATGATTAACCCGTTTCTAACATTTCCGACTTAACTATTCCTTATTCAAGAGGAAAGCCCGGTATGTTAGAGCTCTATTGCTCATATCCCTACTCGACATCAATCTTAATTCTCAGAATTAGAGAAGCCTACTTCATCGGCTTTTAGCGTTAAGCAAAGTTAATTTCCTTTTAAACAAGTAAGTAAACAACAAGATTAACATGTTTTCGCTATTCCAACTTAACTATTCCTCATTCAAGAGGGAAGCCCGGTAGGTTAGATCACTATTACTCCATCCCTACATGACATCAATCTTAACTCCCAGAAATAGAGAAGTCTACCTCGTCGGCTTTTAGTGTTAAGCCTAGTCAATTACCTTTTTCCAAATTATATATACTTTAAAAATACTTGTAAATAGGTTTTAAATATCTATGTAAAATATTACTTGAAAATAACCAATTTATAATTTGATCAAAAACATGTTTATATTATAAAACCTCTTTACTTTGAAAATACATATATAATTATTTAAAATATATTTAAACTTCAAACCCACTTTAAAATACTTCAAATTGTGTTTGGAAACATTCCTAAAAAGATTATGAAAAATACCAAATTTAAATATCATTTTAAACACTTAAAACCATAAGCAACTTACTACAACATTTATAAATGGTCTTAAAAGTACTTATTAAAAACAACATTGAAATGTACAATCTTTATAGCTAGTTTTAACCATTTAAAAAAATAATTAAAGACTTGAAATTTTTATAGTAAGTACTATACTTAGAGTACTTAAAAACCATGGAAAAATACCCCTAAGAATATCTTCCCATTTATTTTTAAAAATTCCCGAAAACAAGGGATTAGAAGTGCACTTATAACGACTATTCTCGCTTCAAACACTTTCAAACTTACTTCAATTTAACAAACAAGTTAAACAACCATTCAAACATCAAGTCAAGACAATATGGTAATAGAAGTGATGTTATAAAATATAAAGCTATCATTTGCTTTCAAAAGCAAGAGGGGTCCAAATTTTATAACTTTAATTAGTTAATGTCACTTTAACTTCATACTTTGCACACAACATATATATGCACAAATATACTTAAGAGATTGTGAGATAAATCACTTAGATCCATGCCAAACCCAAGCACAAAGCCACAAGAACAAAAAACCAACCCCCACCATCACCAATATCCTAAAGATCCAACCTTTGCACTTCCAAACTAAAGTAACACCTCCCCTCACCTCCCATTCTCATGGCCCATCCTTGGAACCCCCTCTTCCTCTTAACTTCTTCCACTTTTTACTTGCTAATCATGTTTCCCATGATACTTTAGGCCTATAGCCAAAGTTTAAAAGAGATTGGAGATGATTTGGTTAAGACATGAAAAAGTTAGAGAAGAATTAGTGGATTAGTGCTTAATCACTTTCCACCATTTTTAATTCTTATACTTCATTTCAAGCTTTATGAATTAGTGATTATTTAACAAGCGTGTGCCCCCTCCTTATATAGGCTTTAAAATGGTGTAGTATAAGCTTGTTTGCACCCCCCTAATGTGATGTAAGGTTTACTATAAAGATCCGTCCTTTCGACCCTCGAATGTCGACACTAATACATTCACGGTATTCACATGCCAAGCGTCCAAGTGCCGAAAGGACGAAAAGTGAGGGTAAAATAAAAAGAAAAAGAAATAGAACAAGGAAGAAGAGAACATAATATCAGAATCTCACAACGGAACAATAATATATAATATCAAAGGAATGGCACAAAGGGGTTACTCTGATACAGAAATTTCAGAGTTATAAAACCTAAATACCATCATCATCTTGGACAATTATAACAACTTGTCCTCACAAATGCTAATATGTAAAATATAGCAATGCAGCGAAATAAGAATACTACGGTAGGTGAAACATCCAATTTGTCTTCTCGAGCTCCAAAGAACATCAACGAAAAACATGCCTTTCTCTGACTACTCGAAAGAGCACGTGAGGAATTTAAGGAAAATAAACACCAAGCGTCAGACATAAGTCTGGTATGAGAAAGTCAAGAAATATGTAGCTATCATATAATAGTACTTTAGAGACCACATGGAACGCCATACCGGTTATCCCCTCAAAAGAACCACCATCAAATAAGTACATAAAGTGATATATTAGATAATGTCTACGGTATAGAAGATAAATATTATAATATAGCTAGAATGGTTACATTTATTATATTCAATAGCGTATTAGGAGTAAATCAAATCCGATAAGGAACGTTTGCATATTGGATTTTTCATGGAGATCTCTCCGGTGGAGCTGGATCCAATCTTCTACACAAGGGTCAGAAAGTACCTCCGAGCGACGTATATCTCTAGATAAAATTTACCTTTATGTAAACATAGCTGGTCCATGCCCGAATATGTGATCCTAAATACCATCACATCCCATACGCAACCTTAATAAACATACTCTAAATATGGAGTGATAATATCCTATCGTAGGACTGCAAAACCCCAGGCTATGAGGCCTACTCTGTTTTTAGCCATTTCCGATGTCGAGTTCACGTTCGACATCTTCCACACAAGTCTTCATCACTCGAATACAACACGAATCCCCAATTGGGTTCCCATATTTCAAACTGATTTCGAAACCATACATGGATTCCGATATTTCAACAGACTTCGGAATAACACATGAATTCCTATATCTTGAATAGATCATGAACAACTACATGTGTTCTAGCATCTTAAATAGATCTCGAATCTTCATATAGACTCCCGCATCTCGAACAGATCCACTTCCAAAAGATAGAACACGTATCTCAGCCTTAAAGTGATTTTCGATAAGTAAAACACTTGCCGATTCCTGTTGCAACAACCTGCTTTTCTGTACATTTTAAGTTGATAATAAACCACACATGTCCAACTCAAATTGAATGAAAAGGCAGACCGTTAAGGGTAAAAAGAAAATAAAGACAGAACATAATCTCAAACGAATGGAATAACATACATTATTTCAATATATAATCTTTACAGTGGAAATTTGTAATTACATACATCAGAGTCTATCCTACGTTTAGCCTGGACAGTTATAAATACCTGTCCTTACAAATGCTGAAAAACAACAAACACAGTGGAAAATTAAACTATGACCATATGTTGATGAAGATCTCCAGCTCTCCTCTGAAAACTCCAAGCATCTTCAGTTAATCCTGAAACTACTCAGATTTGACCCGAGTATTAAAAATACCCAGATCAGTCTGGTAAATCGACGTGTGCAAATCATAAAGATATATGACAATGTCAGGGTGGATCTTGAAAGATATGAAAGATCTCCCTCCAAGCCTAGATAAACTTTGATGTCAAACAAAACTTTTGAAAAGAAAAGTATCTTATAAGGCTGCACCGCACATAAACACGGATGGGTTTTTACCTTATGATAACTAAAACATTTTTATCAAATCATTTGATATTATTTCTAATGACATGGGTTTGAAAACACTTTTCAAGTAAATGTATTAATCATAGCCGAAATTGTTACATTTATTAAATTCCAGCATAATAGGTTTACGGCTAAAACCATTAAGGCTAGTATTGAAGAATGGATTCCATACAATTACAAGGTAAGGGACTACTTTCTGACAGTACATCTATAGAGGAATGTACTGAGGCACAACCACATTGCCCTTTGCCAATACAAGATTAGCCTACCTTTACCATAGATATACCAATATGACATCACCCCAGTCGTTCTCGACCTATACGAGATGTCTCATAGCGTACACAACAAACTCAATATGTAGTGGGTAATCTAGAAAGGCGATGAACATATCCTTATGGGAGCAACCCACTTAGCCCTACCGCATCTATCTTGTTTCTGTCATTCTCGATGTGAAAGGATTAAGGTAATGTTTTACCTTTCATGGAAAAAATCCCACTTTAAATGCCACATTGCCATTTCCAACAACAAACTAATCGATTTCCACAAAAGTACAACCTCTGAGCTCGTACGTCTCAGAGAAGGGTGTTAAGTATAAGGGGGGTTGCCTCCTACACCACCAAACAGATGTACGTTTGTAAAAACCAATGTACATGGTTTTTAGAAATGTAATGTCATACATTCGTCCATACAAGTTATCCAGGAATAAGACAAACCAAAGGCACTCTCCTACTATATTCTGTTGGTAATCAACCCTCGGATTAGTAGCGAGCAATCGTTGTATTGAAGATTTCCAGAATGAAGCACGACGCCATCATTTATATATATATATATAATATGGAATCGCAGAGCTAGTGGCAAGTAGCCTTACATTATGAAGATCTCCTTCTTCAAAAATCATTGTCTTCAACATATTTTCACTTTCAAACGTATATTGGTTCGAAGTGGTTTTCAGATAGGAATTACCCAAATCCGACCCTAGTTCCTCCGAACCAATCATCGATAGAAGATGTTAAGTATAAGGTGATTATTATTCAAGTAATCAATATCTTTTATCCATGTAAAATATCTCTTTAGAGATATACATCTTTAAATCATATTTTGTTTCAGTATATATATGGAATAATTAAACCTCTTTTATCAAATCCTTTCGTTAATTAAAACCCCTTTTTAACTTTGAAAATGCCAAAAAAAATTCATCTTTAATTAGAATTCAAATCTTAATGAAGATTTCACATTCCAAGAACATATCTTTAATGGGTTAAAAACAGTGTTATTTAAGACATCGTTTACTGTAAACCCAAACCAGTTAGTATTGAATAAAAGGGATCCATAAATTTTAGTCTGATTATACCCGATACTAATTTTCGTATTCAACCTGTACCATTCGTCGAATAATAGTGAAATCACCTTTTAAATTCATATGGATAGTACGAGTTCCCTTCTTGGAATTTAATATATAGTTTAACCAATATGTTTCATATATCATCAAAATATTATTATTTAAAATCTTGTTTAACTTTTGGAAATCTCCAAAAAAAAAATTATCTTAGGAAAATGTGGTCCAAGTAAATCAAATTTACTATCTCCTCTGTTGGGTAAATTCTTACCACCGGTCCAAGGCTAGACAAACCCAATCACCTCTTCCGAATCAACTCATCTCCTACCTTTGCCGAACCAACCAGCTTCTCAAGCTCCTACCGAACCATCTAGAACAACCTGCCGAACCATCCCCTATCACCGAACCACCGGACCAACCTACTCACCTCCTTCCACCGAACCACCGGACCAACCCACTCATCTCCTATCACCAAACCACCGGACCAACCTACTCACATCCTTCCACCGAACCACCGGACCAACCTACTCACATCCTTCCACCGAACCACCGGACCAACCTACTCACATCCTTCCACCGAACCACCGGACCAACTTACTCAACATACTTCCCACCGAACCAAGCACACCGGTCCACCATGCTTCTACCACCGAACCAAAGTAAGCCAGACCCGCTCCACCAGACCAGATTACATCAGCCCAGGCCCGCCAGCTGTTGTATACCTCCAAGACCCCTACCCCTAGCCTCACTCTATAAATATAGGGGTAGGGGTACAACAATGGGGGACAAGTTTGAGAGCTCAAGCACGGAGAGAACTTTCAAACAACTTTCTTTTACTTGTATCAAAGCTTTGTACTTGTAATCAAACAAAGAGAAGAGAAATAACATATAAAGTGGACGTAGGCACATTCTGGCTGAACCACTATAAATTTGCGTGTCTTTTTACAGTTTAGCCCCTGCTTTTCATATATTTGCATAAATCACTCAAATCACTAAGAACAACATAAGATCTACTAAATCATACAACTTTGAGGTGTTTGTCCATTTTTTGTGCAAACATCCTCCATTGAGCCAGTTTGGATAGCTAGAGCGGAACCCAGACACTGGTTGTCCAAGCTCGGATCTAGAGGCTATCACTCTATCAGCCTTAAAGCGATTAAGTTATTTGATCAACTCTAAATTCGTTAAAATACTTGATTTATTATTTGAAAAACATTTGCAAAAGATTTGGGAAGAAAATCCCAAGTTTAAATCTTAGTTTCAAAAGTTACCAAAAAGTGTCGTGAATAGTGTTTTTAAAGCTTCTTTGATAAAATAAACTTCATTCCACATATATCCATTTTTATAACTCAAATCCCTTTTAAAATTTTTTAACATATTTATACAATTTATTTTATACTTTTAAAGATTTAAAAATATCAATTTTAAAGTATTTTCCACTTTAGTTTCCGAATTGCCAAAGAGCGACGTTTTTGAAAACTTGGTTTGGACATATACCAAATTTTACTAAATAAAATCCTGATTTTCAAGATTTTCTTATTTTTTGAAAACTATATTCATTATGGTCCAGAAAATTCTTATTGCAAAGAATTCTGATTCATATTCCATTCTACACGTCCATTTAACTTTTAAGGTGGCGAAATCACGAACTGCCAAAACGCGACGGCTTATATTTACTCCATTTTCCAAGCTTTTCCAAACTTTTCCGAAATGAGTTTTAATGTTTATAAACCATTTATAAATCATTTTATACTATTTTAAAGAGATTTAACAATGCCATATATACCATTTCATTTTATAAAGGAAAGTGATTCCTTGGTGTAAATTCGACGTGTATTATACCATGAATCATTTCCACATCAAACAAACATATGATCAACCAATCATCATCCAAACATATTGAACAACCATATAAGCAATCATTTTAGCATATGATCAAGGGTATAACTTTAAGTAGTTAACATCTATTATTATCACTAATAGCAGGCAATGTTTAAGTGATTAATAAGAAATATTGATAAGTGATTATCAAGTGATTCAAAGTGAGATTAACTAACTTTTACCAAACCAAACTATATCCACTTCCTACCAACATTCAAGCACATATCACCATACTTCACACCATCACTTCCTTCTCTATCTGAAACTTTTCCGAAGCTTCTTCAAATAAAACCGGCGGTACTCCGGCATCACTTCCTTCTCTTTTCTTCACTCCGGAGCTTCTCGAATCTCCTTCCTTCCTCCTTGTAAGCTTAGCCAAGCTTTGGAATATGGTGATGCTCGGCCAAGCATGGTGGTAGGGGGTGGCCGTGGAATTGAAGAGGTGTGAGGTTGTTTTGCATTGTTTTTGGAGGTGGAATAACATGGTACACATGTATGTATATATTTATTTCTTTTGGATATGTAGTATATAGTTTTCAAGTGAAGTGGCTTATTAGGAAGCCATTAGAGAGGAGCTAAATAAGAAGAAGAAGCTTGAGTTCCAAATGATAGAAATGTGAAGGGGTGGGTGTGTATTTATAGGAAGAAAATATGGAAAATATCTTCTATTATGTCTCCTTTCACCATGTGCCAACCCACTACCCTCCCCTCTAATCACTCAGGCCCACTTCCCCCTCCTCCTTGTTATTACTTCTTATCCTTTGGTATGGGAGCTTTGACTTAAGTGGCGATTTGTATGTAAATATCTAAGATATTTATGTTTTTATCTTATGTAAATTTATATAGTAAAAGTAAATGTATATGTGTAGGTGTATGACATGTATATACACGTGTATGGATATGAACAAGACAACAAACAATGTTGCAATCACTTTAAATAACTTTCGTTTGTTAATCCGTTGATAATCTGAAAGCCTTCCAGGTTACATTTGCATTTATTAATTAAATTATATATAAATGTAAAAAAAAATTGAAAATTAGTTTCTCATCACCATTAATTAATTAAAATGATCACGTTTGAATTATAAAACCATATAAATCAATATTAAACAAGTGTTTGCAAAAAGTGCCGGTTGAATCGACAAAGCGCCATTCATTTCCTTATATCTTTCAAGTCAAGTATATATTTTTATATACTTGATATAATTGATTTATTATCAATAAATAACCAGTTAAAATGAATTATTATCATTTTAAAAATAATTATTAAATCATTTTAAACTCAATTATTTAAAAAATAATGACATAATTGGTGATGTTATAAAGACATTTTATTTCCAAAAATAAATAAATAATTTTATTTTATATTCTTGTTTAAATGGATAAATAAGTGTATGTACCCAGTTCCGTGCACGCTAATATTGAGAAAATCTCAATTTTTCCGAAAACTGATTTTCGTCGTTTTTCTGATGAAAATCCCAAATATCCATATTTGTTAATATACCTTTAAAAGAAGTTTACCATCATTATTCATGGTTCAAAACATTATAATTTGTGTTATAAAATCTTGTATTTGAATATTTCAAATATAAATATATTTTATTAAAGTGATAAATTTACGGGTCATTACAGACTTTCCTCCTTAAAAGAATTTTGTCCTCGAAATTACACCTAACAAAAAACCCGATAAAAACATTATTTTAAATTTTAAATACAAACCCGTGTTATGCTCACGAATTATCTGTATACACCATCTGATTTGATCTTAAATTCGAATATCCCCAAATCATTCGTATGCAATATCGGTTTTGATCTTCTACTCAAACACACAACTTTATTTCCGAACTAGTATTGATCCTCCAATTCTCTAGTGCGGACTCCAATCAGGCTTCTCGATCAGAAACCCTCTCTTTTCTTACATAGCTCTCAACTATGATATAAACCGTAAGTAACCAACCACAAAACCCTCATCAATGTTCGCCGTCAAGAATCAAGTGATAAATCCTTTTTCGGACCAGTGTAAATAACTCAAAGTCCTGTACGTGAATCTTAGATCAAAATAGTGCAACAAAATGATCTACGTCCTCATACGTACTTATTAACCTTTCCAAAAAATTTATTAAAACTTTTCATAAAATTTTTATTCAAACATTTTTATAAAGATGCTTCTTTATATATAATTACTTTAAAAAGGAAATTTTATTCATCAAAAATATCTATCTTCTTTCCATAGAAATCATTTCAATTTTAACACTTAGAAAATACCTCTATGTACTTAAATCCGTAAAAATTTATGAGGAAAGCTTTATATTTTCCAAAACACATTTAATTGGATCAAAACGAATGTTCCGGAAAACATCATTACGACAACCCAAAAACACTAGTATAAGGGTTTGATTAATTATACTTATTATTAATTTTCTATCTCGAACTTAAACTATTTATTAGTTAACAATGAAGTTGATCAAGTTGGGGTATCATGCCTCTCAGACCTTAAATGGACATCATTCTGAACTTAAAAATGGATATAAGTTACCCACCTTGAATCTTAACATCAAATATTGGATATGTAAAAATCTCGTATACTATATTAAACATCTTCTTTCGAAAATCACTTACTATAACAACAGTGTTATAGTTTATGTCATCCTCGCTTTCTCGAAAACATTTATTACAACAAAAATGTTGAAATCCATGTCTTCCTACCACTTAGCACATTTTAAATCACTTTTGAAACCATTAAACTCCATTTGCAAATATCACTTTCAAAACATTCCTTTAAGAGATTATTTTAATTTTAAAACGAAATGTATCTCCCTTTATAAAAATCATCCTATAATTATCAAGACAAACCCTTTTATATTTGTAAACCATGTTTTGTAATCTCCTTCCTTTTTATAAAACTTCTTTTTATAAAATCTCTTTATTTATAAAATTCCATTTATAAATCTGTTCCTTTCTAAATCTCCTTTATTTATAAAATCCCATTTAAATCTATTTACAAAATATCAATTACAAATCCATCTTTAATATTTATAAAACACCATTTAAAATCTATTATTTTATTTATAAAATATTACTTTTATAAATCTTTTATATAAACCATTTCGGAAATATTCATTTCAAACTATTTCTATCTTCTTTACAACTGTATTTCCTTTGTAATAAAAGGTGGACTTATTTGTTAAAACACTCCTTTTTCAAAATAGCTTTTACTTTGAATCAATTTTCCTAAGAATTCAAATAGTAATTTTACTATTTCAAAATATCACTTTTAAATCATTTCTCTTAAAAGATATTTAACTTTATAAAAACTCTTTTATAAATATAAACTTTCCATTTTATAAACTCTACTCCTAAAATTAAAACTTCTACCAAATCATTTTAAATTTTTCAAAACTTTTCCAAAATAGCAGGATTTAAATTCTCCAAAATCTCTTTATAAAATACGTTTTATAAATCTAATTTATAAAATCACTTATTAAACGCATTCATAAAATTTATTTATCTTAAATAAATTCCTTTAATCTTAAACCAATACTATTATTTATTGAACACCACATAGTGAAATTGTGAAACTAAATTCACGAGGTATTCGTATTTAAACTTTTAAATCAAACAACCAATTAGTTAATGATAATAATGGAATATTATCATTCCCTTAACAATAACACTACATAAATAACTATTTCTTTTGAAAGATATTCCTTTATATTAAAATATATTCCTAGGTAAAATTATTTCATTTACCAATTTTCCAAAACAATAATCATTTTTATATAACATTAACAAATACACGCTAATATATAATACTCTCAACTCATTCTAGGGTATCACTTACCCTATCTCCAATGAGTTACTCATCCTAGGGTATTACTAACCCTATCTTTGAGGAGACTTTACCCTTACCAGGCTTAGGTGTTCGCTTAACCTAAGCTTTGATACCAACTGTAACAACCTGCTTTTCCGTACATTTTAAGTTGACAATATACTGCACATCTCCAACTCAAATTGAACGAAAAGGTGAAGCATTAAGGGTAAAAAGAAAATAAAGACAGAATAGAATCTTACACGAATGGAATAACATATATTATTTCAATATATAATCTTTACAGTGGAAATTTTTAACTACATACATTAGAGTATATCCTAAGCTCAGTCTAGACAATTATAAATACTTGTCCTTACAAATGATGAAAAAGGAAAACACAGTGGAAAAGTAAACTATGACCATACGTTGACAAAGATCTCCAACTCTACTTTAGAAACTCCAAGCATCTTCAGCTAATCCTGAAACTACTCGGATCTGACCTGAGTATTAAAAATACCCGTATCAGTCTGGTAAACCGGCGTGAGAAACGCAAATCATAAAAATATATGATAGTTCATAGATCAACTTTGATGTTAAACAAAACATTTGAAAAGAAGAGCATCTCATAAGACCACGCTGCACATAAACACAGACGGGTTTTTACCGTATGATAACTAAAACATTTTTATTAAACCATTTGATATCATTTCTAATGACGTTGGTTTGAAAACACTTTTCAAATAAATGTATTAGTCATAGCCGAAATTGTTACATTTATTAAATTCTAGCATACTAGATTATAACTAAAACCGTAAAGGCTCGTATTGGATAATGGATTCCATACTACGACAAGGTAAGGGACTACCTCTCGAAAGTACATCTCTAGAGGAATGTACCGAGCTACAGCCCTGCTGCCCTCTAGCAACACAAGACCGGCCTGCCTTTATCATAGATAGTATCGAATATGACATCACCCCAATCACTCCCGACCTATTCGTGACGTCTCATAGCATACACAATAAATCCGATATATAGAGGGTAATCTAGAAAGGTGATGAACATATCCTAAGAGGAGAAACCCACTTAGCCCTACAACATCTATCTAGTTTTTGTCATTCCTAATGTGCAAGGATTAAGGTAACGTTTTACCTTTCACAAAACAAATCCCACTTTAAATGCCACATTGCCATTTCCAACAACACACAAATTGATTTCCACCAAAGAACAACCTCTGAGCTCGTACGTCCAAGGGAATGGTGTTAATTATAAGAGAGGTTGCCTCCTACACCACCAAATATATGTATGTTTGCAAAAACCAATGTACATGGTTTTTAGAAATGCAATGTCAGATGTTCATCCATACAAGTTGTCTAGGAACAGGACAAACCGAAGGCACTCTCCTACTACATCCTGTTGGTAATCAACCCTAGGATTAGTAGCGAGCAATCCTTGTATCGAAGATTTCTAGAATGAAGCGCTACTGCCACCATATATATAATATGGAATCGTGGGGCTAGTGGAAAGTAGCCTTACATCATGAAGATCTCCGTCTTTAAAAATCATTGTCTTCGACATATTTTTACTTTCAAACATATATTGGTTCGAAGTGGTTTTGGGATAGGAATTACCCAAATCTGACCTTGGTTTCTCCTAACCAATCATTGATAAAAGATGTCAAGTACATAGGTGGTTATTATTCAATTAATCAATATCTTTTATCCAAGGAAAATATCTCTTTAGAGATATACATCTTTAAATCATATTTTGTTTCAGTATATACGGGATAATTAAAACACTTTTATCAAATCCTTTGATTAATTAAAATCTCTCTTTAACTTTGTAAATACCAAAACATTTTATCATTATTCGGTATAATTCAAATCATAATGAAGGTTTCACATTCCCAAAACATATCTTTAATGGGTCAAAAACAATGTTATTTAAGACATCGTTTATTGTAAACCCAAACCAGTTAGTATTGAATAAAAGGGATCCACAAAATTTAGACTGATTATACCCAATACTAATTTCCATATTCAACCTATACTATTCTTTGAATAATGGTGAAATCACCTTTTAAATTCATACGGATAGTACGAGTTCCCTCCTCGGAATTTAATATAGAGTTTAACCAATATGTTTCATATATCACCAAAATCTTATTATTTAAAATCTTGTTTAAGTTTTGGAAATCTCCAAATCTCTTTTATCTAAGGAAAATGTGGTCCAAGTAAATCAAATTTATTATCTTCTCTGTCAGGCCAATCCGGATAGCTAGAGCAAAACCAAACGTTAGTTGTCTAAGCTCAGATCTAAAGACTATCTCTTTGCCACCCATAAGGCGATGAAGTTATTTGATCAACTCTAAACTCTTTAAAATACTTGATTTATTATTTGAAAAACATTTGCATAATATTTGGGAAGAAAAATCCCAAGTTTATATCTTAGTTTTAAGTTACCAAAAAGTGCTGCAAAAAGTGCCGTGAATAGTGTTTTTAAAGCTTTTTAATATTAACTTCATTCCACATATGTCTGTTTTTATAACTCAAATCCCTTTTATTTTTTTTAACATATTTATAAAATTTATTTCATATTTTTAAAAATTTAAAAATATCAATTTTAGTGCATTTTCACTTTTTTTTGAACTGCTAAAGCGCGACGTTTTTGAAAACTTGATTTGGACATATCTCAAACTTTACTAATTGAAATCTTGATTTTCTTCTTTTGTTTGAAAACTATATTCATTATGGTCTGGAAAATTCTTATTTGCAAAGAATTCCAACTCATATTTCATTCTACACGTCCGTTTAACTTATCATATCGTGAAATCGCGAACTGCCGAAACGCGACGACTTATTTTTTACTTCATTTTCCAAACTTTTCCAAACTTTTTCAAAATGAGTTTTAATGTTTGTAAACCATTTATTAATCATTTTATACTATTTTAAAGAGGTTTAACAATGCCATATATATCATTTCATTTTATAAAAGAAAATCATTCCTTGGTGTAAATTCGACGTGTATTATACCGTGAATCATTTCCACATCAAACAAACATATCATCAGCCAATCATCATCCAAACATATTGAACAACCATATGAGCAATTAGTTTACATATGATCAAGGGTATAACTTTATGTAGTTAATGTTTATTATTATCACTAATAGCAAGCAATATTTAGGTGATTAATAAGAGATATTAATAAGTGATTATTAAGTGATTCAAAGTGAGATTAACTCAATTTTACCAAACCAAACTCTATCCTTTTCCTACCAACATTCAAGCAAATATCACCACATTTCACACCATCTCTTCCTTCTCCATCCCAAACTTTTTCGAAGCTTCTTCAAATAAAACCGGCGATACTCCGGCAACACTTCCTTCTCTTTTCTTCACTCTGAAGCTTCTCGAATCTCCTTCCTTCCTCCTTGTAAGCTTGGCCAAGCTTTGGAATGTGGTGATGCTCGGTCAAGCATGGTGGTAGGTTGTGGCTGTGGGTTTTAAAGAGGTGGGAGGTAGTTTTACATTGTTTTTTGAGGTGGAATTATATATGTATGTATATATTTATTTCTTTTGGCTATATTTTTTTATATATTTTTCAAGAGAAGAGGCTTATTAGGAAGCCATTAGAGAGGAGCTAAAGAAGAAGCTTGAGTTTTGAATGATAGAAATGTGAAAGGGTGGGTGCGTATTTATAGGAAGAAAATATGTAAAATATCTTCCATCACCTCTCCTTTCACCATGTGCCAACCCACTACCCTCCCCTCCCATCACTCACGGCCCACTTCCACCTCCTCCTTGCCATTACTTCTTGTCCTTTGGCATGGGTGCTTTGACTTAAGTGAAGATTTGTACGTAAACATATGAGATATTTATGTTTTTATCCCATGTAAATTTATATAGTAAAAGTAAATGTATATATGTATATGTGTAGGTGTATGACATGTATATACATATTCATGGATATGCACAAGGCAATAAACAACGTTGCAATCACTTTGAATAACTTCCGTTCGTTAAACCGTTGAGAATCTGAAAGCCGATTCCCAGTTTCATTTTCATTTATTAATTAAATTACATATATATGTAAAAAAAGTTGAAAAATAATTTCTCACCATTATTAATTAATTAAAATGATCACATTTGAATTATAAAACTATATAAATCAATACTAAACAAGTGTTTACAGAAAGTGCTGTTGTATCGACAAAGTGTTATCAATTTCCTTATATCTTTCAAATCAAGCATATATTTTTATAAAATTATTATAAATGATTTTTTATCACTATATAACAGATTTAAATGAATTATTATCATTTTTAAAATAAATATTAAATCATTTAAACTCAATTTAAATTCAAAAATCAATTATTTAAAAATGATGACATCATTGATAATGTCATAAAGGCTTTTGTTTCCAAAAATAAAACAAATAATTTTATTTCATATTCTTATTTAAATGGATAAAAAAGTGTATGTATCCAGTTCCATGCACGCTAATATTGAGAAAATCTCAATTTTCCCGAAAACTGATTTTCGTTGTTTTTCTGATGAATATCCCAGATATCCATATTTGTTAATATACCTTTAAAACAAGTTTACCCTCATTATTTATGGTTCAACACATTATAATTTGTGTTATAAAATCTTTTATTTGAATATTTCAATTATAAATATAATTTATTAAAGCGATAAATTTGCGGGTCGTTACACCGGTCTCTCCAAGACTGAATCAGCGAATTTGGTCATTTAGTGATAATGAGGATGATTGCATATCACCTTTTTGGTATTTTCATTGCACACTATACCTCAATCAAGAGTGAAGTCGGTAGGTTAGAGCTCTATTGCTGATATCCCTACACGAACATTAGTCTTAATTCCAACAGATAGACAAGCCTACTTCATCGCCTTTTAGTGCTAAGTATACGAGTAAATGTTTTCCACAAACGATGAAACAAACAAAGCATGATAAAGTCATACAAAACACGACTAAGTGATATAAGTGACTTCTAATCCCTTTTTTTATTTAACCTTTTATTAATTAAAATCTTTTTTTAGTAAAAATTCTTTTATATAACAAAACATCATTTATCAATTCCTACTATTCATTTGTACTCTTTTCAATACTTCAAAAAGTATTCATATACTTATCTCAAATGGTATAAGTATATCCACAAATCATTTACAAGATTTCTTATTTTAAACCTTTGCTCTTTTCTATACTTCAAAAAGTATTCATGTACTTATCTTCAATGGTATAAGTTTATTCAAAATCATCAACAAGATTTCTTACTTTAAACGTTTGCTCTTTTTATCCTTTTTCAAAAGATTCCTTACTTATAATTTCCTTCAAAATATCCATTTTAAGGGTCTAAGTACTTTTTCAAATCCATTCAAAAGGTTTAAGACTAATGTTACTAAAACATTGTCACTGCAAACCCAAAACCATTTCACTTATGTTTATCTTTAAAACATTCTTTTAAAAATCTATTTATATTCATAAGTATAATAAAAAAGGGTTAAAGACGAATGTTATTAAAACATTGTCACAACAAACACAAAACCATTTCATACTTGTATTATCTTTAAAACATTCTTTTTAAAGATCTAAGCTAATATCTAGTCAAATTTGGTAGTCGACTAATCGATTATCTAGTTAACAACTGCTTATACAAATCAATGTTCGTATACTTAACTCATTTCCGACATTCTCGAATTAACTATTCCTCGATCAAGAGGGAAGCTCGGTAGGTTAGTGCTCTATTGCTCCATCCCTACTCGACATCAATCTTTAACTCTCAGAAATAGATAAACCTGCTTCATCAGCTTATAGTGTTAAGTAAAGTTAATTACCTTTTTTAAACAAGTAAGTAAACAACAAGATTAACACATTTCCGACATTTCAACTTATACTGTTCCTCCTTCAAGAGTGATGCCTGGTAAGTTTGGGCACTGTATGCTCCAAGCCTTACCTAGACACCTCATTCTTGAATCTCACAAACAGACAAGTTTACTCGTCGGCTTTTAGTGCTAAGCATAGTCAATCACCTTTTCTAAAATTTATATGTATAAATATATATATAATACTTTAGAAATACTTGTAAATAGTTTTTAAATATCTATGTGAAATATTACTTGAAAATAACTAATTTAGAAGTTTGATTAAAAACAAGCTTTACATTTTGCAGCACTTTACTTTCAAAATTCGTAAATAATCATTCACTACAAGAAAAATTGTTATTGGTGGCATTAATTAGTGGCGTTTAATGATAAATGCAACTACTAGTTATTTAGTAAAAATAAAAACAAATAAATAAACGCAACCAACTATCCCGCCAGCCATTTCTTGAAATTTTGGTAAAATTTTATGTTGACCGCTCTATTTTCTTTCTCCCTCGTAACACTTAAACTTTTTTCCCTAAATCCCTAACCAAGCCTACATTAAAATCACAGTCACAAATTAAAAAAATGAAACGCAGATGAAAGATGGGAGAGACTATGGTGTAGCGATTATGTAAGGAGAAACACAAATCTGAAGGAGGCACGCGATTATGAAAGAAAGAAACAGAAATGTTAAAGAGGCGCACGAGAAAGTAGGGGCAGCAATGGAAGTATGTGATGTAAGGAGAAGGCTGCACGACTATGGGTAGTGTAACGACCCGTAAATTTTAACCGTTTTAATAACGCAATTAGTTAAAATTTTGTGAAATTTTGAACGATAAAATTTTGAAATAAAAATTTAATATTTGAAATGCGTCTAATTAAACATAGCATCTGGTAAATATTCGTCCGAAAATATGAAAGTTGATTTCGCGCGTAATTTCACTTCAATTTAATCAGTTAAAAAGCGTTGAAAATAAAATGTTTTCAAAACCAAAATATTTTTACATAGAAAAATTCTAAACCATCTTCTGAGCAAGATGTCAGTTTGTTGTTTTTCCAAATTCGGACATCTTTGGCTCCGTCGATCTTATTTTTCAGCGTTTTTCTTGCATTTTCCGTAGTACAAAAATTCGAATTTTTATAATTCGATCGTACCGTTAACATCTGTATACCGTTGTGATCGTCTTGTCGCGCTGATCTATACGGTATATTCAATTCTGTGATTTGAATTTCGGTATGTAGCGGAATCAACGGAAAACGATTCCGTATCGGTACCCGTTTGCAATCTTGGTTTTCTGATGTGACTTTTAGTTATCCACCGTGTCTCTTCATTTTTGTTAGTGTTCACACTTTTGGAAAAGAAAATAAAATGTAGAAAAATTAAAAAAATCAAAACGTTCATGTATGTTTTGTTTAGAATTATATAAGTGGTAACGGAGGCCACCTAATTCTCTTCCTCACCAAGCACCACTCACGTCCATTTGTTTCCTTGACCCTTGATTTTCCCAAACCACTTCATATTATAATCTACCTGTCACTTGCATGGACTTCTAGATTTGGTTTCTCATCTCTCTATGCTTCTCTTCCCCTTTTATTTTTGTTTGGTCATGTCTATTTTTTTTTTGGAAAAAAAATAGCATTGAACGGCTCGTCACCAGGTTGTATGAAACCGCCTCGCCCTCCTCGCCAGCAGATCCGCCCTGACCCTCTTCCTCCTCCGCCGCATGTGGTCATACTCCACTTGTTGCCAGCCACGTCTCCTCTAACCGAAACCAACGCAGTGCTTCAATCCTTCACGCGCCTCCCCTCCTCTACGCATAGTCACCGCCACTCACGGCCGAGCACAACCCGCGAACCCACCAGCCCGCCACCGATCGGCCTCGTCTCCCCTCTCTCCTCTCATGCCTCAACCTTCTCCACCGCTGACCGACGCCTCCATCCATTCCATCACTGCGCTTCTGACCATCTCCTCACACTCCAGCCTTGTCCAGATCCGCTCTCCCACACTCATGTCCGCCTCTTCCCACGTCGCCGCATCAGCCACTCGTCCTCCATCTTTCTGGCTCTCTGCTTCCTCCTTCCACCCTATAGCTTGCACAGCCTAGATATTTTTATAGTAAGTTCTTTTGTTTGTGCGTGAAGTTACTAAGTATTATGAATTATATATATGTTATATATTAGTACATTTGTCTATATATATGTCAACTGTTATAAATATATTAGTTCATAAGTATACAAAGTTATTCATTTCAAACTCTACTTAAAAATTGAGACTGTGGTCTCTACATTTTGTATATACTAACTTATATATATGGTATTGTATATATATGTAAAAAAATTTAACAGATTACATACGGTAGATTTTGTTGGATTTCTTTTGGTTAGCATTTTTAATGTTTGCATACCTGTTTTGTTATATACATAATAATATGTGTCCTCTGCTATAAGTTTTTAAACTTATAAAATTACAAAGTTGGTTTATATATGAATATAGTGTGGCATATATATATGTATATGTACAACCTGCATTGTTGCTAATGTAGCCGAAATATAAGTATGCATATTTCTAGCTGTTGTTTTTTTTTTAAAAAAAATGGAGAAAAAAAAATTGTATTTATATTTTTTATAAAGATACATATAAAGTTTATAGAAGTTTGTTTCATACGTACGTGGTAGGTATATGTACAGTTTATAAAGTTTTACAAAATTTGTTTATGTCTCTTATATATATTGTGTAACACGTATAACAGTTTGGTCTGCATATTCCTATGCACATATTTTGTTTTTCTTCTTTTTTCTTTGAATCCCTACAGTCGCATCTATATATACAGTATAGCATATGTATTTACTTTCTCTGCATTTTTAGCGACTGTTGCGTCAATTTGTTCGGTTACATATATTTATAGTATTTATGTATAACATGTTTTACAGTAAGGTTTATAGCTTTACTATCCATGGGTACTTTTACATTTTTATATTGAGGCTCTCTTTTCCTTTGTCTGCATATTTATAAAGTAGTCTGCACAAGTCTATTTGAAAAGCTCACCTATATTCGTTTATATGTATAGTTATGTCGATTCTGAAATGTACCCAGATCTTAAAAATATGATATGTATAGATATCTTGGTTTAAATTATCTATTTATATAGTTTCATATTTGTTTTAAAATATAACATTGGCTGAAGAATAGATTTTAGGAATATAGTTTATATGTAGATACAGATTTGATTTGTTACATTCAGGTAATTTGATTTCAAATTTGCCTATAGATTTTTATATTATAACATATATATATGTTTGTATGTATGTTGATTTTAATACATATAGACTTTATTTGGATATATGTAAATATGTTCAAACTAATATCGATTTCCATATATATATACTTTAAAGATTTTTATATGTGTTTGAATTAGTATATGATTTTGTATATATATATATATACATATATATATATATATACACACACACGTAAATTTTATATGTTGTATCTATATCTGTTCAATTATACCATTTATCATCATTGATCCAGTTCTGATTTGATTTCTTCAATTTCCATTTATCAGCCTTGTTCGTCGAATTCTGGCTCATATTGCTTTGCTTTGGAAGTCGTGCTTGAATTTCGTAACTCAATTTCATTGTCAAATCTATCTAGCCTCGAAAGGTGAGCAATCACTCACGATTAACGTTCTTTTATTTATTAGATTTGATTTCAATTGAAACGACAATTGAAATATGCAACTGTTAGTTAATTGCACTGTTATATATGCTATTGCCTGTATCAGTTCACCTGTGACATCTGACACCATTATTTGTTAATTATTTATGCGATGATAATACAGTTTGGCTGATAATTGATTGATTGTTGATGTTTATATTGGATGTTAAAATTGTTGATGTTAAAATGATAAACAGTATGAAATTGAACTTGATATAGGATAATTGAATGTTAAATTTGATTAACTGACATTTGTATAGTATGACCCCTTTAAATGCTAAATAAATTGACACGTAGAATAGTGTTAACTATACCTTGAACCATTGAATTGTATGCTGTTTAAATCGATGATGTATGAAATTGTAAATAGATGACAAGTGAAAACCGTAATGTAATAATCTTTAATCTACATGAAATGATAGTGTAGATTCTAGAAATAATTTTATTAATTCGTACAAATAACAATGCGAATTAATACGGTTATTTCGGGATTATTTGAATTGATTATTGGATTGATATTGATTGTTGTTATTGCTTGTTTATTTACTTTGACACCATCCCAGTTATCACACTGCAAGTTCCCTTTATGCTTTGATTTTGAATTGGCTTGGAATCGGGTTGAAATGATAAATACCCAAATTGAATTTTTGTCCTAAGATAGAAAATTAAAATAAAAACCGATTGGTCAATAATTTGATTTAAAAATAAAATGAAGATTTTATTTGAATAATAATATGGTTTTGAAATAAAGTTGAAATTTGAATTTTAATAAAAGGAAAATGTTAATATTTGATAATCTGAAACAGAATATTAAAAATGTAATTGATGTAAGAATGTTGTTTAATTTGAGAAATGATTGAATTAAGTTTGAAATGATTTAATAATCAAGTTTGAAATTATAATTAAGTTGAAATTATTAAACTGTGAAATGATTTAATAATTAAGTTGAAATTATAATTACGTTGGAATTTTAAAACTTTGAAATTATTTAATATTTAAGGTTTGAATTATTTAATAATTAAATAAGATTGAATTATTTAATGATTAAATTGAATTGGATTTTTAATTAAGAAAATTGAACTTTTGAATAAGTGATTTTACTTCGTAAATAATGGAAATTGAGTTTCTTTATTAATTAAGTTTTGGAAATTTATTTAAGGAAGTAAATAAGTGAAATTGAATTTCTTTAACAAGAAATGAAAATGTGATATTTTTGGAATTAATGTAAGACTTGTAATTGAAAGAATTGATTTGACGAATTTAATATAATTCAAAATTGTAAGTTTTGATTTAATGAAGTTGAATTTAAGAAATTGATTTAATGAATTGGAAATTTAATAGAAATTGTTTTGAATGATAAAGTAACTTAACGAATATTGAATGAAATCGATAAATGAGTTTAAATTGATTTGAATGTTAAGTAAAATTTATTTAAATGATTTCGGAATGAAACTTATATACGAACTTGAATCAATATTTGAATTGTTTTAAATAGAAATTGAAATTGAATTATAAGATTTTGAAATTGTGAATTTGGAAGTTTTGAAACGTAAATATTGGAAATTGGTTTAGAAATACAAATGAAATGTTGATTTACGAATTCTAATTTAATTGAAATTGATTTGGTTTTGAAATATATTAAATGACCAATCGGTGAAATAATTACGGAAGTTATTAAAGAGACCGGAATTCGGTTATGGGTATACTCTCTATCTAAACCGAAAACCACTTTAATAACTATGCGCGGAGTGATGATCCAGAATGAAGTGGTTGGAATGATGTTCGTGATGATTGAAGAAAGAGAATGATAATGGATAGCCTTGACACTTGTGTCAAATTGGAAATGACTAAAACAGGAGCTGTGCCGGACCAATGGAGGATTGATACCTCAAGTGGACACACTTCTTCGAACTACTTATACTTGTTGTCGATTGGTGCACCCTTGATTTTGGGAGTGTTGTTTCACGGTGTTGCGGGCGCTGCGGCGTTGCGTTCTCACCAGTCCGGATCAGGCGAACGGTAGTATCACTACCTTGGGTATAGCCTCATGTGCCTTGTCATACTTGTATTCCATTTATGCGCGACCACTACGAATTTGTTTTGTACCTTGAGTATATGGATTGCCCTCTGGTGACTTCCGGTTTTGGGGAAACTACGGTCTTGTATATGCTTGTGGGAATAAAAATGTGTTAAGGGTGGAATGGGCCATGACTTAACGCTATTTTGATATCTTATTATTACTGATAGACATTATCTACTTAGCGTACATTACTACATAGTAGATAGTTTAACGGATCCTTAAAGGATGGTTATTCCAAACATCCTTTGAGTTACTTGTATTTCAATTGCTATTTCACTTGAGTTGGATTTATTAATATAAGAATGTTAATCCTGACTCGAGTGTCTTGTGTTTTTGCTTTACGCTCGGGTCAGACTGAGTAGTTCAGCTTTTGAGACTCACCTTTGGAGTTGGAGCTTCGCTTAGAGATCCAGCTATCTATCCAGCTTTCAGATATTCGATGATTCCAGTGATGTATTCTGATTTGTATCTGTTACTCTTCCGTTGTATCTAGTTTAACTCTGATGTATCGCATTACTCTTCTGTTGTAAACTCTGATGTATTCTATATATTCATATAGTAGCTTCATGAACTACTATTTCTTTTATTTCCGCTGCATTTTTTACTCTGTGTCTGTGATCTGTGATTATATTTATTTACTGTATATGTTCAGTTTTGCCAAATTTAAATTAACAACGCGGTATTTTGAGCAATTCAACTCCGGCATGAGTGTCTACCTATACACTTATAATGGATGCGAATGGTCCTAAATGGCGGGTCGTTACAGGTAGCTGATGTGGAGTTTGAATGTCAGTAGCAAGTTTTAACAGCGATGATGGTGAGTATTACCTCTTTGGAATTTACCGTGAGTATGGCAATCAATTTTAGTAATTATATCATGTTGTTTTAATTTCATATGAAGTGAATTGGATGAGTGCTTGCTGTAATGATCGCTAATTTTTTAGAGCAATACTAATGACTGTGGTGTAATCGATTTTATTTATGAGTGCTTGCTATAATAATAATTGGAAAACCAATTTTCTAGAGTAATTAATAAGTGAAATTTTAGGAGTAAAGATTTCACAGTCAATCATAGAATGGTCAAATTTATGCTAATGTTTATCTCGTAAAAGTTGAAATTGCATTTTTGCAACGAGGAATAAGAAATGAAAAAAGGGAGATGTGGAGTACCTTAGTGTTGCAATGAATCACGGTGGTGACGTTGGTAGGGATTAATGAGCTTTCTTTGTTTACAATCGGGTTTTAAATGGATTTAAGAATAAATATGTTGGTTCAGATACTAGAAAAAAAAGTCAGGAAACATGAGGTTTGTTAAAATTTTATATCACCATTTAAACATAATGTCTTGCTTCAACGGTGTTTGTGAAAAAATATATATGCTGCTCCATTTTCTCCTGCACATACGTACACATAGTGCCTCTGCGTCCTTTATTATTTAATCCAAGTTCATGCAGTCGCTCAGATCATTGATGAATTTTAGCAGTGTGTGGAAGTTCATTTGTTCTCTAACTATTTAACAACGGTATCTTTTTTTTAGTATTGCGACGCACTTGTATAAGTGGAAGTGCTCTGATAGGTAGTGAGTCCATAGTACTTCCCATAGTTGCATTATTTCTTCATACTCAAATTCCCTACAATCACAATCATATGTTATTGATGTATATGCCATTCATGACGTTTAACTCACTTCCACTTTTTATACATGATAATGTCAATGCAATTTATTTAAAATGAAACCAAACTTCAAGATGCTTGTTCTACACTATGAGCATCATCTTCACAAATACTATTTTAAGTATATTTAGACTATCAACACGGACCAAATCCTTGTAAAGGCGACCTTTAATGATATTATATGATTCCATTCAGATCATATAGCTTTAAATTTGCAAAAGTGTAGAATGCAGATGAGGTGAAGAGGGAGTGGTGAATATATTTTTTAAATCATTTTGGATCATTTTTTTGAGTTAATTAATAATAGCAGACTCATCTAAAAATTATTTACAAAATTATATCAGTTTTTGCAAGCTTGATCAAAATACACTAGCACAATCTAAAATGACGGCTGTTGATTTTGGTCACTTTATTCGAAACATGGGATCTATAATGCCTGCTTCAATGGTGTGTTTACTACATAGGAACATATTACCATTAAGTTTGAAGGATAACCAATACCGAGACTATGATATACTTTGTCCAAAAACTTTTAACTAGATATGGATAAATATGCTTGAAAAGTTCTTGGGTTAACTTACAATTGTATAGTAGTATTTTAGCAAAACAAATTGAAGGTAAGTAATGAATTGTCTTGAAACTCAAACATGTTAGGAAACCTCATGAATAAAATGCATCAGATGCCACTAACCCCAAACACACTAGGACAAACCATAATTTACTGAGCTTATGCTCCTAATTCTTGTTTTATTTTATGTATTTCTTATCAAAGTTAACTTATCATTGCAACCATGCAAATACAAAATATAATAGGTATAACTGGTTTATAATGTTGTAGAGATCAATATTTGATACCTATCCTTTATAATAATTGATTGTAAATTAACTTGCTGAATTACAAACTACAAGGTTTCAAGGTAACCAAACAAAGTATGTTTAGGCCTGCATTAAATGGGAAAGCGGTTTCAACAATCCAGAATCCTACCAGTGCTGGACAATTCATGTCAATGCATCAAAGCCTTGGTGTTTAGCTTGCGGAACTCAGTCGAGATGCCTCGACAGCTGTAATTGTATGTCTTGAAATCCAGATTTGATAATTTTTGCCAGTTTTGGATTTGTAGTAATAAGCATGCAAATCTATAAAATTCAGGGTGCGGCAAGGCATGTTGCTAAACAAAAGAAGAATGTAGAAGTGGAATCTGTTGGTGCAGCTTGAAATTTTGGATCAGAACAAGGAGTGGTGAAAAAATACTTCTTGAGGTGACATCTAGTGCATATTCTTAATATTGCTACATGTGTAGTCTTTCTTTTGATAAAAATGAATCGACTATTGATGAAATGCTAGGTTCTAATAGGTGAATTGCGGTCTTGAGTGATGTTGTAGGTGTTAATGAAGCTTCAAATGTCCCTGTTGATGTTAGTAGGGAAGAGTTGTATGATCCCATGTTATTAGATCTAATTGTTTTGCAATTTAGATCGACATATCATTCGTTGGAAACTGATGATACAGTGTTTGATTCTAGATGTGCAGTCAATTCTAAGTGTGATACTGGTTGTGCAATTCAATTGCGTGAGATGAATAAAGGTTTTGTTCATGTTCTTAACAAAAAGTTCATAGCTAAATCTTGCAAAGTTGGAGTTTTGACTTAGTTACTTCTAACTGTTTTGACCGCCTAAAGTCATTGGATGATTTAAGAGAGCAATCCAATCTGTCTTGGGGTATTGTGATTGTTGGTGGGGTTTCGTGTAGTTGTTCATTTATTAACATGAATGGTTCTCGAGAGTTTGTATACCTTGAAGAAGCAGATGAGATTGATTAGTGTAATAATGTTAGCATTGATGTACCTTCCTCTTTCGAGTGTATGGTTTATGATGACAAATAAGGGAATCTGGTTTCTGATTGTGTTGCTTCAAATGTTAGTTTGGTTGAGGCTATTGTGGGCAGTGCTTTTTTAGGGAGTTCTGTTATAGAATGTTGCGCTCAGGCGGTTGAATCCCCGATCGCTGAAGGTTGGGCTGTTTCGTCTGGCTGCTCGAAAGAGGTTACAGAACATTATGATTCTAGTGCTATTAGGGATGTTTTGCATAAGGTTCTCAAGTTGTTTGGCGATTAATGGTGATCGGGTTTGTGGTCTGGATGAGGTATTGAATGGAGCGGTTGCCAGTAGATTATCAAATTCTAATGTTATTTTGGACGGTGATATGCTTGCGAATTGTTCATGCATGGATATCAGTGTGTACAAAGAATTGTATTCCACTTTGTTTCAAAATTACTTGAAGATGCTTGGATCCTAGGTGCCTTCTCGTATTGATGGGGATGTAGAGGCGTTTGGTATGTGGAGTTGAATATGAAGCAAATTATTGTTTATTGTAATTTTAAGGAGTGGTTGGATTATACTATTATACGTGCTGGAGGTTCTGTTTTGACATTTCGAGTTGTAGTGAAGGCCTTAATGGTATGAAAGATTTTGTTGGTGGGACCATTTCAAAGCCTTGTTGCATTTCTAGTCAGAGCCCTCCTTCTACCAGTAGTGTAAAGAGAAGGGGAAGGGTTAGAAAGGATAATCCTGGGTGCAGTATTGGCTTTGTACCGAGGTCGATGGAGCATAGATCGGTTAGAAGGATTGCATGTATTCTTAGGGTTGATTCTAGAGCATTCGATAGCTCTAGCTTAGGTATGGAGTCCCTTATGGTAATAATTATGGAAATTGTTAGTAGTTGATTCTCGTGTAGTCTTGATAACTATCATATTTTGACAACTGCTTTCATTTATTCCTTACTAACTGTTCTTTTTACATCAAATTTGGCGCATTAAACTTATTGGTGTGTAAGTGAGAAATAGTAATAAATTAATAATAATAATAATAAATTAACCAAGCTAATAAAAATTAACTAAGTTTTTTTAAAATTAAATAACTTTTATAAAATTAACTAATCTTAAGTTAACTAAAATTTATAAATAAGAATAATATAACTAATTTAACATAGTTTTATAAATGACGACGACGACGATGAATTAACTAAGTTTATAAAAATTAACTAAGTTTATAATAATAATAATAATATAACTAAGTTTATGTTAACTAAATTTTATAAATAATAATACTATAACTAATTTAACAAAGTTTTATAAATAATAATGATGACAACGATGATGAATTAACTAAGTTTATAAAATTAACCAAGTTTATATTAATAATAATAATACTAATAATAATAATACAATTAAATTAACCTTGTTTTTTAATAATAATAATAATAATAGTAATAATAATAAATTAAGTTAACTAAGTTAATAAAAATTAACTAAGTTTGGTTAAAATTAAACAAGTTTTATAAAATTAGTTAAGTTTAAGCTAACTAAATTTTATAAATAATAATATAACTAATTTAACAAAGTTTTATAAATAATAACAATGATTATGATGATGATGATGAATTAACTATGTTTATAAAAATTAACTAAGTTTATAATAATAATAATATAATTAAATTAACCGAGTTTTAGTAGTAATAATAATAAATTAACTAAGTTAACCAAGTTAATAAAAATTAATTAAGTTTTGTTAAAATTAACTAAGTTTAAGTTAACTAAATTTTATAAATAATAATAATATAACTAATTTAACAAAGATTTATAAATAACGACGATGATGATAAATTAACTTAGTTTATAAAATTTAACTAAGTTTATAATAATAATATAATTAAGTTAACTGAGTTTGAATAATAATAATATTAAAAAATTAAGTTAACCAAGTTAATAAAAATTAACTAGGCTTTGTTAAAATTAAACAAGTTTTATAAAATTAACTAAGTTTAAGTTAACTAAATTTTATAAATAATAATAATATAACTTATTTAACAACATTTCATATATACTGTAAGATTGGACTTTATTTATTTCATTTCGTTTATAACTTTGATTATTTATATGACATTATTTATAATATGATATACTCGTACAATGTGGTAGATGTTTGATATTAGATTTGAAGTCCTACGAATTAACATAATTGTTTGACTAAATGTTGTGCTTTCACTTGTGTAGGCATTGGATTTTCGAAGAGAGCAAGGTTGGACTTTTATGGTGCTAGCTTTCACTTATGCATGCAACAAAGAATTATGGGCAATCAAACGTTTTGTTGGCACCAGTTTGGTATAACATTTTATTAGTACTAGGTGTATAAATTTGTATACGAATGGTTATTGTATGTGAGTTTGGTCATTTTATCAAAAAACTATTGTATTAGAATGCTTATGGATATCTTATTTGATTGTATGATTAATATGTTTTTTTAATTGTTTGAATATGATGATTATATGAGTGATTGTTGATTGATATAGTAGAAAGAAAATAGACCATTAACAGGAAATAATAGCATGAAAAAATGGTGCAAAATGATCAACAACTTTTAGTAGCGTTTCAAAAACGCTACAGAAATACATATAGCGGCGTTGAGTAAACGCAACCATAAAGTGGGGGTAAAGTTGGAAACTCTATTGGTAGCACAAAAAACCTTTTGGTGGCGTTTTTAAACGCCATAAAAAGATTTACGGTGGCGTTTGAAAAACGCTGCAATAAAAGGATTTATAATGGCGTTGAAATAAATGTGACTAAAAATCATTGCGGGCTTTATCACGGCGTTTATCAAAAGGCTACCATAAGTTTTGGTAGCATTTTTTTGCGCCACCAAAAATAAAATTTCTTATAGTGATTAATACCATATTTAAACTTCTATTCTTTTTTTATACTCAAGTACATTTTATAAGAACTTCCATAAAAAGATTTTATAAAGAGAATAATTTAGAAACCATTTAAATCATAAAAAATTAGCCAAAACGTCGTATTCTACATACTTCAAACAATAAACGACTTACCACATCATTTGTAAATGCTGTTTAAAAGTCCTTGTTAAAACAACATTGAAAATCACTATCTTTGCAACTAGTTTTAACCACTTAAACAAATGATTTAAGGCTTGAAATTTTTATTTTAAGTACCACCATTAGGGTACTTAAAAACCATGAAAAGAAATCCATAAGAATATCTTTTCATTTATTTATAAAAATTTCTAAAAACAAGGGATTCAGAAGTGCACTTATAACGACTATTCTCACTTTAAAAACTTTCAAACTTTCTTCGATTTTACACACAAGTTAAGCGACCATTTAAACATCAAGTGAAGGCCATGCCACATGTTTAAGAGGGTAATAGAAGCGAGGTTATACAATATAATGTTATCATTTGCTTTCAAAAGCAAGAGGGTTCCATAGTTTATAACTTTTACTTAGTTAATGTCATTTTAACTTTATATTTGCACACAACATATATATATATACACACACAATATATATACCTAAGAGATAGTGAGATAACTCAGTTAGATCAATGCCTAATCCAAGCATAAAGCTACAAGGAACAAAGAACCACCTCCTTCCATCAACACAAGCCTAAATGTCCAACCTTTAACACTTCCAAACCAAAGCCACCTTCCTCCTCCTCCTCCATGCTCACGGCCCATCCAAGCTCCCCCTCTTCCTCTCACCTCCTCCCACTTCTTACCGGCTAATCATGATTCCCCGAATGTTTAAGACCTAAAAGCTGAAGTTTAAAAGAGGTTAGAGAAGATTTGTTTAGCTTTTGAAAAAGTTAGGGAGTAATTAGTGGATTAGTGCTTAAGCACTCGCACCATTTTCAACCCTCCTACTTCATCTCAAGCTTAGGAATTTTGTGATTATTTCCTAAGGGTATGCTTCTCCTTATATAGGATTTTTCAGGAGGTCAAAACCACCTCCTACCTTCCATTAAAGGTTACAAAGGAGCTTCCTTTACACATGTTTACTTTACACCTCTCTATTTTTGCTTAAAAGTTAAGCATTACTGTAAAAGGTTATTTTCTACATATTTTTTATGACATCACCCATGATATCATCCATAAAGTTTATTCCATAAAAGAAAAAATGTTTTTATTTCATTTTATTAATTTCTTATGCAAAAATTATTTGTAAAAAAATATGTACAATTTCTGACGGTTAAAAAGCCGTTTATCAATAAAACGATTTTTGGTCAGATTATCGATATTTTTTCAAAAGTATTTAATTTTGCAAACATTTTTTAAAAATAAGTTTACCATCTTTACTTATGATTTAAAAGGAGATTAAAAAGCTTATTAAATTTTAATAGAATTTAATCCATGCTATCCCGCCTTTTGGCAAGGCATTTTAATAGCTTCTGAATTGCAACCAAGGAACAGACAAGCAACCACTATCCAAACGTTACTCCCAAAGGTTGGAGAACATAGGTGATGTGACTATAAGCAAACTCAAGAAACTTTGGCCCAAAGCCAAACTCGGGTAAAACCAAGATTTTCTCCCAGCAAACGCCAAGATGACTCCAAGCACCGTTCTTCACTGACCCAGCACTTCGAATTCAGAGACTCCAAGCAAACTAGTTGCTAACTCCAAGCAAATAGCAGATTTTTCGGGTCCGACTCCAGGTAACTTACCACCAATTTGTCAATACCTGTCCATCATGCTTTGCTCATATCTCGGGCATACGGACCCCAAATGACTTGAAACTTGGTGTTCAACCTCAAGAGGCCCTTCTTACTGCCTTATATGGTTCGTACCCCATTTGGGTGAAAGTTTGGGGATCATCACCGATCGATGACCCTATCCTAACCGATTCACAATTCGACCGGCATTCTCAAATATTCAAATGTTGGACAACCATGCATACATCATTCACAATCAAAACAAGTACCTGTAACTTGAAAATGAACCGGATTGACAATGACTGAAGTATCTCCCCCAGTCGAAGCTTATTCATTGAAGCCGTTCAGTGTGCAGAATATCCGAGGAGATTCAATGTACCAATCATATCGGTTTACTCAAGGAAAACCGACCCTGGACTACATCTCATGAAATTCGAGTGGCATATGAATTCCGCAAGAGCGATATGCACCATCGAATGCAGACGTTTTCCTATATTCCTCAAAGGTGTAGCGATCATGCAATTTATGCGATTATTGCCCAAATCCATCTCCTCATTTAATCAACCGGATCAGAAGTTTTCCGAGCAGTTTAGAATGCATGCGACTCACACCAAGGATGTGATGTCATTATCTAATTTATTCCAGATGCTAGGTGAGTCGCTCAAAGACTTCCTGTAGTGAT
Source organism: Allium fistulosum (assembly GCA_030737815.1). Taxonomy (NCBI): domain Eukaryota; kingdom Viridiplantae; phylum Streptophyta; class Magnoliopsida; order Asparagales; family Amaryllidaceae; genus Allium; species Allium fistulosum. Next base: position 1,132,039,046 of record CM060901.1, read on the forward strand.
TCAATGTCGTTGTTGTCACTAAAGCGAGAAATCCCAGCGAGGATATCATACTGATGGCGTTGATAAGGGGAATCGACCCCCAGACAGATTTTGGCAGCTAGTTAGCTGGAGTGCCTCCTATGACCTTGGATCGTTTCTGTTACAAAGTGAATCAGAACCTAAGTAAGGAGGAGGTAGAGCAGACTAGGAGAAAGAACAATACAGCCCCGTTGGCTAAGGACTCAGATTCTAGGAGACGAACCAAAATCTCAAAGTTTGAGTCATATACTCCTTTGAATGATTCAATCGATAACATCTACTTGTAGACTCACGACTTGAAGCAGTACCGAAAAGCAGCCTCGAGAGAGTCCACCGAAGCCCAAAGCAAACTCGAGGAATGTTGTATATTCCAAGATACATATGGCCCTAACACTGGCGATTGAAAACACCTTCGAGATGTGATCGGAAAGTTGATTCGAAAAGGAAAGTTTCGACAATATGCACAAGCCCCACGGAATAGCGGGCAGGGAACATCCAACCCTTATCAATAAAGAACTTTGATTATTAATTAAACCACCTACGGTCGACTTACAGCTAAGAAGGGCTTGGACAAAGTGGAATAGCGAGCATATGCCGTTGCTTCACTTATCAATGAGATTTATTCCAATCTTCCTTGAATTATTTCTATTTCAATTTCAATTATGTTGTGAACTACGACCAACTTGAACTAAACTACTTCCAAATGATGCACGTGACTAATTACTGAGAGTTGGGCGCCAACCAATCTCCACGGACCTTGATCAGCCTTTGGAGTGTCATCAAGATAAGCATGATTCAACCGCTCATCAACTACCATATGCCCCTGACTTAGGGCAAAGGACTCAAAATGGAAAGTGGGTGTGACTTGACCATCCACTTCCTACTCTCTGCTTTGATTCTGACAGAACATCTGTGCCTTACTCAGAGCCCGATAAGGTCAGGATCCAGCAAAAAATGGACACGACTAATCTTCCACTCATCAACTTCCATGCCTGACTTGTCGACCAAAGAAAGACTTGGAATGGATGCAACCCAACCATCCACTCCCTAGCTCATACTTGAAGTTTGCCAAAATACTTATGCCTCTCCCGAAGCTCAGCATGACCGAGGTCCAACTAAAGAGGACGCGATTTGACTGTCCACATATTAACTCCTGCCCTAAACACAGGAGGAAGTTCGAAAGCTCGACTTAAAGTAGGCGTGACTAACTGCCTACTCATCAACCACTGTCCTCAACATGTTGACACAACTGCAGCTTGAGGTGGATGTGACTTGATCGTCCACCCAAAAAAAATCTCCCTCTACTTGCCGGGAGGAGTGCAAATATGAGTATAAACAAATAGATGAGTGCAGTTCGACCACTCAATATTCCATAAACTCCGACCTAAACTCGACAGGAGGAGTATAAACTCACTACAGATGGAATTCGACCGTCCACGAACTAATTCAGCTAACCCAAGAATGGGAACGAGAGTACAAACTACTACAAGCCGAATACGACATCTTACTATATCTCCGGCTGGGTGATCTTTACAACTTAAGGCAACGACCACAAGAAGGCCTCAATACAAGACCAACCGGAATGACATTCGAAGTTATAGGAGACTAATTATATCATACCTCTGGATCTACAGGCATAATTAATCCAAATTCTCTATATCGTGCCACGGGATTGACGGTCAATATCGATCTATACCAAACACAAACAGATATAACTTGGATGTTCTCCGAAAAACTCCGATCATCAGAGTGCGGATAGGAGAATAAATCACAAATGAGTCTGACTTGATCATTAATTCTCCAGCACCCTCCTTTGATCAGTTAGAAAGAGTATGAAACTAGGTGAGCATGACCTGACTGCACCCGAGCCAATTCTATCCCTAGATCTGATGGGAGAATATGAATCAAAATGGACGTGATTGACCATCCAGCTCCGAATGAATGTAACACGACCATTCATTCGTTGACTCTTACCATGATCCGAGTAGAAGAGCCATATGAAATGGACGTGACTCGACCGTCCGCACACTGATCCTTGTAATTTGTCCGATAGGGAGATGTTTTTGAACCTGTAGTAGGACTGCAATCGAAATGAGCTATTGAGTTTCGGATAGATTTAGTACTTGGAGCAGAACCAGTGAGTAGATCGCCAAGCTGGATGACACCTACCGAGATGAAGGAGTTGAAGGTGCAATTAGTGGATCAGGAAAGCAAGAATATTATTAGACCAAGCAGTTCGCCTTGGGGAGCAGCCATAGTGTTTGTTAAGAAGCCGGATGGATCGTTAAGGTTATCTATCGATTATCATAAGTTTAATGAGAAGATGATAAAGAATCAATATCTGTTGCCTAGAATTGACGATTTGTTCGATCAGTTGAGAGGAGCCAAGGTATTTTCTCAGTTGGATTTAGCAATAGGTTTCCATCAGCTTAGAGTAGTAGAGGATAGTATTCCTTTGATGGTGTTTAGAACTAGAAATGGATCGTACGAATAGTTAGTAATGCCGTTCGGACTAACTAATGTGCAAGCATTCTTTGTAGATTTGATGAACCAGTTTTCCAAGAGCACTTGGATAGGTTCGTGTTGGTATTTATAGATGATATTTTGATATACTCTAAGGATGAAAGAGAGCATGAAGTTCATCTTAGAGTGGTGCTTAAGACGCTGAGGCAGCATCAGCTGAAGGCGAAGTATTCGAAGTGTCATTTCTGGAAGAAGGAAGTGAATGGTCATGTAGTCTCAGAGAAAGGGTTGTCTGTAGATCCAACTAAGATTGAAGCGGTGAATAATTGGAATAGACCCAAGACAGTGACTGAGATAAAGAGTTTTCTTCGATTAGCTGGGTATTATCGAAGATTCATAAAGGATTTCTCGGGATAGCAACACCGATGACTAAGCTAACGCGAAAAGATGTGAAGTTCGTGTGGACCGATGTGTGAGGAAGCATTCCAGAGCTTGAAACACTTATTGACTAATGCACCTGTGTTAGTTGTTTCGAAAGGGAATCGGGACTTAGTAGTATACACAAACGCTTGTTATATACAGATCATATGCTTCTCGACAGCTTAGACCGCAAGAGATTAGGTACCCGACCCACAATTTGGAATTAGCCGCCATGATTTTTGCGCTGAAGGTGTGGAGACATTACCTTTTGGCAGAAAGATTTGAGTTATATACAGATCATATGTCATTGAAGTATTTATTCTCTCAGAAGGAGCTGAATACGAGACAGCAGAGGTGGTTGGAGTTTATAGCTGCTTATGCCTTTGGAATTGAGTAGACACCAGGAAAAGGCAACAAGGTTGCAGATACAATTAGCAGAAAACATCAGAATGAAGTTTTGGAAATGATAGCCGAGTGGAAAAATCTGGAAGCATTGACGACATGTAGAGTACAGTGGAGATCTGAAGCTAGATCTAGTATGGAAACTGCTATTTTGTCATGTATAGAAGTTCGACCAGTTATGATTGAAAGGGTTGCTTCTAAGCAGGGAGATGATCTAGTATTAGTTGAGCGGATCAGGAAGTTAAAGGATGGAACAAGAGCGATGACCTGAAGGATTTTAGTCTTGACCAGAATGGGTGGTTGAGAAAGAAAAAGAAGATTGTGTGTTTTGAATGCGGGAGACAAGAGGAAGGAAGTTTTGGAGGAATGCGATCGTTCGAAGTTCACTATTCATCCAGGAGGAACTAAGATGTATCAGGACATGAAGGGGAGTTTCTTTTTGGAAGGTTTGAAAAGGGATCTAGGCTTATGGGTGAAGTAGTGTCTGAACTGCCAACAAGTAAACGTCGAACATCAAAAGCCAAGTGGGTTACTTCAGCCTTTAGTATTCCAGTATGGAAGTGGGATTCTATTTATATGTATTTTATAGACGGGTTGCTAAGATCTAATAGAGGAAATGAAAGTATATGGGTCGTAGTGGATAGGTTAACCAAGAGTTCCCATTCCATTCCAGTTAAGTCAACTTAGACGATACCTGTTTTAGCTAAGTTATTCATGAAGAATGTAGTTAGACTGCATGGAATTCCTAGTAGTATAGTAAGTGATAGAGATTCACTATTCACTAGCGAGTTTTAGAGAAGTCTATAAGATATTTTAGGTACTAAGCTCAAGATGAGTACCGCTTACCATTCAAAGACTAATGGGCAAAAGGAAAGAGTTAACAAAGTCTTAGAGGATTTGTTGCGAGCTTGTGTGCTGATTTTGGGAGATCATGGGAAGACCATCTACACTTAGTCGAGTTTTCATATAACAACAGTTATCAGGCTAGTATAAGGATGGCCTTGTTTGAAGCTTTGTATGAAAGGACATGCAAATCTCCAGTTTGTTGGTTAGGGACCGGGGATAGGGTGGTTCTTGGTCCGAAATCAATTAGAGAAGCTGCAGAGAAGATTGAGTTGATTCGGGCTAGGATGAAGGAAGCTCAGTCTAGGCAGAAGAGTTATGCTGATAGAAGATGGAAAGACTTAGAATCTCTATTGGAGATCATGTTTTCGTCAAGGTATCACTGACGAAAGGTGTAATTTGATTCGGGAAATTAGGGAAATTGGCTCCGAGGTTTGTAAGATCATTTCCTATCGTAGAGAGAATCGAGAAACTCACATATAGAGTAGAGCTACCGAACAGTTTGGTAGGAGTCCATGATGTTTTTCATATTTCTCATCCGAGGAAGTGTATTAGAGACCCGGAGACTACTATAGCACTGACTGTGTTAGAGGACTTAGCAGTTGAGCCGAATTTCAATATAGTTAGAAAGCCAGTTTGTATATTCCCGAGAGATGAGAAGAGACTAAGGAACATGACAGTCAGATTAGTTAAAGTCCAATAGAGCGAAGATGAGGGAGACTGTACTTAGGAGACTGAGAGCAGGATTAGAGACGCTTATCCTGATTTGTTGGATGGTATGTTTTACCTTTTTGATTGATTTGTTGAGTACCTTATCGTAATTTTGAGGACGAAATTCTTTAAGGAGGGGAGTCTGTAACATCCCTAATTTTTAGTAACATCATTTAGGATATTTAATTAGTTAAACTAAATAAAATAATGTGATGATTAGGGGATTGAGATTTGTGTTAATAGAAAGGTAGCCGTGCCATGCTAACAAATGAATTAAAATGTAATAAAAAGGGAAGTTAGATAAGGGGCAAAAAAGGAAAAGCTACATTCTTATACCCTAAACCCTTCATATCATAACATTCTCACGTTCATTTTACAAGTTCACAAATTAGAATATAGGAAAGAGAGCCCGACCACCATTAAGGGAAAACAAGAGAAGATAAGAATAGGAAGCTTATTCAACTTAAATCAAGATCAAATCTCAACTCCTTAATCACAAAGCTAAGGTGAATAATAACTACATCTTATGTTTTTATTTATTTCGGTTTTAGATTAAATCCGACCTAACTTGCAAATGTTTTTCCATGTTTTTGATTGTTAAATTGGATATATATGCTTGTTGATGATTTAAGAAAATTCATATAGATTTTATGATATGTTTTAATGTGAAAACCCTATTAAATGACATCCAAATGCCTTGCGATTTTAGTATATGATCAGAAATGATATTTTAGAGATGAGTTTCAATTTTCATAATTTTCTGAATTAATGTGGATTTCATATTAATTTTCTAGTGAAGAAAATGGTTATTTGAGTTTAAAATTAGTTACGGCTAATATATGTATGTTTTGGATCAAAAATTAATATATGTTAGAAAACATATTGAAAATGATTTATGGGAATTTTTATAGATTTTTCCTAAGTGTTTTAATAGATATATAAAATTATTTAAGTTATGGAACTTAAATGTTTTATATATTTATAAAAGGAGAAGGAGTATTTTGTAAATAATTTAATTTGTTTATTTTTGAAATTTCGTCAGTACTTTTAGAAAATAAATTAGCAACCAATCATGTTTTGACAAACAAGGCAGGTTAGTTGAAAAGAATTACTTCAAAAAACTAAAAATCAGTTTAAACATGCATTTTACATGTTTTGCCAGTTTCGGCACCTATGTTTCAACCCAATACTCCCGCATCCATCACCATCGAAACCAATACACATGGTATCAAAAGCTTTGGCACGTAGTGGATTGGGCATATGCGAAAGGTATAGAGTCGAGATAAGGGGTTCCGAAGGGGTAGAAACTTTACTTTGTTTTTAAATGAAAATGCGCCTGCTTTGCTTTTGCTTTCGACTTGGTTAGCTACCGACTGGGTCAAATTATTTTAAAGGAATGTTTTCGAAAGAGGTTGCACCTTTTGTTTTAAGTGAATGCTTTCGAAGGGGCCGAAACCCCTTGCTGCCGCATCTTACCTTTCGAAGAAATGCCTTCGAATGGGTTTCCTTGTTTTAAAACCCAAGTCGTTTCGCCAATACTTTTGAAGGGTTGGTTTCGACACCATCACTTCTTTACTTAGGAAACTGTTTTCGAAAGAGTGCTTTCGACTTAGTTGTTTTTTGACCCTTTTGATCTATTGAAAGATAAACCTAAAGGTTTCGAAAGGTACAGTTTTAAATGGTTTCGGAAGGGTATTTCACATGTTTTACTTGAACCCTAATGCTTTCGAAGGTTTGATTTTATGAAAATGATTTAAGGCTTTCGAAAGGTTTAAGAGAAAGGTTTCCAAGGGGCGGTTCCCTAATGTTTCCGAAAGGTTATAAACGGAAGGTTTCCAATGGTTTCGAAAGGCATATTTAAAGTGTTTTGAAAAAAGGATATTTAAGGTTTTAAAAGGCTTTCGAAAGAGAGGTTTTGAATGTTTTCAAAAGGTTTATTAAGAGTGATTTCGAAAGGTATGTTTTGGCCTTTCGGCCTAAGGTTTTACTTGTATCGAAAGGGGTACTTTTAATGGATTCGAAAGAGGACTTCCAAATTTTAAATGTTTTCATCAGCAAAGTTTTGTGTAAAGTATATATAACATGGCAAGGTGATTTGAGTAAAGCATAGAGTATATTTTCCTTGTTAAAATATGGTTTAAAGGTTTAAATCAATTTGAGTGAAAAGGTTTTCAAGAAAAATTTATGGGTAGTTGACCCTAAGTAAAATGACTCAGATATTAGAATACCAGATGGGACTGGTATAGGGTCGTGCCTTATACATTAGCTATTAGCCCCTAGCTAATTTAGTCCAAAATTCCAGTATGTAGAGCTTTGTTACAGGTAAGACTAAAATGATGTTACACACAGAAAGGAATATACAGAGTGAGGATAGGTTATTGGTGAGAATGCAAAACCATTAGGATCAGTTGACCCTGGAGAAGTAAGTTAGAGACAGACCGTCCAAAAGAGGAGTATCTAACAGAAGTTAGATTATTTGTTTATTTATTCTGGTAAGCTCGAGTCGGCCAAAGGTTAGTAGTCAGCCAAACAAAACTATAATGTTCGGACAAATAGTCCATTTGTTACCTGATTTATATGATTTCATGATATTGATATTATTGTTTTAACCAGTTTTGGTTGCAGGATTAAGATTTGCTAAAGATATGTTTTAAAAGGATATTAGTGAGGAGAAACCCGTTATGCTAAGCGGCGTGGTCTCACTTAATATCAAATAACCGAGATGTATAGTATTATTCACACCAGGTTTTATGTCTGACTCGAAGTTTATGCTTTTCACTTGAAACTCTTGGGTGCTCAAAATTGATTTGAGTAGACCGAGGTTTGAGGATTTTCAGGTTTTAGTAGGTGGACGAATAAAGCTTTCGAAGACGAGCGGGAGGCTGAAGTTAGCCATGTAGGAGTTGTTATGTTTTTATTTCCGCCGTGTTGTATTAAGTCTGTTATGACTATTTAGTACTCTGGTCAACCATGGGTGCATCTTCATATGTCGCTCTTTGCGTATTTTGTAATAATTATATTTGATCTGAACCTAGGAAACGTTTGGGATTATGTAACTTGGATATGAAATGCTATTTTGAAATGTAATCAGAAAAGTATTTTAATCTGTGATGATTTTATTTCATATTAAAGTGCTTCTGATATTATGGATACCATTAACATTACCTAATTTGGTCACCGGAAGTTAATACTATAGATGACTGCATCATCTATAGCGCTTAGCTTCGGGGCTCCAGACAGGGGATGTTACAACTTGGTATCAGAGCATAGGTTTATGAAAAACTTTAAACTAAAATGATTTTTGAAAACATAATCCTAAGGAATTGGAGATAAGATCGAAGTATGGGATAACGCTATAGTAATGTACTTGTATTTGCTATATATAAGTATACACTATATCTCTATTCTCCTATCTCTCTTAGGCTATTCTTCTATATCTCACGAGGCTTGAATACATATATGGATGCTAGAAGTGGAAGATTTAACCTTGGAGGGGAAAGCACCATAACAAATGGAAATGCCAGACCAAATACGAGAAGGAACCAAGGTCTGGCACAAGTTGGAAATGTGGGTGCTTGAGTCCCGCAAGTTGACATGGGAGCAATGTATCAGTTCTTTGTCAACATGATGCAAGCGGGAGTTGTTGCTGGAGTGGTTCAAGGAGGAAACCAAGGATCTCCAGTGGTGAATAACTATGCTATTCTGAGTAGGGATTATGCTCGGTTGGGAGGAAAGCCATTTATTGGTACTGAAGACGCAATCGAAGTAGAGAACTGGTTACTTCATTGCGAGAGGATTTTTGCTGATTTGGAGTTCAATGATGAGCAGAGGAGAAGGCTAGCTTCTAGATAGCTTCAGTGAGTAGCGCTGTACTAGTGGAACAACGTTACAGTTGAAGTTAATGAAGAGGCAATGGGCTTAGTTAAAGAGGAGGTTTGGAGAGAGGTTTATGTCGGAGATAGCTAAGTCTGCTCAGCTCAGAAAGTTTGCTGAGTTGGAACAAGGGGAGATGACTTTGCTAGAGTATGCTATAAGGTTTGTGGAGTTGGTAAGGTATGGCTATGCTACGGTTGATACTAATATTAAGAGAAATGAGAAGTTCATCAGGGGGTTGAAGCCTGAGCTTGCTAGGGCTATGTTACCGCATATCAGGGATCCATGTGATGTTGTAGTGGAAATGGCTTTGAGGAATGAAGAGATGCTTGCTTTTCTGGAGAGAAACAAGGCAAAGGAAGTCCAGGTGGGGAAGAGTCAGAAAAGGAAGTTCTTTCATAAGAAAGAAGCTCAGAAGGGTGGAGCTGCCAAGAAAGGAAAGTCGGAGGTTGTCTACTTTAAGTGTGATAAGAAAGGGCATTTGCTAATGAATGTCGCTCAGGAGGTTGAAAGAAGGTGACCGGAAAGAAGAATATCAGATGCTTCAACGGCAATCAAATTGGACATTATAAGAACCAGTGCAAGGAGCCAGCTAAGGATGGGAAAGGAAAGGTGTTTGCATTGGAGCCAACTACCTCGAGGCCAACAGTAGAGGAAAAAGGAAAAGCTGTGTTGGGAGGTACGCTTCTGATTCATGATATTTCAGTTAGCGTTCTATTTGATACTGGTGCATCGCATTCTTTTGTATCTCGTTGTTTGGTAGATATGCTTAACCCAGAACCCTCATATTTAGTTACTTCCTTAAGTGTTGCAAATATAATAGGAGGGTATGCGACACCTGGGATGAAGTGTGACCACCTAGAGTTTGATTTGTTAGGTTATACTATTGTTTGCAGTTTGCATGTGTTTGACTTCGTTGGGTTCGAAATTATTTTGGGTATGGACTGGTTAAGTAAGTACGATGCTAGGATATTTCGCCATGATTGGAAAATATCACTTAGACACCCTGACTGTAGTGATCCGATTATATATACCGTAGAAAACTCTAGTTGTGAGGTGAATGCTTTGTTGGGTGTTATGGAGGAAGAAGATGAGTTAAATTGAGTTTTTGTAGTTAGAGAATTCGAAGATTTTTTTAAACCTCTAGCAGGACTGCCACCGAAATGAGCCATTGAGTTTCAGATAGATTTAGTACTTGGAGCAGAACCAGTGAGTAGACCACCGAGCAGGATGGCACCTACCGAGATGAAGGAGTTGAAGGTGCAGTTGGTGGATCTAGAAAGCAAGAATTTTATCAGACCAAGTAGTTCACCTTGGGGAGCAGCCGCGGTGTTTGCTAAGAAGTCGGACGAATCGTTAAGGTTGTATATCGATTATCGTAAGTTGAATGAGAAGACGATAAAGGGTCGATATCTATTGTCTAGAATTGACGATTTGTTCGATCAGTTGAGTAGAGCCAAGGTATTTTCTCAGTTGGATTTAGTAACAAGTTTCCATCAACTTAGAGTAGCAGAGGATAGTATTCCTTTGACGGCGTTTAGAACTAGATATGGATCGTACGAATGGTTAGTAATGCCGTTCGGACTAACTAATGCGCCAGCATTCTTTGTAGATTTGATGAACCGAGTTTTCCGAGAGCACTTGGATAGGTTCATGTTGGTATTTATAGATGATATTTTGATATACTCTAAGGATGAAAGAGAGCATGAAGTTCATCTTAGAGTAGTGCTTGAGAAGCTGAGGCAGCATCCGCTAAAAGGGAAGTTTTCGAAGTGTAATTTCTAGAAGAAGGAAGTGAAGTTTCTTGGTCATGTAGTTTCAGATAAAGGGTTGTCTATAGATCCGACTAAGATTGAAGCGGTGAATAATTGGAAGAGACCCGAGACAGTGACTGAGATAAAGAGTTTTCTTGAATTAGCTGGGTATTATCGAAGATTCAAAAAGGATTTCTCGCGGATAGCAGCACCAATGACCAAGCTAACGTGAAAAGATGTGAAGTTCGTGTGGACCGATAAGTGTGTGGAAGCATTCCAAAGCTTGAAACACTTATTGACTAATGCACCTGGGTTAGTTGTTCCGGAAGGGAATCACTACTTAGTAGTATATACAAACGCTTGTGGAACAAGGTTAGGAGCTGTGTTAATGCAAAGAGGTAAAGTGATTGCCTATGCTTCTCGACAGCTTAGACCGCATGAGATTAGGTACCTGACTCACGATTTGGAATTAGCCGCGGTGATTTTTGTGCTGAAAGTGTGGTGACATTACCTTTTGGGAGAAAGATTTGAGTTATATACTGATCATAAGTCGTTGAAGTATTTATAATAACAGAAGGAGCTGAATATGAGACAACAGAGATGGTTGGAGTTTATAGCTGCTTATGACTTTGGAATTGAGTACACACCAAGAAAAGGCAACAAGGTTGTAGATGCACTAAGCAGAAAACATCAGAATTTAGTGTTGGCAATGATAGCTGAGTGGAAAAATTTGGAATCGTTGACGACATGTAGAGTACAGTGGAGATCTGAAGCTAGATCTAGTAAGGTAACTGCTATGTTGTCTTGCTTAGAAGTTCAACCAGTTATTATTGAAAGGGTTGCTTCTAAGCGAGGAGAGGATCCATTATTAGCTGAGCGGATCAGGAAGTTAAAGGATGGAACCAAGAGCGATTACCTGAAGGATTTTAGTCTTGATCAGAATGGGTGGTTGAGAAAGAAAAGAAGATCGTGTGTTCCGAATGCGGGAGACATTAGAAAGGAAGTTTTGGAGGAATTCCATCGTTCGAAGTTCATTATTCATCCAAGAGAAACTAAGATGTATTAGGACATGAAGAAGAGTATCTTCTGGGAAGGTATGGAGTGGGATGTAGGCTTATGGGTGAAGTAGTGCCTGAACTGCCAACAGGTAAAGGACGAACATCAGAAACCAAGTGGGTTACTTCAGCCTTTAGATATTCCAGTATGGAAGTGAGATTCTATTTATATGGATTTTATAGACGGGTTGCCAAGATCCAATAGAGGAAATGAAAGTATATGGGTCGTAGTGGACAGGTTAACCAAGAGTGCCCATTTCATTCCAGTTAATTCAACTAGGACGACACCTGTTTTAGCTAAGTTATTTATGAAGAATGTAGTTAGACTGCATGAAATTCCTAGTAGTATAGTAGAGATTCACTATTCACTAGCGAGTTTTGAAAAAGTCTGCAGGAGATTTTAGGTACTACGCTCAAGATGAGTACCACTGTAACAACCTGAAATTTAACCCGTAATAATTAATTTGTTAATTAATTAGATAATAAAATAACTTTATGAAATTATCAGAATTGAGCCACGAGATTTGCACCATTGTGTCCGTGGTAATTTTCTGGTCAATTTCCATATTTAGAACGTCAGAAACCGAACTAATATGACCAAGTTATAAAATAAACAAAATAAGCAGAAATAAAATGAAAAAATAATAATATATGGTAAGGTCGACCGGCCGGTCGACCAGGGCAAGGGGCAGTCGACCGCCCGGTCGACCCGCCTTGCATTTTGGCAAGCGAACGAACGTTAATTCGTTCGAACGAATCAGCAGCTACCGAACACGTGTTTTGCATCCTTTAGTTTAATCCAGTCCCTCCGTGTCTGCATCCGATGGCCACTATTCAGCATATGACGTGGTCGCATCCTATTCAATCTCCAAATCCAATGGTCTGAGATCCACTTTCACACCTATAAATAGACCCCTAAACCTAACACTTTTTCTCGTTCTAGGTTTTCTCCAATTGGGTTCACCTTTCTAGGAAGGAACCTAAACGGAATAATTTTTCCAAAGGAGAAAATTGTTATAAATTAAATTATTTTACAACTCCAAGTGGATCCGGAAGCCTAAAGGAAAAGCTTAGGATCGGAGGTGAGTGATTGTAATTATTTTAAGATTTCTTAAGTAATTTAAAATAATAGGGTTTCCAATAATTGTAGTTTTACTACGATTTTTGGAATAGCCTTTTTAGTAGTTTATTTATAGTTTTTAGAATTATTTTCAGTCCATTTCCTTTTAGCTATTCATTTCAGTAATTTTAATTTATTTATGTTAATCATAGCTTTTCCATTTATTTACAGTATTTTAGTTTATTTACTGTTATTTATACGTTATTTACATCTTCTTTTTATGTTTTGGATTTTCTTCTATTTTCAGTTTTCCTTTATTCCTCCTTCTTCTTCGCCTATGGATTAGAATAGGATTAACGCGAATACAGATTAAATTGTAAGAAAACTAAAATAATGGAATATAAGATGTAAATTTCAAAGACGTTAGTATAAATGGAATTGGACTAAAATTACGCCTAAATATGACATTAATTGGACTGAATTAAAAAGATTGGCCTTGTTATAACTTAGAATTATAACTAAAAAGAATAAAAAACGAAAGAAGCTTATTTTCACACTTATACCTTGGGTTAAGTAATAAGCATGATTATAAAGTAGGTTATAATAAGAAAAAGAACAGAATAAGGCTTATTTTAAGACTTAGGATAAATTAATAAGCACAGATAGTAGAGAAAAATGTCAAAGCTTATTTAAATAATTTACCTAAGTTAATAAGCAAAGATGAAAGTAGGACCTATACCAAATAGCATTCCCTATTAGACAAAATGGTGAGTCTAGGGCATGCTTATGCTAAGAATGGTAGTAATTGGTCAAATAGGAGTCCAAATCATGAGGGATTTGGATAAGGGGCACAACTAGATATTGTTTGGATGAAGGGTCAGTACCGACAACATTTCCCTTATAGACTCTATGGACACACGGTGTTCTCACATTAGCCTGAAGTGAGATAAGAGCACACTTATGCTGGAAGTTGGAGGTAATAAGAAGACCCAATAGGTGGAGCAAAAGGTAGCATGGGCATGGTGGCAGTTACGCGTGCGACTTCCATTGCGGGTGCTCAGTAATAGCTATGATTTCCAAGCGCTTAGTATGGGTGTCTTTCGTAGACACCATTGCTTTCTGTGTAGGGAGCTATATATGTCGTCCGGATCCACAGTAGTTTCTTTGTGCAACTTCTGTAGATACCATTGGCTTCTGTGTAGGGAGTTATATAGCGGCTGGTCCCCAGTAAGGTCTATGGAGTAGCAGGTCGATCAAAAATGGTAGAATTAGGGTTATATCCTAATTATAGGATTAGGAATTCAGCCTCATCAAAGCAAAAATCAAGGACAAGTGCAAGCAATCAAATTTAGCATATCTTATAAATTAAGCAATATTTAATTGTACTTATTTCCAGTTTATCTCTTTCCTATTTCTTTTATTATACTTATTTATGTTATAACTGTTGTAGAGTCTATTACTTTTATCTTGCTTAAAGACTCTAGTAATTACTATCATTCACCAGACTTTTAGTCGACCCACTCATCTATTTTCCCCTTTCCCCCCTTAGGCAATCAAGGGAGAAGTCAGTAGATTGCTGCAGCTTGGAGTTTTCTTGGTGGAGATTTCTTCTATGTATTTCTTTTACTTTAGCTTTTGTTCTTTCTATGTACTGGCTTATTTTGAGGGATATTATGTACTTTGATTTTGAGACTATGAATTTTTATTTCATAAGACATAATGGGTTTTGAGATATGGATGTTGTATTTGGTATTTGACTTATTTATGAAGTAATTATGAAGCTTTGTTTCAATTAAGTTATTATTTTTGTTTCCGTTGTTTTTACCTATTTTTGTCTTGTATCTTAGTCTCTGTTAGTTTCAGTTATACCTACAACGCACCACGCCTTTTAATGTATCCATTTGGGTATATTAAGGGGTGTGGGGGTATTTCACTTGGTATCAGTGCCTAAGGTTACAGGATTCCAAAAATTTATTTTTGAAAGTAAAGTATTTTTCAAAATAACTTGTTTTAAAAGTTTTTTTCTGAAAAGAACTTTTAGAAATGATTTTAAGTATAAAGGAATTTTTATAAAAATCCCCTCATAAGTCCAGTTCAATCTCCCTTTGATTCTTTTCTAAACTATCCTTTTCTTTTCATAGAATGGCCAATGCCCCGAACCTTCCCGAGGGCATTCCAGTTCCAGCCTGGTTTCGTAGGTACTTACAAGCCACGACTCCAGAGGTGCATGGGCCTGCGCCCAATCCTGCACCAGCAGGTGGGAATCCCATCGACCCACCTGCCGCCATCAATTTCTCTAGGCTTTGTAAAGATTTTGCGAGTTTGGGCGGGAAGACTTTTCTGGCAAGGAGACTTTTGTGGAGGCGAGAGCATGGCTTAGGGACACAAAGAGGATTTTTGGTCTTTTGGGATTGGATGGTCAGCAGCGAGTTCAGCTAGCCGCTTGGCAGCTAAAGGAGGAGGCATCTTATTGGTGGGAGGTGATCGAGTTGGAGGGTAGAAATGTTACTTGGGATGGATTCCGGGAGCGGTTCGATAGGAAGTTTCTATCTCAGGCGGAAGAGAGTGTTCATCTTTTATTAATTTGAAGCAAGGGAGTTTGTCTGTTAAGAAATACATCAATCAATTCAATGAGTTGTCGTGGTTTAGATGGATTTTGTGAACACGCTGCACAAGAAAGCTATGAAGTTTGCGAAGGGATTGAATCAACCCCTTCAGGGATTATTGCTGACTCATGTATCGATGGGAGATACTTATGAGTCTGTGGTCAAGATGGCAATTATGTCGAATACAGACAAGGAGGGAGAGTCTAAAGAGGAGGTTAAGTCAGAAGGTTCAAAAAAGAAGTGGTGGGAAAAGAATAAGAAGAAGAAAGGTGATGGTCCTCAGAAGCAGATTAAGAAAGGAATAAAGTGCCATGGTTGTGGGAAGGTTGGACATGTGGCCAAGGATTGCTGGAAGGAGAAGATGTAGGGTAAGTGCTATACTTGCGGGCAGCCCGGTCATATGAGTAGGAGTTGTCCCCAGGGAGCGAGTGCACCAGTTGCGCAGATTCAGACGTTAGACGCAGCACCTTCCAGTAGCATTCCAAACAGAGGTAGGAAAGTCATAGTCGAAGGTTTGATTTCTATATCTGATTTTCCCATTCAGACTTTATTTGATTTTGGAGCATCACATTTTTTTATTTCTAGTTCTTTAGTAGATTGTTTGCATTTGGACATATCATTAGTAATAGACCCCATTATTGTTTCAAACCCCATAGGAGGATCGGCACACTTATCTACGGTTTGTAGGGGTTTGAAAATCTTTATCCTAGGCGTAGAATTTGACTGTGATGCCTATGTTTTGGGATTCTCAGGGTATGGGATGATCTTAGGGATGGATTGGCTATCCACATATGGAGCTATCTTAGACTACGAGAGGAGAGTCGTTAGACTTGAGACTTGCAGTGGTAGGACTCTAGAGATATCTTGCAACCCGCAAGGGTCAGTCATGTTGAATTTTCTCTATTCCCTTGATTCATCATCATCAGAGTTGCATTCGGTTCCTATCGTCTGAAATTTTGCAGACATCTTTGAGGAGGTTAGGGGACTACCTCCTAAGAGAGAGATTGACTTCAGGATTTATTTGATCGAGAATGTTAAGCCAGTAGCATTACTTGTGAGGCTCATGGCACCTAGGGAGAGGAAAGAATTGAGCAAGTAGATTCGTGAGCTGTTGGAGAAGGGATTCATAAGAAGGAGAATATCGGAGTGGGGAGCACCAGTCGTCTTTGCCACTAAGGCAGATAGTTCTCTCCGACTTTGCGTGGATTATAAAGAATTAAATAAGCTCACCAAGAAGAACCGATATCCACTCCCTAGGATCGATGATCTTGTTGACCAATTGGTAGGTTATTCGGTTTTCTCTCAGCTTAATTTAGCCACAGGATTCCATTAGCTTAGAGTCGCTAATGACAGCATAGATAAGACTGTGTTTAGGACACCGGACGGATTCTTCGAGTGGTTGGTTATGCCTTTTGGACTAACCAATGCCCCAGCCTATTTCATTGATTTGATGAGCCGCGTCTTTAGGGATGTCTAAATAAGTTTATGGTGGTATTCGTGGATGATATCTTGGTATTTTCCAAGAATATAGAGGAGCATGTTGTTCATTTGGAAGAAGTTCTTCGCACACTTCGTAGTCATCATATGAGAGCTAAGTTTTTGAAGTGTCATTTTTGAAGAGAGGAAGTTCGTTTCTTGGGGCACGTAGTCTCGAAGGAAGGTTTGGCTGTTGACCCCACCAAGGTTATTGCAGTGCAAGATTGGAAGGCCCTCAAGAACGTTACCGAGGTTAGGAGCTTCCTAGGATTGGCTGGCTACTATAGGGAGTTCATTAGAGACTTTGCCAAGATTTTGGCATCACTCACGCGCCTTACTAAAAAGAATAAAGCTTTCATGTGGGACGTAGATTGTGAGGATTTCTTCACAAAGCTTAAGAGAGCCTTTACTAGTGTACCAGTGTTAGTTTTACCCGACGGAGCTAAGCCTTTAACTGTATACACTGATGCATGCAGAACGAGTCTAGGAGCGGTGTTGATGCAAGAAGGGAGGGTAGTATGTTATGGTAGTAGGCAGTTGAGGACGCATGAGAAGAACTACCCTACCCACGATTTGGAGTTGGATGCCATAGTTTTTGCACTTAAGTCTTGGAGGCACTATTTGCTTGGAGAGAGGTTTGAGCTTTTTACCAACCATAAGTCTTTGAAGTACCTATTCTCGCAGAAGAACTTGAACTTGAGGAAACAGAGGTGGATGGAGTTTTTAGCCTCGTATGATTTTGAGATAGCTTATACCCCTGGCAAGGGTAATGTGGTTGTAGATGCATTGAGTAGAAAGAAGGCAACCCTTAGTCCTTTGTTCGTAGAGTGGAGGAGCTTGGAGTTTATTTTTACTTTTGATTTTAAGCCCTCTACGGACATTACTCTCGTACTGTTGGCAACATTAGAGGTGAGGCCCACCCTTATAGATCAGATTGGCTTGAGGCAGTGGGAGGATTCGGAACTCATGGACATTATGGATAGGATTAGCCAAGGAGAGGTCTCGAGACATCTCCAACGCTATTCCATTGATAGCAGAGGGTAGATTAGGAGAGATGGGAGGCTTTGTGTTCCACGCGCCAGTGACTTGTTGAGAACAGTTTTGGAGGAGGCACACCATTCCCGTATGACTATTCATCCGGGTGGTGACAAAATGTATCCGGATATGAAGAGAATGTTCTATTGGGGTGTCATGAAGAAGGATGTGGCGGAATTCATAGCTAAGTGTCTCATATGCCAAAGGGTAAAAGCAGAGCAGCAAAAGCCCGGTGGATTACTTCAGCCCTTAGATGTGCCGCAGTGGAAGTGGGATAGTATTTCTATGGATTTCATTGATGGTTTACCTCGTTCTAGGAAAGGGAACACTAGGATTTGGGTGATTGTTGATAGATTGACCAAGAGTGCTCACTTCATCCCAGTTAAGAGTAAGCATACGGCTTCATATTTGGCATCCTTGTATATTCGAGAGATAGTCTGTCTACACGGAGTTCCTTCTAGCGTCGTTAGTGATAAAGATCCCATTTTCACTAGTGAGTTTTGGAGAAGCTTACAGGAGGCGCTAGGGACGCAACTTAGGTTGAATATGACCTATCACCCCCAGACTGATGGCCAAACGGAAAGGGTAAATAGGGTGCTTGAGGATTTGCTGCGGATGTGCATTTTGGACTTTGGAGGAACTTGGGAGGAGCATCTTCCGTTGGTTGAGTTTGCATACAATAATAGTTACAAAAAAAAATAGGAATGGCACCATTTGAGGCTTTATATGGGAGACCTTGCAAGTCCCCATCATGTTGGGTAGAGTCTACGGAGAAGTTATTACTTGGACCCGATATTGTTAGGGAAACCACTGAGAGGGTGGATTTGATTCGGCGAAGGATGAAGACGGCTCAAGACAGACATAAGTCGTATGCGGACAAGCGTAGGAGAGACTTAGAGTTTGAGGTTGGAGACTTAGTTTTTATCAAAGTATCCCCGCTTAGGAAGGAGGTAAGATTCGGATGAAATAGAAAGTTAGCCCCTAGATTTGTTGGACCATTTCCTATCACAGAGAGAGTTGGGAAGATGGCTTACCGAGTGAAGCTACTAGACAGACTCGCAGGAGTGCACAACGTTTTCCATGTTTCGCACTTGCGAAAGTGATTACATGACTCGGCAGAGGTTGTAGAGCCTAGTCGGTTAGAGGAGGTGGAGGTAGAAAGGGAAGCTTCTATTCAGTGTATCCCCACGAAGATTGTTGGAAGAGACATCAAGCGACTAAGGAATAAGGAGGTTCCACTGGTGAAGGTGCAATGGGGAGATGATGTTGCAAACGCCACTTGGGAAGCAGAAGAGAAGATTCATACTTCCTATCCTCATCTTTTTGATGGTAAGTTTTAGAATTCCTTTTTCCATCTTTAGATTTGAATAGGTTCTTTCCTTTATTATCCTTTGGGAGGGTATAGGATTTAACCTATGGATGGTAGGATTGGATGTAAACATGTTAATAGAACATGTTATGAATGATATATACTAATGGTTGCAAGTGTTTGCTAGTGGATGCTATGGACGCATATAGGTACACTAGGCACTATTATTCCTTGGGGATCGACCTAACTAGGACACTAGAGCATATGCATATGGATGTGTGCGCATTTTTATTTTATTTCCATAGTTGCTATAAATGGATGTTTATCACTTGATTGTTGCATTTGGGTGATGTTTGTAGCACGCATATAGAACTATCAGTTATCATTAGGAAATTTTTGCATTCATTTGGATACATGGCACGGACATGATTGCATAAAAGGAGGTCAACTAAATTAGTGGACCACCTAATCTTTTGCATTAGTTAGGGACATTTACACTACACTAATTGCATAAATATTATAAATTGCATTAGAAAAAATTTAAGGACAAGGGATGAATGGTTGATGATTGAGTAGTTGGTTGTAGAATTGGATGAAAACATTTAGTACATTCTTTTATCCTTAGAGATTTCGGGGACGAAATCCCTTAAGGAAGGGAGAAGGCAACAACCCAAAATTTAACCCGTAATAATTAATTTGTTAATTAATTAGATAATAAAATAACTTTATGAAATTATCAGAATTGAGCTACGGGAGTTGCACCATTGTGTCTGTGGTAATTTTTTGGTCAATTTCCATATATAGAATGTCAGAAACCAAGCTAATATGACCAAGTTATAAAATAAGTAGAGATAAAACGATATAATATATATATATATATATATATATATATATATATGGTCAGGTCGACCGGTCGGTTGACCCGCCTTGCATTTTGGCAAGCAAATGAACATTAATTCGTTCGAACGAATCAACAGCTACCGAACACGTGTTTTGCATCCTTTAGTTTAATCTAGTCCCTCCGTGTTTGCATCCGATGGCCCCTATTCAGCCTATGACGTGGTCGCATCCTATTCAATCTCCAAATCCAACGGTCCGAGATCCACTTCCATACCTATAAATAGACCCCTAGACCTAACACTTTTTCTCATTCTAGGTTTTCTCCAATTGGGTTCACCTTTCTAGGAAGGACCCTAAACGAAATAATTTTTCCAAAGGAGAAAATCTTTATAAATTAAATTATTTTGCAACTCCAAGTGGATCCAGGAAGACCAAAGGAAAAGCTTAGGACTGGAGGTGAGTGATTGTAATTATTTTAAGATTTCTTTAAGTAATTTAAAATAATAGGGTTTCCAATAGTTGTAGTTTTACTATGATTTTTGGAATAGTCTTTTTAGTAGTTTATTTACAATTTTTAGAATTATTTTCAGTCTATTTCCTTTCAGCTATGCTTTTCAGTAATTTTAATTTATTTCTGTTAATCATAGCTTTTCCATTTATTTACAGTATTTTAGTTTATTTACTATTATTTATACGTTATTTACATCTTCTTTTTATGTTTTGGATTTTATTTTATTTTCAGTTTTCCTTTATTCCTCCATCTTCGCGTATGGATAAGAATAGGATTAACGCGAATACGGATTAAATTATAAGAAAACTAAAATAATGGAATATAAGATGTAAATTTCAAAGACTGTAATATAAATGGAATTGGACTGAAATTACGCCTAATTATGACATTAATTGGACCGAATTAAAAAGATTGGCCTAGTTATAACTTAGAATTATAACTAAAAAGAATAAAAATGAAAGAAGCTTATTTTTACACTTAGACCTTGGGTTAAGTAATAAGCATGATTATAAAGTAGGTTATAATAAGAAAAAGAACATAATAAGGCTTATTTTAAGACTTAGGATAAATTAATAAGCACAGATAGTAGAGAAAAATGTAAAGGCCTATTTAAATAATTTACCTAAGTTAATAAGCAAAGATGAAAGTAGGACCTATACCAAATAGCATTCCCTATTAGACAAAACGGTGAGTCTAGGGCACGCTTATGCTAAGAATGGTAGTAACTTGTCAAATAGGAGTCCAAATCATGAGGGATTTGGATAAGGGGTGCAACTAGATATTGTTTGGATGAAGGGCCAATACCGACAACATTTCCCCTATAGATTCTATGGACACACGGTGATCTCACATTAGCCTGAAGTGAGATAAGGGGCACGCTTATGCTGGAAGTTGGAGGTAATAAGAAGACCCAATAGGTAGAGAAAAAGGTAGCATGAGCATGGTGGTAGTTACGCGTGCGACTTCCATTACGGGTGCTCAGTAATAGCTATGAGTTCCAAGCGCTTAGTATGGGTGTCTTTCGTAGACACCATTGCCTACTGTGTAGGGAGCTATATATGTCTTCCGGATCCACAGTAGTTGCTCTGTGCATCTTCCGTAGATACCATTGGCTGTTATGTAGGGAGTTATATAGCGGCTGGTCCGCAGTAAGGTCTATGGAGTAGCCGGTCGATCAAAAAGGGTAGAATTAGGGTTATATCCTAATTATAGGATTAGGAATTCAGCCTAATCAAAGTAGAAGTCAAGGACAAGTGCAAGCAATCAAAGTTAATCTATCTTATAAACTGAGCAATATTTAATCGTACTTATTTCCAGTTTATCTCTTTTCTATTTCTTTTATTATCCTTATTTATGCTAGAACTATTGTAGAGTCTATTGCTTTTATCTTGATTAAAGACTCTAGTAATTACTATCATTCACCAGATTTTTAGTCTGACCCACTCCTCTATTTTCCCCCTTTCCCCCCCATAGGCAATCAAGAGAGAAGTCAGTAGATTGCTGCAGCTTGGAGTTTTCTTGGAGGATATTTCTTCTATGTATTTCTTTTACTTTAGCTTTTGTTCTTTCTATGTACTGGCTTATTTTGAGGGATATTATGTAGTTTGATTTTGAGACTATGAATTTTTATTTCATAAGACATAACGAGTTTTGAGATATGGATGTTGTATTTGGTATTTGACTTATTTATGAAGTAATTATGAAGCTTTGTTTCAATTAAGTTATTATTTTAGTTTCCACCATTTTTACCTATTTTTGTCTTGTGAATCTTAGTCTCTGTTAGTTTCATTTATACCTATAACGCACCATGCCTTTTAATGTGTTTGTTTGGGTATATTAAGGGGTGTGGGTTGTTTTAACCACTTACCATTCACAGATTGATGGGCAAACGGAAAGAGTTAACCAAGTCTTAGAGGATTTGTTGCGAGCTTTTGTGCTAGCTTTTGGGGGATCATGGGAAGACCATCTACACTTAGTCGAGTTTCCGTATAACAACAGTTATCAGGATAGTATAGGGATGACACCGTTTGAAGTTTTGTATGGAAGGCCATGCAAATCTCAAGTTTGATGGTTAGAGACCGAGGATAGGGTGGTTTTTGGTCCGGAATTAATTAGAGAAGTTGCAGAGAAGATTAAGTTGATTCGGGCTAGGATGAAGGAAGCTCGGTCAAGGCAGAAGAGTTATGCTGATAGAAGACGGAAAGACTTAGAATTCTCAGTCGGAGATCATGTTTTCGTCAAGGTATCACCGATGAAAGGTGTAATTCGATTCAGGAAATATGGGAAATTGGGACCGAGGTTTGAAGGACCATTTCCTATTGTAGAGAGAATCGAGAAACTCACATATAGAGTAGAGCTACCGAATAGTTTGGTAGGAGTCCACGATGTTTTTCATATTTCTTATCCGAGGAAGTGTATTAGAGACCCGGAGATTACTATAGCACCGACCGTGTTAGAGGACTTAGTAGTAGAGCTGAATTTAACTATAGTTAGAAAGCCAGTTCGTATAGTCACGAGAGATAAGAAGAGACTAAGAAACAAGACAGTCGGATTAGTTAAAGTCTAGTGGAGCGGCGATGAAGGAGACTATACTTGGGAGACAGAGAGCAGGATTAGAGATACTTATCCTGATTTGTTGGATGGTTTGTTTTACCTTTTTGATTGATTTGTCGAGTACCTTATCGTAATTTCGAGGACGAAATTCTTTAAGGAGGAGAGTCTGTAACACCTCTAATTTTTAGTAACATTATTTAGGATATTTAATTAGTTAAATTAAATAAAATAATGTGATGATTAGGGGATTGAGATTTGTGTTAATAGAAAGGTAGCCATGCCATGTTAACAACTGAATTAAAATGTAATAGAAAGGGAAGTTAGATAAGGGAAAAAAGGAAAAGCTACATACTTATACCCTAAACCCTTCATATCATAACATTCTCACGTTCATTTTACATGTTCACATATTAGAATATAGGAAAGAGAGGCTGGCCACCATTAAGGGAAAATAAGAGAAGATAAGAAGAGGAAGCTTAATCAACTTAAATCAAGATCAAATCTCAACTCCTTAATTACAAAGCTAAGGTGAATAATAATCACATCTCATGTTTTTAATTGATCTAGGTTTTAGATTAAATTTGATCTAACTTGCAAATGTTTTGCCATGTTTTCGATTGTTAAATTGGATATATATGCTTGTTGATGATTTAAGCAAATTCATATAGATTTTATGATATGTTTTAATGAGAAAACCCTATTAAATGACATCTAAATGCCTTGTGATTTTAGTATATAATTAGAAATGATATTTTAGAGATGGGTTTCAATTTTCATAATTTTCTGAATTAATGTGGATTTAATATTAATTTTCTAGTGAAGAAAATGGTTATTGGGTTTAAAATTAATTACGGGTAATATATGTATGTTTGGGGTCAGAAATTAATATATGTTAGAAAACATATTAAAAATAATTTATGGGAATTTTTTATAGATTTTTCCTAAGTGTTTTAATAGATATATAAAATTATTTAAGGTATGAGACTTAAATGTTTTATATATTTATAAAAGGAGAAGGGGTATTTTATAAATAATTTAATTTGTTTATCTCTGAAATTTCGTCTGTACTTTTAGAAAAAAATTAGCAACCAATCATGTTTTGACAAATAAGGCAGGTTAGTTAAAAAGAATTACTTTAAAAAGCTAAAAATTAGTTTAAATATGCTTTTTACATGTTTCGCCACTTTCAGCACCTATGTTTCGACCCAATACTCCCACCTCCATCACCACCGAAACCAATACACATGGTATCAAAAGCTTTGGTATGTAGTGGATTGGGCATATGCGAAAGGTATAGAGTCGAGACAAGGGGTTCCGAAGAGGTCGAAGCTTTACTTTGTTTTTAAATGAAAATGCGCATGCTTTGCTTTTGCTTTCGACTTGGTTAGCTTCTGACTAGGTCAAATTATTTTAAAGGAATGGTTTCGAAAGAGGTTGCACCTTTTGTTTTAAGTGAATGCTTTCGAAGGGGTCGAAACCCCTTACTGCCGCATCTTACCTTTCGAAGCAATGCCTTCGAAAGCATTTCCTTATTTTAAAACCAAAGCCGCTTCTCCAATACTTTCAAAGGGTTGGTTTCGACACCATCACTTCTTTACTTAGGAAATTATTTTTGAAAGAGTGCTTTCGACTTAGTTGTTTTATGACCCTTTTGGTCTATTGAAAGATAAACCCAAAGGTTTCTAAAGGTACAGTTTTAAATGGTTTCGAAAGGGTATTCCACATGTTTTACTTGAACCCAAATGCTTTCGAAAGGTTTGATTTTATGAAAAGGATTTTAGGCTTTCGAAAGGTTTAAGAGAAAGGTTTCGAAGGGGTGGTTCCCTAATGTTTTCGAAAGGTTATAAATGGAAGGTTTCCAAAGGTTTCGAAAGGCATATTTAAAGTGCTTTGAAAAGAGGATATTTAAGATTTTAAAAGGCTTTTGAAGGAGAGGTTTTGAATGTTTTCGAAAGGTTTATTAAGAGTGGTTTCCAAAAGTATGTTTTGGCCTTTCGGCCTAAGGTTTTACTGGTATCGAAAGGGGTACTTTCAATGGATTCGAAAGCAATACTTTCAAAGGTTAAATGTTTTCATCAACAAAGTTTTGTGTAAAGTAAATATAACATGGCAAGGTGATTTGAGTAAAGAATAGAGTATATTTTCATTGTTTAAAGTATGATTTAAAGGTTTAAATCAATTTGAGAAAAAGGTTTTCTAGGAAAATTTATGGGTAATTGACCCTAAGTAAAATGACTCAGATATTAGAATACCAGATGGGACTAGTATAGGGTCGCGCCCTATACATTAGCTATTAGCCCCTAGCTAATTTGGTCAAAAATTTCAGTGTGTAGGGCTTTATCATAGGTAGGACTAAAATGATGTTACACACATAAAGGAATATACAGAGTGAGGATAGTTTATCGGTGAGCCTACAAAACCATTAGAATCAGTTGACCCGGGAGAAGTTAGTTAGGGACAAACCGTCCAGAAGAGGAGTATCTAACAGAAGTTAGATTATTTGTTTATTTTTTCTGGTAGGCCCGAGTTAGCCAAAGGTTAGTAGTTAACCAAACAAAACTATAATGTTCGGACATATAGTTCATTTGTTGCCTGATATGTATGTTTACATGATAATGCTATAGTAACGTACTTGTATTTTCTATATATAAGTATACACTATATCTCTATTCTCCTACTCTCTTAGGCTATTCTTATGCATCTCGCGAGGCTTGAATACAGATATGGATGCTAGAAGTGGAAGAGTTAACTTTGGAGGAGGAAGCACCACAACAAATTGAAATGCCAGGCCAAATACGAGAAGGAACCAAGGTCAGGCACAAGCTGGAAATGTGGGTGCTGGAGTCCGCAAGCTGACATGGGAGCAATGTATCAGTTCTTTGTCAACATGATGCAAGCGGGAGTTGCTGCTGGAGTAGTCAAAGGAGGAAACCAGGAAGCTCCAGTGGTGAATAACTATGCTTTTTTGAGTAGGGATTATGCCTGGATGGGAGGAAAGCCATTTATTGGTACTGAAGTCGCAATCAAAATAGAAACCCGGTACTTCATTACGAGAGCATTTTCGCTGATTTGAGGCTCAATGATGAGCAGAAGAGAAGGCAAGATTCTATACAACTTTAGGGAGTAGAACTGTACTGGTGAAACAACGTTACAGTTGGAGTTAATGAGGAGGCAATGGGCTGGGTTCAAGAGGTTGTTTGGAGAGAGGTTTATGTCAGAGACAGCTAAGTCTGCTCTGCTCAGAAAGTTTGCTAAGATGGAACATGGAGAGATGACTCTGCTGGAGTATGCTACAAGGTTTGAGGAGTTGGCAAGGTATGACTATGCTACGGTTGATACTAATATTAAGAGAAATGAGAAGTTCATCAGGGGGTTGAAGCCTAAGCTTGCTAGGGCTACGTTACTGCATATCAGGGATTCATGCGATTTTGTAGTGGAAATGGCTTTGAGGAATGAAGAGATGCTTGCTTTTCTGGAGAGAAACAAGAAAAAGGAAGTCTAGGTGGGGCAGAGTCAGAAAAGGAAGTTCTTCCATAAGAAAGAAGCTCAGAAGGGCGGAGCTGCCAAGAAAGGAAAGTCGAAGGTTGTCTGCTTTAAGTGTGATAAGAAAGAGCATTTTGCTAATGAATATCGATCATGAGATGGAAAGAAGGTGATCGGGAAGAAGAATATCAGATGCTTCAGCTGCAATCAAATTGGACATTATATGAACCAGTGCAAGGAACCAGCTAAGGATGGGAAAGGAAAGGTGTTTGCATTGGACCCAGCTACCTCGAGGTCAACAACAGAGGAAAAAGGAAAAGCTGTGTTGGGAGGTACGTTTCTGATTCATGGTATGTCAGTTAGCGTTCTGTTTGATACCGTGCATCGCATTCTTTTGTATCTCGTTGTTTGGTAGATAAACTTAACCCAAAACCCTCATACTTAGTTACTTCCTTAAGGGTTGAAAATCCAATAGGAGGGTATGCGATATCTGGGATGAAGTGTGACCACCTAGAGTTTGATTTGTTGGTCATACTTTTGTTTGCAGTTTGCATGTGTTTAACTTCGTAGGGTTCATAATTATTTTGGGTATGGACTTGATAAGTAAGTACGATGCTAGGATATTTCGCCATGATAGGAAAATATCACTTAGACACATTGACTGTAGTGATCGGATTGTATATACCATAGAAAACCCTAGTTGTGGGGTGAATGCTTTGTTGGGTGTTATGGAGGTAGAAGACGAGTTAAATCGAGTTTTTGCGGTTAGAGAATTCGAATATGTTTTTGAACCTGTAGTAGGACTGCCATCGAAACGAGCCATTGAGTTTCAGATAGATTTAGTACTTTAAGCAGAACCAGTGAGTAGATCGCCAAGCAGGATGACACCTACCGAGATGAATGAGTTGAAGGTGCAGTTGGTGGATCTGGAAAGCAAGAATTTTATCAGACCAAGCAGTTCACCTTGGGGAGCAACCGTAGTGTTTGCTAAGAAGCTGAACGGATCGTTGTGGTTATATATCGATTATCGTAAGTTGAATTGGAAGACGATAAAGAGTCGATATCCGTTGCCTAAAATTGACGATTTGTTCGAACAGTTGAGCGGAGCCAAGGTATTTTCTCAGTTGAATTTAGCAACAAGTTTCCATCAGCTTAGAGTAGCAGTATTCCTTTGACGCCGTTTAGAACTAGATATGGATCATACGAATGGTTAGTAATGCCATTCAGACTAACTAATGTGCCAACATTCTTTTTAGATTTGATGAACCGAGTTTTCCGAGAGCACTTGGATAGATTCGTGTTGGTATTTATAGATGATATTTTGATATACTCTAAGGACGAAAGAGAGCATGAAGTTCATCTTAGAGTTGTGCTTGAGATGCTGCAGCAGCATCAGCATCAGCTGAAGGCGAATTTTTCGAAGTGTCATTTCTGGAAGAAGGAAGTGAATGTAGTCTCAGAGAAAAGGGTTATCTGTAGATCCGATTAAGATTGAAGCGGTGAATAATTGGAAGAGACACGAGATAGTGACCGAGATAAAGAGTTTTCTTGGATTAGCTGGGTATTATCGAAGATTCATAAAGGATTTTTCGTGGATAGCAGCATCGATGACCAAGCTAACGCGAAAAGATGTGAAGTTCGTGTGGACCGATAAGTGTGAGCAAGCATTCCAGAGCTTGAAACACTTATTGCCTAATGCACCTCTGTTAGTTATTCTGGAAGGGAATCAGGACTTAGTAGTATACACAAACGCTTGTGGAACTGGGTTAGGAGCTGTGTTAATGCAAAGAGATAAAGTGATTGCCTATGCTTCTCGATAACTTAGACTTCATGAGATTAGGTACCCGACTCACGATTTGGAATTAGCCGCAGTGATTTTTGCGCTGAAAATGTGGAGACATAAACTTTTAGGAGAAAGATTTGAGTTATATACAGATCATAAGTCATTGAATTATTTATTCTCTCGGAAGGAGCTGAATATGAGATAGCAGAGATGGTTGGAGTTTATAGCTGCTTATGACTTTGGAATTGAGTACACACCAGGAAAAGGCAACAAGGTTGCAGATGCACTTAGCAGAAAACATCAAAATGCAGTGTTGGCAAAGGGTTGCTTCTAAGCGAGGAGAGGATCCGGTATTAGCTGAGCGGATCAGGAAGTTAAAGGATGGAACCAAGAGCGATGACTTGAAGAATTTTACTCTTGACCAGAATGGGTGGTTGAGAAAGAAAAGAAGATTGTGTGTTCCGAATGCGGGAGACATTAGGAAGGAAGTTTTGGAGGAATTCCATCGTTCGAAGTTCATTATTCATCCAGGAGGAACTAAGATGTATCAGGGCATGAAGAGGAGTTTCTTCTGGGAAGGTAAGAAGATGGATGTAGGCTTATAGGTGAAGCAGTGTCTGAACTTCCAACAAGTAAATGCCGAACAACTAAAGCAAAGTGGGTTACTTCAGCCTTTAGATATTCTAGTATGGAAGTGGGATTCTATTTATATGGATTTTATAGACGGGTTGCCAAGATCTAATAGAGAAAATGAAAGTATATGGGTCGTAGTGGACAGGTTAACCAAGAGTGCCCATTTCATTCCAGTTAAGTCAACTAGGATGGCATCGGTTTTAGCCAAGTTATTCATGAAGAATGTACTTAGACTGCATGGAATTCCTAGTATATAGTAAGTGATAGAGATTTACTATTCACTAGCGAGTTTTAGAAAAGTCTACAGGAGATTTTAGGTACTAAGCTCAAGATGAGTACCGCTTACCATCCACAGACTGATGGGCAAATGGAAAGAGTTAACAAAATCTTAGAGGATTTGTTGCGAGCTTTAAAGGTTTTAACGATAGGATGTCTAAGGTTTAAAACTTTTGAAGGAAAGGTTTTTCAAGTGTTTTCGAAATTTGTATATGAATGGTTTCGAAAGAAGTGTTTTGGCCTTTCAGCCTAGGTTATGAAGAAGGGTTTACTTGGTTTCGAAAGGGGTACTTTCAATGGATTCGAAAGGGGTACTTTCAAAGGTTTAAATGTTTTCATCAACAAAGATTTGTGCAAAGTATATATAATATGGCAATGTGATTTTGGGTAAAGCATAGAATATGTATTTTCCTTGTTTGAAGTATGATTTAAAGGTTTTAAATCAATTTGAGATGAAAAGGTTTTCAAGGAAAATTTAAGGGAAGATTATCCTAAGTAAAATGACTCAGATATTCATATACCAGATGGAATTGGTATAAGGTCGCGCCCTATACATTAGCTATTAGCGCTAGCTAATTTAGTCCAAAATTCTAGTGTGCAGGGCTTTGTCACAGGTAAGACTAAAATGATGATTGCACATAGAAGGGAATATATATATTTGTACAGAGTTAGGATATTGGTGAGCCCGCAAAACCATTGGGATCAGGTGACCGTGGGAGAAGTTAAGTTAGGGACAGACCATCCAGAAGAGGAGTGTCTAACAGATGTTAGATCATTTGTTTATATTGTCTGGTAGGCCCGAGTCAGCCAAATGTTAGTAGTTAGCCAAACAAAACTAGTGTTTAAACAGATAGTTCATTTGTTGCCTGATATGTATGTTTACATGATAATGCTTTACAGTTTTAACCATCTTTGGTTGCAGTATTATGATTTGCAAAAGATATGTTTTAAAGGGATATCAGTGAGGGGAAATCTATTCCGCAAAGCGGCGTGGTCTCACTTAATATCAAATAACCGAGATGTATAGTATTATTCATACCAGACTTTATATCGGACTCGAAGTTTATGTTTTTTCCCTTAAAATATCGGGTGCTCAAAAATGATTTGAGTAGACCGAGGGTTGAGGACTTTCAGGTTTTAGTAGGTTAGGGAATAAAGCTACTGGAGACGAGAAGGTGGCTGACGGATAGATATTTAGGAGTTGCTGTTTTATTTTGTTTGATTCCGCTGCGTTGTATTATGTCAGTTATGACTATTAGTACTCTGGTGAACCAAAGGGGCATCTTCATATGTCGCTCTTGGCGTATTTTGTAATAATTATATTTGATCTAAACTTGGGAAACGTTTGGGATTATGTAACTTGGATATAAAATGTTGTTTTGAAATGTGATCAGAAAATTGTTTTAATCTGTGATGACTTTATTTCATATTCAAGTGCTTCTAATATTATGGATACCATTAACATTACCGTATTTGGTCACCGGAAGTTAATACTATGGATGGCTACAGCATCTGTAGCGCTTAGCTTCGGGCTTCTAGATAGGATATCATACTGTTGGCATTGATGAGGGAATCGACCTAGATAGATTTTGGCAGCTAGTTAGCTGGAGGGGCCTCCTATGACCTTGGATTGTTTCTATTACAAAGTGAATCAGAACCTAAGTAAGGATGAGGTAGAGCAGACTAGGAGAAAGAACAATACATGCCCATTGGCTAAGGAGTCAAATTTTAGAAGACGACCTAGAATCTCAAAATTTGACTCATATACTCCTCTGAACGATTCAATTGATAACATCTACTTGTAGACTCATGACTTGGAGCAGTATTGAAAAGCAGCCTCGAGAGAGTCCACCGAAGCCTAGAGGAAACCCGAGGAATGTTGTATATTCCAAGATACACACGGCCCCCACACTGGCGATTGCAAACACCTCCGAGATGTGATCAGAAAGCTGATTTGGAAAGGAAAGTTTCGACAATATGCACAAGCCCCATGGAATAGCGGGCAGGGAACATCCGACCCATATCAATAAAGAACTTTGATTATTAATTGGACCACCTACGGTCGAGTTCCAGCTAAGAAGGGTTTGGAAAAAGTGGAATAGCAACCATACGACATTGCTTCACTTATCAATGAGATTTATTTCAATCTTCCTTGAATTATTTCAATTTCAATTTCAACTTCAATTGTGTTGTAAACTATGACCAACTTGAACTAAACTACTTCCAAACGGTGTAGGTGACTAAGTACTTAGAGTTGGATGCCAACCAATCTCCGCAGACCATGATCGGGCTTTGGAGTTTCATCAAGATAAGTGTGATTCAACCGCTCATCAGCTACCATATGCCCCTGACTTAGGGCAAAGGACTCGAAATGGAAAGTGGGTGCGACTTGACCATCCACTTCCTACTATGTGCTTTTATTCTGACAGAGCATTTGTGCCTTACTCAGAGTCCGACAAGGTCAGGATCTAGCAAAAAGTGGACACGACTGATTGTCCACTCATCAACTTTCGTGCATGATTTGGAGATGAAAGAAAGACATGGAGTGGATGCAACCCAACCATCCACTTCCTAGCTCATACTTGAAGTTCGCCAAAATACTTATGCTTCTCCCAAAGGTCAGCATGACCGAGGTCCAACTAAAGAGGACGCGATTTGACTGTCCATATATTAACTCCTGCCCTGAACATAGGAGGCAGTTCGAAAGATCGACTTAAAGTAGGCATGACTAACTGCCTACTCATCAACCACCGCCCTCAACATGTGGACACGACTGCAGCTTGAGGTGGATGTGACTTGATCGTCCACCCAAAAACTCTCTCCCTCGACTTGCCAGGATGAGTTCGAAACAAAATGATGGACGTGGTTCGACCGTGTCCACTGACCAACTCTGGTCCCTAGAGCACAGACCAAAGTATAAACATCAAACGGGTGTGACTAACCACCCATCATAAAACTTTGGTCCTTAGAATGCAGACCGGAGTATAAAAACAAAAGGATGGACACGGTTTAACCGTCCATCGATCAACTCTGGTTCTAAGAGTGCGGAGCAAAGTATAAACATCAAACGGTTGTGACTGACCACCCATCATAAAACTCTGGTCCCCAGAGTGCGGACCTGAGTATAAACCCAAAAAGATGGACACGGTCCGACCGTCCATCGATCAACTCTGGTTCCCAGAGCGCAGACCGGAGTACAAACATCAAACGGGTGTGACTGACCGCCCATCATAAAACTCTGGTCCTCAGAGTGCGGACCAGAGTATAAACACAAAAAGATGGACGCAGTTCGACCGTCCATCGATCAACTCTGATTGCCAGAGCATGAACTGGAGTATAAACATCAAACGGGTGTGACTGACCACCCATCATAAAACTTTGGTCCCCAGAGCATGGACCGGAGTATAAACACGAAAAGTGGATGCGGTTCGACCGTCCGCTCCTCAACTCTTGCCCTTTACTTAGGGGAAAACACACGACTCAAAGTGGATCTGACCATCTCCTTCCCTGCTTGAGCTCGAAGTTCTTTAGAACACTCATCTTACTCCCAAGGCTCGGCAGAAACTGGATCCAAATGGAAGTAGACATGGTATGATCGTCCACGCATCGACTTGTGCCTTGGATGCAGGGGGCAGTTTAAGAGCCCAAGCCTAAATTGGACGTGGTTCGATCGTCCAATCCAAAGAGGATGTGATACGTCCATCCATGACTTGGTTTGTGCCTGAGGTACGACAAACTATCAAGGCTTTGCCCGGACATCGGCAAGCCCAAAATCCAAACTAAGACATGGACGCAGTTCGACCGTCCGGCAAATACTCTAGCCCTCCAGTGTGGATTGGAGTATAAACACAAATTGGTTGCGGTTCGACCACCCGCCAACAAACTCTTATCCCCAGAGTGCAGATATGAGTATAAAAAATAAATGAGTGCAGTTCGAACACTCAATATTCCCTAAACTCCGACCTAAACTCCGACCTAAACTCGACAGGAGGAGTATAAACTCACTACGGATGGAATTCGACCGTTTACGAACTAATTCTGCTAACCCAAGAATGGGAATGAGAGTACAAACTACTACAAGCCAAATATGATATCTTACTATAGCTCCGGTTGGGTGATCTTTACAACTTAAGGCAATGACCGCAAGAAGGCCTCAATACAAGACCAATCGGAATGACATTCGAAGTTATAGGAGACCGATTATATCATACCTCTGGATCGACGGGCAATATTAATCCAAATTCTCTATATCGTGCCACTGGATCGACGGTTAATATCGATCCATACCAAACACGAACGAATATAACCTGGATGTCCTTCGAAAAACTCCGATCATCAGAGTGCAGATAGGAGAATAAACCACAAATGAGTCTAACTTGATCATTAATTATCCAGCACCCTCCTTCGATCCATCAGAAAGAGTATGAAACCGAGTGAGCATGACCCAACTGCACCTGAGCCAATTCTATCCCTAGATCTGACGGGAGAATGTGAATCAAAATGGATATGATTGACCATCCAGCTCCGAACGAATGCGACGCGACCGTTCATTCGTCGACTCTTACCATGATCTGAGTAGACGAGCAATACGAAATGGATGTGACTCGATCGTCCACACACTGATCCTTGCCTTTTGTCCGACAGAGAGAGCATTAATCACTAGTTAGATGTGACTTAACCATTTATTCTTTGGTCCTGCCTAGAGTATGGTGGCATCTGCACCAAAAATAAACGTGATTGACTGCCCAGTTCCTAACTCATGCTTAAAATCAGATGGAGCATCAAAGTCTTCCCCCGGTAAGGAAAAACTAGAAAACGCACGGCTTAGCTTTCCATTAACTAGCTTGATCCCACGATTCAACAGGAAAGAGTATAAAGCTAAAGTGAACATAACTTTCCATCCTACTTATCGATGTATACCCCAGACTTGGGGGCATGAGCGAGAAATAAGATGAATGTGAACCGACCATTCATCGATCAACTCTAAGTCCTTAGAGCTTAGGTGGGAGTATAAACACGACTAGGACGAGACTCGACCGTCCATGTAGTACATTTATCAACCCAAGACTAGGACTAGAAGTGTGATCATCCAAAGACTTACTACGATAGCTCAATATTTTGACTCGTACCTGGTGTTTACAACGACTCGAGGCTATGATCGAAAGGATGCCTAGAGATAGAATTGTCGAATCGATGCCCAAGCTCATTGGCAACTGACCATCACTCCAACCCAAACAACGAGTAACAGATCATGAGTACATTGAGTGGAAAGCGCGTTACTCGAACATACAAGCAGATTCAAACTCAAAGCAAGAGCCAGCCATGCAGTTGCGCACAACACGAGGCTAAACCCTACTCAACACTTGATACAATGTGTGTTGATGCCAAAAATGGGCATCAACACCCAATAGAATCTAGTAGAGATTAAATGAATAATGAAATTAAAACAATGCAGAAATTATAAATGAACACACAGAATTTTTATAGTGGTTCGGCAATCTTGGCCTACGTCCACTTCATATTTTTATTGATATTCCGCTTGATTATCATTACAAGAGTGTTTGGATCAGTTGGAATCCATTAGTACAAAAGTGAAGAACAAAAATGGGAGAGCCTCGGCGGAGAAAGCAGCCTTCTTTTCTGACGGCATGCCTGCTGTATTTATAAGGGAAGACGTGCACAAATCAGACCGAAATTTTGGCAGAAGGTTCAGGAGACCAAGACGAGGCGACTCAAAAATTTGCAGGCTCATCGGGGCCCACAATAGGGATCGGTATCGATCCCTATAAATGCATCCAAATGGGCTGCGATCACTTTGAGGGATGCCCCATGATGTTAGCTACTTGCACCCCAATTTCATGCAATTCCGACATACGGTTTGTGAGATATCACATTTTCTATGAAGTAGTGTTGCTTGAATTCTAATTTCTGCTGATCCCTCCAAAGGGATAGGCACCGATCCCTCCAACTTGCTCCAAATGTCATGCGATCCCTACAGGGTGTTCCACACATGCTAATTAACTTATACTCCAAGTTTCATGTTGATAGCATCTGTAGATTTTGAGTTATTGATCGATCATTGTTTAATATGTAATGAAAGCTGAATATGGCTGATCCCTTTTATACCGATCCCTTTTGATAGGTGAAGTAATTTTCCCCTAACTTGAGCATACAAACTCCAAATGACTTAAAACTTAGAATGCAGCCTCATGGGGCCTTCCTTGTCACCCTGTATCGATCTTACCAAGTTTGGGACATTAATTGAGGATATATACCGATCCCCTAAGGAAAGGGATAGGCACTGAACCCCCGCCTAGGGGAGGCATTATTCCATACTTAGAATATTCTAGAGAGCCTATCCGTAGGCCTCGGTTGATCGTCGCTTCATATCATTACCTGCGCTTGATCTCTGAGCCTAAAAATCATCTCTTCAGGTTGTCTTCCTCGATGATCGCCCAGTCTAACTTGTCCAGTCAGTCTGAATATAGCCGGACTAAAAGGCCGGATAATAATGTGCTTCTAAGCCTGATCTTCGGCCAGTTGCAGATAATTGCTCAAAGCATCTAGAGCCTTCACTATCAGACTCAATAACTCATGACAAGACTCTAGGATTCAACTGGAGTAACCTTCATCATTAACCATCCCAACCGGATTTCACGTTGATTGCTGCGCGAAACAGTTACGTTTGAACTTGAGGAATCCAAGGCTGCACCCGTATAGCTAACGATCAACATTACGGTCAGCCATGGCGACCCATTACGGGTATTGAAGATCAGATCATAGCTCAGTGCAATGATAAAAAGGAATTAGATGGCTTTCTCCAAACGAGCCTTGATGTGTTCGCTTGGACCCACTCTAATATGTGTGTGATCTCACCAATTATCGCGAGCCATGCATTGAATATCGACCCGAGGCATGTCCCGGTAAAATAAAAGCAACGCGACATGGATCCAAAAAGATCTGCTGCACTAAAAGAGGAGGTGGATAGACTCAAAAACAATGGATTTATCCATGACGCCCTCCACCCAAAATGGGTATCCAATCCTGTTCATGTAAAAAAAAGCTGATGGAAACTGGTGGACATACGTCGACTACTCTGACCTAAACAAGGCATGCCCCAAAGAAAGCTTTCCTTTTTCGAGAATCGACCAACTGGTAGACTCAACCGCTGGATATGGACTGCTATCATTTATGGATGTGTACTCCGGATACAACCAAATCTCGATGCATGTCCCCCATCAAAAGCACACTAGCTTCATTACCGATCTAAGGCTATGTTGCTATATTATGATTACATTTGAACTTAAGAATGCTAATACAACTTACCTGAGGCCGGTCAATCGAATATTCAAAGACCAGATCGGGCGATCGATAGAAGTATATGTGGATGATATGCTCGTGAAGTCACGACGATCAAACGACCTCATCGATGACTTAACGGAGATGTTCAGTGTTTTACGAAAATATGGAATGAAACTAAAGCCCTTGAATTGCTCTTTCGACATTGAGTCAGGGATGTTTTGGGGTTTCATCGTCAACTCTCACGGAATCGAAGCCAGTCCCAAGAAGTTTCAACCAATCAGAGACATCCAAGTACTGAAGATAATCAAGCAGGTACAGAGCCTAAATGGGAAGATCACCGCCCTAAGTCGATTCATCTCCAGGGCCATCGGCAAGTGAATTCGCTTCTTCAACCTAATCTGGAGAGGGAAAAGAAACTTTGAATGGATGGAGGACTGCAATGATGCATTTCAAGCTCTAATAGATCAATTAGAGCGACCTCACATCCTATCCAAGCCATTGGAACGTGAAGACTTATACACATATTTAGTGGTGTCGATACATGCCATAAGTGGCGCACTATTACATGAAGAGAATTAGATCCAGAGGCCAGTATATTATGTTATCAAGCGATTGACAGGTGTTGAGAGAAAGTACCCGAAGCTGGAAAGGCTCACGTACTGCCTGTTCATTGCATCACAAAAGCTTCGCCTTTACTTTCAGGCTCACCACATCAACGTCTACACCGATCATCCATTACGACGGGTCCTATAGCGAACTGAGATGTCTGAAAGGTTGCTCAAATGGAATATCGAGCTAAGCCAATTCGATATCACTTATCTCCTTTGGAGAGCTATCCAGGGACATATACTAGCAGACTTCATAGCTAAATTCATTGCACCAGACGACTCTCTGGAAAGTAGTGGAGAACAAACCAACCGATGGAAATGTACACAGATGAAGCATCCAACGATCAGTATTCTAGCGCCAAAGTCATGTTGGTGACTCCTGAAGGAACAATTGATCTGCTACACCTTGAAGCTCGACTTCCCTTCAATAAATAATAAAGCTGAGTATGAATCCATGATTGCCTGGCTTAAAGTTTCCAGGAAATAGGAGTGAAAACTTTACAAATCTTTTGTGATTCGCGGTTAGTAATATGCCAAGTCAAGGGAGATTATCAGGCTAGGGGCGGCGACTTGCTCCTTATCTCAACCGGGTCCAAGAGCTACTGGCCGACTTCAATTATTACACCATTACACACATCCCCGGAGATACAAAATAAGAAAGGCGACTCACTGGCCAAGCTGGCCAGTTCCAAGAATGCACAGCAAATAGACTTTGCCCCGATTAAAGTACTAAATGCTTTGAGCATCGACCGGATGGAGATTAGTTTGGTTCTCGAGACGGAGTCGGAAAGGGAGTCATGGATGACTCCTATCTAAGATTATCTGCAACAAGGGATCCTTCCCAGAAAGAGGAGTAAAGAACGACAGATCCTCCGCAAAGCTTCATGTTACATCATCTAAGAAGGAGTCATGTATAGAAAAGGTTTCTCCATTCCTCTGCTTTGGTATATCGCCCATAAAGAAATAAAATGAGTCATGAGTGGAGTCCATGAAAGAGAATGTGACGATCACACTGGAAGGCAAACCCTAACAAAGGAAATACTCCACTATGGGTATTACTTGCCAACTGTCAAACGAGATGCAGCTCATCATGCTAGACAATGCGATGAATACTAGATGTTTTAAAACAATTCCGAGTGCTCCGTCGACGAATGTTACACAAATAGGCATTGATATTATCGGCTCCTTACCGATCTCTAAAGACGGAGCGAAGTATGCCATCACTGTAATGAATTACTTCGCCAAATGAGCTGAAGCTGAAACTTTACCCATGATCATGATGGAGAAAGTGATCAACATCATTGTCTGGAGCATCATCTGTCATTTTGGCCTTCCACGAACCATTTTAACTGAAAATGAAACCCAATTCGATAGCGCTTAATTCAAAGACTTCTGCCGTCGGCATCATAATGGAAATAGATTTGCGGCAGTTGCTCACCCTCAAGCGAACGAAAAAGCTGAAGCTATTGACAAAATCATAAAGTCCATTCTAAAAAACGTTTGGAAAAGGCTAGAGGTAAGTGAGTGGATGAAATCCTAATAGCATTATGGGCTTACAGAACCACCCACAAGTCCGCGACTGGCCATACTCTATTCGCCCTTGCTTATGGCTCTGAGGCCATTATCCCTGTAAAACTTGAAGTCTAATATCATCGAGTGACTTATTAATGACTCGTGAGCGTACAAATGCATCCGGGAGCCAATGACAAGAATGTGTACTTAAACGTGCACGTGTATATTCTAAAAATTCGATTTCTTGAAACCGACAGAAATTGAATTTTCAGCTGGAGTTATCAGAGAAAAGACTGGATCAAATAGCCAAAGCTTACTAGCCTCATAAAACCGGACATGGATAGCAACTGATAGAATACAGTCCTGAATTTATACTGATGGAAATTGACTAATAGTCATGATGAACAGAAAGAAATGAAACTATTAGAAAAGACGACTCAACGGAAGGATAACGACCATATAATAAACTGAATGGAATCCTTTTCGACGATTGAAGCTTGCGGTAATTCAAAGCACGTCATGTTCGAATAAGACGTACTTTGGGGGGCAAAATGTTAACTCGCCTTTTCGCAAGGCCGTGATACCGTAGATTTGACTAAAAACGAGTGGTTACCAACCTTGAGAATCAATGATATACAAGACCATGGATGATGGTCGAGCATATTCAGACCGGGTCCCGATCAAGGTGCAATC
Source organism: Allium fistulosum (assembly GCA_030737815.1). Taxonomy (NCBI): domain Eukaryota; kingdom Viridiplantae; phylum Streptophyta; class Magnoliopsida; order Asparagales; family Amaryllidaceae; genus Allium; species Allium fistulosum. The sequence continues at coordinate 1,132,078,265 of CM060901.1, forward strand.
AATATGATGTGACAAGGAAGGCCCTGTGTGGCTACTTTTTAGATTTCAAGTCAATCGGAGTTCGTACGCTCAAGTTATGGACAAATGAAGAATTTATATGGATCGATCTAAAACGATCCATAAAACAACATAAATCGACGAAGATTGATCAATATCTCAAAATCTAACAAAGCCAATGTACTTGAAACTTTCAAAGCATCAATATATAGAAGAGTGGAGCCCACAAAAACGATCGCATGACAAAACTCCCAAATCTTGGAAAGGCATACTGATTGTTCCATACGATCGTACAAAATCAGCCAGAACGATCCATAGTTTCACGGAAAATGCAATATCTCACAAACGATAGGTCGAAATTGCACGAAATTTTAGAAAGCAAGAATCTTACATCATGAAGAGCCTACAGTATCGATCGCACATCAAATAGAGGCCAAAATAACGATCGGCTAAACTTTGGCCGATCTTTCCAAAATATCGAGTTAGGGCCACCGATCGTTATGGTGGACCCCTACGGATCTAGAGACTCTTCTTGCAAAATTTAAGCCCAATCCATGCACGTCTTCTCCTATAAATACGGTGGCCATTCTCCATAAAGAGGACCCTTCTTTCGGCTGCCTAGGCTCTGCCATGTTTTTCTTCACTCTTGTATTAATGGATCCTAGCTGATCCAAACATTCTTGTAATCATAATCTAGTGAAACATCAATAAAAATATGAAGTAGACATAGGCTAAGATTGTCAAACCACTATAAAAATCTGTGTGTTCATTTACTTTTTCTGCTATGTTTTTAATTTCATTCATCGTTTAATCTCTACGAGATTCTATTGGGTGTTGATGCCCATATTTCGTGTCAACAATCCAAGATTTAAATATTTAAATAATTCAGATATTTAAATACGAAGTGCATAGAATTTTGAGTCATTAAATTCTCCCTCACTTAGAATATTTCATCCTCGAAATTCCAACATGAGAAACAAAAGAATCGATCATATAGCAATACTTACTAGTACTCAAAATCACTTAGCAAACAAAACTCATGGTTTGCTCAAGTTCAAAATCCTCACATCATGCAAGGATTATAAACAACCTACTAAGCATATCGTACGTTTAATAGCTTTAGGTAATTACTTAGTAACCAATTCATGCTACCTCATAAAAAATCGAAGATTCATCACCTAAACTCTTTATAAGCCAACAAAACATAATATGTATATAATATAGCCCATATGAGGCACATGAACCATCCGTATGCAATATCAATTCTGATCACTTACTTGATCATATAAATTTCACTTTCCAACTAGTATAGATTACTTGATCTCTCTAGTGTGGACTCCGATCAGGTTACTTGATTAGAAACCTCCGTTCTCCTTACATAGCCATATACGATGATAGAAAACTTTAGGATCTTATCAAGAATCTACATCAAGTGTTCGCCGTTTAGAATTTAGTGAAAAATCCTTGTTCGGACCGGTGTAAACAACATTGAAATCATATACTCTAATACTGGATCAGGAACAGTCATGTGAATAAAATGATCTACCAACTTACATATTTATCCTATTGGTTTTTTAACTACACCAATATCTTTTATCAAATTCTTTTATCCAAATAGCATGTTTCATTCTGTAACGTCCACCTTTCTTACTCTGAAAGACGAGCCATTAAGAGTAAAAGAAAAAGAAAGAAGAGAAGAAACTAATATCACAATGCAACAGAACAATATATCTCAACATAATATATTACAAAGTCATTTCAAAAATGTTACATCAGAGTCATTCTAATACAAATTCTTGCCTAGGACAGTTATAACAGCTTGTCCCTACCTAACAGATACAATATACATATAATACAACAGAAAGAAGGGTAAGAACTAGCTATTGATGAAGCCAACTACTCCAAGCTCCTCCAAGATGAATATGTGGAAAAACCTAAACTACTTGGCTGCCCATTCAAATTTGAGCACCCAAGAGATTAGGAAAAGGAAAAATAAACTCTGGGTCAGACATGGGTCTGGTATGAGTAAAGCATAGGTCTTTAACTTTATAAAAACCTTTAAATCAAAGGCCTCTCATAAGACCATGGCGTATATAAACACGGACGAGTTTTTACCTTACGATAACCAAAACATTTGTATATAAAATCCTATGATATTATAATAATGTCTAGGGGTTCCAAGTAAATAATTAACATAGCCGAAATTGTTACATTAGTTAAATTCGAGCACAATAGGTATATAACTAAGACCGAAGGCACTTATTGGGAAATGGATTCCATACAATGACTGGGCTACTGGCGTACTGCCCGTCATGGTGCATCTTTAGATAAAATAACATCGAGGATCTCACCGGGATCCCCTTCCAACACCGAACCATCCTACCACTTGACTAGTAGTACCGAATATGATCACCTCTTGGTTAATGAGCCCCCAAGCATACAATAAGAGATAATATCGACTCTAGATAGTGATGATCATACCTTAATGGGAGCGACCCGCTTAGCCCTGCTGCATCTCCCTTGTTTTAGTCATTCCCGGTTGATGAGGCTTGAGGCTACGTTTTACCTTTCATATAGCACTTCCACTTGGAATGCTAACACTGCCCTCCAAGCAATAATGCAATGCCAGCATTCATCCATACAAGTTCGTTCTGGGACTGAACAAAACCGAAGGCACTACTTCTGCTACATCCATTTTGGAATCACCCTCAGGATTAGTAGCAAGTAGCACTTGCACTTCAAAGAGCTCCATCTTCAAGTCCATTATCTCCAAGATGTCTTCACTTCAAAACGCTTGAGTTGGATCGAAGTGGTTTTCGGATAACATATCTGATCTTGGTCACTTCGAAACAACATTCAATAGTTTTTGGTAAACTCAACCCTGGTTCTTTAGGAAATAAATAGTCCAAGATAAGAGTGGAGATCACCCCCTAACTGTTAATGGATGGATTTCCTTATCATTTGTCGTAGGAGAACGAAATGAGATTCATGCGCACAGTACAGCATCATCGGAGATGACCGTGCCATATAACTCACGTGTTTCTCCTAGATATTTCCAAAGTTATGTTCTGGGTCCATATTTGATAGTCGGTTATTTAACTATCCAATAAACAAACAACAACCAATTCTATTTGAGATTTATTTATCCAAAGCAACCACTAAGCCTCAAAACAATTCTTTATTTAATGAATCTCTTTCAAAAACATTTGTCTAAAACATTTATATACTTATCTCTCTGACATGAGTATATATACAAAACATTTATGAATAACTTCTTACTTCCAAATCATGTTAAAAAGGATTAAACAAATGTTTTTTAAATTGGAGGTAAGGACAACCCTAAACACTGTCCTCTCGGTGTTAAGTGTGGAACGGATGTTCCATACTACCATTTTTAAACGGTCAGTTTAGAGAAACCCAGATCACAATTTCTTTTTATACTTCTTTCGATAAATCCTTTTTAATCAAATCTATTTCATGCATGAAATCTCTTTTACTTGAATCCAAATCCATTTCAAAATACTTTCCAACTTCCTAAATTCATTTATAAAACCCTTTTATAAATATTCAAAATCATTTATAATAATTGCTTTTATAAATATCCAAACTTTTTATATAAATTTCTTATAAATGTCCAAACCTTTTTTATAAACTCCCTTTATGAATATCCAAATCATTTTCAAAAACTTCTTTTATAAGTACTTCAAATCATTTATAAAACTTCTTTATAAACCTTTCCTGTTTAAACAACTTCTTAAATAACCTTAAATTAAATTAGCTTCCTTTAATATCAAATCCAACTTATAAATCTACCTTATTTATGAAATCTTCTTTGCTTAAAAACTCAAATCGATTGACCCAAAACACTTTATAAATTTTGAAATTCCTCTATAAAACTCTTTATAAAAACTTCTTTCTATAACATGGAAAACCATTCTCATTAGTTAAACATCTTTAGTAAAACCATTTGTCAAATCATTCTTCGAAAATCTTGTTCGAATTGAAATATCTTTGAAACCATTTCAAAAAGAAACTGAAAAATTTATCTTTACAAAATCAAATGGAGGCTTAGCAACACACTGGTGCTTTTAATTTGGTTTTACTTATCCAGTTTAACATGACATTACCTAACAACAGGTATACAAGGGATCAACACATAACCATCAATCAACTTAAGTAAATGTCCAAGTTAATTGTAATAGCAGAATGGTTTTTTGTTCTGCTAATAGATGTCATTTAGTCTTCCTAATCATATGGGGTTATTGACACAAAATTCCCTTGATTTAAAACAAATTTGAAAGAAAACATTTTAAAACAAAACCGATTACTTAATCTCAAAGCGATTTTTAAAGTAAATTAAAATCCTTGTAAATGAGAATCAAATCCTTATTAAACAGTAATTAAACTCTAATTAAAAGTAATTAAACCTTATTAAAACATAACTAACTTTAATCAAAGATTAATTAAATAAAACCCCTTTTTAAAATAATCATTAAATAATAATTATCTTAATAAATAGTTAAATAATAATCAATTAATCCTTAATTATTGATTAAATAATAATTAACTTTAATTAAGTAGCAAATCATGATTAACTTAATTGATTAACATTTAAGTTTAAAAACCATTATTAAAAAATGATTAAGTACTAATTACCTTTATTAATTAATAAATCAATCAAATAATCATTAAATAAATAATTAAATACTAAAATAATTGTTCTCTAATTACTAAATTAAAGTTATAAAACATTTCCAAAAATATTTCTAAGTGAAAACAAGTTTAGATTAGAAAATAGTTAGATTTTTCGAACTGCGTGTATAGTGACTATTGCTATACGGACCCGTAATTTCAAAAACTTGAAATTTCCTTTTTCTTACTTTTAAAAAATGCCTTTTGAACTCATATCCTCTTTGGAACATGAAAATGAACTTCTGAAAACCAAATAAAAGTACTAAACTTGAAAACTTTTCACTTTGAAATAAAAATCAAACTTTCGACAAAAAGCGGATTTTTACGTCGATTTTGATTAGCGAATCGCTACCTTTCTGTCATGAACCCACATACAACATATACAACATTCCAATATAATATCACATCATAAATTTATAGCACAATCATAAGCATAAATATTACTTCACAATATTAACTAACTTTTCCAGTATTCAAGGTATAATCCTTATCACCTACTCAAACTTCGGCATAAACAACCAATACCAAATCAACATATATGCATGCATACACAACATATAGCATTATTACATACTTAGGAGACATTTTAACTCATAATTTTAAAACTTTAAAAAGTTAGTAACTTGAGTTTTAAAAATATGAACTTTACTCAACATAACTTATCTAAATCAAACTAAACTTCCATCGAACTAGGCTACAACACTAGCAAACCACCTTAGCTTGAAAATATGACTTAGTGTGACCTTCTATTGTGCAAATGGGCTCGACCAAGGGCATAATTAGGCTCGGCCCAAGGTGGTTTTGAGGTGTAGGGATTTTCTTTGTGAAGAGAAGAGGTTTGGAAGTGAATGGAAGGTGTTTCGTTATATTTTTACACTATTTTCTCTACCTTTTTTCTTAGGAATTTGGAGATGAAAGCTAGCGAAATATATGAAGATAAGAAGAGGGTTTTGACATGAAAATGTAAATGAGAACAAAGAAGAGGATGTAGGAATGAGAGGGGTATTTATAGGCTTAGGAATTTATTAAAATATGTAAAGTGACTTAATAAAATAATACGTACATGCATGCATGCACCCATACCTCCCCTCTCCCTCACATATACACGTTACCCCCCTCATAGGCCTTGTTATAGGGTACTTAAGGTATGACATGGCATTTGTATATATATAAGTGTGTTTATATGTATATATATGCCTTTTATAACATAATTTTTCACATCCATTTTTATGCTTAATTAAATATATGTTGGTATGCAAATAAGAGGGTTTTATTATTATTAATCCTATCATATATAAATGTGTGCATGTTGCACCAAGTGTACACAACGTTTCCCATGACTTTCGGGTGTCGAAAAATTGAAATTTCGGAAAACGTTCTTCGGTCACATTTTCTATTTTTATTTGAACTACCTATATTGGTAAATAAATTTTAAAATCTATTTTATCATCATTATTAAATAATTAAAATAGGTTTATTTGCTAATAAAAATCCATTTATTGCTTATATAAAATATATTTAAATAGCCTATTTCAAAGTGGCAAAATCCTGGGTTGTAACAACCCTGGTTTTGGAGATTACCTTTAAATATTAAATTATAACGGTAGTTATGATTTAATATTATGAACTAAAATTAAAATTGGAGATTTTAAATTGCTTATTTGGAATAAACAATGAATTTTGGGAAATACAATGTGAAAATAAATTTTAAAAGATTTATTTTATTTGTTTGGGTTAATAATGAATGAAAAATGATTTTTATTTGGAGAAAATGCAATAATTTTAGTAATTATTGCCAATTACTTCTTTTAATAATTTTTAAAGGAAGTATTTGATTTTTAAAGGTTGTTTAATCAAATAAAAAGGTGGAAATTGGTTTAAAAATGAGTTTTAAATATAAATTTGAGTTTAGAATGGTTAATAATATTTTTCTAAGCAAGAAAAATATTTTTTTTGGAATTTTAGAAGTTAAAAATGTAGACTTTTACATTTATTTGGTGAAAATTGTGTATTATTGTAAAATAAAAGAATTTTAATAATAAAAATGTTTTAAAACTATATAATTATCTTTTTATATGGTAGAAAATGTTTTATTTTATAAGTATACAAGTTTACATATTTTTCTTAAGTTAAAATATGAAGAAAAGTGCATTTTGTTTTGTGTATATGTTATATTTGAAGCATTTTTAGTTTATAAGTGAATTAATTAACCTATGCCCTTTTATTTTCTTTTAATTGTTGGGTCTAGGCCCATTAGGACTTAACTTGGTTGAGAAATGGGAGAACAGAAGTCTGTGCATTTATTTTACAATCTATCATCTCCTTCTTCCTCCTGTAAACAGAAGATAGAACCCACCTCCATCAAATTAAAATCCAACCAAATTTCTTCAATTAAATTCATCAAATTACAATCTTTTTTAGTCTAGAGTGAAAATACAAAGGTAATCTAACTCCAAACACCATAATTTCATCAATAGTTTCTTGTTTGTGTGATGATTTTCTAATTTACTGTTGAATTCCTCTTGCATGCTTTTTTCTTTTGTTCTACAGGTTCTTAAAAGCTCCAATCTTGCAAAAAGCTTTCTCCTTGCTGCAAAAATCCAAGCTTTTGCATCTAAACAGCAAGGTGAGTGATAAACTCACAATTCCTAGCTGAAGCAAAGCTCCAAAAATCAAAATTTGAGCTTTTGTAGTCATTTTGTTGTTGATAGTTTTCTTTCTGTGAATCTAGTTTGGGTTGCTTCTTTGCATTCTTATATCTTTTAATTCTAGCAACGAAATGCTTCCGAATTTCTTGCATTTGGTAGCTTGTATGTTGAACTTTGTTTTTGCAAAATTTGGTTGAAAAATATTGTCATTTGAGTGTTCAAACCGTTGCTGCAAAATCAACAAAACTCAATTTTTCTGCCTGTAGAAATTGTGCTCTGAGTTGCTGCAAACATGGTGAGTCCATGTTTGAGACATCATAACTTTCACATACTTTATCCAAATTGCATGATTCTTTTTTTTTTGAAAGAAAAAGTTTTCTACTCTACTCCTACCAATTTTGAGCTCAATCCAATATAGTTTGGTGCTTTGTTTTATGCCTTGAAGTTGAACCCAGAATTGATTTTCAGGCCTGGGAACATTCTTGTTGAACTGTTACAAACATGGTCCGAGTCCATGTTTGAGACATCATAACTTTCACATACTTTATCCAAATTGCATGATTCTTTTCTCTGTTTGAAAGATAAAGTTTTCTACTATATGCCTACCTATTTTGAGCTCAATCCGATATAGTTTGGTCCTCTGTTTTATGCCTGGAAGTTGAACCCAGAGAAGATTTCAGACCTGGGTATTATTTTGTCCAAGTGTTTTTATGTTCATTTTCCGTCCGATTTTTGAATTTTACTTCATGTTTTGTGATATTTAAAAAATGTTTTGAGGGCTATGGTGCCTATCAATAGGCTAGCTAAGTTTTGATGAATTTGAAATTCAAATTTGAATTGAATTTGAATGATAATTTTGTGTGATTTCTTTGATTTCGAGCATAGATTTTTCCAAACAATTTTGAAATATTTTTTAAAATAAATTAGCATTTAAAATAATTATTATGTAATATTTTTAAATTATTTTAAGCTATAAAATCTATTTATTCTCTATAATAAGGGAATTTTCAAATATTGTCTTCAAAATTGATTTCGGAAAATGGTTTTAAAAGCTTGTTTTCTCAAATAAATTATTTTATATATAAAATAGACATTCATGCACTATTCGAGCGAATGAGAAGGAGAATTAAATGGTTTGGTAAAACATGTGGTATTGGACATGTGCGTTTATCTTATCGGTTAATTCTTGACTTGTCTGTTTGATCGTTTTGACCTTGGGGTCGAGTTTACCGATGAGATGAGGTAAAATTTTCACTGCTTTGAGTGTGAAATTTACTGGCGATTAGTTAACCGTTTAGTGCGAACGTGTGGTATGGGACACACATTAACACTATTCGGGTTCCTATTCGAGAGTTTGTGACATATTTTCCATTGCGGCGTGCCGTACTGGACCTTCGGGTCATTGCCATTGCGGCGTATTTTCCATTGCGGCGTATTTGTCATTGTGACGTTTTACCTTCGAGCGAGGTACCTATTTGAGATAACAGTACTTGGCAAGGCTTCGGCCACATGCACGTGCAAACACTTTTGAGATGGTTTCTTTGACTATTTTCCCTAATGTATCGCCCCTTTCCGGAATTGGTCCTTTAAACCATTCGATATATATTTGTGGCGATTATCTTTTGGGAATTTGAACTCTTGGAAGTTCTATTTTCGAGATTTGAATTGCCTACACTAGCGTTATATGAGATTTGCCTTTTGGCGTTTACTTGAGATTTTATTCTCCTCTTTGGAGATATATTTGCCTTGTGGCATGTTTGAGATGAGATCTCTTTATGCATGTTTTGGGTTTGCCAAGATGGCGGGTTTAGGTTTTCCCCTAAACCATATTTGATGTTTTATGAATGCCGATGATATGAGGCTCGCTACTTTTAGTGTTTTATGGGTTATTTTATCTTTTTTGGGAATATATGTTTGTGTAGTGATACCGTACTATCACTCGATGTAATCATACACTTTAGTTGTCCCTTCTCATTCGAGAATATTATCACATTATCCTTATGCTCATATTATCGCTTATCCTTGCAAACTGATTTGTTTAGCTAGACTGACCCGCGTATTTTATACTCGGGTCAGACTGAGGTGTTTCAGGTTAGGTACATTTGGACTTAGCCTATTCTTCTTCTGCATGGACTATTCTGCTAGCTCCTTTTGTTATAGATTTTTGTGTAGTCCTTTTTGGTTATAACTCTGATATGTATATTCTTTTGACTCGCCTGTATATTGTGGTTGCTATACCACTTGACATGTATCATTTTGTATACTCTGTGATGTATATGTATATGTGTATATGTATGTGATGATCTACTGTTCTGTGATGTGTTTTGCATTCAAGTTGTTGTATTTTGTTCTAATAAATCCTATAGCCACCTATGGCTTTGTATTAAGTATTTATTGGATATGTCGATCCACTTGAGATAGAAAAAATATATATATGGCATTTGTCGACGTATTCAATAGATATTTAAGACAAGGCTATAGATGGTCGCTCCTATCCAGCCCTATTCTCTACATTAGCAGACAATATTACTTAGTAATACTCTTTGTTAATGTAGGTCTCAGGGTGGGGTGTCACATGGGTCGTCATAAATCTATTTTACCATCATTTGTTATTATTTAAAAGAGTTATATTTTAATTGTAAAACCTATTATTTTAATATTTAATATTTATTAAATATTTGCAAAACAAGATGGTAAAATTCCGGATCGTTACACATTCAATATTAAAGTAATTTATGAAACATTTTATAAAACACAACTTCAAGTTTATAAATACTTATACAACTTAAGTTCATTGTAACAAGCTATAATTAAAACAAATCTTCACTTTAATCCACTTTTCCATCCAAATACATCCCTTAAGTATTAAGAGAAGATGACATAAAGTAAGGAAGTGATGTGATAATGGTAAGTGTGGATAAAGCATGTTTACTTAAAGGATAAGGAAGAATATTTGTGTCATTTGACAAAGCTTAAGGGTTAAGGGATTAAAGGCTATAAATAGCCATGCATACCACTTCCATTCTCACACAAATCACTCTCTTCTCTTCTTCTTCTTGTTGAAATCCATGGCTTCTTCTCTTCTCTTTTTTTACTAACTTTCTTAAAAACATATCAAACCAACTCCAAACTCTACCAAACTTTTCCAAAGACCTTAGAATACCATTAGAACATGGTTTAGCATCTAAGAAGTCAAAGAACGATGGAGGAGGAGGTGGAGCATGGTGAGGCTGAACACTATGGAGGTGAGGGAGGTGTTGGCATGTGCAATGGTGATGGAGGAAGGTGAAAATGAGCAAGGAAGGGAAGGAGGTCATAGGCATGTGGTTTAAGAGGAAGAAGGATGGTTTTAGATGATTTTTGGATGAAGTGGAGTTTGGAGAGCTCCAGAGTGAAAATAGTGGAAGGAAGTGCTGCCGGAATACCGCCGGATTCGATTCGGGAAAGTTCGATAAAGTTAGACGGAATGGAACTAAAGGTGAGAACTCGATTAAAATGCATACTTCTGATAATTTGAAATTAATTATAAAATGGTTAGCATGAATATTAAAAGTAGTTATGATGTTTAGTTGGTTAACTAATGATGTTTGATGGTTACTTAAGAAGTAAGAATTATAATATACACTTAAACATGTCAAATGAAAGTGAGCCCCTTTATTTTAAATTCTATTATTGCTAGTTGCTATGATAAGCATGATTATACCCTATGATAATATGATGATTTAACACCATTTAGTTAGTTATATGGATGATTGAGTAGATTTTGTTGTATGGATGAATTTGGATGAATTTATAGTTGTTAATGTTGATTTTATCAACACATTAATTAAGGTTAGTTATGACTACATTAGTAGTCATAGTTAATTATAGTTGATTTGAGACCACACTTGTGTAGAAATCATATGTGGTATACTTGGCATAGTTAAGTCTCTTTCCAAGATTATTATAGAAAAAGAATTCGTTTTGGAAAAAATAGGAAATTGATTTGGAAACAAAAAGTTAAAGATAAAGTTTTGAAATTGTTTTGAAAATGGAAGATAGTGTTCTAATATTTTAAAGCTAATTAATTCTAAACTTTAAAATATGGAAAAAAGATAAATACCTTATGATGTAAGAAGTTTAAAAGATAGAAAGTTGAATATTAAAATAATGAAATATGGAATATTTTGGAAATAAAATAAAAACGGGTTTTTAATGAATAAAATAGTAAAATATTAATTCAAAATTATTTATAAATGTTTTATAAATAATAAAACTCAATTTATGAACTTTTGACAAATATTGAAAAACAAGTCAAAATAAGGCACATTGCATAACGACAGTTCGCGATTTCGCGCCGAAAAAGTTAAATGAATGTACAGAATAGAAACAGAGTCGGAATTCTTTAAAATAAGAATTTTCTAGATCCTTATAACCATAGATTTCAAATAAAAAAGAAAAACCAAGATTTCATCTTGGAGATTTTAAGATATGACCAAACCAAATTTTCAGGAAAAACACGTTTTTGCAGTTAAGTGACCAAAATGTGAAATTCTTTAAAATGAATATTTTTAAATGTTTAAATGCATGATAAATTTGATAAATATGTTAAAATGTTTTAAGAGAGATTTGAGTTATAAATATGGATTTCCAAATGATAGAAAATTTGTTTAAATCAAATAAGCTTGTAAAACACTATCCACAACACTTTTCTACAGCAGTTTTAATAAACTTTAGAAATATAAATTTAAACTTAACTATTCTTTCCCGAATCTTTTATAAATGTCTATAAAGAAACAATTTAGTGTTTTAAAAATGATTTGAAAGTTTTATAATTCTTTTAAAAAGAGTTTAAATAAATGGTTAAGTAGAAATTGTTTATAATACTTAAACAATTACTGGAATTTTTCCTTAAAAGTATGGACTGAGTAATAAACTAAGTATGCCGTGACTAGTACATTTGTCCCACTTGTTAGATCTAAAAAGGGAAATGAGATGTGTAACTAAGGCTAGGAATGGAGCAAGCAGTGCTCTGAACTTACCTAGCCTCTGTGTTCTTTTTTTAGGCGAAGGGTGGAACAGATCGAAAGGAAAGCCCAGATATTATAAAAAATTAATAATCCTATTTAAGTTTTTTTTAAAAAGAGTTAAACAAGGTTTTAATAGTATAAGGAATACCCTGGTCTAACTCTGTATTAAGGTCCGAGGAGAGAACTTGTATTATCCGCATTAATTTAAAAGGTGATTTCACCGTTATTCCATGAATAATACGGGTTGAATACAGAAATTAATCTTAGTATAATTAGTCTAATCTTTTTACTAAAAAAAATTGATTTGGATTTATAGTAAATGGTGTCTTAAGTAACATTGTTTAACCCATTTAAGATATGTTTCTGAAAAATGAAAACTTTGTTAGAAAAGGGATTATATTTACTTAAGTGATTGACTTAAAAATTTCCAAAGTAAATGGGTATTAATTAATCAAAGAATTTAAGTGAAAAGAGGCTTAACAATCCTGTGTACTCATATTCACATCTTTTTATTGAAAATTGAATTCGAAGAGACCGAGATCGGATTAGATCTGATCTGGCACTTACCCCTCCTGTTGGGGTATGCTCCTCATGTTGGAGTGTGCAGCATGATAGGGATTCTCGCTTTATAAACTGCGACGAAGCTTAGACTCTTACCCATACATGTCCCTAGTGATAAAGGGTTGGTTGTTAGTCATGAGGCTGGCCGTAAAATCAGAATCGAGGTAACCATTTATGGTCACCGCCATGTTGAAAAGAAGGTGTATATCACATTTGGTATCAGAGGTTAGGTTGAGCGAACACCTGAGTCTGATACGGGTAAAGACTCATCAGAGATAGGTTAGTAATACCCTAGGATAAGTAACTCATTAGAGATTGGGTAAATGATACGCTAGAATGAGTTGAGAGTATCATATATATGAGCGCGTGTATGTTAATGTTATATAAAATGATTTTTGTTTGGGAAAAAATTGGTAAATGGAATAATTTTACCTAAGATTATGATTTGGATATAAAAGTTATTTTCAAATTGATATAGTTATTTATTGAGTATTTGGTTGTTAAGGAATGATAATATTAAGTTATTATCACTAATTGATTGATTGTTTGATTTAAAAGTTTAGGTACAAATACCTTGTGAATTAAGTATCACGATTTCACTATAAGGTGTTTGATAATAATATTGGTTTAAGGTTAAGTAATTTATTTAAGATAAATAAATGTATAAGCATGTTTTGCAAATAAAATGATTTTGTAAAAGATAAATGTAAAAGGTATTTTATATAAATTTTGAGAATTTAAATCCTTGTATTTTTGTAACAACCCAATATTTTGGAAATTATTTTTAATTTGAATTTATTTCATTTTAAAATATTTTTATAGTGAAGTAGAAATTTTTCTAGAATTAATGGTATTTTGTTGTAATTTTCATATTCTGTTTCCTATTTTTAAACAATTTCTTCAGTTCTTTTGCTATTTTCTCTGAATTTAATTATTTATTTCACTTTGAAAATGTTTTAAAAATCATTTTTATTTCAAATTTTGTTTTAGAATATTTTTAAAATAAAGTAAATAATTTTCCAAAGTCAATGGTGATTTATTTGTAATTTCTGGACACTGTTTGCATTTTTAAGCTATTTTCTTAATTTAAATTCTATTTAATTAAAATTTAATTATTTATTTTCTTATTTACTTTATTTCTGAGATTATTTATCTTTATTATCAGCCTTTTTAATATATATATATAAGTTAAAAAGAAATAAAAAGAAATTTAAAAGGTTTTAAACTCTTGAAATTCCAAAGTCTTTTTATCTCCCGACCTTTCATTTTCTCAACCTCCTCTTCAATGCTTTGGCCGTGCATTACCCATTCTTTCAGCTGACTCCTTCTCATTTTTCACGCAAGAAATATTCATTTCTCAAAAGAAAACTCACGGCCACCATTGTTGTGAAGAGTTTGGGTAAATTTCATCTTCCTCTTCCTTTGTTTTTCTAGTTTTTCTATTGAATTTTGTACATGGTTCTTAAGTTCATGGCTCCACTCCTCCTCAACCAGATCTGACCTGACCTCCACCACCTTGTATTCTAATCAACCACCCCCCTAGTACCCCACCATGGCCAGGCCGAGCCATCTAGGCTAGAGATCACCACCAAAAATCCAACAAAACCATCACAAACTATGCAAACAAGCCTAGAATTGCCACCTTCACCTTTTACCACCTTTAGCCTCCACTACCTCCACCACCACCACCTCTGACCTGACCTCCAACCTCTGCCACGTCACCCACCCCCACCTGGACCCACTGGCCGTACCATAGAGCCTCTGGCTGAGCCCAATAGGAGCATAAAAATGATGATATTTGCCTTGTTATGTAAATTGTTGTACCTATACTTCATCACCATTCAAACACATGTTGACCGACCACTTGCAAACCCAAACCAGATCCTATAGCACCCCTTGGCCGAGCTTAACAACTACCTAGCTGAAGCACATGAGGTTGAGAACAAGTACAATGCAAATGGATATTGTTTTGGGTATCGTTTCTAATGTTATTTGATGTTTAAATCGTGTTGAACTTATATATACTTGTATTGTTTTGTGTAATGTTTTCAAGGGGTATAGCTTTGACTCTCCCAATCTCAAATCATATTCGTGTTGTCGTGCTTTCGAAGTTCATTGTTGTGTACTTTTGGTCTATCATCTCCAGCGTAAACAAGTGAGTAATTCTCACCAGACGATTTGTACTTATATAACTAGTGAACTGACACCTCTTGAATCTGTAAATTTATATCATCCTGTTATAACTATTATATTATGATTATATGATGTTCATCCCTGTTTATACACATATTATATCATCTATTACCGTTATATATTGTATACTGTTCATTTTTATCAGTTTATCACACTGCAAGTTCCCTGTAGATTAGGTTCACTATGGGTTGAAATGATACATACCTGAATGGACTTTAGAATAGGGAAAGATCGTTATGGACTGAAATGATAAGCCTGAGCGACTTTTAATTAATTTTATTTACTTGGGATTGCGGGTTTGAAATTATAAAACCCGGATTTTCTTTGTAAACTACGGATTGAAATGATATATTATCCGTACCACTTGACTTAGGCTAGAAAATATTATACAGACCCGTGGTTACTTTATATATTTTTCTGGAAATGTTTAAGTATTTTTAAAATGTAAAAATATAATAAATTGATTTAAATTGAATTTTAAAATGATTTATTAAAGTGGAAATGATTTTTCTATGTGATAAATATAAAATAAATGGATAGAAATGGTGATTTTAAAGTGTAACCTAAATTGAAAAATTGATTGAATTTAAAAATGGAAACTTAAGTTAATTAAATTAAAAATGAAAATTAAGTTTTAAATGGTGGAAAATGGAGATTTAAATTTAAGTGTTGAAATAAATTGTTTAAAATGAAAATGGGAATTGACACACTTGAATTATATAAGTGAACTTTAGAAATTTGATTTTTATTTGTAAAATTTTTCTTTATAAAAATCATAAGATTAAAGGATTTAAATGAACATTTTTAATGTGAAAAAATATGATTTTTATAAGTTTAAATGATTTAAATGGAAGTTTATTTATGGCTGGAATTGTACTTAAAACCTGGAAATTCAATTTATAGCACTCCAGAAATGCTATCATTTCTGGAAATGAACTAATTCTGAACTAAGTAGAATCTGCAGCACTTGGTAAGTGCCGTGGTTGCATAAATGAACTTAAAGACTAAAATGAACTAAGGCTATGACAGCACTTGGTAAGTGCTGTTGTGGCCGGAACTAAAATTGAACATGAAACTAATGAAGAGGCTATTGTAGCACTTGTTAAGTGCTGCAGTAGGCTAAAATATGATTTTTGTATGTAACTGAATTTCTACAGCAGTTTTAAAACGCTGTCTTTGCTGAATTAAAATAAAACCTTTAATTTGAACCCTGAATTATTACAGCAGTTCTGTAAATGCTGTTTTTTCTTAATTGAACTATTTTTCCTTTAAAACTGAACTATTACAGCAGCTTATAAATGCTGTCTTTGCTGAATTGAATTGTTTTCAAATATAACTTACCGCAGCACTTTGTAAATGCTGTGAAAGCTGAAATTTAATGTTTTTAAGTGAATAAATGAACTCAGAAATGGCTAAATTTTTGGGAATTGAATATTTGATTTAAAAGAATAATGATTTTGTTTTTAAATGGTTTAATTGAAGTATTTTGATTTGAAATATAAACTGTTTTTAAATTTATAACCACGGGTTATAATAACGATTGGTTGTTAAAGAGACCGGGATCAGATATGGACATACTCTCTGTCGATACCGAAAACCACTTTGACAACTGTGTACGCGGTGGAGTTTCTAGAATGAAGTAGGATGGTGGCGACGATCCTAAGGTATATACGTGGACCCAACTCCCGTGAGTTGGCATAAGATGGCTAAAACAGGAGCGATTGACGGACCAGCGAGGTAGCACCTCTGATCGGACACACTTCTTCGATACCATTCTATTACTTGTGATTGATTTGGTGTGCACCCTTGATTTGGGAGTGTTGTTCGAGGTGGGCGGTAGTGGCTGCTATGCGTCACCACCAGTCCGGATGCGTAATTGGTATATCTACCCTGGCATTGCCTTGTGTGCCGTGTCACCTACCATATCGAGCTTTACTACGAGTTTCTATTTGTGTCGTACCTATGGAGTATCTTCTCATAGCCTTTCGAGGTATGCAGGCACTGTATAAACTATTGGCATTATTCGTGTTAAGGGGAATATTGGGTCACTCCTTAATGCTATTTTAAAGAATGTTTATTTTATAATTAGACATTATTATAATAGTGAATATTACTACATAGTAGATAGTTTAACGGATCCTTAAAGAATGGGTGATCCCAAGCATTCTTTAAGTTACTTGTACCTTTATTACAGTTCACTTGAGTTGGTTTACATTATATAAGTATGTATGTCCTGACTCGAGTGTTTGTGTTTTATTTACGCTCGGGTCAGCCTGAGTATTCACAGCTTTGGATTTCACTTTTCTGGAGCTAGGAATCGCTTGAGTTTCTGCTTATCTAGTTATCTATCTATTTCGGTTTTAGTTGTTCTATTTCAGCATTTGTGTTAGAGACTTATGTATTTGGATTTCTACTCTACTTGTTTCAGAACAGTGTTTGTTTTCAGACTATGTATTTTGTATCTGTTTTGAGACTCTGTATTTTAGTGGCTTCATGAACCACTATTTATTTTATTTCCGCTGCGAGTTATTCTGATATTTCTGTGTCTATGATTCTGTGAATGATTTTATTTGCTCCAAATTTTATTACAATCTGTTATTTTGCATTATTCAAGTCTGACATGTGTGGATTATTGTCGATTTGAATGGTCCAAAATAGTGGGTCGTTACAATTTTGGAAAATAATTTTGAAAGTTTAATACGATTAAAAGGAAGTTACGATGATTTTAAGAAATGGATTTATAAATGAGGGTTTTTATAAACAAAAAGTAATAGTAAATAACTTGTTAAAATTTAAAAAAGATACGTATAGTTTTATTTTAAATAAAGGATTTAAAAAGAAGTATCTTAGGATAACTAGTTCGAGTGGCTCGAAAGTAACAAAGAAATGGACAGGTGATGTGTTCGGATGGTAAACACTTCTCTTAAGTATTACCCTTCTAGTTAAGGGGATATATGATACTATTGGTAGTATCCAGTTCCTTGGTGTAATTTTGGAGTTACTCGATCTATATAATTTTCTTAAGTTAAGAGATAATGTGTATCATTAATTAATAAATTGATTAGTAATAAAGAAGCATCTTTATAAAAATGTTTAAACTAAATATAATTTTGGATCACAAATTGATAGGATAAAATGAAATTTTTGGCAATTTTGGACATTCGGGATTTCCAAAATTTGATATGGTAATGGAAGCTAAGTGTTTTGAAAAAATATAAGTTGTAAAGTTTTTATAACTTATGAATTTGAGATGATGGTAAATTACATCAAGTTTTAAATTTGTTAAACACCTGGATTTAAGTAAAACCAGTTTAAAATTTGAGATTTGAGATTTGTATATATACTCTTAGGATGTAAAGATGGATTATACAAAATATACATTTAAGTCATGAACTATTTATACACTTAAGTAATGTTGTAAGAGATGATTAAAAAAATGGATTTAGTATGAAGTGAATGGTTATGAAATGTAAATTTTAAAGGGTTGATTAAACCAAAGTTGTGTTTGTAGGTGTTTATAAAATTAAGTAAAACTTTTGGGAAGGGTTTCTAAGTGTTATTAGTACCAAAGGAAATATACTAAGGAAAAAATGAGTGTAAATAATAAAGGATGTGAATAAAATGAATTTGTTATAGTTAAGAAAAAAAACCAATAGGGATAAATATGTAAGTTATACGTAGATCATTTCGTCACACGAATTCGATCTAAAATTCAAGTACGAAACTTTGAGTTGTTTACACTGGTCCGAAAAAGGACTTATCACTTGATTCTTGATGGCGAACATTGATGAGGGTTTGTGGTTGGATACTTGAGTTTTCTATCATAGTTGAGAGCTATGCAAGGAAAATAAAAGTTTATGAGCTTGATCAGAGTCCGCACTAGAGGATCGGGGGATCAATACTAGTTTAGAAGAAAAGTTGTCTATTCGAATAGGAGATCAAATCAGATATTTTATACGGATGATTTGGGTACATCTTATGGGTTTAAGTTTGTGAAATAATTTTGTAGGAAAACTCTTTTGGGTTTTAGGTTCGGTTGAATTTCGGGGACAAATCTTTTTTAAGGACGGGAGAATGTAACGACCCATAATTTTACCACTTTCAAAATGGAATATTTAATTTATTTTAAATATTCAAATATAGAATTTTCAAACCTAAGTAATCATGTTTTATGTGATAAATAAGAATGATAAACTTATTTTTAGAATTTGATTACAAAGCCAAGAAGTTTGGATTTTCGTCGAAAACTGACCAAAGTTGGTTTGCGAAAAATGGGATATATAGTCAATGACTGTTTTAAAAGATAAATAACTCCTTTTAAAATTGTTATATAATGATAATTGGTTGATAAAAGTTTTACAACTATATATATACTTGTTTTATAATGATTGACAAATTTCGTCGCACTTTGACAAATCAACGTCATATTTTTACAATTGGATTTTAATATTATTTAATATGATTTATAACTTAAATAATCTTGTTTTAATTATTTAAAAATGATTACAAATAAATTTTCAAGTTTTGATTACATAAATAAACAGTGTGATTAAAAAACAAAAAATGTGGTCGGAAAAGGTTTTGTCAAAAAATCAACGTTTTGTTCAATATAAGTTGCGTAAACATTTTGCAACTTGAATAGTTACTATATAAACAAATAAACAAAGAACTAAACACCTCACTTATTAACTAAAGATTAATTAAGCTAAGTATTTAATTAAGTAAAGAAAAGTTCAAAAAGAAGATATTTTCACCAAATCCAATATATATCAAATCAAATCACATTAAAATCAAAACAAAATTTTCACTTTAATCCATATTTCCATCCAAATACATCCCTTAAGTATTAAGTAAAGACGATATAAAGTAATGAAGTGATGTGATGATGGTAAGTGTTGAAAAAGCATGTTTACTTAAAGGATAAGGAAGGTTATTTGTGTCATCTGACAAAGCTTAAGGGTTAAGGGATTGAAGGCTATAAATAGCCATGTATACCACTTTCATTCTCATACAAATCACTCTCTTATCTTCTTCTTCTTCTTCTTGAAATCCATGGCTTCTTCTCTTCTCTTTCTTTACTAACTTTCTTAAAAACATATCAAACCAACTCCAAACTCTATCAAACTTTGACAAAGAGCTTAGAATACCATTAGAACATGGTTTAGCATCTAAGAATTTGAAGAATGATGGAGGAGGAGGTGGAGCATGGTGAGACCGAACATTATGGAGGTGAGGGAGGTGTTGGCATGTGCAATGGTGATGGAGGAAGGTGACCATAAGCAAGGAAGGGGAAGGATATCATAGGCATGTGGTTTAAGAGGAAGAAGGATGGTTGATTTTTAGATGAAGTGGAGTTCGGGGAGTTCCGGAGTGAAAATAGTAGAAGGAAGTGCTACCGGAATACCACCGGATTCGAGTTGGGAAAGTTTGATAAAGTTAGACGGAGTGGAAATAAAGGCAAGAACTCGATTAAAATACATACTTCTTATAATTTGAAATTAATTATAAAATGGTTAGCATAAATATTAAAAGTAGTTATGATGTTTAGTTGGTTAACTAATGATGTTTGATGGTTACTTAAAAAGTAAGAAGTAATATATATATATATACACATATACATATATATATAGTTAAACATGTCAAATGAAAGTGAGCTCCTTTATTTTAAATTCTATTCTTGCTTGTTGCTATGGTAACCATGATTATACCCTATTATAATATGTTGATTTAACACCATTTGATTAGTAATATGGATGCTTGAGTAGGTTTTTTGTATGGATGACTTTGGATGAATTTATAGTTATTAATGTTGATTTTATCAACACCTTAATTAAAGTTAGTTATGACTACATTATTAGTCATAGTTCATTATGGTTGATTTAAGACCACAATTGTTTAGAAATCATATGTGGTATACTTAGTATAGTTAAATCTCTTTTCGTATTTACTATAGAAAAATAATTCGTTTTGTCAAAAGATAGGAATTTGATTTGAAAACTAAAAGTTAAAGTTTAAAAATTGTTTTGGAAATGGATGATAGTGTTTTAAGATTTTAAAGTTAATGAATTTTAAACTTTTAGAATGTGGAAAAAGTTAAATAACGTATGATGTAAGAAGTTTAAAAGATAGAAAGTTGAATACTAAAATAATGACATATGGAATATTTTGGAAATAAAGTGAAAACGGGTTTTTAATGAGTAAAATAGTAAAATATTAATTCAAAATGATTTATAAATATTTTATAAATAATAAAACTCAATTTAAATAAGTTTTGGCAAATATTGAAAAATAAGTCAAAATAAGGTGCGCCGCATAACGGCAGTTCGCGATTTCAAGTCGAAAAAGTTAAATAAATGTACAAGATATAAACGGAGTCAGAATTCTTTAAAATAAGAATTTTTTGAATCCTTAAAACCATAGTTTTCAAATTAAAAAGAAAAACCAAGATATCATCTTGTAGATTTTATGATATGACCAAATCAAATTTTCAGGAAAATCACGCTTTTGTAGTTAAGTGATAAAAGTGTGAAATTCTTTAAAATGAATATTTTAAATGTTTAAAAATATGAAATAAATTCAATAAATATGTTAAAATGTTTTAAAAGACATTTGAGTTATAAATATGGATTTCCAAATGATAGAAAAGTTGTTTTAATCAAATAAGCTTGTAAAACACTATCCGCAACACTTTTCTACAGCAGTTTTAATTTACAATGTTCACCTCGCTACATATCACTCATTCACTCGTATTTATCTTCAACTCTATTCCAGATTGAATCCAGCATTTGAATTATCTGCAAAATAAACACTGACGTAGTAAAATTGAAAAAGAAATATTTTTGCAGTGTAAAATAAAATGTGTGTTTTTGAAAATATTATTTGCCTCAATTATTTGGATTGTTCGTCATCATTTCTTTTGAATTCATCATACACGAACAACTTGTGACATGCATAGTGTATCACTATATATGCCATAAGGTCGTGCACACTGATATACACATGATAAAATTGCAGGGACAGGTGAGCACAAGGTCAAACCCGAGCCATTAGCTCGAATCAACACAAGTGCATATAACTCTCAATCAAAACAAAGTCACAAAGTTTCAAATGCACCGTACATATATGCAAACACATATCATGGTCACATCAAATCAGATCAGCAAAATGCGCAACAGAGGCAAATACACAAAACAGAACACACATGTATACAAAGATAACAACCAGAATGACTCCAACCAAAACAAGATTAGTTCCACAAGTGAACCCAGTCCAACAAAAAAATTCATCCAGATCAGACCACATAAAATAGAACTCGAGCAAACATAGCAAATGGATATACACATGAAGTTCAGTACACATGAAGAACTGCTCCAGACAGTATGCACAGACTCGAAACTACAGCATGGAATAAACTCACATATGCAACAAAACTCAACCAAAATGTATATGCATATAAAATAAACAAAGGAAAATGTATTAAAATGTGGAACTAGAGACCAACATGGTTTCAACATTTCAGGTGTGTAAAGGCTAAACAGGATAACCCAGTAAAACAGTTTCGAGCAAGGGAGCAGCTAGCTCAATGAACCAGTTCAAAAGGTCAAGCCAGTCGAAAAAAAGCAATGCATCACTGAGATACAAGCACTACACAATGCACATTGGAATATGCAAGCACTGAAGTGGATAGAGCAGCCATAGAAATCATACACTCAACCCAGAAGCTACCACCAGACATCATGTTGAACATGGCAACATGAGCATGCAGCAATCATGCACTCACAAACACACAGGTATACATAGATGCATATATATGTATAAACATATTCAGTTCAAAGAACAAAGCCATGAATACAAAGTGCAGACTTATATATGAATGACCACAAATTGATTCAAGCTACAGATCAAACATCAATGCACAAGACTGCAATTCAAAAGGATACAGCAAATATAAGGTAGTACATGAAACACAAATGACAGCAACCTTCAATGACCACATACAATACATGAAGCCTCAACCAAAATAGCTACACATGAAGACCGACTTGAATAACAACTCAACAAGCAACCAGAATTGAGTCCAGGAACATATACAAAATATACATAGGTGACAACATTTTCAAACAGGCTCAGAGGCACTAGAGGTGACATCAATATACATGAAGACCACTTCAAATTTCACAAGACTCCAGAGAATAGAAGAAAACATGATAGCAGCTTAACTAAATACAGAAAATAGGTCAAATACATCAAGATTTCAAAGGGCACTGGGACTACATGCATATATACAACTTCAGTTTCAGTCAACATGAAGTGCACAAATATATGTACACAGTGAAAAAACAATTAACTCGAAGATAATCACAACATAGCCGTGAGTCATGAACCAGTCAAGGAAAAGTAACAGTTTGAACAAGTGAACATGTACTAGTAATTAAGCAACAGAGCATTTAACAGTTTTAACAAAGTCAAGGCCGAGATAAAAATCAATCAGATGATCAAGTAATAGCAGAAAGAAATTAACCAAGTCAATTATCTCAAAAATTCAGAATGCCGAAATCATAGAAGTCAAAAGAGAAAAGAATGGACCTAAATTCAAATTCATGAAGTATACGTATGATATGATGTAACATCCTGAAATTTTCAACCATTCGCATCCATACATGTCGGATTTGAATTGCTCAAAATATCCGATTGTTAATTTAAATTTGGAAAAACTCAGCATGTACAGTAAATAAATAATCACAGACATAGAGTAGTATAAAATAATGCAGCGGAAACAAAAGAATAGTAGTTCATATTAAAAAGATTTATATTAAAAATAGTTTACATTAAAAATAGTTTATAAAATAATATAAAATAGTTTCCTCAAATTTCACAAATCGATTCAACTCAACTCGGATTCCAAAATTCAAATTTAACCCAATCTCAAATCCTCAAATTTCAATTCAATTCAGTTTCTCAATAAACCTTTTCAAATCATCGATTTCAAATACATATTTAAACCATAAAATAAGCCATTTCAATTTCAATATATTTAAATCTTTAAATATTCAATAACATCTAAATACAACTTCAATTTACAAATAAAAATAGACAAAATATCCCATTTCAATTTATGTAAATTTGAAATATGCATTTAAGTCACTTTTAATCAAATTCAAGTTATAAAACATATCTTTAAAATTTCAAATTTAATAAATTTCAAATCAAACTTATTTAAGTAAAATTCTTAAATAAATAAAATTTTGAAACAATTTCAAATTTATCTTTCCAACCTGAATCATTATAAACTCTATAGTTGAAATTATATATATTAAATAAATACTTAAACATATTATATATCAACTTTATTAAATCAAATTTTAAATAAAACTTTTAAAATCAATATTTATTGAAACCATATATTTATTTTCATAACCATAGAAATCATTTTCAATATATATATATATATATAGACCAACAGTGTCTGTATATAATTTTCTACCCTATGGTCAAGTGATATGGATATTTATCATTTCAATCCGTAATTTAAATATATACGGGTATATATCTTTTCAACCCGCAATCCCAAATTCAATTCAACGAAAATCGCTTGGGTTTATCATTTCAACCCATAACGATTTTCTCCTATTCTGCAGATCGTTCGAGTATGTATCATTTCAACCCATAGTGAGTTCTATACTAACAGGGAACTTATAGAGTGATAACAGTAATGATAATAATATAAAAATCAGTAACATGCATATATCATCAATATAAATAATAGATAATGGTGTCAGATGTCACAAATGAACAGATATAGATAACAACATATATATATATATATTAATGTAAATAACTAACAACAGCATATTTCAATTATCGTTTCAATTGAAATCAAATTTAATAAATATAAGAACGTTAATCGTGAGTGATTGCTCACCTTTCGAGGCTTGAGAGAAGATAGACATCATAATAGGCTATGATTGCGAAATTGACCAATTCAAATGATGATTTCCAAAGCAAAGCAAGATAGGCACGAATTCAACGAACAACTGATAAATGGGACAAACGATGAGAGCTATTCAGAATCAGTTGATAACTGGAACGAAATATATATATATATATATATAAAACCAAAATTGAATTTTGATTTTTAAATCAATTGTATTAGCAAAATCTATAAATCCAAACTCAGGTGAACTAGTGTATATGTAATTATACATAACTATCCATATAACCATATTCCAAATTTCAAACACAAATTAAATTAAAATATATAATTTCTTATATTTTATAGGTCAATTTATACAAACCTAATAGTCATATCAGAATATGAACTTATATACATTTCATATGACAGATCTAATGTAACTATATATACATATCAACAATATATATCACTAATATATAAGCAAATGGATATAAACCAATATACATACTGACTGGATAAATATTAAACTAACATGAATATACTTTAATATATACAGTAAACAAAATAAGAACTAATCTAACTTACATAATAAAATTTACTGTAACACCATATCTATCAAGTACTAACAAACAATACATATGTATACACTAACTTTAAAAGAAATCTACAACAAAACTTTATAAACCCACATATACTAATGTATATATAACTAGCTGTAACCAATATGTGTATACTAGATAGGAAATCAAATATATGTAGATTATTGTTTATAAAATATCCAAAAAAAATATATATAAACATATATTTCAAAACAGTAAAGTATACATATAACAGAGAATTTGTAGAAGTAAAAACAATATATATATATAATACCGCTTACATACACATACTGTAACATATAAACTATATATATAAAAACATATATATATATATATAACTTATACCTAACTAATATAATAAAACCATAACTATATATATATATAAAGTGCAAAATATAATATGGTCATACAAATATACAACAGCATAAATAAAGTATTGTAAACCAGACCAATTTTAAACTTGTATATACTATATATATATAAACTGTATAACTTGTAATATATATAAACACTTTAAAATGTAACATATAAAACTACAAAGTCTTTGTACAATTGTAGGCAACATATATATAAACTTATATAAACAGGCCGAACACAATATAGATTAATATATATACTTAGCTGTTATATACAAAATATAAAACTGTTATATAACTTACTACACTTACTAAACAAATACATTACTTTCAAAATATCATATATACACACACACACACACACAACACGCATATAAATATTATATATATATATATATATATTTAATGACATATCTAATACATATATATACAGTAAATGAAACTTGTAATACAATTTATATGTAATATATATCTAACAACAAGTGACAACTTGTAATACCAATTATATGTAATATATATTCCTAACAGAACTAATAATATACAACTACTTACTAAATTTATGGTTGCGCATATGAGCTGCTTCGGTGAGGAAGAAAAAAAAAGTGGAGGTGGAAGGTGAATCGCTAGAGCAGAGGAGCGGAGGATGAAACGGTGGTGAGGAGATGCTGCAAAGGATGGAGACGCGTGGCGGATGATGGATGTGCGGTTGCGGCTTCGCAGAGGGATGTGGCAGTGGTCTAGATCGGCTGATGGCGGAGCGCAGGCGGTTGCTGGAGATGTGATGCGGTGAGGAGGTTCGGCAAGGCGGGAGAGGAATGGTGGCCGACGAAGTGGGCGGTGATAGTCGAACTGTGGTAAAGTTTGGTTGAGAGGAAAAATGGTGAGCAGGGACATATAAAAAAATTCACAGAAAGTAGAATTAGAAGAAAAGAGGGAAGTGGAAGCAGAGGAAAGAAAGTGCCGAAAGAATGAGAACGAACAGATACAAATATAAAACCACTAGGAATTACAAAAGTCGGTCATGGATTTTTGAGAAAAAAAAAGACAATGGCTGTTGGTATTATACGGTTAGAAATGAATGGTTGGAAATCCAAAAGTCAAAATTGCGGAACCAATACGGAATTCGTTTCGTAGATAGTACCACACACCGGACTCTGAAATACAGAAGTGAATATACCACAGAGATCAGCACGACGAGGCGATCAAAACGGTATACAGATATCAGTGGTACGATTATCCTATCAAAAGTCGATAATCGGTACCGAAAATGCTGCTATTTCACCGAAAATAAGATCGAATGAGCAATAACAGTCCAAATTTGGAGAAACAGAAAATGGCGTCTCATTCAGAAAATGATTTACAAATTTATTATATAAAAATATTTAGATTTGGAAAATATTTTGTTACCATCAATTTTTAACTGATTGGAATTGAAATAGAATTACACTAGAAAATAAACTTCCATATTATCAGATGAAAATTTACCAGTTGCTATGTTTAATTAGACGTATTCCAAATATTAAATTTTCAATTCAAAATTTTATTGTTTAGAATTTCACAAAATTTCAATTAAATATATTAATTAAACAAACAAAATTTATTAAAATTTACGGGTCGTTATACTCTCCCCCACTCAAAACTTTTCGTCCTCGAAAAGGAAGGTGGTAGGAGAATAGAGCTAACCAGAAAGAAAAATAGATTGAAAAACAAAAGAAAATAATTAATCTAAAACCATATAAATTTCAGTTTAAATAAATTAATATTTAATCGATTTGAAATTCAGGGTATTTCATTAAATTGATCTAATTTCAATTTATAATTTCCTTCAAATCGAAATTTATTTTACTTATCTCCTTTATTATTCAATTAACTTATTTTATCCAATTATCCTTAATTAACATTTTTATAATTCAAATTAAGTGTATAACATTTATTATAACCACTTAAATTTTATTTATAAAAATCATTTTATATTGTATATTATGCAATTACATAGTTAACTTCTAAATAATTTAGGTAAGTTATATTAGAATGAGATTGGGTATTATACAAGTAAATTTTCAAATTCAATTATTTCAAGTATAAATATTTATTCAGGAATTTAAGAGTTAAATTGCAGATTTTAATTCAAGCCATTTAGATATAAGTATATTATATTTTCAAATCAATTTATAATCATATACCTATATATACATTATAAATCAAATCATACCCCAGAAATTCAAATCAAATTCAAATTTCCAAAACAAAAGTGTAGCAAAGCTACTGAGTGGCCTCTCCTTTTCGAAACTCGAAAATGAATATCGATGATGCTGCAGTCATCACCGAAATTATTTTCCAGCGACAAAAGAGAAGAGTACTGATTTAAAACTTTTAAAATTCTTTGAGACGATTTCTATTTGAAATTACTATAAATAATATACACTTTAAAACTTTAAAACCAAAGTTTGAAATCACCGGAAATTAAATTCTCAAATTCTTGATTTAAATTCATTTCAATTCCAAATCAATTTATAAACCATGTTTATAAATTCATTATAGAACAATAAATGATAATCAAATATTATCATTTCAAACAACCAATTTAATTAACTTTTAAATTCTAGAAAAATTTACTTATATATTTATAATATAATCATACAAATTTATTTCATTTACCAAATTTGAAAATAATATTGTATCAACTTGCACTGTTCAAGTGTTTTGGAATTTCTATCGATAGCGCTGATCAGACGAATCGATCGAAAACCCAAATCAACATCAACAACTAAAAAAACACACTATAAAACATTTTAATATTAATACAAATACACTCCCTCACTCGATGATTCCAGAATGGATTCCAAAACAAGGATAGAGATCCAAATATAGAGGGATCTTAACCAAAAGAATTCAACTAGAAGATAGACTCGATAGGGAGATAAATAGATTTCAAAGAGAGAAAAGAATGGATAGACTTATATAAATCACAGGCAACCTTAACCGGGTCAACCGTGACTTCAAAATAAGATCGAGGTAGAATTCTGGAACAAATCAACATTCGATCACTAGAGATAGAATTCGGGTATAGCAAAAGATAGCAGCATCGTAAACCAAGGATACAGAAATCTCCAGTGAATCAATACCGATCGTAAAGGAGTTTCACCCCTTTACAAATTACTCAAAGATTGGCGAGACCGCCGATTTATTATAGAGATCATTCGAAGTGGAGTTATGGGATACTCCAGAATCAAGGAAACACGAACAGGAAGGAACAAGGATGGATTTCAGAACTAATGGGGAAGTCCCAAAATTCAAATGAAATCGAGTCAAAGAGTAAGAGATTCAAGTTCGAACGAAGGTAATTCTGTAATTAAATCTACTCTATATGCTGAGTTCTGCCTAAAACCAGAGCTCTGATACCACATGTAACATCCTGAAACTTTCAACCATTTGCATCCATACATGTCGGATTTGAATTGTTCAAAATATCAGATTGTTAATTTAAATTTGGCAAAACTCAACATATACAGTAAATAAATAATCACAGACACAGAGTAATATAAAATAATGCAGCGGAAACAAAAGAATAGTAGTTCATATTAAAAAGATTTATATTAAAAATAGTTTACATTAAAAATAGTCTATAAAATAATATAAAATAGTTTCCTCAAATTTCACAAATCGATTCAACTCAACTCGGATTCCAAAATTCAAATTTAACCCAATCTCAAATCTTCAAATTTCAATTCAATTCAGTTTCTCAATAAACCTTTTCAAATCATCGATTTCAAATACATATTTAAACCATAAAATAAGCCATTACAATTGTAATGACTCGGGTTTTGCGCGTTCGAAAATCAACATCCGTACTTCACATTGTACTAGAATGCCGCAGATTCGACCGTTCAAATCCGATTCGCCGGAGCTATAACACCATTAAGTATAACAACACAGCGGAAAAAGAATATATCAATTACATAACATTGATACAATGACAGGTACAACAGAATGATACAACAGATATCAATATACATCAGAGATATGATACAAGAAATAGCAGCGGAAAGAAAATAGATAACACCAGCAGCAGATAGAATATCTCCAATAGAGTGCTCCAATCCATAGCTAGCTCCAGATAATCTACTCAACCTGAATATCTGAAAGAACCCAACTCTAGACTGCCCGTGTGGAAAATAGTGGGCACCCAGAGTTTAGGAAGGGAACAATAAACTCCGGATCAGTCTTGGGACTGGTGTGAGCAACAAAAACAGTTTATCTTTAATACAAGCAACAAAGGCTTTTAAACATTGAAATCCGCAATGCTTTTCAAAAATGAAACTACCATAAGGCCTCCCGCCACACACACAATGCAATCGCAGAATTGGAGGAGATTTCTCCTTATGATAGTAAAAAATGCTTACTACGCAAAATCATTCGATATTATTATCATTAGTGCATAGTGTCGAAAACCATTTCGAAAATATAATATAAATCTTAGCCAGCATACAACATTTCATCGTATGCCTACTATAGCTACCATGTTCAATAACAGGTTACCGCCACATTCCATGGCAGGTAATACAACTAAAACCATACAGGGTTCGTATTGTTTCTTTGGATTTCCAACAAATGATCAGGCAAAGGAACTTCCTTACCGAAATAGAAACGCCTCTGGAAAGACGCCCCGGATCCTAGCCGGATCTCTGCAAACAAAAGGCCGACGCTACCTCACGCTGTATAGCTGTAACTAGGTAACTAACACACTGACGCTACCTCACGCTGTACAGCTGTAACTAGGTAATTAACACACGAGTCATGTCATCCCCCGGTTGTTACCGACCTTTATCCGAGGATCCTCAATCGCAAGCAACAGCCACAAAATATAATCAACATAGGTAAAATATCTGGGCTCCATACCATGATATCACCTTTTATCCAGAAGGAAATGACATACCCTAGGGGCGCTACCCCTACAAACCTTTGTCGCAACATTCCTGTTTCGACCATTACCGGGTTGTGAGGCTCGTCGAAGTCTCGTCCACAAAGCAACGCTTTTTCACAAAGCACGCTTTGACCAACAAATGATCATCAGCACTTCGTATGCCACATTACCAAATTGGGAATGTATCACTAGTAACCATCAACTACATAACCTCTGAGCTCGTACGTCTCAGAGAAGGGTGTTAAGCTAAGAGAATAAATTCTCCGCCACCAACAGAAATGTATTTGATAGAAACCAGCTTTACATCTCAAAGTGTAACGTCAGACACACATCCATACAAGTCTGTTCCGGGTTCGAACAGAACCGAAGGCACTTCCGAAGAAGCCCTTGCACATCCGGGTATTCACAATCTTGATCGGACTTCCCATCACTTAGGGAATCTCTATACCGGAGCCATGATGTAGAGAAAATCGATAGGTCATCATATCGCTCTCGCAAATACCCGGTCTTCACCATCGGTCTTCAAATGCTATCCATATCATCGTATCACTATTCGGAATGGGTTATATGACACAAAGGTCCTCTCCCGGCTAAACCGAATAACGAGCGCAAATAAAAATCCTATGGATACTAGGGTCTCAGTTAAATCACAGCTTAAAACCCAAAACTTTTCATTCGAATGGTTAAAACAATTTACCATTTCCAATCTTTTAAACAAAAAGAATCATTTCAAAAACCTTCAATGGTTTAAACAATTTCCACACTTTTAATCTTTTAAACGAAAAGATTCAGTTCACAAAGTTAACCCCATTCACAAAGATTCATTCACAGATTTTCAAATCGATTTCCATTTCAATTTGGTTAAATCGTTAAATCTTTAAATCAAGATTTAACTTATAGCTTTCAAAACTCGTTTCCAAAGATTCATTCATAATCTTCCCAAAACAATTCCATTTCAAGTTGGATTAACTCATCCGGTCTTTGAAATCAAAGACTCATTTCATAGTATTCAAAACATTTCAATTCCATTTCAAACTTGAAACCGTTCAACACAATTTGGAAATCCATTACTTTTGTGAAAGCTTTTACTATTTGAAAACGAATAGTTTTCGTTTCGGAAAAATCCAGTTATATTTACACGAGTTAAAACCCTTGAATTAAAATTCAAATTCCCAAATCAATACCTTTAAAATGGTTTAACCCATATATAACTTGTACAGCATCTTTAATCCCTAGTTTCAAATCATAGGATTCAATTTCAAACTTGAATTTAAATTTAAATCAAATTATTTAAATTTTCAAAACTCGATTAAGTTATTCAAAATAACTTTTATCTTCGAAATTCCATTTCAAAAGCTTTTCACTTTAAACCCAAATTTCCAATTTCAAAATCAATTGAAATTAAAATTTCAATTTCAAAAACATTAAATTTACATCATCTGTGACTTAACCGATTTCCACGTGAAATCCATATTTGTGTGTGTAAGAGTGTGGTCCAGGGGTTTTCACACAATAGTGCACAACATCAATCATCACAGATATATCGATAAGCGGTATAACCCATAACGCTTATCTTCATTCACAGATTCATAGATAAAATAAATTTATCAGTCGCAAAGATTCATCATACAATTCGATGTGGGTTTCGGATAACCAACTGGAATCCGACTCCCTGTCGCATCGAAATTCAAGTGCCGTTTTACGGGTCAAGGGTTTTCATAACAGATATATATATCGCAGATAAGTAAATTACAGATCACATCATAAATCAGGATGTATCACAAAGCATCATATATCAAGGATATCAAACAATTCAACATTCAATAGAATTCAAACATTCATAAGTAAGGTCAGTTAATTGTTTGATTTTATTCAAATTAGATTAATTACTTATGAATTTATAAACCTGGTTAATTAACATTAATTAAATACAAATCATTTTGATTAATTATTCTTTAATCATTTAATTAAATCAATTTTAATTATCTAATTACTTTTAATTAAGTAATTATCTTCACGTAATTAATTACCTTTAATTACTTATATTAATTTATCCTAAATCAATCACATTAATTAACCCTTAATTAATTGCCATTTAATTTATTATTCTTAATTAATTACAATAAGTGATTATTCTAATCACAAATTAATTAAATCGAGTAAATGTCCTTTAATTACCTAATTTATCAACTTTAATCATCAATTAATTATATTTCATTAATTAATTATCTTAAGTAATCAATTATCTTTAATTAATTGTCATCAATTTTTAATTACAAATAAATTAAACACTTGATAAGTTTGCAATATTTAAACTTGATGGAAATCCTTTCACTTTGGTATAAAAAAACATTACTGCAGTTGAAAATAACAAAACCCGAGGCTTCCTCCATGTTTACTCGAGTTACACTTCGAGTTCCCCACCCATATCACCGAGACGTTCCCTGAATCATCTTCTTCTTCTTCTTTTTTTCTTTCAAATTTTTTTCAAGTGTTAACCCGGTAAACCCAAAAACGACACGATACCATACTCGAGCAAAACCCTCTCTTCCCCGGAAACAATCTCGAGTTCCATCTTCTTCCCCAATTTCTTCTACTGACACGAATTACAAGCTGTGCACGTGTACACTCGATCGGAGTAACTCCGATCATCGCAGAGACCCTCGACGAGTCTCTGGTGACCTCCTCGTCACCCTCGACCAACCAACACCCTAGACTTCGCTGTGTTTCGAAAAACGAGTCGAACGACGAAAACTGGAACTGCTGCATGACTAAATCCACTTCGACCTCGCGACGCCGACCACCTGGCCTCGCGCCACCTCGGTCCCACCATCTCCGATCCCCCACGAGCCTATCCCCAGAATCCCATCAAACTCGATGCACCCGAGGATCATCAGCGACCCATTTTTCACCCTAGACTAAAACTAGGTTTACAAATTTCCAAACTCCACCGCCGTCGCCACCGAGGCCTGACCACCATCTTACTATTTTTCCCAGCATCCCCTTTCGTCCATCCATCGCTAGCAAAGGTCTCGACCATCACTTACCAAAGAATCTCCAGGAATTGACGATAGAACAAGATTTAAACAAACCCGAATTTCTCTTAACTTCCAAGTCAAAAAATTATAAATTTTGTTTTAAAAATCATAATTTAGCATAAGGTTTCAGTTTATAATCCTGAATTCGAAGATTAAGAAGTTTGAAATTTCTCAAATTTGAAGTTTGGCTTATGTTTCTTAATTTCCAGAAAAATAAATAAGTTGTTCAACTTAAGTTAAACCCTAACTAAAGCTTGAAATGAAACAAACAAGTTTTATTTAAACTTAAGTCTTAAACAGAGATTAAATTTAAAAGGTTCTAAATTTTAAATCAACATGAACAAAATCTGGAAACAGAAGGATTTGCAATTATTCAAATGCCTGTATACATCATACTTCAAAATTTTGCAAACATACTTCACAATACTATATTGATCACAGCAATAATATATGACTATATTATACTTTAAATTTGTAAAGGTGGAGTTACTCACAAAGATTTGAAAGAACAAAGCACCCTGATGAAAACAGTTTGGATTTGAAATCTGGAAACATGTTTCCACTTGATACTTCCTGCCCATCACTTGGCTTCACTGTTTTGTTTAGTTGCTTGATGCTTGTTGAAGCTTGTTTAAGATTAAAAATGGAGTTTCATTTTATATTTGCTTAGCTCGAACTGGACATGGAAAGTGATGGAAAGAATAGCTTACAGGCTTATGTATAAACAGCTTACAGGTTTTGTATATTTTTTTTCCTTCTTTTTAAAATGGTCAGAGATATTTCTCTATGGTTGGTGGCTGAAAGGAATTTGTATACAATCGTATAGATTTTGTTGGCTGCCAAGAATAAGAGCATTTAATGTTGTTTGTACTTGATGTTTCATCCTATACTTATCTATATTTTCTTATACTTGCCTAAGTCTCTTGTTTAACAAGTTACAAACATGTGGTATTTTACTTTGTGCTTTGATTCTTTTCTTTTGCAGCCTACATTCTTTTGGTTTTGTTGCCTTGAAGTTTTCCTGTATATCATTTCGAACATTAGTTTCCCCTATGCAAGTTTAGTTATAAAATCTTTCTCTTGTTTGATGTATTCTATTTTATACTTATCCTATTATTATTTAACTCTATATTTATTTTTAAAACCATTTACTTACACTTTAAATTCAAGTCAAAATATATATCTATATATTTACAATATTTTAAATTGAAATGATTCATACAGAATAATATTTAAAACCATTTACTTGAATCCGGGGAAACTCGCTTCACCTTATCGATTTATTTTACTATTTTTATCCAAAAATTTATTTAATTATTAACTTAAATTAAATAAAAATCTAGGGTCGTTACAAACTTCCCCCCTTAAAAGAATTTCGTCCTCGAAATTTGCCAGAGAGACACAAGGATAGATGAAGAATGTTTCATCAAATCAAACTGAACATCTATTCTGCATTTGGCTTACCAAATCAGAATATCAATAACAGATACAAGAACGAATCTGTTTAACACTTCACAAGATACTCGAGTTATCCAGATCTACGAAATATGCAGTGGCATCGGTTAGTTTGAAGAGATAACTAACCATTCGTAGAACATATCGGGACCCAATGAATAGATAGATATATGGACAATTTCAAAATTTTTAGTTTAGAACGAGAGTATACCTATCAGCCATAGCAATCAAAACAACCAATACACCCAAACAAACAATTTTGGTCAATTCGGAGTTTACGTCCCATATTAATATATATCGAATCTTCTTTCTGGATCTACCAGAAACTATCGAAGAATTGAGAAAAGATGCTGAACCAAAGAGATTGATAGAGAAAAGATCGTTTCCTTGTTGTTACAGGGTATCGACCATTTACAGTCGTATTCCCCTGTCCCCTATCTCATCCTCTTCTTGCACTCATACTCACTATCAGTGGATAGTAAGAGAATTTACTGAGACATTCGAACGGATATCTGAGAATACTCATTCTAGAGTTTACTTCACTCTATCTCTAATGAGCTACTTAACGTGTTACACTCCTGAGCTAAAGTTCAACCTTAGCTCTGATACCACATGTAACGGCTCGGACATTTCCGGCAGCAGCGACCGGTAGGCTTTGCAACCATCCCGGCCCCACCGTGGCTCACACTGGCACCTCGCAGTTGCTTTTACGGCCAGCCTCTCGACTGTCACAACCAACCCATCCCACTCAGGGACATGTAGGGGTAAGAGTATCCCGTTCGCCACCAAACCGCGAAGCGAGAACCCCCTATCATGCTGTAATATAGCAAATGCGATCCATATCATCGTATCATTATTCGGAATGGGTTATATGACACAAAGGTCCTCTCCCGGCTAAACCGAATAACGAGCGCAAATAAAAATCCTATGGATACTAGGGTCTCAGTTAAATCACAGCTTAAAACCCAAAACTTTTCATTCGAATGGTTAAAACAATTTACCATTTCCAATCTTTTAAACAAAAAGAATCATTTCAAAAACCTTCAATGGTTTAAACAATTTCCACACTTTTAATCTTTTAAACGAAAAGATTCAGTTCACAAAGTTAACCCCATTCACAAAGATTCATTCACAGATTTTCAAATCGATTTCCATTTCAATTTGGTTAAATCGTTAAATCTTTAAATCAAGATTTAACTTATAGCTTTCAAAACTCGTTTCCAAAGATTCATTCATAATCTTCCCAAAACAATTCCATTTCAAGTTGGATTAACTCATCCGGTCTTTGAAATCAAAGACTCATTTCATAGTATTCAAAACATTTCAATTCCATTTCAAACTTGAAACCGTTCAACACAATTTGGAAATCCATTACTTTTGTGAAAGCTTTTACTATTTGAAAACGAATAGTTTTCGTTTCGGAAAAATCCAGTTATATTTACACGAGTTAAAACCCTTGAATTAAAATTCAAATTCCCAAATCAATACCTTTAAAATGGTTTAACCCATATATAACTTGTACAGCATCTTTAATCCCTAGTTTCAAATCATAGGATTCAATTTCAAACTTGAATTTAAATTTAAATCAAATTATTTAAATTTTCAAAACTCGATTAAGTTATTCAAAATAACTTTTATCTTCGAAATTCCATTTCAAAAGCTTTTCACTTTAAACCCAAATTTCCAATTTCAAAATCAATTGAAATTAAAATTTCAATTTCAAAAACATTAAATTTACATCATCTGTGACTTAACCGATTTCCACGTGAAATCCATATTTG
The DNA here is from genome assembly GCA_030737815.1 of Allium fistulosum. Taxonomy (NCBI): domain Eukaryota; kingdom Viridiplantae; phylum Streptophyta; class Magnoliopsida; order Asparagales; family Amaryllidaceae; genus Allium; species Allium fistulosum. The sequence goes on from CM060901.1 coordinate 1,132,115,431, forward strand.
TGTGTGTAAGAGTGTGGTCCAGGGGTTTTCACACAATAGTGCACAACATCAATCATCACAGATATATCGATAAGCGGTATAACCCATAACGCTTATCTTCATTCACAGATTCATAGATAAAATAAATTTATCAGTCGCAAAGATTCATCATACAATTCGATGTGGGTTTCGGATAACCAACTGGAATCCGACTCCCTGTCGCATTGAAATTCAAGTGCCGTTTTACGGGTCAAGGGTTTTCATAACAGATATATATATCGCAGATAAGTAAATTACAGATCACATCATAAATCAGGATGTATCACAAAGCATCATATATCAAGGATATCAAACAATTCAACATTCAATAGAATTCAAACATTCATAAGTAAGGTCAGTTAATTGTTTGATTTTATTCAAATTAGATTAATTACTTATGAATTTATAAACCTGGTTAATTAACATTAATTAAATACAAATCATTTTGATTAATTATTCTTTAATCATTTAATTAAATCAATTTTAATTATCTAATTACTTTTAATTAAGTAATTATCTTCACGTAATTAATTACCTTTAATTACTTATATTAATTTATCCTAAATCAATCACATTAATTAACCCTTAATTAATTGCCATTTAATTTATTATTCTTAATTAATTACAATAAGTGATTATTCTAATCACAAATTAATTAAATCGAGTAAATGTCCTTTAATTACCTAATTTATCAACTTTAATCATCAATTAATTATATTTCATTAATTAATTATCTTAAGTAATCAATTATCTTTAATTAATTGTCATCAATTTTTAATTACAAATAAATTAAACACTTGATAAGTTTGCAATATTTAAACTTGATGGAAATCCTTTCACTTTGGTATAAAAAAACATTACTGCAGTTGAAAATAACAAAACCCGAGGCTTCCTCCATGTTTACTCGAGTTACACTTCGAGTTCCCCACCCATATCACCGAGACGTTCCCTGAATCATCTTCTTCTTCTTCTTTTTTTCTTTCAAATTTTTTTCAAGTGTTAACCCGGTAAACCCAAAAACGACACGATACCATACTCGAGCAAAACCCTCTCTTCCCCGGAAACAATCTCGAGTTCCATCTTCTTCCCCAATTTCTTCTACTGACACGAATTACAAGCTGTGCACGTGTACACTCGATCGGAGTAACTCCGATCATCGCAGAGACCCTCGACGAGTCTCTGGTGACCTCCTCGTCACCCTCGACCAACCAACACCCTAGACTTCGCTGTGTTTCGAAAAACGAGTCGAACGACGAAAACTGGAACTGCTGCATGACTAAATCCACTTCGACCTCGCGACGCCGACCACCTGGCCTCGCGCCACCTCGGTCCCACCATCTCCGATCCCCCACGAGCCTATCCCCAGAATCCCATCAAACTCGATGCACCCGAGGATCATCAGCGACCCATTTTTCACCCTAGACTAAAACTAGGTTTACAAATTTCCAAACTCCACCGCCGTCGCCATCGAGGCCTGACCACCATCTTACTATTTTTCCCAGCATCCCCTTTCGTCCATCCATCGCTAGCAAAGGTCTCGACCATCACTTACCAGAGAATCTCCAGGAATTGACGATAGAACAAGATTTAAACAAACCCGAATTTCTCTTAACTTCCAAGTCAAAAAATTATAAATTTTGTTTTAAAAATCATAATTTAGCATAAGGTTTCAGTTTATAATCCTGAATTCGAAGATTAAGAAGTTTGAAATTTCTCAAATTTGAAGTTTGGCTTATGTTTCTTAATTTCCAGAAAAATAAATAAGTTGTTCAACTTAAGTTAAACCCTAACTAAAGCTTGAAATGAAACAAACAAGTTTTATTTAAACTTAAGTCTTAAACAGAGATTAAATTTAAAAGGTTCTAAATTTTAAATCAACATGAACAAAATCTGGAAACAGAAGGATTTGCAATTATTCAAATGCCTATATACATCATACTTCAAAATTTTGCAAACATACTTCACAATACTATATTGATCACAGCAATAATATATGACTATATTATACTTTAAATTTGTAAAGGTGGAGTTACTCACAAAGATTTGAAAGAACAAAGCACCCTGATGAAAACAGTTTGGATTTGAAATCTGGAAACATGTTTCCACTTGATACTTCCTGCCCATCACTTGGCTTCACTGTTTTGTTTAGTTGCTTGATGCTTGTTGAAGCTTGTTTAAGATTAAAAATGGAGTTTCATTTTATATTTGCTTAGCTCGAACTGGACATGGAAAGTGATGGAAAGAATAGCTTACAGGCTTATGTATAAACAGCTTACAGGTTTTGTATATTTTTTTTCCTTCTTTTTAAAATGGTCAGAGATATTTCTCTATGGTTGGTGGCTGAAAGGAATTTGTATACAATCGTATAGATTTTGTTGGCTGCCAAGAATAAGAGCATTTAATGTTGTTTGTACTTGATGTTTCATCCTATACTTATCTATATTTTCTTATACTTGCCTAAGTCTCTTGTTTAACAAGTTACAAACATGTGGTATTTTACTTTGTGCTTTGATTCTTTTCTTTTGCAGCCTACATTCTTTTGGTTTTGTTGCCTTGAAGTTTTCCTGTATATCATTTCGAACATTAGTTTCCCCTATGCAAGTTTAGTTATAAAATCTTTCTCTTGTTTGATGTATTCTATTTTATACTTATCCTATTATTATTTAACTCTATATTTATTTTTAAAACCATTTACTTACACTTTAAATTCAAGTCAAAATATATATCTATATATTTACAATATTTTAAATTGAAATGATTCATACAGAATAATATTTAAAACCATTTACTTGAATCCGGGGAAACTCGCTTCACCTTATCGATTTATTTTACTATTTTTATCCAAAAATTTATTTAATTATTAACTTAAATTAAATAAAAATCTAGGGTCGTTACAAACTTCCCCCCTTAAAAGAATTTCGTCCTCGAAATTTGCTAGAGAGACACAAGGATAGATGAAGAATGTTTCATCAAATCAAACTGAACATCTATTCTGCATTTGGCTTACCAAATCAGAATATCAATAACAGATACAAGAACGAATCTGTTTAACACTTCACAAGATACTCGAGTTATCCAGATCTACGAAATATGCAGTGGCATCGGTTAGTTTGAAGAGATAACTAACCATTCGTAGAACATATCGGGACCCAATGAATAGATAGATATATGGACAATTTCAAAATTTTTAGTTTAGAACGAGAGTATACCTATCAGCCATAGCAATCAAAACAACCAATACACCCAAACAAACAATTTTGGTCAATTCGGAGTTTACGTCCCATATTAATATATATCGAATCTTCTTTCTGGATCTACCAGAAACTATCGAAGAATTGAGGAAAAATGCTGAACCAAAGAGATTGATAGAGAAAAGATCGTTTCCTTGTTGTTACAGGGTATCGACCATTTACAGTCGTATTCCCCTGTCCCCTATCTCATCCTCTTCTTGCACTCATACTCACTATCAGTGGATAGTAAGAGAATTTACTGAGACATTCGAACGGATATCTGAGAATACTCATTCTAGAGTTTACTTCACTCTATCTCTAATGAGCTACTTAACGTGTTACACTCCTGAGCTAAAGTTCAACCTTAGCTCTGATACCACATGTAACGGCTCGGACATTTCCGGCAGCAGCGACCGGTAGGCTTTGCAACCATCCCGGCCCCACCGTGGCTCACACTGGCACCTCGCAGTTGCTTTTACGGCCAGCCTCTCGACTGTCACAACCAACCCATCCCACTCAGGGACATGTAGGGGTAAGAGTATCCCGTTCGCCACCAAACCGCGAAGCGAGAACCCCCTATCATGCTGTAATATAGCAAATGCGATCCATATCATCGTATCATTATTCGGAATGGGTTATATGACACAAAGGTCCTCTCCCGGCTAAACCGAATAACGAGCGCAAATAAAAATCCTATGGATACTAGGGTCTCAGTTAAATCACAGCTTAAAACCCAAAACTTTTCATTCGAATGGTTAAAACAATTTACCATTTCCAATCTTTTAAACAAAAAGAATCATTTCAAAAACCTTCAATGGTTTAAACAATTTCCACACTTTTAATCTTTTAAACGAAAAGATTCAGTTCACAAAGTTAACCCCATTCACAAAGATTCATTCACAGATTTTCAAATCGATTTCCATTTCAATTTGGTTAAATCGTTAAATCTTTAAATCAAGATTTAACTTATAGCTTTCAAAACTCGTTTCCAAAGATTCATTCATAATCTTCCCAAAACAATTCCATTTCAAGTTGGATTAACTCATCCGGTCTTTGAAATCAAAGACTCATTTCATAGTATTCAAAACATTTCAATTCCATTTCAAACTTGAAACCGTTCAACACAATTTGGAAATCCATTACTTTTGTGAAAGCTTTTACTATTTGAAAACGAATAGTTTTCGTTTCGGAAAAATCCAGTTATATTTACACGAGTTAAAACCCTTGAATTAAAATTCAAATTCCCAAATCAATACCTTTAAAATGGTTTAACCCATATATAACTTGTACAGCATCTTTAATCCCTAGTTTCAAATCATAGGATTCAATTTCAAACTTGAATTTAAATTTAAATCAAATTATTTAAATTTTCAAAACTCGATTAAGTTATTCAAAATAACTTTTATCTTCGAAATTCCATTTCAAAAGCTTTTCACTTTAAACCCAAATTTCCAATTTCAAAATCAATTGAAATTAAAATTTCAATTTCAAAAACATTAAATTTACATCATCTGTGACTTAACCGATTTCCACGTGAAATCCATATTTGTGTGTGTAAGAGTGTGGTCCAGGGGTTTTCACACAATAGTGCACAACATCAATCATCACAGATATATCGATAAGCGGTATAACCCATAACGCTTATCTTCATTCACAGATTCATAGATAAAATAAATTTATCAGTCGCAAAGATTCATCATACAATTCGATGTGGGTTTCGGATAACCAACTGGAATCCGACTCCCTGTCGCATTGAAATTCAAGTGCCGTTTTACGGGTCAAGGGTTTTCATAACAGATATATATATCGCAGATAAGTAAATTACAGATCACATCATAAATCAGGATGTATCACAAAGCATCATATATCAAGGATATCAAACAATTCAACATTCAATAGAATTCAAACATTCATAAGTAAGGTCAGTTAATTGTTTGATTTTATTCAAATTAGATTAATTACTTATGAATTTATAAACCTGGTTAATTAACATTAATTAAATACAAATCATTTTGATTAATTATTCTTTAATCATTTAATTAAATCAATTTTAATTATCTAATTACTTTTAATTAAGTAATTATCTTCACGTAATTAATTACCTTTAATTACTTATATTAATTTATCCTAAATCAATCACATTAATTAACCCTTAATTAATTGCCATTTAATTTATTATTCTTAATTAATTACAATAAGTGATTATTCTAATCACAAATTAATTAAATCGAGTAAATGTCCTTTAATTACCTAATTTATCAACTTTAATCATCAATTAATTATTCTTCATTAATTAATTATCTTAAGTAATCAATTATCTTTAATTAATTGTCATCAATTTTTAATTACAAATAAATTAAACACTTGATAAGTTTGCAATATTTAAACTTGATGGAAATCCTTTCACTTTGGTATAAAAAAACATTACTGAAGTTGAAAATAACAAAACCCGAGGCTTCCTCCATGTTTACTCGAGTTACACTTCGAGTTCCCCACCCATATCACCGAGACGTTCCCTGAATCTTCTTCTTCTTCTTCTTTTTTTCTTTCAAATTTTTTTCAAGTGTTAACCCGGTAAACCCAAAAACGACACGATACCATACTCGAGCAAAACCCTCTCTTCCCCGGAAACAATCTCGAGTTCCATCTTCTTCCCCAATTTCTTCTACTGACACGAATTACAAGCTGTGCACGTGTACACTCGATCGGAGTAACTCCGATCATCGCAGAGACCCTCGACGAGTCTCTGGTGACCTCCTCGTCACCCTCGACCAACCAACACCCTAGACTTCGCTGTGTTTCGAAAAACGAGTCGAACGACGAAAACTGGAACTGCTGCATGACTAAATCCACTTCGACCTCGCGACGCCGACCACCTGGCCTCGCGCCACCTCGGTCCCACCATCTCCGATCCCCCACGAGCCTATCCCCAGAATCCCATCAAACTCGATGCACCCGAGGATCATCAGCGACCCATTTTTCACCCTAGACTAAAACTAGGTTTACAAATTTCCAAACTCCACCGCCGTCGCCACCGAGGCCTGACCACCATCTTACTATTTTTCCCAGCATCCCCTTTCGTCCATCCATCGCTAGCAAAGGTCTCGACCATCACTTACCAGAGAATCTCCAGGAATTGACGATAGAACAAGATTTAAACAAACCCGAATTTCTCTTAACTTCCAAGTCAAAAAATTATAAATTTTGTTTTAAAAATCATAATTTAGCATAAGGTTTCAGTTTATAATCCTGAATTCGAAGATTAAGAAGTTTGAAATTTCTCAAATTTGAAGTTTGGCTTATGTTTCTTAATTTCCAGAAAAATAAATAAGTTGTTCAACTTAAGTTAAACCCTAACTAAAGCTTGAAATGAAACAAACAAGTTTTATTTAAACTTAAGTCTTAAACAGAGATTAAATTTAAAAGGTTCTAAATTTTAAATCAACATGAACAAAATCTGGAAACAGAAGGATTTGCAATTATTCAAATGCCTGTATACATCATACTTCAAAATTTTGCAAACATACTTCACAATACTATATTGATCACAGCAATAATATTCGACTATATTATACTTTAAATTTGTAAAGGTGGAGTTACTCACAAAGATTTGAAAGAACAGAGCACCCTGATGAAAACTGTAACGACCCGTATTTTTACGGATCGACAAGTTCGTCAAAATCTGGAATTTTTGCATTTTTACGTCATTTCAGATTTTTAGGCAGATTTGTCTAAGTCCTAGGTCGTGAACGACCTAAGAGCTAAGTCGTGACCGAGTTAAGGAATTCGGCGAGTTAGTGTTAGGTCGTGGGTTAGTTGGAGCGACCTATAGAATTATGTAACCTAGGATTTGGTTAAGTATTAGGTCGGCAGGGCGAGTTAACGACCTAAAGAACTGACCGACTTAAGGATATGTCGACTCAAGGGTAGGCATACCTAGTGGAGTAAGCGACCTAGTGGTTACTGGGTTAGTGTGGTTAGGTCGGCAACGACTTAGAGCGTATAGAAGTTAGGTCGGTTGGACGAGTTAGTGGGTTGACCGACTTATGATTGTAGACGACTTAAGGTTAGAGTTAGGTCGTAGTAACCGAGTTAAGGGATAGGTCGCTATGTGTTAGGTCGTCTGGTAGCTTGGTTGGTTAGGTCGTAAGCGACCTAAGGGTTAAGTTGTTACCAAGTTAAGTCGACTGGGTGGGTTAGCGACCTAAGGAGTTAACAAGTTGGCGACCTTAAGAGTTAGGCTATGTGTTAGGTCGTAACACTGTTAGGTCGCGTAGGTTGCTAAGTTGTTAGGTCGCTGGGTTTCGTCTAAGTGATAGGTCGAGGTCTGTGTTAGGTCGTAAGTCGTATAAGTGTTAAGTCGAATGGTGCTAAGTTGTTAAGTCGTCCAGGCGACTTAGGGGGGAGCGCGCGTGTATTAGGTCGTGTAGCTCGAATAAGTTAGGTCGCACGCATGTTAAGTCGTAGGCTTGTCTGTTAGGTCGGAGTTGTTGGCTAAGGCTTAGGTCGGTGGGAATCTTAGGTCGTAAGTCGGAGACGACCTATGGAGTTAGCTGAGTTACGACTTAGGCAGTTTTCAGCTATAAATAGGAGAGCTTCTCTTCATTTTTGGGATCCGGATTTTGAAGCGACGAAGTGCTGCCATTTTGAGAGCTCAACTTCTACACTTCTTCACTTCTTTTCTCCACTCTAATCTAGTGCTTCCATCCATCCAAATCGAAGATCAAGATTGAAGATTCAAGAGCTTAGATTGAAGATCTTCATCTTTTCAAGAGAGATTTCTTCGTTTGAAGCGGATTTGTGATAGATCAAGCTTCATCCTTTGCTGTCCAGATCTGAAGCGTGTTGATTTGGGTTTGTTTAGGTGATTTGGTGAGTAGTGATTATCTCTCACACGGATCCAAAGGAGTATATCGGATTGTTGGCTCGTTTTGGTGTTAAAATAGTGATTTCCATGCATTTTCTTCATCCTAAGTGTAGATCCATATAGATCCATTGTTCATGATGATGTTACATCCATTTTATCACATGTTAACCTATGCAAGTTCATTCATCAAGTTTGTAGAGATATAATCCATGTTTTCATGCTTATTGGACTTTCAACTCTTTAATTACGAAAATGCCATTATTGTTATAATTGTCTACTTAGATCATATTTGAATGCTTGATTGTTTGGATTGATGTTTGATTTGATTGATTGTTATGAATTAGATGATTGATGATTAGATTTAGACCGAAGACGATTCAAAAGCTAAGAGAAAGGCTCTTGAATTGGGAAAGCTGCTCGTGGCATATGTAGCGGGATGATGAAGCTCTTATGCATAGATTTGATGATGTGATGATGAGATGAGGCTTTGTGAGGATGTAATGAAGCGAGGCAATCATGTGATGAAGACTTGGTCTAATCCAGACGGGATCATTCCAAGCATGTTGATAACTCGGTGATATGATTCGAGTTGAAGATAATGAATGGATATGAGAATAGTCGTCGAGGAGGATGACTAGGAGGCTTGGATAGCATCGTTGTTGAAGGTTCTAGCATGCTCTAAGCAAGAGTACGTTTGGGCAGATTCGATAGTCCCAACGGCCAACTGTTGATGGTCGAGTACTCTGGGCAGATTCGATAGTCCTAGGCACGGGCTGCGACGACGTGCGGGAGTTATGTCTAGAACCGGGGTTTCCATTAGCCCTTGACGGACGGCTGAAAGAATGTGCCGGTCATTCAATTAACGGTGATATCGAAGCAATGATAACAGTGATAGCCAGAGTCATGGATGTTTGGTTGTATCGTCATTCGGACTCAAGAGCGGTATTTTCTGGGTGCTTATCTGATTTAGGCCTTGGTACTTGGAAAACATCGCCCTTGACTCGAGTGATAGTAGCTTTACTTTAAATTGTATGCTCTGCTATGTTTGCTTCTGCTTAGTGTGTGTCTGGGGGCTATCACTGTAGAATGAGGTTGGAGTGGGAGGGTTGTATTCCTATTCCTTTTCCTTTATGCTCTTTTGGTATGTTGTTAGTTAATTTACTGCTCACTAAGACTGTTGTCTGACTCAAGGCTTTATGTTTTAATTCTTATTGCCTTGGGCTGTTCGTCCATTTTGGGACGGGCAGACTAGGTAGCAGGTGACAGGTGCTGTTCTCTTCTCACGATGCTGATATCGAAGACGAGCTGGAGGGTTACATATTATCTTCTTATTATATGTACTGGATATTCCGCTGTTTTGTATTCTCTGAGAGATATGTAGTGAGGCTTGATGTATTGACTATGTGGATGTTTGTATTCAACTATTATGGAGTTTTATATGATGTCATTTTGTTCTGTAAAGCTTCACTATACATATGTTCTATTGTATTTTATCCATGCGCTGTGAGTAATACGATAGGTTCTGTTGTTTTAATCTTACCTTGACAATCGTCCATGGTCGCCTGGCACACTTTACATCGCTCTATCTTTAGATTCGATGCAGGGATCATGGGCGGTCGTCACATTTGGTATCAGAGCATTGGTTAATCGATTTTACCCAACGCTCGCTGAAGTAACTACGTATGAGAGACGTAATTGTATTTTGATGGATAAATACTATATATAATATAGTAGTTTAGTTGAGTTTGAGTCCTTTATGCAGTTGTTTCTCTAGATGTTCTAATCATTCCTTTTTATAGATATTGAGAATGAGTCGAAGAGGGAGACCAGCTGCTAGGGAAGGTCGTGCTACTGAAGAGACTGCTGATTATGCAGCCATGTTCGAAGCTATGATGACTTCGATCATGAGGAGGATACCAGTTCCGGGAGCGGCAGTTGATGTTGGAGTTCAAGTTCAAACTCCAAAACCGGTGGATTTTGCTAAGTTATGTAAGGACTATACTGCTCTTGGAGGGAAGGTTTTCTTGGGAACAGAATCAACTATTGAAGTCCAGAGATGGATAGATGCTTGTAGAAGGATCTTTGGTGATTTGGGAATTGATGATGCAACTAAGAGGAAGTTGGCATCAAGGCAGCTTCAAGGGAGAGCCTCTGATTGGTGGAACTCTATTACCATCACTACTCCGGAAGAAGAGATTACTTGGGAGCAATTCCAAGTCAGATTTGAAGCTAAGTTCATTTCTACAGCTCAGAAGTCTGTTCTGTTCAAGAAGTTTGTGGAGCTTAAGCAAGGTGGAAGATCTGTTCTTGAGTATGTTTCTGAGTTTGAAGCTTTGTCCAAATATGCCCGGTCATATATTGAGTCTGCTTACCAGAAGAATGAGAAGTTTGTGACCGGCTTGGATAGCTATCTTGGGAGACAGTTGGTGGATCATTTGGACGATTCATTTGAGAAGCTTGTGGAGAAAGCTCTTAGGCATGAGAGTCTGTTTCCTAAGGAAGGATCTGTTGTTGCTGTGACTAGGGAAGAGTCTAAACCCCAGCAGGGTGGAAACAAGAAGAGGAAGCAGCAGCAGCAGAAGGGTAAGGATGGCCAGAAGAAGCCGAAAGGCGAGGTGACTTGCTACAATTGTCAGCAGAAGGGCCATTTCTCTAAGGATTGTAAGAATCCGAAGGCACCAATGAAGTGTCATAACTGTGACAAGCCGGGGCATTTCAGGAAGAATTGTCCAGAACCGAGGAAGGACAGGCAGATTGTGCAAGCCTATGCTTTAGGAGCTGTTCCGTCGTCTTCGAAAGCTCCTACTGCTGAAGAGAAGGGAAAGAGTGTGGTTGTTCAAGGTACTCTTTTCCTATGTGGTATTCCAGTTAGAGTTTTGTTTGATACTGGAGCATCGCATTCGTTTGTTTGTAATGAACTCGTAGGCCGGTTAGGTTTGGAACCGGATATTGTTGATAGGCCATTGGTTGTGACTAATCCAGTTGGGGGTTCGTCTTGTTTGTGTATGTTATGCCGTGGTCTAGTTGTATCGAGTCATGGTTGCTCTTTTGTTTGTGATTGCTTTGTTCTGAACTTTGCGGGGTTCGGAATTATTTTGGGCATGGACTGGCTTAGGAAGTATGCGGCTAAGGTTGATTGCGAAAGGTTGGAAGTGACAGTCGAGAATGTGGAGGGGCGAAAGATTGTGATACGATGTAAGCATGAAGAAGGCGTCTTCATGAGCTTCATGTATTCGCTAGTTGTTCCACGGGATGGACTGTCATCAGTGCCGATCGCTAATGGATTCGAGGATGTCTTTGACGAAGTCAAAGGGTTGCCGCCGCATAGAGAGATCGAGTTTTGTATAGATCTAGTTGAAGGAGCCAGACCTGTTGTGATGCCTCTTAGGCGGATGGCGCCTAAGGAACAGCAGGAGTTGAGGGTGCAAGTTGATGACCTTTTGCAGAAAGGATTCATTCGGCGTAGTGTGTCCGAGTGGGGTGCACCAGTTGTGTTTGCAACCAAGGCAGATGGATCGTTGAGATTGTGCGTCGATTATCGTGAGCTGAATAAGGTGACCAAGAAGAACAAGTATCCATTGCCGAGAATAGATGACTTGTTTGATCAGCTTCACGAAGCTAAAGTGTTTTCTCAGATGGATTTGGCAACGGGATTTCACCAGTTGAGAGTGGCTAAGGATAGTGTGCCGAAGACTGCTTTTCGGACACCATCTGGTTTCTTTGAGTGGCTGGTAATGCCGTTTGGATTGACTAACGCGCCAGCATATTTTGTGGATCTTATGAATAGAGTGTTCAGAGATCAGTTGAACAAGTTCGTACTTGTGTTCGTGGATGATATTCTGATTTATTCCAGAACTGAAGAAGAGCACAAGACGCACTTGCGTATTGTTTTGGAAATCTTACGGAAACATCAGCTGAAGGCTAAGTTTTCGAAGTGTCACTTCTGGAAGAGTGAAGTGAGGTTCTTAGGCCATGTGATTTCTGGAAATGGAATAGCGGTTGATCCTGCTAAGGTGGCAGCAATCCAGGATTGGGTTAGACCTAAGAATGCATCTGATGTGAGAAGTTTTCTTGGATTAGCAGGATATTATCGACGGTTTATCAAAGACTTCTCCAAAGTAGCTGCTCCATTAACAGGATTGACGAAGAAGAACCAAGTGTTCAGTTGGGATGCTAAGTGTGAGCAAGCTTTCGGAATCCTGAAAGAGCGATTGACGAGTGCTCCTGTTTTGACTATTCCTAGTGGGAATGATGAGATGGTGGTTTACACCGACGCATGTGGTACTGGACTTGGAGCAGTGCTGATGCAGAAGAATAAAGTTGTTGCGTATGCCAGTCGACAACTGAAGCCGCATGAAAGGAATTACCCAACTCATGATTTGGAATTAGCGGCGATTGTATTTGCTCTGAAGATGTGGAGGCATTATCTGTTGGGAGTTCGATTCGAGTTGTTTACAGATCACAAGTCGTTGAAGTATCTTTTCTCCCAAAAGGATTTGAATCTTCGGCAGCAACGTTGGCTAGAGTTTTTAGCATCATATGATTTTGGTATAGCTTATACTCCGGGAAAAGGTAACGCAGTGGCAGATGCGTTAAGTCGAAGACATGCAGGATTGGGAGCCATGTTTTCAGAATGGAAGAGTCTCGAGTATTTAGCTGGATTTGACTTCAGGCCTAGATGTGAATTGGAACCTGAGATGTTGGCAAACTTATCAATAAGACCCACTCTTGTGGAAAGGATTGGCGAGAGCCAAAAGCGAGATGATAAGCTTGTCAAGATTATCCGTGAATTGGAATCTGGATTGGATCCAGAAAAGGATAAAGGATTCGAGGTCGATCGAGAGGGTTGGCTTCGGAAGCAAGGACGACTAGTTGTTCCCGATATAGATGAACTGAGGAGTGAAGTTCTGAAGGAAAGTCATCACTCGAAGTTGACAATTCATCCAGGTGGAAACAAGATGTATCGGGATATGAAGAGAACCTACTACTGGGAAGGTATGAAGAAGGATGTTGGAAATTTTATTTCCAAATGTATGAACTGCCAGTTGGTAAAAGCCGAACAGAAGAAGCCAAGTGGATTGCTTCAGCCATTAGAAGTTCCTACATGGAAGTGGGAACAAGTGTCAATGGATTTTATTGATGGATTGCCTAGAACCAGAACGGGAAATGAAGGGATTTGGGTTATCGTTGATCGTTTAACCAAGAGTGCACGATTCATTCCTGTTCGATCGACTAGGACTGCATCAAAGTTGGCTGAGTTGTATGTTAAGTGGATAGTCCGATTCCATGGTATTCCGAAGAGTATAGTGAGCGATCGAGATCCATTGTTCACTAGTGGATTTTGGAAGAGCTTCCAGGAAGTTTTGGGAACCGAGTTGTGTTTGAGTACAGCTTATCACCCTCAAACAGATGGTCAGACTGAGAGAGTCAACCGAGTTTTGGAAGATCTCCTCAGAGCTTGTGTTTTGGATTTCGGAGGATCATGGGAAGATCACCTTCATTTGGTGGAGTTTGCGTACAACAACAGTTACCAGTCAAGCATTGGTATGGCACCGTATGAAGCATTGTATGGAAGACCGTGTAACTCTCCGGCATGTTGGTTGGAAACTGGAGAGAAGCTGATGCTTGGACCAGAGATGATTCGACAGACTTCGGATTGCATAGAGATCATTCGGCAACGAATGAAGGCAGCCCAAGACCGTCAGAAGAGTTATGCCGATAAGCGTCGAAAGGATTTGGAATTCGACGTAGGGAATATGGTTTTTGTGAAGATTTCTCCACTGAAGAATGTTATTAGATTTGGGAAGAAAGGAAAATTGACTCCGAGATTTGTTGGACCATTCCCGATCATCGAGCGAATTGGAAAGCTCGCTTATAGATTGGAGTTACCGGAGAAGATGTCGGGTGTGCACAATGTTTTTCACGTATCGTATCTACGGAAGTATGTGCATGAATCGAATGCGGTGGTTTCTGCTGATAGCTGTGAAGATTTCGAAGTTGATCCAGTTGATAGAAGACCCTGTAAGCCACTTCGTGTTGTGGAAACCGACACGAAACAGCTTAGGAGGAAGGTAGTTAAGTTGCTCAAGATACAATGGAGTGATGATGATAACGACTGTACGTGGGAGGTGGAAGAGAGGATGAAAGCAGCTCATCCTGAACTCTTCAAGGTATGGCCCTAAGGTGTCGTGTCATCTCGCGATATTGTAACTTGTTCTAATTTTAGAATTCTGTACGCTAAGATAGAATTGGATGCATGGTTTGTTGATTGCTATGGATGGTAGGCGTACAGAATAGTTTTGATTGCTTGGAATTTCGGGGGCGAAATTCCTAAGGGGGAGAGAATGTAACGACCCGTATTTTTACGGATCGACAAGTTCGTCAAAATCTGGAATTTTTGCATTTTTAAGTCATTTCAGATTTTTAGGCAGATTTGTCTAAGTCCTAGGTCGTGAACGACCTAAGAGCTAAGTCGTGACCGAGTTAAGGAATTCGGCGAGTTAGTGTTAGGTCGTGGGTTAGTTGGAGCGACCTATAGAATTATGTAACCTAGGATTTGGTTAAGTATTAGGTCGGCAGGGCGAGTTAACGACCTAAAGAACTGACCGACTTAAGGATATGGCGACTCAAGGGTAGGCAGACCTAGTGGAGTAAGCGACCTAGTGGTTACTGGGTTAGTGTGGTTAGGTCGGCAACGACTTAGAGCGTATAGAAGTTAGGTCGGTTTGACGAGTTAGTGGGTTGACCGACTTATGATTGTAGACGACTTAAGGTTAGAGTTAGGTCGTAGTAACCGAGTTAAGGGATAGGTCGCTATGTGTTAGGTCGTCTGGTAGCTTGGTTGGTTAGGTCGTAAGCGACCTAAGGGTTAAGTTGTTACCAAGTTAAGTCGACTGGGTGGGTTAGCGACCTAAGGAGTTAACAAGTTGGCGACCTTAAGAGTTAGGCTATGTGTTAGGTCGTAACACTGTTAGGTCGCGTAGGTTGCTAAGTTGTTAGGTCGCTGGGTTTCGTCTAAGTGATAGGTCGAGGTCTGTGTTAGGTCGTAAGTCGTATAAGTGTTAAGTCGAATGGTGCTAAGTTGTTAAGTCGTCCAGGCGACTTAGGGGGGAGCGCGCGTGTATTAGGTCGTGTAGCTCGAATAAGTTAGGTCGCGCGCATGTTAAGTCGTAGGCTTGTCTGTTAGGTCGGAGTTGTTGGCTAAGGCTTAGGTCGGTGGGAATCTTAGGTCGTAAGTCGGAGACGACCTATGGAGTTAGCCGAGTTACGACTTAGGCAGTTTTCAGCTATAAATAGGAGAGCTTCTCTTCATTTTTGGGATCCGGATTTTGAAGCGACGAAGTGCTGCCATTTTGAGAGCTCAACTTCTACACTTCTTCACTTCTTTTCTCCACTCTAATCTAGTGCTTCCATCCATCCAAATCGAAGATCAAGATTGAAGATTCAAGAGCTTAGATTGAAGATCTTCATCTTTTCAAGAGAGATTTCTTCGTTTGAAGCGGATTTGTGATAGATCAAGCTTCATCCTTTGCTGTCCAGATCTGAAGCGTGTTGATTTGGGTTTGTTTAGGTGATTTGGTGAGTGGTGATTATCTCTCACACGGATCCAAAGGAGTATATCGGATTGTTGGCTCGTTTTGGTGTTAAAATAGTGATTTCCATGCATTTTCTTCATCCTAAGTGTAGATCCATATAGATCCATTGTTCATGATGATGTTACATCCATTTTATCACATGTTAACCTATGCAAGTTCATTCATCAAGTTTGTAGAGATATAATCCATGTTTTCATGCTTATTGGACTTTCAACTCTTTAATTACGAAAATGCCATTATTGTTATAATTGTCTACTTAGATCATATTTGAATGCTTGATTGTTTGGATTGATGTTTGATTTGATTGATTGTTATGAACTAGATGATTGATGATTAGATTTAGACCGAAGACGATTCAAAAGCTAAGAGAAAGGCTCTTGAATTGGGAAAGCTGCTCGTGGCATATGTAGCGGGATGATGAAGCTCTTATGCATAGATTTGATGATGTGATGATGAGATGAGGCTTTGTGAGGATGTAATGAAGCGAGGCAATCATGTGATGAAGACTTGGTCTAATCCAGACGGGATCATTCCAAGCATGTTGATAACTCGGTGATATGATTCGAGTTGAAGATAATGAATGGATATGAGAATAGTCGTCGAGGAGGATGACTAGGAGGCTTGGATAGCATCGTTGTTGAAGGTTCTAGCATGCTCTAAGCAAGAGTACGTTTGGGCAGATTCGATAGTCCCAACGGCCAACTGTTGATGGTCGAGTACTCTGGGCAGATTCGATAGTCCTAGGCACGGGCTGCGACGACGTGCGGGAGTTATGTCTAGAACCGGGGTTTCCATTAGCCCTTGACGGACGGCTGAAAGAATGTGCCGGTCATTCAATTAACGGTGATATCGAAGCAATGATAACAGTGATAGCCAGAGTCATGGATGTTTGGTTGTATCGTCATTCGGACTCAAGAGCGGTATTTTCTGGGTGCTTATCTGATTTAGGCCTTGGTACTTGGAAAACATCGCCCTTGACTCGAGTGATAGTAGCTTTACTTTAAATTGTATGCTCTGCTATGTTTGCTTCTGCTTAGTGTGTGTCTGGGGGCTATCACTGTAGAATGAGGTTGGAGTGGGAGGGTTGTATTCCTATTCCTTTTCCTTTATGCTCTTTTGGTATGTTGTTAGTTAATTTACTGCTCACTAAGACTGTTGTCTGACTCAAGGCTTTATGTTTTAATTCTTATTGCCTTGGGCTGTTCGTCCATTTTGGGACGGGCAGACTAGGTAGCAGGTGACAGGTGCTGTTCTCTTCTCACGATGCTGATATCGAAGACGAGCTGGAGGGTTACATATTATCTTCTTATTATATGTACTGGATATTCCGCTGTTTTGTATTCTCTGAGAGATATGTAGTGAGGCTTGATGTATTGACTATGTGGATGTTTGTATTCAACTATTATGGAGTTTTATATGATGTCATTTTGTTCTGTAAAGCTTCACTATACATATGTTCTATTGTATTTTATCCATGCGCTGTGAGTAATACGATAGGTTCTGTTGTTTTAATCTTACCTTGACAATCGTCCATGGTCGCCTGGCACACTTTACATCGCTCTATCTTTAGATTCGGTGCAGGGATCATGGGCGGTCGTCACATTTGGTATCAGAGCATTGGTTAATCGATTTTACCCAACGCTCGCTGAAGTAACTACGTATGAGAGACGTAATTGTATTTTGATGGATAAATACTATATATAATATAGTAGTTTAGTTGAGTTTGAGTCCTTTATGCAGTTGTTTCTCTAGATGTTCTAATCATTCCTTTTTATAGATATTGAGAATGAGTCGAAGAGGGAGACCAGCTGCTAGGGAAGGTCGTGCTACTGAAGAGACTGCTGATTATGCAGCCATGTTCGAAGCTATGATGACTTCGATCATGAGGAGGATACCAGTTCCGGGAGCGGCAGTTGATGTTGGAGTTCAAGTTCAAACTCCAAAACCGGTGGATTTTGCTAAGTTATGTAAGGACTATACTGCTCTTGGAGGGAAGGTTTTCTTGGGAACAGAATCAACTATTGAAGTCCAGAGATGGATAGATGCTTGTAGAAGGATCTTTGGTGATTTGGGAATTGATGATGCAACTAAGAGGAAGTTGGCATCAAGGCAGCTTCAAGGGAGAGCCTCTGATTGGTGGAACTCTATTACCATCACTACTCCGGAAGAAGAGATTACTTGGGAGCAATTCCAAGTCAGATTTGAAGCTAAGTTCATTTCTACAGCTCAGAAGTCTGTTCTGTTCAAGAAGTTTGTGGAGCTTAAGCAAGGTGGAAGATCTGTTCTTGAGTATGTTTCTGAGTTTGAAGCTTTGTCCAAATATGCCCGGTCATATATTGAGTCTGCTTACCAGAAGAATGAGAAGTTTGTGACCGGCTTGGATAGCTATCTTGGGAGACAGTTGGTGGATCATTTGGACGATTCATTTGAGAAGCTTGTGGAGAAAGCTCTTAGGCATGAGAGTCTGTTTCCTAAGGAAGGATCTGTTGTTGCTGTGACTAGGGAAGAGTCTAAACCCCAGCAGGGTGGAAACAAGAAGAGGAAGCAGCAGCAGCAGAAGGGTAAGGATGGCCAGAAGAAGCCGAAAGGCGAGGTGACTTGCTACAATTGTCAGTAGAAGGGCCATTTCTCTAAGGATTGTAAGAATCCGAAGGCACCAATGAAGTGTCATAACTGTGACAAGCCGGGGCATTTCAGGAAGAATTGTCCAGAACCGAGGAAGGACAGGCAGATTGTGCAAGCCTATGCTTTAGGAGCTGTTCCGTCGTCTTCGAAAGCTCCTACTGCTGAAGAGAAGGGAAAGAGTGTGGTTGTTCAAGGTACTCTTTTCCTATGTGGTATTCCAGTTAGAGTTTTGTTTGATACTGGAGCATCGCATTCGTTTGTTTGTAATGAACTCGTAGGCCGGTTAGGTTTGGAACCGGATATTGTTGATAGGCCATTGGTTGTGACTAATCCAGTTGGGGGTTCGTCTTGTTTGTGTATGTTATGCCGTGGTCTAGTTGTATCGAGTCATGGTTGCTCTTTTGTTTGTGATTGCTTTGTTCTGAACTTTGCGGGGTTCGGAATTATTTTGGGCATGGACTGGCTTAGGAAGTATGCGGCTAAGGTTGATTGCGAAAGGTTGGAAGTGACAGTCGAGAATGTGGAGGGGCGAAAGATTGTGATACGATGTAAGCATGAAGAAGGCGTCTTCATGAGCTTCATGTATTCGCTAGTTGTTCCACGGGATGGACTGTCATCAGTGCCGATCGCTAATGGATTCGAGGATGTCTTTGACGAAGTCAAAGGGTTGCCGCCGCATAGAGAGATCGAGTTTTGTATAGATCTAGTTGAAGGAGCCAGACCTGTTGTGATGCCTCTTAGGCGGATGGCGCCTAAGGAACAGCAGGAGTTGAGGGTGCAAGTTGATGACCTTTTGCAGAAAGGATTCATTCGGCGTAGTGTGTCCGAGTGGGGTGCACCAGTTGTGTTTGCAACCAAGGCAGATGGATCGTTGAGATTGTGCGTCGATTATCGTGAGCTGAATAAGGTGACCAAGAAGAACAAGTATCCATTGCCGAGAATAGATGACTTGTTTGATCAGCTTCACGAAGCTAAAGTGTTTTCTCAAATGGATTTTAAGGTATTGTTGCAACTTCACGGTCTCGTCTATGATATCCAACTAATGATAACCTTGAGTCAAAGGGGAATTCAGATGCAGATTACACTGGTAGCCTAGTTGATAGAAAAAGTACTAGTGGAACGTGTTTTATGTTGAAACATTCATTAGTTGCATCATTTCCAACGAAAATATCTGCATATTTTTCATTTTAACTGATTTTAAATTAGCAGACATTTTTTATATAAAACCCCTTCCAGAAAATAGTTTTTTGTTGACTTTGTTTCAGATTAGTCATTTTAGAAAATTTTATTTTATAATTATTTTCGGATTTGAGCTTAAATGTCTACATTAACTAATCTGACTGCCTACTGATTATCGAAAAGATAAATAGTGATTGAAAAAGTGATGAGTGTTGATATTAATCACATATTATGACTTGAGATAGTATATTTAGTAAATTTCTTTAAAAATTTAAACAAGATTTATAATAACTTTTGTTGGTAAAAATTGCATGACCATCTCTATTTCTATCATATTTCTAACGTTCATCACTCATCAAAATCCAATATAGTATGTCAAAATGTGATATTTTAAATGGGAAATTATTCGTTTATTTTTTATTTTTTTACAATAAAAACATCCAATGTATTCACTCTCATTTAAAAGTCCTCACGGTTATGCATGGGTGAATTACTTGGAACATTTGTTTATGTTCTTTCATGCTCATTTAAAAATCCTCACGGTTATGCATGTATGGAACACATATCAAAATTGATAATTAAATAGACGTTGATTCTAATCCCATTTAAAAGTCCTCACGGTTATGCGTGGTTAGAAGATATTTGAAATTTGTTTTTTTTAAAAAAAAAATTGGAAATACTACTAATCTCATTTAAAAGTCCTAACGATTATTTATCGTTAGTAGATATTCAAATTCCTGATATAAATATACCACAAATAGACATAACTATATGGTTTTATATGCCGACATCACCCCTATCACACTAAAGTGGAATATGCGCCTAACGGAGTATTTATGATTTTTTTTTGATTTTTTATTAAAATTTAATATTTATACTTGATTAGGTATTAATGTTTTATTAATGTCTATCACTTTATCTCTATTTTTCTAACACCATTACTCTTTTGCTTATAATAAAAGGGGTAGAGAGAAGTTAAGATTTTGGCAATTAAGTCAAGTCATATTTTTTATTTGCATATTTCCATCTAGGTTCATTTGCATATTTTTATTTATTTTCATGCATATGTGAAAGGGGAGCTTTGGTGTAGGGTGAGCATTCAAACAGGGGGATCAAATGGAATTCATCAAGGTCAAATTCATTTAATAGAGTCAAAATCTTAATATATGTTTGTTATCATCAAAAGGGGGAGATTATGGAATACAATAGCCTATGATTTTTGTTTGATGATAATAAACATATATATATTTATTTAAATGTATTTTTTATTTTACTATTTTATTTTTCACATAATTAAATAAATATTTGATGAATAAAATAAATAACACAGAATTCATATTCAAACAAATATTTTATTGCAATTTTGAATAGTAAAATTTGAGCTCTCACTATATATACACAATTTCAATTATATTCCAATTTCGATTACATCGCAAATTTCAATTTACAATGTTTACCTTGATACATTTCACTCATTCACTCGTATTTATCTTCAACTCTATTACAGATTGGATCTAACATCTGAATTATCTGCAAAATAAACACTGACGCGGTAAAATTGAAAAACAAATATTTTTGCAGTGTAAAATAAAATGTGTGTTTTTGAAAATATTATTTGCCTCGATTATTTGGGTTGTTCATCATCATTTCTTTTGAATTCATCATACACGAACAACTTGTGACATGCACAGTGTATCACTGTACATGCCATAAGGTCGTTCACACCGATATACACTTGATAAAATTGCAGGGACAGGTGAGCACAAGGTCAAACCCGAGCCATTAGCTGGATTCAACTCAAGTGCATATAACTCTCTATCAAAACAAAGTTACAAAGTTTCAAATGCACCATACATATATGCATACACATATCATGGTCACATCAAATCAGATCAGCAAAATGTGAAACAGAAGCAAATACACAAAACAAAACACACATGTATACAAAGATGACAACCAGAATGACTCCAACCAAAACAAAACTAGTTCCACCAATGAACCCAGTCCAACAAACAAATTCATCCAGATCAGACCACAAAAACAAAGACTCGAGCAAACATAGAAAATGGATATACACATGAAGTTCAGTACACATGAAGAACTGCTCCAGACAACATGTATAGACTCGACTACAGCATGGCATGAACTCATATATGCAACAAAACTCAACCAAAATGTATATGCATATAAACTAAACAAAGGAAAATGTATTAACATGTGGAACTAGAGACCAGCATGATTACAACATTTCAGGTGTGTAAAGTCTAAACAGGATAACCCAGTAAAACAGTTTCGAGCAAGGGAGCAGCTAGCTCAATGAACCAGTTCAAAAGGTCAAGCCAGTGGAAAAAAAGGAATGCATCATTGAGATATAAGCACTACACAATGCACATTGGAATATGCAAGCACTGAAGTGGACAGAGCAGCCATAGAAATCATATACTCAACCGAGAAGCTACCACCAGACATCATGGTGAACATGGCAACATGAGCATGCAACAATCATACACTCACAAACACACATGTATACATACGTGCATATATATATATATATATATCTGTGTGTGTGTGTGTATACACATATTCAGTTCAGAGAACAAAGCCATGAATACAAAGTGCAGACTTATATATGAATGACCACAAATTGATTCAAGCTACAAATCAAACATCAATGCACAAGACTGCAATTCAAAAGGAGACAGCAAATACAAGGCAAAACATGAAACACAAATGACATCAACCTTTAATGACCACATACAATACATGAAGCCTCAACCAAAACAGCTACACACGAAGACCCACTTGAATAAAAACTCAACAAGCAACCAAAATTGAGTCCAAACACATATACAAAATATACATGGGTGACAACAGTTTCAAACAGGCTCAGAGGCATCAGAGGTGACATCAATATACATGAAGACCACTTCAAATTTCACAAGACTCCAGAGAATACAAGGAAACATGATAGCAGCTTAACTAAATACAGACAACAGGCCAAATACAACAAGATTTCAAAGGGCATTGGGACTACATGCATCTATACAACTTCAGTTTCAGTCAACATGAAGTGCACAAATATATGTACACAGTGAACAGACAATTAACTCGAAGCTAGTCAGAACATAGCCGTGGCTCATGAACCAGTCAAGGAAAAGTAGCAGTTTGAACAAGTGAACATGTACTAGTAATCAAGCAACATAGCATTTAATAGTTTTAACAAAGTCAAGGCCAAGATACAAATCAATCAGATGATCAAGTGATAGCAGAAAGAAATTAACCAAGTCAATTATCTCAAAAATTCAGAGTGCCGAAATCATAGAAGTCAAAAGAGAAAAGAACAGACCTAAATTCAAATTCATGAAGTATACGTATGATATGCACAAGTCAAGATTAATCACATCGTTCGATCAAAAATCAAAAGCAGAGCAAATTACGTGAAAAATTCAAACCCAAAAATACGAACGAGATTATAGGGGTTCGACCTCTATATAACCCAAAATCATCATCGGTAGTAAATCTTTCGAGTTAAAAACAAATACCAGAGCTAGCTAACTTATGAACAAATATATAACTTGAATCGAAGTCGAGCAAATTCAAAATCGAACAAGAAAATCACAGACCAAATTATAGCACTTGAGCTCGACACAGATTGAAGCCGCCGCAAATTATCAAGGCCAGTGAATCAAAGCCAAATCGAGTGAAAGTGATTTCAATCGATCAATTTTCCAATCGGCGCTTCAAATTTCACAAAGCTTTAATTATTGGAGAAGGAACGAAGAAAGCATCGGCCAACATTTTTACTTAGAGAAAAAGAAAAGAGGGGAAACATTTTTTTTTAATTAGTGGGCTGGCTTTATATTGTTATTATTTTGGACTTAAGTTTTATATAATAGGGTTTTGTTTTAGTTTTATTTTTCAGTTGTATATTTATTTTTTAAACTGTGTAACTTTCTAGTCGTGTGACTAGGTTACGAACTACGGTGGTGTAGTTCGAGAATTCGCAACTCAGTGGCTGAGTTATGGTAGGGTTTTAAGCGTAGAGTTAGGTTAGTCGTTAGCGGGTGACGCAAGTTTACGTGTGTAAGCGTCTGACTACTTAATTTCTAGTAGAAACCTTGGGGGCCGCACGTAGGCAGGTTATTGCCGAAGCTGGGTAAAGCTGTGTTGTTCTATTCCTGCTTTTATTATTCTGCTATTATCCGTGCTGCAATTATTATATATATTTCCACATTAATTTTTATAATTATTAGTATCACCCTATTCACCCCCCTATAGGGTGAAATCAATCCTACATGTAATAATAAACTGAGTATGCAGAAATGACTAGTACATTTGTCCCGCCTATAAGATCTAAAAAGCAAAATGAGGTGTGTAACCAAGGCTAGGAATGGAGTAAGCAGTGCCCTGAACTTACTTGGCCTCTTTGTTCTTTTTTTCAGGCGAGGGGTGGAACAGATCGAAAGGAAAGCTCAGATATTCTTAAAAATAATAATCATATTTTAGTTTTTCAAAAAAAAGAAGAGTTAAACAAGATTGTAATAGTATAAGGAATACTCTGGTCTAACTCTGTATTAAGGTCTGGGGAGGGAACTTGTATTATTTGCGTGAACTTAAAAGGTGATTTCTCCGTTATTCCACTAATAATATTGGTTGGGTATGGAAATTAATCATGGTATAATTAGTCTATTCTTTTTACTAAATACAAATTGATTTGGATTTACTATAAATGGTGTCTTAAGTAACATTGTTTTAACCCATTTAAGATATGTTTCTGAAAAATGAAAACTTTGTTAGAAAAGGGATTATATTTTCCTAAGTGAATACTTAAAGATTTCCAAAGTAAAAGGGTTTTAATTAACCAAAAGAATTTAAGTGAAAAGAGGCTTAAAAATCCTATGTACTCATATTCACATCTTTTTATCGAAATTGAATCCGAAGAGACCAGGATCGGATTTGGATGATTCCTATCTAAAAACCACTTCAAACCAATTTACTTTTTCGAAGTACATGTTGAAGACAAAGATCATTGAAGATGATGATCTTCATGGTGTAGGGCTACTTGCCACTAGAGCCTTGGGGAAATTTCCAAATCATATAGTATGGTGCCAGTGGTGCTCTGATTATGAAAATCTTTGATTTATAAGGACTAATCGCTACTAATACTTGGAATGATTCCCAAAATAGGATGTGGTAGGAGAAGTACCTTCGGTTTATCCTATTCCTGGATAACTTATATGAATAAATGTCTGAAATTGCATTTTATCATCTGTTTGGTGGCGTAGAAGGCAACTTCTCTTAGCTTAACACCCTTTCCTGAGACGTACGAGCTCAGAAGTTATATGTTTGTAGGAATCAGTCGTGTGATTATGGAATGCCAAGGTGACATTCAAAGTGGAAAGTTGATGTTCTATATAAAAGGTAGTCGTTACCTCAGGCCTCACATTCGAAAATGGCTAAAATATGGTAGATGCAACAAGGCTATGTGGTTCGCAACCATTAGGGTATGATCAACCCCTTCTAGATATATTTATTCCCGGTATGTCGTCGGGTTTTAAATTATTGTGGTATATGCGAAGAAAGCTCCCGAATAGGTCGGTAGCGGCTGGGGTGACGATATATTCGGTACTATCTAGTTAGAGGTAGGCCGATCTTATGTTGGTAGAGGACCATCAGTTGGGCCTCGATACATTCCTCTAGAGATGTATTACTGGAAGGTAGTCCCTTACCTGGTCATTTGCTGGAAATCCATTCTCCATATGAGCTTGCGGTTTTAGTTGTAGATCCTAGTACGTTGGAATTTAATAATGGTAACAATTTCGGCTATTTGAATTTGTTTACTTGAAAAGTGTTTTCAAAGAACGTCATTAAAAATAATATCAAATGATTTGATAAAAATTTTTTGGTTATCATAAGGTAAAAACTTGTTCGTGTTTATGTCCAACATGGACTTATGAGATACTCTTTCTTTTCAAAAGGATTTTGTCACCAATCTCTGATCTATGACACTGTCATTTAAGGTTTCGTGTTTCTCACACTGGTTTGCTAGACTGGTCCGGTTATTTTTATACTGGGGTCAAATCCGAGTAATTTCAGGATTAGTTGAAGATGCTTGGAGTTTCCAGAGGAGAGCTGGAGATCTTCATCAATGTATGGACGTATTCTATTTTTTGTTACATTGTGTGTTGTTTGTTTTTTAGCAAATGTAAGGACATGTGTATTATAACTGTCCAAGCTGAATCTAGGTTAGACTCTGATTTATGTTCTAAAAGATTTTCCACTGTAAAGATTTTATATTAAAATAATATATGTTATTCCATTCGAGTAAGATTCTGTACTTTCTTCTTTTTCTTTCTTCCCTTGACAATCTACCTTTCTAGCACTTGGGATTGCGGCACATGAATACCGTGGATGTATTAGAGTCAATTTCTAAGGGTCGAAAAGTTGGGTCGTCACATTCATACTCGTATAATACGCTACTACATCCTAAAAATATGTACAAAAACATCAAATTTTGTTTTACTTAACAAGGATGTTCAACGAATTCAAAACTTGTTTTAACTTACTAACTTCTCAATTCAAGTGTTATATAAACTCAACTTTATATTTTCACAAAACACTTAGCTTCAAATTCTACACAATTTGGAAGTTTCTAACTATCCAAAATAGTCAAAAATCTCGTTTCATTTTAACAAATGAAAACTACCAAACAACATGTCAAAATATGATGCACATATCATACAATTCGAATGCATAGGCTACATGTGTCCATAAAATAGCTTAACAAAGTTCAATAATTTATTAAGCACACTTTACCCAAAAAGGGAAAACCTGTAAAGTTCCAACATTTATTTTGGGTTATGCCACTACCACTCAGGCACCCTACATAGTATACATATAAAACTTTTCTACATAAAAAGTTCATATCAAATTTATTTCTAAAGAAAAACTTTAGAAATAAACACCCGCGTTTTATTTCAAATCATTTTGAAATAATATTATATACATACATTTTCTGTATAACAAATCATACTTTTGAAATAAAATTGAAATTTGTTTTAATAAAACTATAACACCTCCCACTTAGAAAACCGAAAATGAACGCCTATGATGTTGAAGCCATCACCAGAATTATTTTCAAGCGACAGGAGTGAGTTTAGTACATCCAATTCATGCTTTTCGGACTTAACCAAAATCATTTCAAAATAGAATTAAATATTTCATAAATATTACTAAGTGCCATGGCCCCAATTTCATAAACCAATTTCCCAAATACTTACTTTCAAATAATACTGCTACAATTTTTCCAACGTCTTGAAAAACATTTTCAAAGACACCAAGATTTAAGTTCTCCAAATATCATTTAAATCCTTCTTGTTTATAAATCATGTTTTATAAACTAAATTTATATAAAACCACTTTCTCATTTAAAAATCCTTTCACACAAGTTTATTTACAAAATAACTTATCTTTCTCTTTAGATTAAAATAAACATCTTTTATTAAGTTCAACTTTTATAAGAGTTAACTTTTGATCCCACATTATCACCAAACGCCTTACAGTTAAATCATGAAACTAAATTCATAAGGTGTTTGTTTCAATGCACCAACAAATATTATCTACCCTATGCAGTGATAAGGTAAAACTGCTCATAAACAAGTCAAGCACAAATCAACAATCGACAAATGATAGATAATGCCCATAAATTGACCGAGCATAGCTAAACTAATTAACGAGGGAAAATAGATAAACATCATTAACCCCTAAATTAATTAAACAATACTTTGAAAATTTACTTAAATAAGTTACCTTATATAAGATCTTTAATTTTCGCAATCATATTTACCATTAAGGTATACAGTTATAACAATTTCAAATACGCTCTCATATGTATAATACAGTAGACTCATGCTAGGACATTCCATTACCCTATCTCTTAATGAGTCATACCCACCTAAGCCAAGGTTCTCGCTTAACCTTCAGCTCTAATACCAAATGTAACGACCCGCCCTTTCGACCCCGAATGTCGACACTAATACATCCACGGAATTCACGCACTAAGCATCCAAGTGCCAGAAGGACGAAAAGTTAGGGTAAAATAAAAAAAAGAAATAGAACAAGGAATAAGAGAACACAATATCAGAATCACACAACGGAATGATAATATATAATATCAAAGGAACAGTACAAAGGGGTTATTCCAATACAAAAATTTCCAAGTTACAAAACCCAAGTACCATCAGATGTTATAACAATCTGTCCTCACAAATGCTGATATGTACAGTATAGTAATGCAGTGGAAATAAGAATACTATGGTAGGTGAAACATCCAGCTCGTCTTCAAGAGCTCCAAAGAACAGCAACAAAAAACATGCCTTTCTCAGACTACTCGAAAGAGCACACGAGGAATATAGGGAAACAAAAACCAAGCATCAGACATAAGTCTGGTATGAGAAAGTCAAGAAATATGTAGCCAGCTTATAGCAGTACTTTATAGACCACATGGAATGTCATAACGGTTATCCCCTCAAAAGAACCACAATCTAATAAGTACATAAGGTGACATATTAGATAATGTCTAGGGTGTAGAATATAAATATTATAACATAGCTGGAATGGTTACATTTATTACATTCAATAGCATATTAGCAGTACAATAAAAACCGATAAGGAATGTTTGCATATTGGATTTTCCATAGAGATCTCTAAGGTGGAGCCGGATCCAATCTCCTGCACAAGGGTCAGAAAGTACCTCCAAGCGACGTATATCTCTAGATAAAATATACCTTTAGGTAAACATAGCTAGTCCACACTCAAAAACGTGATCCCTAATGCCATCATCTCTTGTACGCAACCTCGATAAGCATACTCTAGATATGGAGTGATAATATCCTATCGTGGGACTACAAAACTCCTGGCTATGAGGATTACTCTGTTTGTAACCATTTCAGATGTCGAGGTTACATTCTGCATCTTCCACACAAGTCTTCATCACTCGAAAAAAACACGAATCCCCAATTGGAATCCCACATCTTGAACAGATTTCAAAACCACACATGGATTCTGATATCTCAACTGACCTCAGAATCGCACATGAATTCCTATATCTTGAATAGATCACAAACAACTACAAGTGCTCTAGCATCTTAAACAGATCTCGAATCTCCACATAAATTCATGCATCTCGAACATATCCACTTCCAAGAGATAGAACACGTACCAAATCCATAAAGTGGTTTTTGATTTTTAAAAGACTTACCGATCCCGGTCTCTCTAAGACTGAATTGACGAATTTGGTCATCAATGATAATGAGGACGATTGCATATAGAAACCAAGTCTCGTGTACTTACCACGTTTCTGATATTTTCATCTCACACTATCCCTCAATCAAGAGTGAAGGTGGTAGGTTAAAGCTCTATTTCTCATATCCCTACATGAATATCAGTCTTAATTCCAGCAGATAGACAAGCCTGCTTCATCGTCTTTTAGTGCCAAGTATATGACTAAATGTTTTTCATAAATGAGGAAACAAACAAAGCACGATCAAGTCATACAAAACAAGATTAAGTCACATAAGCGACTTCTAATTTCCATTTTTATTTAATTAATCTTTTATTAATTAAAACCTCTTTTATTAGAAAAACTTCTTTTATATGATAAAAGATTATTTATCAATTTCTTTAATTCATTTGTACTCTTTTCAATACTTCAAAAAGTATTCATACACATATATCAAATGGTATAAGTATATTCACAAATCATTTACAAGATTTCTTACTTTGAACCTTTGCTCTTTTTTATACTTCAAAAAGTATTCAAATACTTATTTCAGATGGTACAAGTATATTCAAATCATTAACAAGATTTCTTACTTTAAACATTTGCTCTTTTTATCTTTTTTCCAAAAGATTCCTTACTTATAATTTCCTTCAAAGTATCCATTTAAGGAGCTAAGTACTTTCACAAATCCAGTTAAAAGGTCAAAGACTAATGTTACTCAAACATTGTCACTGCAAACCCAAAACCATTTCACTTATGCTTATCTTTTAAACATTCTTTTAATGATCTATTTACATTCATAAGTATAATAAAAAAGGGTTAAAGAAGAATGTTATTAAAATATTGTCACAACAAACCCAAAAATATTTCATACTTGTATTATCTTTAAAACATTCTTTTTAAAGATCTAAGTTAATATCTGGTTAAGTTCGATAGTCGACTAATCGATTATCAAGTTAAAATAATTGCTTATACAAATCAATGTTTATATACTTAACTCGTTTCCAACATCCCGACTTAACTTTTCCTCATTTAAGAGGGAAGCCCGGTAGGTTAGAACTCTATTGCTCCATCCCTACTCGATATCAATCTTTAACTCTTAGAAATAGACAAACCTACTTTGTCGGCTTTTAGTGTTAAGTAAAGTTAACTACCTTTTTTTAAACAAGTAAGTAAATGTAACAACCCATAATTTTGTGAATATTTTTAATTAAATTTTTATTTGAAATTTAATTTTTTTAAATCATTTAAAAGTGAATTTTTAGAATTATTCCAATGTAAGTTTGGAATTTGTTTGTAATTTATTTTCCAAATGCAATAAATAAACGATTTTTGAAAATTTTATATTTTGGTCAAAATCTGAATTTTCAGTTTAAATATATAAAAAAAAATTGAATTTCAAATTTTAATCTTTTTCTTTGAAGCAAAATATATTTATGATATCTGTTCTGCTTTTCGTTTCGTTAAATTCTGAGTTATACTTTTTAAATCACATAAACTACAGCATTTTTACACGCAGCTATTTACTGTATTTCAATTTCTAGTTTTCTATGTGCGTTTCTATATTTTTATTTTCTATGTTATTTTATTTTATTTTTCTATTTTGTTTATCTAAACTTTATTTATTGGATTTCACTTGTGTGTATATCTTTTCATAAAAGGCTTGGAAGAAATCAAGGAGACATGCGTTACATTTCTTTAATGCTTGCCTTTTTATTTACCTACCCTCTTTATTACTTACCCTAGCCATTCACCGTTCATAGCCGTGAATTTCTCTTATTAATCATGTACAAACATCTCAAAATATCCTCTTTTCAATTGCATTTAAGAATCATATATATATATATACATATATATATATATATATTTATATGTATATGTATGTATGTGTGTTTCTTTCTCCTTATTTCTTACCTTTTATTTCCTAGCCTTTTTGTTTTTCTATCATTTACTCCTCTTTAGCCGTTCAAAATCTTTTCTTGCCATCCACTCCACTTCATAATTCACGTACAAAATTTATTTCCCATCTCTCATTTTTCATTTGCATTTAAAAATAAAACATATTGTACGTTTTTTCTCCTTAACTTATGCCTTTCCGTTTCCTTAGCATTCATAACTCCTTAGCTCTTTTTTTTTCTCTTCTATAGCTGTGTATTTCCTTTTTCCATACAGGTACAAAATTTATTTCCCATTATGATTCACATATTTCACTTGCATTTAGGAATAATATATGTATAAGTTTTTTTCTCTTTATTTCTTGTCTCTTTGTTTTCCTAGCATTTACTCTATCAAATCACATAAAAATCTTCTCAATATCTCAGTTCCTCATTTGCCTCTTCTGATTGAAATATTTTACAATAAGTTTCTTTTATTAAATAGGAAATAAATCCCACTCATTCACTAGCCTTTTTATTTGCTAGCCTTTCATTCTCTAAACCCTACATCTTAGCCATTCAAATCTCTTGAAACCCTAGCCGCCTTCTTTTTATTTCTTATTCACGTACAAGTTCTCATCCTCTCATTTTCATTTGCGTGAAGAAAATACAACAAGCTCTAGGTTATTTCCATGGCTTCTTTCTCTCTTTTTTTTCCACTTTTATTTTATTTCCTCTTTTTTTTCCTTTTGTTTTCTCCTTGCATAGCTCATCCTCCACCACCACAACATAACCTCCTCCTCACTATTAGACCATGGAAAAGCCCACTTGGTGGTTGAAAGCAAGGTTATGTTCTTTGATTCGTAATTGCATAGTTTAAATCATCTTTTGTTGTGTTGAATCTTATTCTTATGATTTGTGTATTTGTTATATACAAGATCAATATCTTGGTTCTCCATCCATTCAAATCAGAATTGTGTCTAGTCGTGCTTTCCGGATTTTTGTTTGTGTGTTTGCTTTGCAAACTTCAGCGTAAAAAGGTGAGTAATCACACCTGACATTCATACTTATATTATTGTGAATTGATAGCAAGTGAAAGTGTAGAAATAATTATATTATGTTATACATGCCTGTGATATATTTATATGATATTAAATACTGTTTATATGCCTGTTACATCATCTGTTATATTTTATTTTATTTTACTGTTTATTTATATTCTGTTCTCACACTGCAAGTTCCTTGTAGAATAGAATCACTATGGGTTGAAATGATACATACCCGAACGGACTTTAGAATAGGGAAAGATCATTATGGGCTAAAATGACAAGCCTAAGCGATTTCTTTTTTAACTTGGGATTTCGGGTTTGAAATGATAGAACCCGGATTTTTCTTTGTAAATTACGGATTGAAATGATATATTATCTGTATCACTTGACCTAGGTTAGAAAATATTATACAGACCCGTGGTTATTTTATAAGTTTTTCTGGAAGTTTTAAGTATTTTGAAAATATAAATTTTGATATTTTAATTTAAATTTTGTTTTTAAAATGATTTAATAAAGTGAAAAATGATTTCATATGTATTAAAAATGTTAAATAAATAAATGGAAATTTGTGATTGGAAATATAAACTAATTTAGAAATATGTAAAGTTTTAATTATGAAAGAAACGTACAAAGTTCTAATTAATGAAAGAAATATGTAAAGTTTTAATTATGAAAGAAACGTGTAAAGTTCTAATTAATGAAAGAATATGTAAAGTTTTAATTTATGAAAGAAACGTGTAAATTTCTAATTAATGAAAGAAATATGTAAAGTTTTAATTATGAAAGAAACGTGCAAAGTTCTAATTAATGAAAGAAATATGTAAAGTTTTAATTATGAAAGAAACGTGTAAAGTTCTAATTAATGAAAGAATATGTAAAGTTTTAATTTATGAAAGAAACGTGTAAAGTTCTAATTAATGAAAGAAATATGTAAAGTTTTATTTATGAAAGAAACGTGCAAAGTTCTAATTAATGAAAGAAATATGTAAAGTTTTAATTATGAAAGAAACGTGCAAAGTTCTAATTATTGAAAGAAATATGTAAAGTTTTATTTATGAAAGAAACGTGCAAAGTTTTAATTAATGAAAGAATATGTAAAGTTTTAATTTTTGAAAGAAACGTGTAAAGTTCTAATTAATGAAAGAAATATGTAAAGTTTTAATTTATGAAAGAGACGTGTAAAGTTCTAATTAATGAAAGAAATATGTAAAGTTTTACTTACTGATTCCTTAAGGTTACATTACCAAAATCCTATGATAATTTAAAGGAAGATTTCAAGTTTAATAAATTAAAGGAAATATTCAGTGATTTTGAAATTTGGGTTTTATTGAAATGATATATTATTGAATTGGTTTTGAAATGGAAATGATATATTTTTGAATTGGTTTTGAATAGATATGTTTTGGGTTTGAAAGTATGTATTAGTTTGAAATAAATGATATGATTTTGAAATGGTTTAAAGGATGTATTTTGATTTGAAACATAAACTATTTTGAAATTTATAACCATGGGTTATAATAACGATTAGTTGGCAAAGAGACCGGGATCAGATATGGACAAACTCTCTGTCGATACCGAAAACCACTTTGACAACCGTGTACGCGGTGGAGATTCCAGAATGAAGTAGGATGGTGGCGACGTTCTTAAGGTATGTTACGTGGACCCAACTCCCGTGAGTTGGCATAAGGTGGCTAAAACAGGAGCGATCTCGGACCAGTGAGGTAGCACCTCTTCTCGGACACATTTCTTCGATATTATACTCTTACTTGTGATTGATTAGATGGCCATCCTCCGATTTGGGAGTGTTGTTCGAGGTGGAACGGTAGTGGTTGCTATGCGTATCCATCAGTCCGTGTGCGTAATTGGTATATCTACCCTGGCATTGCCTAGTTGTGCCGTGTCACCTACCATATCGAGCTTTACTACGATTATGATTTTAAGATCCGACCGCGTTAAGGTTCTCCATCCCCTTAACGCTATTTTCTATATGATTATACTTTACTTATTTAGACACTATTATAATAGCGAATATTACTACATAGTAGATATTTTAACGGATCCTTAGAGGATGGGCGGTCCCAAGCATCTTCTAAGTTACTTGTACCTTTATTAGAGTTCACTTGAGTTGGTTTACATTATATAAGTATATATTGTCCTGACTCGAGTGTTTTGTGTTTTGCTTTACGCTCGGGTCAGCCTGAGTTATTCACAGATTTGGATTTCCACTCTCTTGGAGATTTGAATCGCTGGAGATTATCTACTTGTCATGTTTTATCTATTTCAATTCCATTGTTCTACTCAGCTTGTACTTGGTTATTTTATTTAGACTTTTGTTGTACTCTATTTCTTCTGTTGTATCTTATGTAACTCTGACATATTTAGATAGTAGCTTCATGAACTACTATTTCTTTTACTTCCGCTGCAATATTTCACTCTGTGTTTGTGATCTGTGATTATATTTATTTACTGTATATTCTGAGATTTGCCAAATTTTATTTACAACGCGGTATTTTGAGCAATTCAACTCCGGCATGAGTGTCTACCTATACACTTATAATGGATGCAAATGGTTGAAAATATCGGGTCGTTACAGTTGGTATCAGAGCTCTGGTTTTAGGCAAACTCAGCATATAGAGTAAATTTAATTACAGAATCGCTTTCGTTCGAGCTTGAATTCCTTCATCTTCGATTCGGTTTCCTTTGAATTTGGGAACATTCCCTTCAGTTCCAAAGTCCATTCTTGTCCTCCCCTATTCGTGTCTTCTTGATTCTGGAGTGTCCCATAACTCCACTCCGAATAATCTTTCTAATAAATTGGCGGTCCCGCCAATATTCTAATTACTTGTAAAGGTGTGAAACTTCTTTACAAAAAGCATAGATTCACCGAAGACTTCTGTATCCTTAGTTTACGATGCTACTATCTTTTGCTATGCCTGAATTCTATCTCTTGAGATCGAATGTAGATTTACCCCAGAAAATCCACATCGATCTTATTCATTAAGTCACGGTTGACCTGGTTAAGGTTGCCCGCGATATGTATAGGCTTACCCATCTTCCTATTATGTTATTTAATCGTCTTATCTTTGCCTCAAATTTGTCTATAAAAAAATTCTCTTTAATTTGAGTCCATCAATTTGATTCCCTATCCTTATTTTGAAAAATTAATCTTGTATTTCAATTTTTTTTTTATATTTTAAAGATGTTTTATATATTGTGTTGTTTGAGTTGTTGATGTTGATTTGGGTTTCCGATCGGTTCATTTGATCAACGCTATCGATAGGATCTCCAAAACACTTGAACAGAACAAACTGACACAATATGTTTTTTTTTAATTTAGTAGATGGATAAATTTTGTATAATTATAATATGTATAAGGTTAATTTTCTAAATTTTTGATAATTAATGGAATTGGGTGTTAAGAAATAATATTTAACTTTGTATGTATTTTATAATCATTGGCTTTAGTTTCATATCTAAATAATTAAACATGGTTATAAATTAATTTGGAAATTTAAATGAAATTAAATCAAGAATGTGAGAATTTAATTTCCGATGATTTCGAACTTTGTTTTGAAAGTTTTAAAAGGATATATTATTTAAAGGTAATTCGTAGAAATTGTTTCAAAGGATTTTAATTTGTAAATCAGTGTTCTTTTCTTTGTCGCTAGGAAATAATTTCGGTGATGACTGCAGCATCATCGACATTCATTTTCAAGTTTCGAAGCGAAGAGACCATTTTGTAGTTTTGCTACAGTTTTTCTTTGGAGAATTAAATTGATTTGGCTTTCTAATTATGACTTGATTTATAATATATGTGATTTAAGAGTTGATTTGATATATATTATGTATATTTAATTATCTCTAGAATAGTTTGAAGTTAATCGGAAATCTAATTCTTAAATTTTATCTTAAAGGATAATTTCAATTATAAAAGGAAATCAAAATTTGAATAAATATTGAAGCTTGGATAATTGAGTTAAGAAATTTTATTTGTGTAATATTCTCTTGCATTCCAATATAACTTACCTAAATTATTAAAAGTTAAATATGTAATTAGAGAACACACAATATAAAGGAGATTTTATAAATAAAATTTGAGTGGTCATAATAAATGTTATACACTTAAATTTTAGTTATAAAGGATTAATAAAGGTAAATAGAATAAAAAGTTAATTGAATAATATACAGCATAAAGTGATGTTAAAGGAACTTATGAATAAATTGGAGTAAGTCATAATAAGTGTAAGTATACTTAATATATGTGATTAGACATATATTAAGTGGAATAAATGTAATAACCATCTGGAATAAAGAAGCATGAAACTTATTGAATAAAATTTTGAGTATAATAAATGATCTCAAATTCACGATTTTAGAAATGGTTAATTGGGTGATAAGATAATGAAATTATAAATAGATAAGATTTAATTAACTTAGGAAAAATTAAATGGATGAAATCAATTCTTAATTTAAGTTGAAAATTTTATGGTTTTAAAATTATCATCTTATTTTGTTTTCCAATCTCTTATCCTTCGGTTGTTCCTATTCTCTTGCATCCTAAGCGGGGAATTGAATTCCAAATTGATCTTATCTCCTAAAGTTCGATTTGTAGTTCTTCCTCCCAAAATACCTTTACCAGTCTGTTTTGGAAAACTTTTCAAGAATCTTCCTCGTGCTTGTGTCCTTGATTTAAGAGGATCTGGGGAAGATCATCTCCATCTTGTTGAATTACCTTTAACGACTATTACCAGGTATAATTTCAATCTTCTTTTTCTTTATATTGTCTTGGTTCTATCTCATTCTATCTGTTGTCTCTATTTTCCATGCCTCGTTCCTTTTCGTGGACGAAAAGTTTTGAGTGGGGGAGAGTGTAACAACCCATAATTTTGTGAATATTTTTAATTAAATTTTTATTTGAAATTTAATTTTTTTAAATCATTTAAAAGTGAATTTTTAGAATTATTCCAATGTAAGTTTGGAATTTGTTTGTAATTTATTTTCCAAATGCAATAAATAAACGATTTTTGAAAATTTTATATTTTGGTCAAAATCTGAATTTTCAGTTTAAATATAAAAAAAAATGAATTTCAAATTTTAATCTTTTTCTTTGAAGCAGAATATATTTATGATATCTGTTCTGCTTTTCGTTTCGTTAAATTCTGAGTTATACTTTTTAAATTAGATAAATTACAGCATTTTTACACGCAGTTATTTACTGTATTTCAATTTCTAGTTTTCTATGTGCGTTTCTATATTTTTATTTTCTCTGTTATTTTTCTATTTTGTTTATCTAAACTTTATTTATTGGATTTCACTTGTGTGTATATCTTTTCATAAAAGGCTTGGAAGAAATCAAGGAGACATGCATTACATTTCTTTAATGCTTGCCTTTTTATTTACCTACCCTCTTTATTACTTACCCTAGCCATTCACCGTTCATAGCCGTGAATTTCTCTTATTAATCATGTACAAACATCTCAAAATATCCTCTTTTCAATTGCATTTAAGAATCATATATATATACATATATATATATATATATACATATATATATATATATATATATATTTATATGTATGTATGTGTGTTTCTTTCTCCTTATTTCTTACCTTTTATTTCCTTGCCTTTTTGTTTTTCTATCATTTACTCCTCTTTAGCCGTTCAAAATCTTTTCTTGCCATCCACTCCACTTCATAATTCACGTACAAAATTTATTTCCCATCTCTCATTTTTCATTTGCATTTAAAAATAAAATATATTGTACGTTTTTTCTCCTTAACTTATGCCTTTCCGTTTCCTTAGCATTCATAACTCCTTAGCTCTTTTTTTTCTCTTCTATAGCCGTGTATTTCCTTTTTCCATACAGGTACAAAATTTATTTCCCATTATGATTCACATATTTCACTTGCATTTAGGAATAATATATGTATAAGTTTTTTTCTCTTTATTTCTTGTCTCTTTGTTTTCCTAGCATTTACTCTATCAAATCACATAAAAATCTTCTCAATATCTCAGTTCCTCATTTGCCTCTTCTGATTGAAATATTTTACAGTAAGTTTCTTTTATTAAATAGGAAATAAATCCCACTCATTCACTAGCCTTTTTATTTTCTAGCCTTTCATTCTCTAAACCCTACATCTTAGCCATTCAAATCTCTTGAAACCCTAGCCGCCTTCTTTTTATTTCTTATTCACGTACAAGTTCTCATCCTCTCATTTTCATTTGCGTGAAGAAATACAACAAGCTCTAGGTTATTTCCATGGCTTCTTTCTCTCTTTTTTTTCCACTTTTATTTTATTTCCTCTTTTTTTTTCCTTTTGTTTTCTCCTTGCATAGCTCAGCCTCCACCACCACAACATAACCTCCTCCTCACTATTAGACCATGGAAAAGCCCACTTGGTGGTTGAAAGCAAGGTTATGTTCTTTGATTCGTAATTGCATAGTTTAAATCATCTTTTGTTGTGTTGAATCTTATTCTTATGATTTGTGTATTTGTTATATACAAGATCAATATCTTGGCTCTCCATCCATTCAAATCAGAATTGTGTCTAGTCGTGCTTTCCGGATTTTTGTTTGTGTGTTTGCTTTGCAAACTTCAGCGTAAAAAGGTGAGTAATCACACCTGACATTCATACTTATATTATTGTGAATTGATAGCAAGTGAAAGTGTAGAAATAATTATATTATGTTATACAAGCCTGTGATATATTTATATGATATTAAATACTGTTTATATGTCTGTTACATCATCTGTTATATTTTATTTTATTTTACTGTTTATTTATATTCTGTTCTCACACTGCAAGTTCCCTGTAGAATAGAATCACTATGGGTTGAAATGATACATACCCGAACGGACTTTAGAATAAGGAAAGATCGTTATGGGCTGAAATGACAAGCCTAAGCGATTTTTATTTATTTTTTTAACTTGGGATTTCGGGTTTGAAATGATAGAACCCGGATTTTTCTTTGTAAATTACGGATTGAAATGATATATTATCTGTATCACTTGACCTAGGTTAGAAAATATTATACAGACCCGTGGTTATTTTATAAGTTTTTCTGGAAGTTTTAAGTATTTTGAAAATGTAAATTTTGATATTTTAATATAAATTTTGTTTTTAAAATGATTTAATAAAGTGAAAAATGATTTCATATGTATTAAAAATATTAAATAAATAAATGGAAATTTGTGATTGGAAATATAAACTAATTTAGAAATATGTAAAGTTTTAATTATGAAAGAAATGTGCAAAGTTCTAATTAATGAAAGAAATATATAAAGTTTTAATTATGAAAGAAACGTGTAAAGTTCTAATTAATGAAAGAATATGTAAAGTTTTAATTTATGAAAGAAACGTGTAAAGTTCTAATTAATGAAAGAAATATGTAAAGTTTTAATTATGAAAGAAACATGCAAAGTTCTAATTAATGAAAGAAATATGTAAAGTTTTAATTATGAAAGAAACGTGTAAAGTTCTAATTAATGAAAGAATATGTAAAGTTTTAATTTATGAAAAAAACGTGTAAAGTTCTAATTAATGAAAGAAATATGTAAAGTTTTATTTATGAAAGAAACGTGCAAAGTTCTAATTAATGAAAGAAATATGTAAAGTTTTAATTATGAAAGAAACGTGCAAAGTTCTAATTAATGAAAGAAATATGTAAAGTTTTATTTATGAAAGAAACGTGCAAAGTTTTAATTAATGAAAGAATATGTAAAGTTTTAATTTTTGAAAGAAACGTGTAAAGTTCTAATTAATGAAAGAAATATGTAAAGTTTTAATTTATGAAAGAGACGTGTAAAGTTCTAATTAATGAAAGAAATATGTAAAGTTTTACTTACTGAAAGAAACATGTAAAGTCTTAATTAATGAAAGAAACATGTAAGTCTTAATTTGTGTAATATTGATTTAAAATAATAAATGCCCTTTTTGTAATAAAACGTAAATTAAAACGTACATTTGATAATGTAAGTTTAATTAGTGTAATATCGATTAAACGATAAATGCTCTTTACTGTAATAGAAATGTAAGTTAAAAAGTACATTTAATATGTAAGTTTTAATTAATGTAAATGACATATTTTAATGACTAAAATAATAAAGTTTCTTTATTGTAATGATAATGTAAGTTAATAAGGTACTCTTAACTTAACATAAGAATTTCAGCATTAAATTGGATATTACAGTAACAAAGTTTATTTAACTATAAGGCTATGATAAAATGACCATGTTAAAAATTTGTAAGTATATAAATACTTTGATTATATAAAATATTAAATTGGAAAGTATTACATTCCAAAAATGCTATGATTCCTTAAGGTTACATTACCAAAATCCTATGATAATTTAAAGGAAGATTTCAAGTTTAATAAATTAAAGGAAATATTCAGTGATTTTGAAATTTGGGTTTTATTGAAATGATATATTATTGAATTGGTTTTGAAATTGAAATGATATATTTTTGAATTGGTTTTGAATAGATATGTTTTGGGTTTGAAAGTATGTATTAGTTTGAAATAAATGATATGATTTTGAAATGGTTTAAAGGATGTATTTTGATTTGAAACATAAACTATTTTGAAATTTATAACCATGGGTTATAATAACGATTAGTTGGCAAAGAGACCGGGATCAGATATGGACAAACTCTCTGTCGATACCGAAAACCACTTTGACAACCGTGTACGCGGTGGAGATTCCAGAATGAAGTAGGATGGTGGCGACGTTCTTAAGGTATGTTACGTGGACCCAACTCCCGTGAGTTGGCATAAGGTGGCTAAAACAGGAGCGATCTCGGACCAGTGAGGTAGCACCTCTTCTCGGACACATTTCTTCGATATTATACTCTTACTTGTGATTGATTAGATGGCCATCCTCCGATTTGGGAGTGTTGTTCGAGGTGGAACGGTAGTGGTTGCTATGCGTATCCATCAGTCCGTGTGCGTAATTGGTATATCTACCCTGGCATTGCCTAGTTGTGCCGTGTCACCTACCATATCGAGCTTTACTACGATTATGATTTTAAGATCCGACCGCGTTAAGGTTCTCCATCCCCTTAACGCTATTTTCTATATGATTATACTTTACTTATTTAGACACTATTATAATAGCGAATATTACTACATAGTAGATATTTTAACGGATCCTTAGAGGATGGGCGGTCCCAAGCATCTTCTAAGTTACTTGTACCTTTATTAGAGTTCACTTGAGTTGGTTTACATTATATAAGTATATATTGTCCTGACTCGAGTGTTTTGTGTTTTGCTTTACGCTCGGGTCAGCCTGAGTTATTCACAGATTTGGATTTCCACTCTCTTGGAGATTTGAATCGCTGGAGATTATCTGCTTGTCATGTCCTATCTATTTCAATTCCGTTGTTCTACTCAGCTTGTACTTGGTTATTTTATTGAGATTTTTGTTGTACTCTATTTCTTTTGTTGTATCTTATGTAACTCTGACATATTCAGATAGTAGCTTCATGAACTACTATTTCTTTTACTTCCGCTGCAATATTTCACTCTGTGTCTGTGATATGTGATTATATTTATTTACTGTATATTCTGAGATTTGCCAAATTTTATTCACAAAGCGGTATTTTGAGCAATTCAACTCCGGCATGAGTGTCTACCTATACACTTATAATGGATGCGAATGGTTGAAAATATCGGGTCGTTACAGTAAACAACAAGATTAACACGTTTTGAACATTTCAGCTTATACTGTTCCTCGTTTAAGAGTGAAGTGAGGTAAGTTTGAACACTGGTTGCTCCAAGCCTTGCCTAGACACGTCATTCTTGAATCTCACAAATATACAAGTTTACTCGTCGACTTTTAGTGTTAAGCATAGTCAATCACCTTTGTCAAAACTTATATATATATATATATATATAATTATACTTTAGAAATACTTGTAAATAGGTTTTAAATATCTGTGTGAAATATTACTTGAAAATAACTAATTTAGAAGTTTGATTAAAATCAAGTTTTACATTTTGCAGCACTTTACTTCCAAATTCGTAAATAATCACTAAAACCATATTTAAACTTCTATTTTTTTTCATACTCAAATACATTTTATAAGAACTTCCATAGAAAGATTTATAAGAAAAAAATTTAGAAACCATTTAAATCATGAAAAATCATCCAAAAATTCGCATTTTAAACATTTAAAATAATAAACGACTTACCACATCATTTGTAAATGCTGTTTAAAAATCCTTGTTAAAACAACATTAAAAAGCAACCTCTTAGCGGCTAGTTTTTCCCACTTAAAAATGATTTATGACTTGAAATTTTCATATTAAGTACCACCATTAGGTTACTAAAAAATCATGGAAAGAAATCCCTAAGAATATTTTTTCATTTATTTATGAAAATTTCCAAAAACAGGGGATTTAGAAGTGCACTTATAACGACTATTCTCGCTTCAAACACCTTCAAACTTTCTTCAATTTAACACACAAGTTAAACGACCATTTAAACATCAAGTCAAGTCCACGCCACATGTTTAAGAGGGTAATTAGAAGCGAGGTTATATAATATAAAGTTATCATTTGCTTTCAAAAGCAAGAGGGGTCCAAAGTTTATAACTTTACTTAGTTAATGTCACTTTAACTTTATAATTTGCACACAACATATATATACATAATATATACTTAAGAGATACTAAGATAACTCACTTAGTTCTATTCCTAATCCAAGCACAAGCTATAATAACCAAAGAACCACCTCCTTCCATCAACAAGCCTAATGGTCCAACCTTTAGCACTTCTACACCAAAGCCACCTTCCTCCTCCTCTTCCATGCTCACGGCCCATCCAAGTTCCCCCTCTTCCTCTTACCTCCTCCCACTTCTTACTTGCTAATCATGCTTTCCATGATGTTTGAGGCCCAAAAGCCAAAGTTTAAAAGAGATTAGAGAATATTTTTTAACTTTTGAAAAAGTTAGAGAGTAATTAGTGGATTAGTGCTTAAGCACTTCCACCACTTTCAACCCTCCTACTTCATCTCAAGCTTAGGAATTTTGTGATTATTTCCTAATGGTATGCCTCTCCTTATATAGGATATTTCAAGAGGTCAAAACCACCTCCTACCTTCCATGAAAGGTTACAAAGGAGCCTCCTTTACACATGTTTAATTTACACCTCTATCTTTTTGCTTAAAAGTTAAGCATTACCATAAAGGTTATCTCCTAAATACTTTGATGACATCACCCATGATATCATCCATGAAAGGAAAAAAGTTTTTATTTCATTTTATTAATTTCCTAAGCAAATAAGTGTATGTAAAAAAAATCCGAACAACTTCTGACGGTT
Source organism: Allium fistulosum (assembly GCA_030737815.1). NCBI lineage: Eukaryota > Viridiplantae > Streptophyta > Magnoliopsida > Asparagales > Amaryllidaceae > Allium > Allium fistulosum. The sequence goes on from CM060901.1 coordinate 1,132,158,467, forward strand.
AAAAATCCGTTTATTGATAAAACGATTTTCGGTCACATTATTGATATTTTATCAAAGTATTTATTTTCATAAACATTTTTTCAAAATAAGTTTACCATCATTACTTATGATCTAAAATTAGGTTAAAAATCTTATTAGATCATTTTAAAAGCATTTGATCCAAGATTCAAATATTTAAATAATTCAGATATTTAAATACGAAGTGTTCGGAATTTTGGGTCGATATAATCTCCTCCACTTAGTATATTTCACAAGCAACAAAAGCACCAATCATATAGAAATACTTAATTTTATTCAAAATCAATTAGCAAAAAAAACTCAAGGTTCGCTCAAATTCAAAATCTTCTCATCACACAAGGATGATAGACAACCCACTAAGCAAGCTGTATGCTCAATAGCCTCAGGTAATTAATTAGTAGCCAATTCATGCTACCCCATAAAAATCGAAGATTCATCACTAAACTCTCCATAAGCCAAAAAAACATATAATTCATATACTAAAATCCATATTATGGGCAATATCAATTCTGATCACTTGCTTGATCGTATAAATTTCACTTTCCAACTAGTATAGATCACGTGACCTCTCTAGTGCAGACTTCGATCAGGTTCCTTGATTAGAAACCTCCATTCTCCTTACATAGCCATATAATATAATAGAAAACTTTGGATCTTATCGAAAATCCATGTCAAGTGTTCGCCGTTAAGAATTTAGTGAAAAATCCTTGTTCGGACTGGTGTAAACTACCATGAAATCATGTACTCGAATACTGGATCAGTAATAGTCATGCGAATAAAATTGTAACGCCCCACTCCGAGACTCACATTAGCAAAGAGTATTACAAGGTAACACCATCTGCTAATGCGGAGAATAGAGCTGGATAGGAGTGACCATCTATAACCTTGTCTTAATTATCTATTGAATACACCGACAAATGCCACTTCTTACTTAAATGGATCGACATACCCAATAAATACTTAATACAAAGCCATAGGTGGCTGAGGATCTATCAGAATAAAATATAACAACTCAAATGTAATACACATCACAGAACAGTAAATCATCACATACATTTTCACATATACAGATACATTACAAAGTTTACAAAATGATACTCGACAAGTGGTAAAGCAAACCACAATATACAGACGAGTCAAAAGAATACATATCAGAGTTTCAGACAAAAAGGATTACACAAAAAGCTATGACAAAAAGGAGCTAGCGGAATAGTCCATGCGGAAGCAAAATAGGCTAAGTCCAAAGTACCTAACCTAAAACATCTCGGTCTGACCCGATTATAAAATACACGGGTCAGTCTAGTGAAACAAAGCAGTTAGATAACTAAATGATAATGAACATACAAGATCATAAAGTACCACAATTTTATCCAAAAGAGATATCTAAATCATCTATCATAAGATGAATCAAAATAAGCCAAATATCATCGGCAATTCAAATAAACAAAGGATATCATATCCCAAACAAGGAACAATATTACTCCCACTTAGGAGATATTCCAAAACCCACCGTATCGGCAATCATAAGCATTAGTGGAAACATATCCGAGAATTAATGCAATATAGCAAAGAATAGTGCCCACATAGGCAATATAAATTTCCACGGGGTAGTCGCACTCATATCGCGTGGTTCCATGTAACCATCGCCGAAAGGCGCTACACAAGAGAAATATAATAATAAACATCAGAAAGTCGCACGTGCTAAGACCAGAGTCTTTATGCCAAGTACTGTTGATTTAGTGGTATCATACGCCCAGGGGCGATACACACGAAGGCTCTACTCCCACATAGGAGCAGTTGTCCACATAGACAAAGCCAATATAATACTCCCACATATGAGTAATTGTCCACATAGACAATCAATGACCCATATAGGTCCAGTACCGGCCGACGAAGCTAATGTGTCATAAACTCTTGGAGAGGAACCCGAAAAATGTTAACGTGAGTCCCATACCCCACGTTCGCACTAAACGGTTTACTAACCGTTAGTCAACTTCACACTCAAAGTAGTACAAAGTTCACCTCATCTCATCGGTAAACCAGACCCAAAGGTCAAAACGGTCAAACAAATAGATTAGGAATTAACTGAAAAGATAAACGCACGTGTTCATTGCACGCGTTTTATTTAATCAATTAATTCTCCTCCCTCTTCACTCGAAGTGTAAAGTTGTGTGTGTGTTTTGAATAGAAATTATAAATTGGAGAAACGAGACAATTTGAAAAGATCATTTTATAAAAACATGTGTACGAAGTCAAAAAGGAATCATCAATGTCAAAAATGCGATAACAACTAATTGGATCGACACGAATCGATCGAAATTGGAAAACCAAGGCAAAACAACAAATAGGCTGAGACAAGCAGGTCAGTCGACTGAACCAGTGGGTCAGTCGACTGGCCCCAGAACCTGGAAACTTTCTGTTTCCAGGTCGGTCGACTGACCCAAGGTGTTAGTCGACTGACACAGGGACAGGAATATCTGCCCCCCCCAGGTCGGTCGATTGAACCCAGAGGTCGGTCGACCGATACAGGGGCAGAACGCTTTCTGCCCCTGGTTCAGTCTGTCCATCAGACTATGGATGATAAGCTGTGCTGAAATTAAGCTTTGTTCCCAAAGCTTGCTGAAGACTCTTCCAGAAATGACTGGTGAATAAAGGATCACGGTCACTCACAATCGAACTAGGAACACCGTGAAGTCTCACGATTTCCTTGATAAATAACTTAGCCAAAAGAGAAGCAGTCCTATTAGATTTAATAGGAATAAAATGAGCTGACTTGGTGAGGCGATCAACAATAACCCAAATGCTAGTATGGCCCGATCTCGTACGAGGTAGGCCATCAATGAAATCCATCGAAATCTGATCCCATTTCCACAATGGAATCTCAAGAGGCTGAAGGAGACCAGAAGGGCGCTGATGTTCGGCTTTAATACGTTGACAACTCATGCAATTACTCACATAACTCGCCATATCGCTCTTCATGCCTTCCCAATAATAAAGGCGATGCATGTCGGCATACATCTTACTACTACCAGGATGAATAGTATACTTAGACCAATGACAGTCATCAAGAATGTCATGCCTAAGTACAGAATTAGAAGGCATAACAAGACGGTCCTTCTTGCGAAGACACCCATGAAAATCAATACTGAAATCCCGCAACGCCTCATCACGGGGTTCAGTCTCACAAAGTTGAATAAGATGCACAAGATCAGGATCACGCCGCTGAGCATCGGCAATACGATCCAATAAAGAGGGTCGAGCTTCCAAACTGAATAATACTATCGGAGAATCAAAGGATGGAGCTCGATCACGAATATCACAAAAAGATAGAGTCTCAAGAATATCCCATTCGGCAAGCATCATAGAAACGACAGCCGAATGTCTACGACTAAGCGCATCAGCAACACGATTACCCTTACCAGGGGTATATTGGATATCAAAATCATAGGAAGCGAGAAACTCGAGCCAACGCTGTTGCCTCATATTGAGTTCCTTCAGAGTGAACAAATACTACAAGGATTTATGATCGGTATAGAGAATGAAGCGCTCGCCTAACAAATAGTGTCGCCAAATCTTCAAGGCGAAGACGATGGCGGCTAACTCAAGATCATGAATGGCATAGCGAACTTCATTCGGACGCAGTTTCCTGGAAGCATAAGCAACTACCCGATCCTTCTGCATAAGCACGGCACCGAGACCACTACCACAAGCATCGGTGTAGACAACAAGATCATGATTCCCTTCGGGAACCACGAGAATAGGAGCATTAGTGAGAAGTTCCTTCAATGTTTGAAAGGAAGCTTCACACTTGTCGGACCAAATGTAACGAATGCCTTTCCGAGTAAGGCTAGTGAGAGGAAGCACAACACAGGAAAAATCCTTAATGAACCGACGGTAATAACCCGCCAATCCAAGGAAACTACGGATCTCATGAACATTCTCAGGCCTCTTCCAATCCTGGATAGCTTCTATCTTTGAGGGATCGACAGAGATGCCTTCGGAAGAAACAACATGGCCTAAGAACTTAACCTTATTCTCCCAAAAATGACACTTGGAGAATTTGGCTTTTAGCTGATGGTGACGAAGAGTACTCAAGACAATTCTCAAGTGATTAGCATGCTCGACTTCAGATTTAGAATAAACAAGAATGTCATCAATGAACACAAGGACGAACTTATCGAGATATTCCCAGAATACTCAATTCATAAGATCAACAAAGAAAGCCGGCGCATTCGTCAAACCGAACGGCATAACGAGCGACTTGAAAGAACCATATCGAGTGCGGAAAGTTGTAAGAGGTATGCTATCTTCTGCGACCCAAAGCTGATGAAAACCAGTGGCAAGGTCGAGCTGAGAGAAGACCTTAGCGCCACTCAATAGATCGAACATATCATCGATCCTCGGCAAAGGATACCTATTCTTGATGGTTAACTCGTTAAGCTTGCGATAGTGGATGCGGAGCCTAAGAGTTCCATCGGACTTCTTCACGAAGACGACGGCAGTACCCCATGGTGAAAAACTGGACTGAATCAACTACTTGGACTCAAGCTCTAAAAGTTGCTTCTCGAGTTCCTCATTTTCTTTTGTAGACATCCTCGTGGGAGGACGGCCAACTGGCTTTGCGCCTGGAATGAGATCAATGTGGAACTCGATCGCCCGCTTGGGTGGCAAACCCGAAACCGGCTCAAAAACATCAAAGAAGTCACAAAAAATAGGAATACGAGATATATCATCATCATCTCGTGAGTCAAGAGAATATAAGGCCATTTCGGAATTATCCACATTCCAAAGAACTAGTGATAGCTGAGTAGACGAATCCGGATGTCGAAGATATAAAATCCTTTCAGAACAAATAATCCTGGCATCGTATCTCACTAGCCAGTCCATACCCAAAATCATATCAAATCCCAAATAAGAAATAACGTGCAGATTCGCACGAAAAGGAAAGCCACATAAAACAATCTCAACCTCATCACAAAGCATGCTAAGGGTTGCGGATCCCCCAATAGGATTCGCAATCCTCAACGAAGTAATCATACAAGAAACATCCAAAGACAAATCATCGACGAGCTCTTTTTGTACGAAAAAATGCGAAGCACCCGTATCGAAAAGAACTCGAATACTACGGTCATGAAATAAAATAGAACCTTCCAAAATAGATGGAGATATACCTCCGGGCTGAGAAGGACCTCCAGAAGCTTTAGCAACATAAAGCTTGCCAGACTTAGCACTAGCAGGAGCAGTAGGGCAAGTGGAAACACGGTGACCTTCCTTCTTGCAATAATGGCAGAAGAGAGGTTTAGGACAAGCTCGAATCATATGATCAGGAGAACCACAATTGAAACACTTCCAAATGGAAGGTGTCCCAGCAGATTGAGAGTTAGAACCAGATTCAACTGGATTCTTCTTATTGGAAGAAAGAAATTCCTGCTTATTAAATGGAAACTTCTTCTTATTGGGGTTCTTGCGAACCTCAACATCATCACCACTATCACACTCCTTCTCGATGGCCTCAAGATGAAGTGCCGAATCAACCAACTCCTCAAAAGAAAGCTTAAGCTGGAGCATTAAGGACTTCTTAAGATATTTCTTAAGACCAGAAACAAACTTCAGATTCTTCTTATAAGAAGTGCTAATGAATTCAAGACCATACTTAGATAAGGCCTCGAAAGATGCAACATAATCAGAAATAGAAGACTTCCCTTGCTTCAACTCAAGGAAGCGACGGGCTAATAAAACTTTCTCAGATTTAGGAACGAATTTGAGTTCGAAGCGTTCCCGGAACTGAGTCCAAGAAAGAACAGACTCATCAAGTTCGGATATAAGAAGTTCGTACCAATCAAGAGCATGCTCTTGTAATAAGCTAGAAGTTACAAGAACTCGATCATGGTCAGAAAGATCCATGCGAGAGAAGATACATTCACATGTGCGAATCCAAGCTTGGACTTCAAGAACGGACTCAGAGCCTTTGAATGGCTTTCCACCAAGATGAGAGAAATCACTGCACAGGCGTGCAAAAGCAGACTTGCACGGAGGAGATGCACGAATAGGAGCTGGAGGCTAAGTGCTCCTAAATAACTCCAAAAACTGATCGGCAGATATATAAACGCCGTCCGGATGCGAGCCATTGGATTGCCTAGCATCTGAGCATCGTCCTCGGCTTCTTCCGGCCATTAGCTGAAAGATAAGATAAGAAAAAGATTATTCACAAGGTAGATATCATTAATTCAATTATGGAATATTACGGAATAAAAATGCATTCCTAGACGTATTCCCAAAATTCTATCTACCCCAAAGGCACGGTGATTCAAAGATTCGTAACATTCGTACAACACTTTAATGTACCGTAATATGTGTCTCTGTTCTATGTTTATCATATTTTGTTCTGAACTCAGTTTTGATACCAAGCTGTAACGTCCCACTCTGAGACCCATATTAGCAAAGAGTATTACAAGGTAACACTGTCTGCTAATGCGGAGAATAGAGCTGGATAGGAGCGACCATCTATAACCTTGTCTTAATTATCTATTGAATACGCCGACAAATGCCACTTCTTACTTAAATGGATCGACATACCCAATAAATACTTAATACAAAGCCATAGGTGGCTGAGGATCTATCAGAATAAAATATAACAACTCAAATGTAATACACATCACAGAACAGTAAATCATCACATACATTTTCACATATACAGATACATTACAGAGTTTACAAAATGATACTCGACAAGTGGTAAAGCAAACCACAATATACAGACGAGTCAAAAGAATACATATCAGAGTTTCAGACAAAAAGGATTACACAAAAAGCTATGACAAAAAGGAGCTAGCGGAATAGTCCATGCGGAAGCAAAATAGGCTAAGTCCAAAGTACCTAACCTGAAACATCTCGGTCTGACCCGAGTATAAAATACACGGGTCAGTCTAGTAAAACAAATCAGTTAGATAACTAAATGATAATGAATGTACCAGATCATAAAGTACCACAATTTTCTCCAAAAGAGATATCTAAATCATCTATCATAAGATGAATCAAAACAAGCCGCATATATTGGGCAATTCAAATAAACAAAGGATATCATATTCCAAACAAGGAACAATATTACTTCCACTTAGGATATATTCCAAAACCCGCTGTATCGGCAATCATAAGCATTAGTGGAAACATATCCAAGAATCAATGCAACATAGCAAAGAATAGTGCCCACATAGGCAATATAAATTTCCACGGGGTAGTCGCACTCATATCGCGTGGTTCCATATAACCATCGCCGAAAGGCGCTACACAAGGGAAATATAATAATAAACATCAGAAATTCGCACGTGCTAAGACCAGAGTCTTTATGCCAAGTACTGTTGATTTAGTGGTATCATACGCCCAGGGGCGATACACACGAAGGCTCTACTCCCACATAGGAGCAGTTGTCCACATAGACAAAGCCAATATAATACTCCCACATAGGAGTAATTGTCCACATAGACAATCAATGACCCACATATGTCCAGTACCGACCGCCGAAGCTAATGTGTCATAAACTCTTGGAGAGGAACCCGAAAAATGTTAACGTGAGTCCCATACCCCACGTTCGCACTAAACGGTTTACTAACCGTTAGTCAACTTCACACTCAAAGTAGTACAAAGTTCACCTCATCTCATCGGTAAACCAGACCCAAAGGTCAAAACGGTCAAACGAATAGATTAGGAATTAACTGAAAAGATAAACGCACGTGTTCATTGCACGTGTTTTATTTATCATTTAATTCTCCTCCCTCTTCGCTCGAAGTGCAAAGTTGTGTGTGTGTTTTGAATCGAAATTATAAATTGGAGAAACGAGACAATTTGAAAAGATCATTTTATAAAAACCTGTGTACGAAGTCAAAAAGGAATCATCAATGTCAAAAATGCGATAACAACTAATTGGATCGACACGAATCGATCGAAATTGGAAAACCAAGGCAAAACAACAAATAGGCTGAGACAAGCAGGTCAGTCGACTGAACCAGTGGGTCAGTCGACTGGCCCAGAACCTGGAAACTTTCTGTTTCCAGGTCGGTCGACTGACCCAAGGTGTCAGTCGACTGACACAGGGACAGGAATATCTGCCCCCCCAGGTCGGTCGACTGAACCCAGAGGTCGGTCGACCGATACAGGGGCAGAACGTTTTCTGCCCCTGGTTCAGTCGACTGACCTACTGGTTCAGTCGACCGAACCTGCTTCCTGGGCAGAAACAGTCTAGCCCCAATTGGGGCAATTGCAAAAACATGTAACGGGAGCGATGAGCGAGCGACTATGGCCAAGAAATTACGTCAAGCGACAACCCAGCCTCGTGTAGCCCTCCGAAGCACACCGCTAACGTGTTCAACATCAAAGATTAGATTTTCACAAAAATTGGATTCCAAAACAAAAAATTGGACAATTCATCAAATCGATCCAAACCGAACACAAATGAACATGAATTGGTGTTAGGAATTCATATTCAACAACAAAGATAGATATAGACTTAGATGTGAGATAAAAAGTTCACCTTTAATCCCAAAAACACAAGAGAGAAGCTACAAGCAAAGCTAGAACAATCAATCTTCAACTTCAACCCAAGGAGCTTCAATCTAAAGCTCAAAATGAAACATTTCCTAAGTTAGGGTTTTAGGAAATTTCAGAAATCAAAGAGGAGAAGAGATGGAGAGGATGAAGATGGAGCTTACCTAAGCTTTTCCAAGAGTTTGGAGCAAGAATTTTGGAGTTTGCTATTCAATCTAGGGCTTGGAATTTCTAATTCCTCCTCTCTTCCACCATTTCAGTTTAGCTAGAGAAAAAGAAACGAAATGAGGATGAATGGATGAAGAGAGGGGCTGAGTTAGAGTATTTGTTGAGCTGGGTCAAACCCAAACCCAAAAGCCTAACAGAAATAGCAAAATTCAACTTACTCCAAACATATCGAAGCTTATACTCAAAGAAGGCGCAAATGCCATTTTGGACTCAATGGAAGTGGTCCCGAGTCCTAATTTGACCGTTTGCAAAAAGTAGCTTTTCGGACTTTAATCCGACTAACGACGTTATATTTAAATAAAATATTTAAATATAAAATCGTAAAATATGCGGGTTGTTACAAAAATGATCTACCAACTTACATATTTATCCTATTGGTTTCTTATACACCAATATCTTTTATCACATTCTTTTCTCCAAATATTATGTTTCATTCAATACTTAAATCATTTATGAAACATTTCATAAAACGTAACTTCAAGTTTATAAATACTTATACAACTTAAGTTCATACTCGTATAATACACTACTACTCCTAAAAATATATACAAAAACATCAATTTTTGTTTTACTTAATCAGGATGTTCAACAAATTCAAAACTTGGTTTAACTTGCTAACTTCTCAATTCAAGTGTTATATAAACTCAACTTTATATTTTCACAAAACACTTAGCTTCAAATTCTATACAATTCGGAAATTTCCAACTGTCCAAAATTGTCGAAAATCCCATTTCATTTTAACAAATGAAAACTACCAAACAACATGTCATAATAAGATGCACATATCATACAATCCTAATGCATAGGCTACATGTGTCCAGAAAATAGCTTAATAAATTTCAATAATCTATTAAACACACTTTACCCAAAAAGGGAAAACATGTAAAGTTTTAACATTTATTCCGGGCTATGCCACTACCACTCGTGCACCTTACATAGCATACATATAAAACTTTTCTACATAAAAAGTTCATTTCAAATTTCTTTCCAAAGAAAAACTTTAGAAGTAAACCTGGGTTTCATTTCAAATCATTTTGAAATAATAATATATACATATATCTTTTGTATAACAAATCATACTTTCAAAATTAAATTGAAATCTGTTTTACTAAAACAATCATGTAGCATCCTCCACTTAGAAACCTAAAAATGAACAAGGGTTAGAAAGTATCTTCGAGTGACGTATATCTCTAGATAAAATATACCTTTAAGTAAACGTAGGTGGTCCACACCCAAACACATGATCCCAAATACCATCACCTCCCGCGTGTAACCTTGATAAGCATACTCTAGATATGGAATGATAATATCCTATCGTGGGACTGCAAAACTCAAGGCTTTGAGGCCTACTCTGTTTTTAACCATTTCCGATGTTGAGGTCATGTTCGGCATCTTCCACACAAGTCTTCATCGCTCAAACAAAACATGACTCCCAATTGGATTCTCATAGCTTGAACATATTTTGAAACCACACATGGATTCACATATCTCAACAGACCTCAGAATAACACATGAATTCCTATATCTTGAATAGATCACGAACAACTACATATGTTCTAGCATCTTAAATAGATCTTGAATCTCCACATAGACTCACGCATCTCAAACAGGTCCACTTCCAAGAGATAGAACACGTATCTTAGCCTTGAAGTGGTTTTTGATAAGTAAAACACATATCGATTTTGGTCTTTCCAAGACTGAATCGATGAATTTGGTCATTGAATGATAATGAGAACAATCACATATGGAAACCAAGTCTCATATATTTATCACGTTTTCGATATTTTCATCTTATGCTATCCCTCGATCAAGAGTGAAGGCGGTAGGTTAGAGCTCTATTGGTCATATGCCTACACGAACATCAGTCTTAATTCCAACAGATAGACAAGCTTACTTCATCGACTTTTAGTACTAAGTATACGACTAAATGTTTTCCATAGACGAGGAAACAAACAAAGCACAATCAAGTCATACAAAACACGATTAAGTCACATAAGCGACTTCTAATTCCTTTTTTTGTTTAATTTATCTTTTACTAATTAAAACCGCTTTTATTAGTAAAACTTCTTTTATATAATAAAACATTATCTATCATATCCTACTATTCATTTGTACTATTTTCAATACATCAAAAAGTATTCATATACTTATCTCAAATGGTATAAGTATATTCACAAATCATTTACAAGATTTCTTACTTTAAACCTTTGTTCTTTTCTATACTTCGAAAAGTTTTCATATACTTATCTTAAATGGTATAAGTATATTCACAAATCAGTAACATGATTTCTTACTTTAAACATTTGCTCTTTTTATCTTTTTTCCAAAAGATTCCTTAATTATAATTTCTTTCAAAATATCCATTTTAAGGATCTAAGTACTTTCACAGATCCATTCAAAAGGTTTAAGGCTAATGTTACTCAAACATTATCACTGCAAACCCAAAACCATTTCACTTATGCTTATCTTTAAAACATTCTTTTAAAGATCTATTTACATTTGTAAGTATAATCAAAAAGGGTTAAAGATGAATTTTATTAAAATATTGTCACAACAAACCCAAAACCATTTCGTACTTGTATTATCTTTAAAACATTCTTTTTAAAGATCTAAGTTAATATCTGGTTAAGTACGATAGTCGACTAATCGATTATCTAGTTAAAACAATTGCTCATACAAATCAATGTTTGTATACTTAACTCGTTTCCGATATTCCCGATTCAACTATTTTTATTTCAAGAGGGAAGCCTAGTAGGTTAGAACTCTATTGCTCCGTCCCTACTGGACATTAATCTTTAACTCTCAGAAATAGATAAACCTACTTCGTCGGCTTTTAGTGTTAAGTAAAGTAAATTACCTTTTTTAACCAAGTAAACAACAAGATTAACACATTTCTGACATTTCAACTTATACTGTTCCTCATTCATGAGTGAAGCCTGGTAAATTTGGGCACTAGTTACTCCAAGCCTTGCCTAGACATCTCATTCTTGAATCTCACAAACATACATGTTTACTCGTTGGCTTTTAGTGTTAAGCATAGTCAATCACCTTTGTCAAAATTACACAAATACAATAATACTTTAGAAATACTTGTAAATAGGTTTTAAATATCTATGTGAAATAGTACGTGAAAATAACTAATTTAGAAGTTTGATTAAAAACAAGTTTTACATTTTGCAGCACTTTACTTTCAAAATTAGTAAATAATCATTAAACCATATTTAAACTTCTATTCTTTTTTTCATACTCAGATACATTATATATGAACTTCCATAGAAATATTTTATAAAGAAAAAAAATTTAAAAACCATTTAAATCACGAAAAACTAGCCAAAACTTCACATTGTAAACGCTTAAAACAATAAACGACTTACCACAACATTTGTAAATGCAATTTAAAAGTCCTTGTTAAAACAACATTAAAAAGCACAATCTTTGCGATTAGTTTTAACCACTTAAACAAATGATTTAGGACTTGAAATTTTTATAGTAAGTACCACCATTTGGGTACGTAGAAACCATGTGGAGAAATCCATAAGAATATCTTTTCATTTATTTATAAAAATTCTCGAAAACAAGGGATTCGGAAGTGCACTTATAACGACTATTCTCGCTTCAAATACTTTCAAACTTTCTTCAATTTAACGTACAAGTTAAACGGCCATTTAAACATCAGCTTAAGTATACACCACATGTTTAAGAGGGTAATAGATGTGAGGTTATAAAATATAAAGTTATTATTTGCTTTCAAAAGCATGAGGGGTCCAAAGTTTATGACTTTACTTAGTTAATGCCACTTTCACTTTATAATTTGCACACAACATATATACACACAATATATACTTAAGAAATAGTGAGATAACTCACTTAGATCCATGCCTAATCCAAGTACAAGCTACAAGAAAACCACCTCCTTCCATCAACACAAGCCTAAAGGTCCGACCTTTAGCACTTCCAAACCAAATCCACCTTCCTCCTCCTCCTCCTCCATGCTCACGGCCCATCCAAGCTCCCCCTCTTCCTCTCACCTCCTCCCACTTTGTACTTGCTAATCATGCTTCCAATGATGTCTTAGGCCCAAAGTTAAAGTTTAAAAGTGATTAAAGAAGATTTGGTTAACTTTTTAAAAAGTTAGAGAGCAATTAATGAATTAGTGCTTAAGCACTTCCACCATTTTCAACCCTCCTACTTCATCTCAAACTTAGAAATTTTGTTATTATTTCCTATATAAGATTTTTCAAGAAGTTAAAAGCATCTATTACCTTCGATGAAAGGTTACAATGGAGCCTTCTTTACACGTGTTTACTTTACACCTCTCTCTTTTTGCTTAAAAGTTAAGTATTACCCTAAAAGGTCATTTCCTAAATATCTTTGATGACATCACCCATGACATCATCCATAAAGTTAATTTCCATAAAAGGAAAAAAGTTTTTAATTATTTTATTAATTTCGTAAGAAAATAAGTGTATGTTAAAAAATCTGAACAACTTCTGATTGTTAAAAAGCCGTTTATAGATAAAATGGTTTTCAGTCATATTATCGGTATTTTTTCAAATTATTTATTTTTGTAAACATTTTTCCAAAATAAGTTTACCATCATTACTTATGATTTAAAAGGAGGTTAAAAAGCTTATTAAATCATTTTAATAGCTTTAATCCAAGATTCAAATATTTAAATAATTCAGATATTTAAATACGAAGTGTCTGAAATTCCGGATCATTACACTTACCTCACATCACATCGCTTTGTCATTTCTTAACTCTTAAGTATTTCCATTTAAGCTTATTTCCTAAATATCTTCCATTACATCATGTATGACATCATCACATTTAGTTAGCCATATGTGTGAAAATAATTTAAGCTGTTAATTATCTCCATAATGATTAATTAGACATGCACAAAAAGTTTGAACAACTTTCGTTGAGATAAAACCTATTTATCAATAAAACGATTTTCAATCACATTATCGATATTTTTCAAAGTATTTATTTTTGTAGACATTTTTCCAAAATAAGTTTACCATCATTACTTATGACTTTAAAGAGGGTTAAAAAGCTTATTTAATCATTTGAATAACATTTAATCCAAGATTCAAATATTTAAATAATTCAGATATTTATATACGAACTGTTCGAAATTCCAGGTCGTTACATATATTATAAATTATAATCTTGACATATATAAGTTATTTTAAATCTAGTTATCAAAATAAGTCATTTTAAATCTAAAACATTACTACGATATTCATATATATAGAAACATATATGTGTATGTTGCGTTAACTCAAATTCTTAAATGTTTTTTAGTGTAATACTGTAATGTTTAATCTCAAATTCTTCCTTAGTTGAAACTAACTCATTATTGTCGATTTCAGATTTCAAATCATATAAAGTTGATAAATATAATTTCAATATATATATATATATATTCACATACAATTATACATCTTTTATTATGTATATAGTTTTAAATCAAAACCTTGAACAACAAAGACATGTAAAAGAAAAATGGGTCCGTTGTAGTGTAAATCCCAACAATTACATGTAGTCACATTAATTATGTAAACTTCTTATCATAGCACATGCACTTCACACAAATTAGTGTATTTGATACATTTGTAAACTAAAACTTAATAATAATAAAAAACCAAAACAATTTCTTTTAACAAATAAAATAAAATAGAGATTTACTTCAAATATTTTAGATATGATCTAAAATCCATTTAGACTTCATAAACCCAAAAAATATCTAAAATGGATTTTTTTTGAAATTGTTCCATTTAACCCCATGTAACCTCTCCTAGTTCCTTCAAATTCCAACATCGAGTGTAAAAGATGTCACCATCAAATCTTATGTCGAGAATTAAATAACTGTACCAGATGGATCTCAACATGAGTCCATCGTTAACAATTAATAGTATGTTGTTTACTTACACTATTAGAGATGTTTTAGTATCTTTTAATTTTTTTCTTACAAACATATGCTTTCTCGGCATTTTGACTAAAATTTGAACTATCTAAAATCTCTGTCAAAATACTCGCTCAACTTTAATGCACATTGTATGATATTGTTGTATCAATTCTTGGTCATATCCGAAAACAAAACATAAAAGCCATGCTATCGCTTCCACTGACTTCTAGATGTCTTGGTTGTTATGTGCAAATAGCATTTTCTAAATCTTAATTTGAAGTTTATTTTAACATTAATGTGCCAATAAAATCAAATTTTGCGATAATTACATGTAGAATTCAAATGAACTTAAGCATGTTGACTAGCGAAATTACTCACCAATTTCAGCGTTTGAAATTAGTGATGTTATTTTCTTTAAATACCGCTTTATATGTTCCCAACAACATTAATCTTCTTCTTAATGGTTCAATTGCAGTCAATGAAATATAATAATTAGCAAATCATATTTTGTTAATATACTTGGAATTCATTTCTGATTTCAAGCACCATACCATGTAGTATAGCCAATATTCTCTATGACTTTTCGAGAGCTAAGGATATTGTTGTTGCCAACAATTTAATTTCTTGACTTTGATAGGAAACTCATAGTTCCTCTTCAATGTGTGAGACTACCCATTAGATATTCTAATGTGATGGTGTATGTCATTGGCTTGGTAAAATTAATTTTCATCCTACTATGTTAGAACCTTAGATCGTATTTAAGTTTGTCGCACTACCACTAATTTTGATAATAAGGTGGTGTATCTTTAAACAACGATTTGTTTTTCAGTGGGATGGAATAAGCATTCAAAAAAAATTTATGACTTGCCTATAGACTTACATAAAATAGATCTAATCTTGAGTTTGCCAAACTTACGTTCATAACATAACTTGGAATACCTCATATCTTAAACTATTTAAGATATGGGTATTTTCTAGTTCTTATCTTATATGAAATTGCAAACTATACTATTATAATTAAACTAAACATAAGTATTTATTCCTAGGTACATATCCTCATAGAAATAAGTAACTCAATTTCACTCATTTTTATTTGTACTTTGCCTAATGAAGGTGATTACTCCTTATCGATATATCATTATGTAGCATAAGGATGAACGACTTTGAGAGTGAATCTTATATGCTTTTAGGTACTATTAAAACTCTTATTCGACCAAATCGAATTGCTTTATTTCTTTTGCATGTTTTTTTCTACTTCCATTTTATATTTTATGAACTCTACATGGATATCAAACCTGTGTATCAAATACTCATATTCATATCTTAGATAATTCATCGATGAATTTAATGAAGTAAGTGGATCCAGTTTTGGAAATATTAGACTATGGACTGTATACATCTATATGTATCAATCATAAGAGTTTATTAACTCCATTGTTGTTCCTATCAAATTAGTACTTTGCCCATAATACTTTGAGATTCAATTCACAAATGCCATACGATTCATAATCATAAGATTAAAGAATTATTACTCAAATATTCGACTTAGTCTATAACTCCAAAACTAATTATTGAATATTTAAGATGTTTCTAGATTTTCTGTAGCTAACACATTACTAAAATTATGAGAATGAATACCATAATTGAATCGCCAATAATCGATTTATTTTGTAATGAAAATTCATGATATTTATATCAAACCAAAAATATATCCATATTCGGTTATAATTGAATATGATTAGTAATTCACGAATAAAACTTGGCATACATGAAAGTAATTTCAAAACTTAAGGTGTTCTCTAGCAAATGTCATGTGGTATGCTCCCGCTCTTTCCACTATTGCGATAACAATGTATGAAATACAAAGCTCTATTCAACCACTTATTATGGGCTCTCATTCCCTTAACTGTAACTAATTTATAATAGGGAGTTTAGGTCAAATATCTCAAACTCAAACAATAAATATTATAGAGAAATTTATTTTTATAATAATGAAATACATTTGGAATGTAAAATATATTTCTCGATCCATATTAAACATTTATAAATATTTTATACAATTACATTTCCAACGTCTCCTCACGAAGCAAAAGCAACCACTCACTCTTTCATTCCAACTGTGCCTGTAACACCCCACCTCTATACCCATATTATCCAAGAGTATTATAAGAGAATGAGGCTATGGGGTACACTCGTGAGTACTCTTTTGGACTAACAGTGGTACGTATTAAAACATTAAATATATAACTTACCTATACGTTTACAGTATCGGTACACAACAATTGACACGTATGCCTCCAGGACAAAACAATACATAATATATAGCACATCACAGAGAACATAGAGTCAATCACAGCGATAACATATAATATAAAAAATACAATAATGGTATAAGAATAAAGTACAACTCAAATGTCAATTATGCATATACAGTGAATCAATGTCATACAAGAATCATGTAACTACCCTAATATAATACTCCTCTAAGCCCAATAAAACAAATGCCGATCATAGTGTCCCTGTACCTGAAATGTCTCGGACTGACCTGAGTATTATAAAATAACACACTGGCCAGACTATGTACAACCAAGGGTAAATATTAATATGATAACATTGACATAGTTAATCAAACCATAAGATAACATGTCAATAGATGTAGAAATATAGTAATGAATGCCCTGAATGTATGTAACAACCCATAAATTTTAACAAATATTTTATTAGAATTTATTTGAAACTTTGATTTTTAAATCATTTAAAAATTGGAATTTTGGAATTTTCCAATGTATTTTTGGATTTTGTTTATAATTTATTTTCCAAATATAATAAAATAAAGATTTTTTGAAAATTTTATATTTTGGTCAACTTTGGTCAAACTTTGACTTTCAGTTGAAATTTTTAAATTTCCAATCCTTTTCTTTTAAGTTGAATTTGATTCCGATATTCGTTCTGCTTTTTGTTTTATTAAATTCTGTTTTATACTTTTTAAATCTGATAAAATTCAGCGTTTTACACGCAATTATTTTCAGTATTTTATTGTCTATATTTTCTATTTTATTTTGGTTTGGACTTTGATTTTTGTTTGAGTTTTTAGCTTGTTTTGATTTGGGCTTGGCTAATGGGCTTAGGAAATTCCAAGAGTCATGAGTTTGCTTTTCTTTATGTGAATAGGTGCCTTTCTCCATTTCCTAGCCATACAAAACATTTCCTCTCATCCTCTTTCTCATTTCATCTCCTGAACAAAATATTTACAGTAAGTCATTTCATGTCTTTCTCTTTTCTTTTTCTCTTTTATTTTTCTTACTTATTCTATGTTTGGCCATCACCATCACCTCTCTCTTGCCGACCTCATCTCCTCCACCATCCATCACCTATGACCGGCCATCACCATCTCCATCATCCCTATGTCTTGCCGTGACTTCCTAGATCCAAACCATCACCAAACCTAGCTACAAACCCTAGCCAAGCTCCTATATGATCACCACCTCCTCTTTGCTAGCCTCGGTCACCACCAATTCCATCACCTCCCCTTTTGCTTAGCCGTGACCTTCAGCAAACCATTATCGTGACTTTAGTTGCCTTGATCCAAACATTAGCACATAGGGCCGAACCCTAACACATAGTGGCCGAACCATAGAGCCTAGGCCGAACCCAATAGCCATCTTCCCCTTGTCTTTTTGCCTTCCTATTGCTTGCCATCTCCTTGTATTCACCATAGCCGTGCCTCTTCAGACCTGACCTCACCACTTGACCAAGCAAACAACCCAGGCCGAGCCACTTTTGCCTATGGCCGAACCACTTGTGCTCATGACTATTCATATCGCCTTGTCCTTTTGCCTTCCACAAGCCATCTCTTCACATTCACCTACCCTATGCCATGCCTATTTGCTTGCCTTGGCCGAGCATATGTGCTTCAAAACCAATCATGGTCGAGCCATGTTATCATGTGATCAAGCCTATTTGTGTAGTGGCCGAGCCCACTTGCATTGGTTAAACCATTTGATTTCATTTTGTTTATATTTTACATTGTTTAATTCATATTCTTTTGTGTTGAATGTCTACTTATATTTGTTTGTATTTGTTGTTTACAAGATTTGAATCTTGGCTCTTCATCCACTCAAATCTAGTTCATGCTTTGTCGTGCTTTTCGGAGTTTGGTTGTGTGTCTTGAATTGTCATCTCTAGCTTTAGAAGGTGAGTTATCACTCTCGACTTCGTACTTATAAACTAGTGAATCGATAGCTTGTGAATTGAAATAGTAATATGCCATGTTGATAGTAGTTTCACATATGCCTGATATGATATTATATGATGTTAAAACCTGATGCTATACCTATTTCATCACCTAACATGATATGCTATGCTATGCTGTTTAATTTATATTTCTGTTTCTCACACTGCAAGTTCCCTCACTATGGGTTGAAATGATACATACCCAAACGGACTTTAGAATAAGGAAAAGTCATTATGAGTTGAAATGATAGGCCCGAGCGATTTTTATTTGACTTGGGATTGCGGGTTTGAAATGATCAAAACCCGGGATTTTATATTTTGGATTGAAATGATATATATCCGTATCACTTGACCTAGGTTAGAAAATATTATACAGACCCGTGGTTAATTTTTAAATATAAATATTTTCTGGAAATTTTAAAGTAATTGGAATTTTCAAATTATGAAATTTTAATTTAAATTTTGATTTAAATGATTTAAAAATGTATATATATTGACTTTTTCTATACCCTAGACAGCTCATTAGAGATACGTTTAGTAATACCCTAGACGGGATTTGAGTGTCTATATATAAGTATGTATTTGTTAGTGATACAAAAATGCTTTATATTGTGCTGATTAATCTGTTGAGTAGCTTATGGATTCTGGCCAATATAAGTAATTAATGTTATTGATAAGGATCTTTAAACATTTGAACATAGCAATTAGACATTGTATTTCTTTGAAATTAGGTAAATGAAATAATTTTACCTTGATTATATTATATATATAAATGAATAACTTTTAAGAAATTATTATAGTTATATACGATGTTTGTTTGTTAAAGAATGATAATATTTGATTATTATCATTTATTGTTTGTTATTTGTACTTTAGTAAAGGTTGATTATTGCTATAATCTAAACAAAGAAAAATAACTGTGAAATGATCTTATATAAGAAAGAGAGTTTATAAAATGTGGAATATAAAGTGTTGTTTATAATTAAAAGGATTTAAACATAGAATTTGAGAATTTAAATACCTGTGATTTTAAAAGTTGTTCTTCAAAGTCGAGAAAGTAATAATAGTATTATTTTGAAAGTATTTTAGACTACAAATAGTTAAAGGATTTTAAAAGAGATAGAAGGCACTGAACTCAATTCAGTCACTGGAAGATAATACTGGCGATGACTACAGCATCATCAGTATTCATTTTCGAGTTTCTAAGTCACAGATTACTACCATAATGATTTTCTATAAAAGTTTTGTTTTGGAAAACACAGATTGTTTTAGATTCCAAAAGTATGATTCGATATACAAAGGAGTTATTCATATTATTATTATTTCAAAATGATTTGAAATAAAAACTGGGTGTCTAATTCTTGAACAGTCAAGTGATATTGTACGGACTCATGCATCCTACCCATTAGGATAAGTTAGGTTTGTGCATCTCATCTTTAGATTTTGTTGGAAATTTTTATTTATTGAAATAAAATGGAATTTTTGACGATTTTGGACAGTCAAAAACTTCGGAGTTAAATGTGAAAATCAAGCTAAGTGTTTTGTGAAAACAGAAGAGATAAGTTTTATAACTTATAAATTTGAGAATTAACTTAAAACAATTTTTTTAAATTAGTTGGAAATGCATGTTAAGAAAAGAAAATCTTAAATTGAACCATGAAATGTAATTTTTCTTAAGTAAGTTAAATGAAATTGATTGTGATTTAAAATGAATATGAACTTAAGTTTTGAAGTGATAATAAACATTAGTGTTGTTGTATAAAATATTTATAATCAACTTAAGTAATGGTTTTATGGAAGGGTTCCAAAGTGTTATTAGCATTAAAGGAAATAAACAAAGTAATAATAAATGTGAGTAAAAGAATTAGTCAAATTTGGAAACCATTAAAATAAATACGTAAGTTGTACCTAGTTCATTTTATTCGCATAACCGTTTGATCAAGTTTACACCGGTCCGAGTTAAAATTTTCACTCGGTTCTTAACGGCAAACACTGGATATGGATATTTGATTTGATTCTGAAGTTTCTCTATCATAGTATATGGCTATGCAAGGAGAACGAAGCTTTCTAATCAAGAAACCGTATCGGAGTCCGCACTAGAGTGGTCGAGCGGGCGATACTAGTTTAGAAGTGAAATTGGGTGATAGAGCAAGCGATTAGATTTTATATTGCATATGCATGATATATGTACATTGTACGGCTTCAATAAATTTTATACTGTTGACAAAATAAAATGCAGGTTATATGGTTGGATATTATTTGTAAGTGAGATGCAGGTTTATGGAAGCAAAGGCTAGTCGACGCTTTTAATTTCATAAGAAAAATTTTGGTTTCCTGAAAAATATGTACACATTTATGTTGTTGTTTGGATTTGATGATTTTATGACCAACCGCTTGCTTTTGTTTTCTTTTATTGGTTTGGGTCCGTAGTGGTAGTTTGTAGTTTTCCAATTGAGTCACGCAAAGGAGACGTTGCAGAAATTTTCCATAATTTTAAGACTTAGAAAATTTGATAACAAGTTTTAACTAATTGTTTTTTAAAAGTTAACGGGTTTGGAGGCATTTTTCTTACCTTAGGAATTTTAAGGACGAAATTCTATTAAGGGAGAAGAATGTAATGACACAAAATCTTGGAAATTTGAATTTGAAATATTTAATTAATTTTAAATATTGGAAAATTAGTTTTATAAGTCAAACTGCTTAAATTTCATGTATAAGGGTTATTTAAATATTGAAATAGTGATTTAAACATCGAAATTATTTAAATGATAGAATCTTCAATTTAATTTAAATAAAGGGATTTCAAAAGCTTAAATTCAATTTAAATAATAAATGGTTAGAGTAAACTTTTAATTTAGAATTAAAGGTGATTAAAACTGCTTTAATAATAATTCATTTGAATTAATGTGTGAAATTATCATTCTGGGGTACTGTCTTGGATTTTGACAAAACCAGTGTCATTGGATTCGAAATAGCGAATTATTGTACGCCGATGAGTTTAGTGATGATTAGACGTATTATGTGTTCGTGCAAGCTCGAAACGCGTATAAATTAATTACAGGAATTTAATATAATATAATTTGATTTTGAAAGATAACTTATATATATGATGGAATTAGGCCCCGATGCCGGTTCCGTTGTGTCCGAAATGAGGTATTTAGTATAAAACGCCATGGGACACGTCTTGTTTAGAGTTCGATATTTTTTACGGATGAATAGTGTTTGAAAATTTTCTATATAAGGACCTCACTTTTCTCTATTTTCTAAAAACTAAAACCCTAGCCATCTCCATCTGGCGGCCTAGATTATCCACGATGATCGGAGTCGTTTCAAGCAAAGTGCCCAACATGAAAGTTGTGCGTGGTAGCCAGGGGAGTAGATCTATGTTACTGGATCATCGAATGGAGGAACATGGCAGTGTGGATCTGGAGTTGAATGACATCGGCTATATTGGGTCGTTTGCGACGACGGAGGCGAGATAGGGGACGAGACTTATGGCAGTGGGGTCTTCTTGAATAGGAGCGTTGACAGTGAAGAAGTGACGACGTGAAATCGCCTCTGGTGGCGATGAAGAATTATTGAAGATGGAAGTTGTTGTTCGAACGAGGCCTGGGTTTAAACGAGACGGTGATTAACATTTAAACCATAATTAATTTAAGTTAATTAATTTTTAATCTCAAATATTCTAATGTCCGTATCACATCCATACGAGATCAGATTTGGAAGCGGTCAATTGCGTTGGACTTCTAGCAATAATATCTACATCATCGAATTGGATTGGCTTAAAGTGGAACTTGTACGAATTTAAGGAAAAATCGAACTTTGTTCAATTACTGCGCTGAGCAGGAGCACGTCACGTTGTCAGGTTATAAAGTGAGTTAACTCACCTCTTCGCCCACTTATATTTTATATGAGTGCGAATATTTTTATTGATGCATGTTTGTTGTTTGTTTGGATTATTTACTGCTTTACCAATTGGTTTGGATTTATTCCCACCCTTGGAGCGGATGACATTTTATATGTACTCGCCTAGTGGCGGATGACTCATATTATATGATTATATACTGTATGTGATGCAAGGGGGCCAGGTTGGAGGAATCCAATAGGATTCCTCACCACTGTTGATTTGTATAAATCCGTGTGTATGGTGATATATATATATGAGCTCCGATGCAGGGGGACAGGTTGGAGGGAATCCAACAGGATTCCTCACCACTATTGATTTTACTTTCCATATACACTGTTTATTTGTTGGATGCCATATTTGATGACATGGACATGATTTTACTTATTTAGTGCTATAGTAGCACTGGGCCTTATTTTTATTATTTTGAAATACCATAAAATAACGATTTTGAATTGAAATGATTTTTAAGGTGATACTTGAAATAATACATGTTTTAATAATTATTTATAAATTATTAAAAGAAGGAGTTCACTAAAGTGAAATAAAAACATGATCTTTTGGAATATTAATTTAACTATTTTGTGAAGTACTTTAATTAGATTTTCAAACTGTATTATAAAGGTTTTAAAACTTAATAGTTAAGTCTGTGCTTTATTATAAAGGAAATACAATTTTAAAGAAGATAGAAATAGTTTGAAATAAATATCTCTGAAATGATTTATATAAAAGATTCATAAAAGTAATATTTTTTAAATAAAGTAATAAATTTATAAATGGTGTTTTATAAATATTAAAAATAGATTTATAATTTCTATTTGGTAAATAGATTTATAAATGGGATTTTATAAATAAATGTGATTTATAAAGGAATGGATATATAAATAGAATTTTATAAATACAGAGATTTTATAAAGAGAAGTTTTATAAAAAAGAAAGGAGATTTATAAAATAGTTTTATAAATATGGAAATGATTTATGTTGAGATTTGAATATGGATTTTAATAGAGGAAATACATTCACGTTTTAAATGTTAAAGTAATCTTTAAGTAATGTTTTGAAAGTGATATTTTCAGATGGAGTTAAATGGTTTTAAAAAGTGATTTAAAATGTACTAAGTGACGAAGACATAAATTTCAACATTTATTGTTGTGATAGATATTTTCGAGAGAGTGAGGAAGGCATAGAGTATAACACTGATGTTATAGCAAGTGATTTCTAAAAGGAAGTGTTTTATATATTATATGGGATTTATATAAATATAAAAAGTCGAATCCCTATACTATTGTTTTAGGTTGTCGTGATGATGTTTTACGCGGCATTTGTTTCGACCCAATAAAACGTGTTTTGGCATTCCATTGTGAAATACATAAATTGGTTCCCATGATTGTATTAAAGGCTTGGTGGTATAGGAAGCATCGCTTCTTATACTTCACACCCGTCTTGAGGCGTATGAACTCTAGAGTTCCACGATTATAGAAATTAGTGTAGCGTGTCTCCAAAATGGTAGTGTTAGTACATATACTTTGGTATAAGTATATGGAAATGTTTTTCAAATATCGAAATATTAAAATGATTTTGGGAATATATCCTTTTTAAGATATTTTGAGATAAATATTTGGAAAGTGATTTAATTAATTAAAGATTAATTAAACGGACCTAATGATTACTTGTGTGCTAGATTGTATTTTTTGCCATTTTTGGTTCCTTGACTTGATGTGGGAACTGATTAGCCGTGCACTTAGTACGAGGCCAACTGAGTAGGCTTGATTATCATTTGGTATTAAGAATGATGACTCGAGTAGGGCAGAGTGACTATGGTATTCCAATCTACTAAGCTTCCTTCTTGGCTGAAGGATTGCAAGTTGAGAGTTGGAAACATGATAAGTCTACGAGACTTGGTTTCCATATCAGGTTGAGGGCCTCTTATCGATTGTTGGTCCAGAGAGACTGGGATCGAATTTATCCGAAAACCACTTCAGACTGATGTATGTGTTCGAAAGTGCAGATTTGTTGAAGATGATGATTTTTGAAGATGGAGATCCTCATGATGTAGGGCTATTTACCACTAGCCCCGCGATTCCATATTATATATATGGTGGCAGTAGTCCTTCATTTTGAAAATCTTCGATGCAAGGATAGCTCGGTACTAATCCTAGGGTTGATTCCAGACAGGATGCAGTAGGACAGTGCCTTTGGTTTGTCATGTTCCTAGAAAACTTGTATGGACATTCGTCTGACATTTCATTTCTAAGAACCATGTACATTGGTTTTTACAAACGTACATCTGTTTGATGGTGGGAAGCAGCGCCTCTTGCACTTAACACCCTTCTCTGAGGCATATGAACTCGGGGGTTGTACTTTTGTGAAAACCAATTAGTGAGTCGTCAGGAATGGAAATGTGGTCTTCAAAGTGGGATTTGTCATGTGAAAGGTAAAATATTACCTCAAGCCTTGCACATCGGGGATGACAAAAATAGGATAGATGTAGCAGGGCTAAGTGGGTCCTTCCCATTAGGATATAGTCATCACCTTTCTAGATTACCCTATATATTTCGGGTTGTTGTGTATGGTGTGGCCACAGATAGGTCAGGAACGACCGAGGTGATGACATATTTGATACTGTCTATGGGAGTGGTAGGCCGTTACTTCAAGAGATGTACTATCGAAAGGTAGTCTCTTACCTTGTCATTGTTGGAAATCCATTCTCTGATACATGCCTTTACGATTTTGATTGTTGAGCCTAGTATGCTGGGATTTAATTAATGTAACAATTTCGGCTATGATTAATATGTATTTGTATCCTAGACACTATTATCGTATCAGAAGATTTGTTATGAAATGTTTTGGTTATCGTAAGGTAAAAACACGTCCGTTTTTATATGCGGTGTGGTCTTACGAGTTACCTTTGTTTTGAAAGATTTTTATAAGTTTAAACATTCGATTGAGATTTGTTTTCTCACGATGGTTTACCAGACTGATCAGGGCGTTACTCCCTTCTAATAGTCGGGTCAGACCGAGTTTATTTACATATTAGATTCGGATGCATTTTGGATAAGCTTGGAGCAGGAGGCTTCATCGATAGCTAGTTATTATCTTATTATCGTTGTAGTTGTTATCTAAAATTATCAGCATTTGTGAGGATATTTTGTTATAACTGTCCAGGCCGATGACTAGTGATTCGTTTTGTACTCTAATGGATGTATGTATATTATAGTTTTTCATTTAGTACAGATCATCTTTAAGGAATTGACTTCAATTCTTCAAATAAAAATCCGATTTGCCATCAAAAGGTGGTCGATGGACATTTTCTTGCCAAAACTAGTCTCTGGATGTTTGCGATATGCGGAATTCTATTTCCCGCTTATCTGGAATAATTGTTTATCTTCGAATGCAAGTCGTTATCCAAATCAAAAATCACAAACTAGCTAGATCTCAACCATCAAGTCGACCACCTTTAGGTCTCCAGGATTTTACCATATGTCATACTCATGCTCTTCTACACTATCACCTTATGCATCGTCAATGCTTCGTGGGGTAATTCGGGGTCAGCGTGAAAATTTTAACTCTAAGATATTCCTGACCCATGGTTGCTTTGTGTAACATCCCTCACTTGGAGGCCCAAAACTAATGGCTACGGATGCTGCTGTCATTCATAGTTATTAATCCTCAATGACAAATTACGGTAATGTTAGATACATTGATATAACTGAAACACGTGGATATGGAAAAAAAATTAAAATCAACAAACAACTTTTTCATTCCATTTCAAAGCATTTTAGATTTGTTACATAATCCTAATACGAGAACCACTTTTAGAGAAAATATAATTATTACAACATATGCCAAGAGCAACATATGAAGATGCCCCATGGATGATCAAATATATAACTAGGCATTTAACAACTTTGCCTTTACAACAACACATAGCGGAATCAAATTAGAAAAGAACTCTAAATAGTTATTATGCCTCTTGCACGTCTCCGAAAGTTAATTCGTCTAAAGGGGTACCTGAAAACCTCAACACTCAAACTACTCAAAATCAATTGAGCACCCGAGAGTTTAAGGGGAAAACATAAACTTCAAGTCAGACATAGAGCCTGGTATTAACAATAATCTGCCATCTTAAACCATTTAGATATCTAGTGAGACCATGCTGCTTAACGGATAGGGTTTTCCCCTCACTAGTATCCTAAAACTTTATAAAACCATATACTATAATCCTACAACCACAATGGTTAAAATATAAAATTCCAAAATAATATGATGATATGCAAACAAGTAAATCAATTCTGGATTACCCATCCCCATTCATTTTTGACTATCTATCTCAGTTATAGTTTCTAGGGTCACTTAATAGTTTTCATGGGCCGACTATTAACCTGTTTAACACTTGTGGACTCCCTGTCTAGTTTCATAGTTTTCATGGGATCACTAAGAACCTATTGGCTCCTGCCAATAACTTTATTGTTTCATGGGTTCTCCCTGAACCTATTGGTAACTCCAATAACTTCCCTCTTATCTTAGTTTTCATGGGATGACTAGGAACCTATTGACATCTGTCAATAACTTAATCCGGATATAGTTTTCATGGGTTCACTACAAACCTATTGGCCCCTGCCAATAACTCAATCTAATCATAGTTTTCATGGGTTTACTATGAACCTATTTGCCCCTGCCAATAACTTTCCTATACATAGTTTTCATTGGTTTACTATGAACCTGTCTGCTTGACAACTTCTTTAATCAATATTTAAGAATCCTACATTCTGGTCTATCTGACCTTCTAGAAGCAATTCAACTCATTCAGGAGTCAACTTAATTTATATTAACTACTGGGTCAACCTAGCTGGTTATTCTGCCATTTTTCTCCCCAAAATGTTGTTATGGGTCCATTATAATGTGAATATATATATTAGAAGAAGAAAACATAATAACATAATTATACCAACACCTGTGGTTTAATATCCTTGAAATCGCTTTCATATAAAGCATGGTTAATCCCTTTAACCTATTATTTTATCAAGGAAAAGCTTCTTTAAAACTTCATACTTAAAACCATTTCAAAACTCCTTTATCTTAGCCATGGGTTTTCCTTTAAAATGAGATTAGGTTATTTGTTTTGAAAACTAAGGCCTTCGAAACCTTTAAACCTTTACTTTCAAAACCATTGGAAACTTCCTTTCGAAAGCATTAAAATCCTCTTTTCTAAACACTAGGCCCCTGCCTTTCAAAACACTTTAAAGCCTTTCTTTCGAAACCTTTCGAATGTATTAAAGTGATACTTAGTAACTCTTAGAAGCATAGCTTCGAAACCATTGAAAGTACCCCTTTCGAAACATTGGGTTTATCTTTAAAATATCTTTTGGGTCAAAGTGAACATAAACGAAAGTATCCCATTCAAACCATTATTTATCATATAAAAATGTTTGGGGAAAAACTTGATGGCGTCGGAACCATTCTTTCGAAAGCTTAAACCATATAAGTAAAAAGTTTGAAGGTTAGCTTCGAAACTCCTTTCGAAACCATTGCCTTTGAAACCATTAACCCCTTTCAGAAGCTTTAGGCAGTGGCTTATATTTACAAAACAAAGGCTACCTTTCGAAAGCATTGATATCTTCAATTTCTTCGAAAGGCATAAGGTCAGAAGGGTTTCAGCTAGGTCGAAACTACCCCTTTTGAAATCATTAGTTTGGAAACTTAGTAACTCATTTGAAAGCTATACTTTAAACAATAAGGCAGCAACCCCCTTTGGAAAGCTATTCAAATGACCCCTTGAAAGCATATATTTTGACACCTTCGAAAGCATTTAGTAAAACAGGCAAGCACATTTCTTTAGAAAACAAAACAAAGGTTTCGTTCCCATCGGAAGCTATGTTACGACACCATGCCTTCTGCCTTTCTCCAATCCACTACGTACCAATGTCGATACCTTGTATATTGGTTTCGGCTTTGTGGGTTTTGACCTAGTAGATTTTGACTTGATTAAAGGCTATGAGTCGAAACGTGCTTTTAAAAGAGGCGGAACCCACTTTTCTGGGTAAAAGCTGATTAATGCCAATAAACGCAGTAACTTTATAACTAACTTGCCTATTTGTAAACATTTAATTGGTTGCCAAAAACATTTCAAATAATTTTTCAAATAAAATTGCCGCATAATTTCAGATCTAAACAAAGATTAATTTAACAAATAAGCCCTTCCATTAAGCAAAACAATAAAATCATTTAGGTCCTCCTTTCAAAATAATTTAATTCTCAGAGTAAATCACTTAGGAAAAATCCTGAAAATTATAGAAATTCACTTTTAATATGTTATTTAACATATCTAAATTTCAGACCCAAATTCTCAATATAATTTCCAAAATAAATTTCTAAACCCAATTAGCCATATTTTCCTTTAAAAATTCATAATAAATTCTCCGCGACTTGGAAAATTATGAAAATTAAAACCCAACTCCAAAATCAAGTTTAACATAACATATAAATTCCTTATGGCATTCGAAATTCAATTTAAATTATTTTACCCTTAAAACCGTGTATAAACCATTTTTGAACAAACTTGTTTGAACATATCATATCATAAAATCCAAGCATATCATCAAAAATCATCATAATGGATTTAATCTTAAAACTGAAAATCAAATGATCATAAAAAAAAGTAGAGATGGTTTCGATTATTATTCAACTTGATTAGGATAAGGAATTTGAGATTTGATTAAGATTAATTCCATAGCTTGAATCCTAAGCATTACATGAATTTTCTTCTTCTTCTTTTCTCCTAGTAATGGCCGGCGACCCTCCTTTCCTATGTTTGATTTTATTTTTTCAAAATGTGAATGGTTAAGGCACGAGAATATAAGGGTGATGGAAATATGGTGCGACAATTAACCTAATGCCCTTGTGTTAATTAATTAACATGTATAACCATTTGTAGCCCATTTATTTAATTAAGCTCGGTCTCTAAGTATTTATTCAAATCTCAACCCCCTTATCACATTAATATTTACATTATTCTATTTAATTTATCTAATTAAATCTCCTGAATAATGTTATTTAAAATTAGGGGTGTTACAGGCTCCCCTTCCTAAAGAATTTCGTCCTCGAAATTCAGTAAGGACTAAATACTAAACATAGCAATCATCTGTAACAACTCCTAACAACCATACTAGCCTACCTGACTAGCAAACATCTATATAAAGCTAATATAGACATGCCCTCAAAGCAAATTAGGATTAAGTATCTCTAATCGTGTCTTCTGTCTCCCAAGTACAGTCCTTCTCGTTGTCGCTTCACTGAACTTTCACCAACTTGACTGTCTCGTTCCTCAGTCTTTTCTCATCTCTTGCCACAAACCAAACTGGTTGTCTAACAAAAGTCAAGTTAGGCACTACTATCAAATCTTCCAACCCTGCCGGAGGAATAGTAGTCTCTGGATCATGCTCATAATTGGAAGATGAGACACATGAAATACATTATGGACACCTACCATACTGCTCGGCAACTCTACTCTGTATGCGAGCTTTCCAATCCTCTTTATAATCTGGAACGGACCAACATATCTCAGTGCCAGTTTCCCTGACTTTCCAAATCGTACCACACCCTTCATCGGTGATACTTTAATGAATACCTTATCTCCAACTGAGAATTCTAGGTCTTTACGCCTCTTATCTGCGTAACTCTTCTATCTGGACTGAGCTTCCTTCATCCATTCTCGGATTAACTCAATCTTCTCTGTCGCCTCTCTTACTAGATCTGGACCTAAAACCAATTTGTCTCCAGTCTCCAACCAACATGCTGGTGATTTGCATGGCCTTCCATACAAAGCTTCAAAATGCGCCATTACCATATTAGTCTGATAACTATTATTATTGGAAAACTCCACTAAATGTAGGTGATCCTCCCAAGATACACCAAAGTCCAATACACAAGCTCTCAATAAATCCTTGAGTACCTTATTAACTCTCTCTATATGCCCATCTTTCTTAGGATGATACACAGTACTCATCTTGATCTTAGTTCCTAACACATCCTGTAGTCTCTTCCAAAATTCACAAGTGAACAAAGCATCTCTGTCACTGACTATACTACTAGGAATCCAATGTAGTCTAACTATGTTCTTCATGAACAACTTAGCTAAAACAGGTGCCATCCTGGTTGACATAACTGGAATGAAATGGGCACTCTTGGTCAACCTGTCCACTATAACCCATATACTTTCATTTCCTCTATTTGCCCCTGGAAACCAGTCAATAAATTCCATGGATATTGAATCCCATTTCCAAAATGGAATCTCCAAAGGTTGAAGCAATCAACCCGGCTTCTGATGTTCGGCTTTCACTTATTGACAGTTTGCACACTGCCTAACCCACAAGCCAACATCCCTTTTCATACCTTCCCAATAGAAGCTCCTCTTCATATCTTGATACATCTTGGTCCCTCCAAGATGAATCATAAACTTGGATTGATGACATTCTCCAAGAACATCTTTCCTTAAGTCCTTAATATTTGGAACACACAACCGTCCCTTCTTTCTCAACCATCCTCTCTGGTCATGACTAAAATCATTTAGATCATCGATCTCAATTCCAACCTCAAGCCTTCTAATCCTCTCGGCTTACACTGGATCCTCATTCTGTTTAGAAGCAATCCTTTCGATCAACACTAGTCGAACCTCCAAACAGGACAACATGGGGGTACTCTGACTAGAACTAGCGGTCAATCTTAACTACACACTACAAGTAGTTAAACCTTCTAAATCCTTCCATTCTGCCAACATAGTTAACACCACATTCTGATGTCTTCTGCTAAGAGCATCTGCTACCTTATTTCCTTTCCCAGGTGTATACTCTATAACAAAATCTTAAGAAGCCAAAAACTCCAGCCACCTCTGCTATCTCATATTCAGCTCCTTTTGAGAGGATAAATACCTCAATGACTTATGATATGTGTATAGCTCAAATCTCTCCCCTAAGAGATAATGTCTCCATATCTTCAATGTGAAGATCACCGCTGCCAACTCCAAATCATGAGTAGGATATCTCACTTCATGCGGTCTAAGCTGTCATGAAGCGTAGACAATCAATTTACCCTTCTGCATCAACACAGCTCCCAATCATGTTACCATGCATCGGTATACACCACCAACCCTTGGTATCCATCTAGAATTACTAACACAAGTGCATTGATCAACAAATGCTTTAACTTAAGGAATGCTTCCTCACATTTTTCGGACCAGACAAACTTCACATCCTTCCTGGTTAACTTAGTCAAAGTGCTACTATCCGTAAGAAATCCTTGATGAACATCTAGTAATAGCCAGCAAGTCCAAGAAAACTTCTTATCTCAGTCACTATCTCTAGTCTCTTCCATTTATTAACAGCTTCAATCTTATCTGGATCGACTGATAAGCCCTTCTCTGAAACCACGTGACCAAGAAACTTTACTTCTTTCTTCCAAAAATGACACTTGGAAAACTTCGCCTTCATTTGATGCTACCTCAGCATCTCAAGCACTACTCTAAGATGATTCTCATACTCTCTTTCATCCTTAGAGTACACTAAAATGTCATCTATAAACACCAACACGAACCTATCCAAGTACTCTCGGAAGACTTGGTTCATCAAATCCACGAAGAAAGCAGGAGCATTCGTTAACCCGAATGGAATTACTAACTACACATACGAACTATACCTAGTCCAAAATGTTGTCAAAGGAATACTGTCATCTGCCATCCTTATCTGATGGAAGCATGTCACTAAATCCAACTAGGAAAACACTCTAGATCCACTCAACTAATCGAACAGATCATCTATTCTCGGCAAAGGATACTTATTCTTGATCGTCCTCTCGATCAACTTACGATAGTCGATACACATCCTCAATGACCCATCTGGTTTCTTCACGAACACTACGGCCGCTCCCCAAGGCACATCGCTTGGTTTAATAAAATTCCTTCCTTCTAGATCCACTAGCCGCACCTTCAATTCCTTCATCTCGGTCGGTGTCATCCTACTAGGTGGACTACTTACAGGTTCAGCTCCTGGCATAAGATCTATCCGAAACTCAACAGCTCATTTCGATGGTAATCCTATAACCAGCTCAAAGACATCAGCAAACTCTCTTGCTATTCGAAACTGACATAGCACTTCTCCCACTTCCATAGCACTTAACAATGCACAACTACTCCGATCAGAATTCTCCACTGAGAATATGATTCGGTTATGGCTATCAAGGTGTCTTAGTGTTATCTCCCAATCTTGGCAAAATATTCTAGCCTCATACTTACTCAACCAATCCATACCCAAAATGATTCTGAAATCAATGAAATCAAAAACATACAGACTGCATGCAAACTTATGACCTAACAAGTCTAGTTCTACCTAGTCACATCTCATCCCTAGAGTTGCATACCCTCCTATTAGATGTGCAACCCTTAAGAAAGTAACAAGGTATGTGGGTTCTAAGCATAACCTATCAACCAAACACTGAGATATAAATGAATGTGATGCATCAGTATCAAATAGTACCTTAACTGGTATACTCTGAATCAAAAGCATACCTTCTATCATAGTCTTTCCTTTTACAGTTGCATTTGGCCTGGCAGATGATGGTCCAACAGCAAAAACCTTTCTCTTGTCCGCCCTAACTGGTTCTGGACACTGATCCTTATAATGCCCAACTTGGTCATAGTTAAAGCACTTCACATTCTTCTTATCTACAGCCTTCTTTCCCTTGCCTGACCAGCACTCATGAGAATAATGACCTTTCTTGTCACACTTGAAGCAAACTAAATCAGCCTTTGCCTTCTTGGCAACCTCCCCCTTCTGGGCTCCATTCTTCTTAAAGAACTTCCTCTTCTTTCCCTAAGGGCCCTGAGTTTCAACCGGCTTTTCTCTAGCACAAATACCAAGCATCTCCTCATGTCGGATTGCCATCCCCACAACTACATTACAAGGATCACAGAGACGTGTCAAGGTCACCCTAGCAATCTCGGGCCTCAATCCCCAAATGAACCTCTCATTCCTTCTGATGATGGTGTCTATAGTAGCATACCCATATCGGTACAAATCATCAAACTTAGTAGCATACTCAATTACCAACATCTCTCCTTGAACCAAATCCATAAACTTTCTCATCAACGCCGACTTAGCAACTTCAGATAAAAACCTTTGCTCAAATCTCCTTCTCAAATCTGCCTAAGTCAATCCCTCCTCCGAAACCCCGGTAGTAACCGTTAGAACCCCTATAGTTGGATTTTAATGACAACAACTATACAACTATGCCAAAGAATCTCTAAGCTAATCTGCAGGTACATGAGCATAAAAAAGAGACAAACAAATACGTTCAAAATGAAGATACATAGTACAAAAGAGGATGAAAGTATGTATATGGAGATACAAGAAGAGATATACACCATAGAGATAAGACGAAGGTGACAAACAAAGTATTATTAGTCATAGAGTGTCGTGTCTAGAGTTTACAAATGTTAAAATCTTCTCAAAATGGTATACACACATATACATTCATATTTTAAATGAAAAATCAAGTTTTCAAAAATTGCATGGAGCGGGGCTCGAACCCGGGTCTAGTTTAGAAGGCAAGTGCTCTAACCAAATGAGCTATGGTAACTTTTGTTTATCAACAGAATTCAGCCGGCTGAATAATACCATTCAAACGGCTGAATGCTAAAACATTTCATAAATTGATATGAAGTTTCAGCCGCCTGAATGGTTTCATTCAGCCGGCTGAATTAGGCCTGAAAATGCCTATTTCTTTGCTGTTTTCGAAATTAACAAATTCAGAAGGCTAAATTATTATTTCAGCTGGCTGAATATTTATAACGGCTATTTTTTACGAAAAGACACTTCTCTTCATCAAAGAGAAACATCTTCAAATCAACAGTTGCACCTGTTCCTTTTCAATGTTATCTTTCATGAATGATTGCAACTATTAAATCTCTATAAATAGAGTTTATAATTCAACAAACAGTTAACCTAACTGATTTTAATACTCTTGAATTCTTATCTCCTCTTCTCTATTTTCAAACTGCACTCAAACTACGTACATTCTCTGATCGTTGATCGCTCTATCTTCCACAATTCTCAAGCACATTACACTATATATCATAAAGGAGAAGATATAGGAAGATTATACTTAATTGACTTACCAGTGCTATTTAAAGAGCACAGTACAGTCGAATAATTTTTTCTAGTTGTAGAGAAGTCCTGTTCGGTTGCTCAGGCGGCAGAAATCCTATTCGGTTGCTTAGGCGGTGATGTCCTGTTCGGTTGCTCAGGCGGTGTAAACCTATTCCTCCGGGTTAAGTGAGGGTTGCTAGTTTAATTCCAGAAGGATTCTAGGACTGGATGTAGAACGGGAGTTCGAACCAGTATAAAAATCTCCGGTGTCATTTACTTTACTGCTTTAATTAATTACTTGCTTAATTATTATTCCGCACAAGTAGTTTACCCATATTACACGATCCTATAGCATAGTCACTTTCATTTGGTATCAGAGCCTGGAATTCTATCGATCGTCACAACATCATTGAATAATGGCCAGAAAAAGATCCAATCGAAATACAACAAACAAAATCCCTGTCAAAACCACCAATGAGGACTACAAAAAGGTACTTTCTGATTTACAAATTTTACTAAATGGTAATAATGAATTAGTTAATATGTGTGATAAAATCTCGAAGCATAATTTTCTTATTTTAGAAAAGATGAAATCAATCAAAATTGAAAATGAGAAATTAAAAAAGGAGAAATCAGATTTAGAAAATCAACACGGTGTTTTGAAAAATAATTTTGAGGCTCTTAAACATTTTCTAGATGAAAAAATACTATGTTTGAAAAAGAAAAGGAAATTATTTCAAAAAAATTACGGATTTGAAAAGACAAAATGATTTATTACAATCAACTTTAGATAATTCAGAATCTTGAATTTTTCTTCTCGAAAATGAGAACTATACAATAAAAAAGGAGAATTCTGAATTAAACAAACAAATTGATATTTTGAAAAACAGTAATATTTCTTTTGAAAATAATAATTTTGACTTTAAAGCTAAATTTGATAAACTTAACACCGAAGTCACAAAATTTAATAAAGGTCAAAATGATATAAACATGATTTTATCTAGTTCTAGACCTTTACATGACAAAAGTGGTTTAGGATATAATAAAACTGATCGTAGAAATAACACTAGATACGCTTTCATGTAACGTAAAAATGATAGTGCTAGTACTAAATTTCGAGTAAAGTATAAATCCAATTTTTATAGAAATTCAAATACAGCTATGACCAATAATGTTTATAATTTCTCTAAAAGTACAAAATCATTGACCGAAAATATGAATGAAAATTATCTAAGTATTTGGGTTCTTGTTAGTTGGAAAAATAGAGAAAAATACACTGATGATTATTTTGATATGGTAGTTAATAATGAAAATTATATTTATAAAGGTTCAACCACACCCAAATGGGTATGGTTTCCAAAGACCTAACCCCCTAAACCCTAACATAGTAAGTGGGTACCAAAAATGATTATTATTTATTGCAGGTACTCGGGGAAATAAAAGGAAAAGGATAGATTTTAGAATTTTAAAGGATGTTCCATATGTTTAATAGAATTACGTGCTTACAATGAAATATGGACTTCGGTAAATATGGTAAAATCTAGTTTTGTTTTTCTCTATAATTAGTATTGAGTTTGTCCCACTATTTACAAGATATTTTATAAAATTTATTGTATTTCTTCATTCTTTTTTAAATAAAAAAGGGGGAGAAATTCATATGCATATTAATAGAGGGAGATATTATACTTAGGGGGAGATGTTATACATAGTGTGAGCTTTAAACATATTAATATTATTAAAAAATTGTATAGTTGTCATCATCAAAAAGGGGGAGAATGTTAGAACCTCTATTGTTGGATTTTAATGACAACAACTATACAACTATGCCAAAGAATCCCTAAGCTAATCTGCAGGTACATGGGCATCAAAAAGAGACAAACAAATACGTTCAAAATGAAGATACATAGTACAAAAGAGGATGAAAGTATGTATATGGAGATACAAGAAGAGATATACACCATAGAGATAAGACAAAGATGACAAACAAAGTATATTAGTCATAGAGTGTCGTGTCTAGAGTTTACAAATGTTAAAATCTTCTCAAATGGTATACACACATATATATACATATTTTAAATGAAAAATCAAGTTTTCAAAAATTGCATGGAGCGGGGCTCGAACCCGGGTCTCTAGTTTAGAAGGCAAGTGCTTTAACCAAATGAACTATGGGAACTTTTGTTTATCAACAGAATTCAGCCGGCTGAATAATACCATTCAGACGGCTGAATGCTGAAACATTTCATAAATTGATATGAAGTTTCAACTGGCTGAATGGTTTCATTTGGCTGGCTGAATTAGGCCTGAAAATGTCTATTTATTTGCTATTTTCGAAATTAAAAAATTCAGAAGGCTGAATTATTATTTCAGCCGGCTGAATATTTATAACGGCTGTTTTTTATGGAAAGACACTTCTCTTTATCGAAGAGAAACATCTTCAAATCAACAGTTGCACCTGTTTCTTTTCAATGTTATCTTTCATGAATGATTGCAACTTTTAAATCTCTATAAATAGATTTAGATTTATGAATTCAACAAACAATTAACCTAACTAATTTTAATACTCTTGAATTCTTTTCTCTTATTCTCTATTTTCAAACTGCACTCAAACTGCATACATTCTTTGATCGTTGATCATTCTATCTTCCACAATTCTCAAGCACATTACACTGTATATCATAAAGGAGAAGATTATAGGAAGATTGTAATTAATTGACTTATCAGTGCTATTTAAAGAGCACACTACAGTCGGATAATTTTGTCTAGTTGTCAAGAAGTCATGTTCGGTTGCTCAAGCGATAGAAGTCCTATTCGGTTGCTTAGGCGGTAGAAGTTCTGTTCGGTTGCTCAGGCGGTGTAAACCTATTCCTCCGGGTTAAGTGAGGGTTGCTAGTTTAATTCCAGAAGGAGTCTGGGACTCGACGTAGAACTGGAGTTCGAACCAATATAAAAATCTCTGGTGTCATTTACTTTACTGCTTTAATTATTTACTTGCTTAATTATTATTCCGCACAAGTAGTTTATCCATATTACACGATCCTATAGCACAGTCACTTTCAGTAACACTATTCCACCAATGAAGTGCTGCCCCTTGCAACTGCCTAGAAGCTAGCCTCATCTTCTGCTCATCATCCAAACCCAAATCAGCAAATATTCTCTCACAATGCAACAACCAATTCTCAACTTCTATAGCATCCTCTATTCCCATAAATGGCTTCCCACCAAGAATGGTGTAGTCTCTGCTCAGCTTAGCATAATTATTCCTAATTGGAGCGCAGGATTAGCTTCTCCAACATTTCCAGCAACAACCAGCAGTAGGTCCAGCTTGCATCACATTGACTAATAACTGATACATCGCCCCCATATCCACAGTTGGATTTCCAGCACCCATTTTGGCATCTGCATTTTGGTTAGCATTAGCTTATCGACCCGGGTTCCTCCTGGTGGGTCTAACATTTTCGTTGGTTGTGGTGCTTCCTCCAGCAAGATTTCCTCTTCCATTTCCTGCCTTCATTTCTTCTTTCTCGTAAATCTGCATACGAGCCTTAGTAAGATATAGAAGAACGGTCTATGAGAGAGGGGAATACATACTTATATATATATACCAAATAAAAGTATGTTACTATTGCATTAATCCAAACCCTGATCTTATTTTCAGATTCATTGGATTATGTTCAATAACCTTTTAGGTTTAAATTTCTTTTAAGTTTCATAAACCTATGCTCTAATACCAAACTTGTAACATCCCCCACTAGGAGGCCCAAAACTAACGGCTACGGATGTTGTTGTCATCCATATTATTAATCCTCTGCGACCAAATACAGTAATGTTAGACACACTGATATAAAAGAAACATATGGATATGGAAAAAATTAAAATCAACAAACAACTTTCTCATTCCATTTCAAAGCATTTTATATTTATTACATAATCCTAATACGAAAACCACTTTCAAAGAAAATATAATTATCACAACATATGCCAGGAGCAACATATGAAGATGCCCCCTTGAATGATCAGAGTATATAACTAGGCAATTAACAACTTTTCCTTTTCAACAACACAACATAATCAAAATAGAAAAGAACTCTAAATTGCTTTTATGTCTCCTACACGTCTCTGGAAGCTTATTCGTCTAAAGGATTACTTGAAAATCTCAACTCTCAAACTACTCAAAATTGATTGAGCACCTTAGAGTTTAAGGGGAAAACATAAACTTCGAGTCAGACATAAAGCCTGGTATGAATAATAATCTACCATCTAAAACCATTTAGATATCTAGTAAGACCACGCCGCTTAGCGGAACGGGTTTTTCCCTCACTAGTATCCTAAAAATTTATAAAACCATATACTGTGCACCTGCATCCACAATGGTTAAAATATAAAATTTCAAAATAATATGATGATATGCAAATAAGTAAATCAATTTTGGATTACCCATCCCCATTCATTTTTGACTATCCGTCTCAGTTATAGTTTCTAGGGTCACTATTAACCTAATAGTTTTCATGGGCAAACTATTAACCTATTTAACACTTGTGGACTCCCTGTCCAGTTTCATAGTTCTCATGGGATCACTAATCTATTGGCCCCTACCAGTAACTTTACTGTTTCATGGGTTCTCCCTGAACCTATTGGTAACTCCAATAACTTCCCTCTTATCCAAGTTTTCATTAGTTGACTAGGAACCTATTGACATCTATCGATAACTTAATCCGAATATAGTTTTCATGAGTTCACTACAAACCTATTAGCTCCTGCTAATAACTCAGTCTAATCATAGTTTTCATGAGTTTACTATGAACCTATAGGACCCATCCAATAAATTTCCTATACATAGTTTTCATGGGTTTACTATGAACCGGTCTACATGACAACTTCGTTAATCAATATTTAAGAATCCTACATTTTGGTCTATCTGAACTTCTGGATGCAAGTCTACTCATTCAGGAGTTAACTTAATTTATATTTACTATTGGGTCAACCTAGCTGGTTATTTTGCCCTTTTTCTCCCCAAAATGCTGTTATGGTTCCATTATAATGTGAATATATATATTAGAAGAAGCAAACATAATAACATAATTATACCAACACTTGTGGTTTAATATCCTTGAAATCACTTTCATATATAGCATTGTTAATCCCTTTAACCTATTATTTTATCAAGGAAAAGTTTCTTCAAAACTTCATACTTAAAACCATTTCAAAACTCCTTTATCTTAGCCATGGGTTTTTCTTTAAAATGAGACTGGGTTATTTGTTTTGAAAACTAAGGCATTCGAAATCTTTAAACCTTTACTTTCGAAACCATTGGAAACTTCCTTTCGAAAGCATTAAAATCAACTTTTCAAAACACTAGGACCCTTCCTTTCGAAACACTTTAAAGCCTTTCTTTCGAAACCTTTCGAATGTATTAAAGTGATACTTAGTAACTCTTAGAAGCGTAGCTTCGAAACCATTGAAAGTACCCCTTTCGAAACCATTGGGTTTATCTTTAAAATATCTTTTGGGTCAAAGTGAACATAAACGAAAGTATCCCTTTCGAAACCATTATTTATCATACAAAAGTGTTTTGGGGAAAAAATTGATGGCGTCGGAACCATCCTTTCGAAAGCTTAAACCATATAAGTAAAACGTTTGAAGGTTATATTCAAGACCCCTTTCGAAACCATTGCCTTCAAAACCATTAACCCATTTTGAAAGCTTTAGGAAGTGGCTCATATTTACAAAACAAAGGCTAACTTTCGAAAGCTTTAATATCTTCAATTCCTTCGAAAGGCATAAGGTCGACAGAAGGGTTTCGGCTAGGTCGACACTACCCCTTTTGAAATCATTAAATTGGAAACTAAGTAACTCATTCGACAGCTATACTTTAAACAACATGGCGGCAAACCCCTTTCGAAAGTTATTCAAAAGACCCCTCGAAAGCATATATTTTGAAACCTTCGAGAGCATTTAGTAAAACAGGCAAGCGCATTTCTTTAGAAAATAAAGAAAAGGTTTTGTTCCCATTGGAAGCTATGTTTCGACACTATGCCTTCCTCCTTTCTCCAATTTACTATGTACCAATGTTGATACCTTTTGTATTGGTTTCGGCTTTGTGGGTTTCGACCTGGTAGGTTTCGACTTGATTGAAGGTGGAAGCTATGAGTCGAAAGGTGCTTCTAAAAGAAGCGGAACCCTATTTTCTAGGTAAAAGCTGATTAATACCAATAAAAGCAGTAACTTTATACTAAATTGCTTATTTGTAAACATTTAATTGGTTGCCATAAACTTTTAGAAAATTATTTTCTAAATAAAACTGCTGCATAATTTTAGATCTAAATCAAGATTAATTTAACAAATAAGCCCTACCATTAAGCAAAACAATTAAATCATTTATGTCCTCCTTTCAAAATAATTTAATTCTCATAGTAAATCACTTAGGAAAAATCCCCAAAAATCACATAAATTCACTTTTAATATATTATCCAACATAACTAAATTTCAGACCCAAATTCTCAATATAATTTCTGAAATAAATTTCTAAACCCAATTAACCATATTTTCCTTTGAAAATTCATAATAAATTCTCCATAACTTGGAAAATTATGAAAATTGAAACCCAACTCCAAAATCATGTTTTACATAACATATAAATTCCTCATGGCATTCTAAATTCTATTTAAATGATTTTACCCTTAAAACCGTGTATAAACCATTTTCAAACAAAATTGTTTGGGTATACCATATCATAAAATCCAAGCATATCATCAAAAATCATCATAATGGATTTGATCTTAAACCCGAAAATCAAATGATAATAAAAACAAAAATAGAGATGGTTTCAATTATTATTCACCTTGATTAGGATAAGGACTTTGATATTAGATTGAGGTTAATTCCCTAGCTTGAATTCTAAGCTTTGCTTGAATTTTCTTCTTCTTCTTTTCTCCTAGCAATAGCCGGGTCCCTGCCTTTCTTACGTTTGTTTTTATTTTGTCAAAATGAAAGTGAATGGTTAAGGCACGAGAATATAAGGGTGATGGAAATATGGTGCGACAATTACCCTAATACCCTTGTGTTAATTAATTAACGTGCATAACCATTTGTTGTCCATTTATTTAATTAAGCTCGGCCTCTAAGTATTTATTCCAATCTCAATCCCTTTATTACTTTAATATTTACATTATTATATTTAATTTATCTAATTAAATCTCCTGAATAATGTTATTTAAAATTAGGGGTGTTACAATTTGCCTATTCCTTTAGAGTGGAACTACAACTACTTCTACAATCAAGATTTTTAGAGTCTAGCATAAAAATATAATAGTAAAAGATAGGAAAATACGAACACATTCTCTCATCCTAATCCCTC
Organism: Allium fistulosum; assembly: GCA_030737815.1. NCBI lineage: Eukaryota > Viridiplantae > Streptophyta > Magnoliopsida > Asparagales > Amaryllidaceae > Allium > Allium fistulosum. Next base: position 1,132,200,793 of record CM060901.1, read on the forward strand.
TAATCGACTAACCTATGCTCTGATACCAAGTGTAAGAACCAGCACTTTAATGGGCTAACATTTTGACAAAAATCAAAACCCAAGTCCATCAGAGCACGGATCATTGGATTTGGTACCTGCAAATAAGCATGAGCATATCGAAGTCTGATAAAATCTAAACTCACGGCGAAAATAATAATAGGATATAAATATTGGTTATGGCTACTACTGTGGAATTAATGGTATTCCATGGTTATTAAATCGTCACATCAGTACCAAGCCTGAGAGATAAGAAGAGTGTTGAATATGCTAGTATATGATTTTTGTTTGATGATAATAAACATATATTTATTCATTTAAATGTATTTGTCAATGTACTATTTTATTTTTCATATAATTAAATAAATATTTGCTGAATAAAATAAATAACACATAATTTAAATTCAAACGAATATTTTATTCAAACAAATATTTTATTACAATTTTGAATAGTACAAATTTGAGCTCTCACTATATATCTACAATTTCGATTACATCACAATTTTTCGCTATACAATGTTTACATACATTTGTACCTCACCACATATCACTCATTCACTCGTATTTTATTTTCGACTTTGCTCCAGATTGAATCCAGCATCTGAGTTATCTGTAAAATAAACACTAACGCGGTAAAATTGAAAGAGAAATATTTTTGCAGTGTAAAATAAAATGTATTTTTGAAAATATTATTTACCTCAGTTATTTGGGTTGTTCGTCATCGTTTTGAATTCATCTTACACGAACAGCTTGTGACATGCATAGTGTATCACTGTACATGCCACAAGGCCGTGCACACCGATATACATTGATAAAATTGCAGGTACAGGTGAGCACAAGGTCAAACCCGAGCCGAGGCTGGATTCAACACAGGTGCAAATACACACATGAACAAATCGAGTATAAATGGGATACGGCACATGCATTACACAATTACACATATATACATGCATGTGAATGCATGTATATACATGAGTATGTATGCAACCCGAAGCAAGAAGGTCAAAGGCACAAACACATCAGCTTCAATTGGAAACAGTTCAAGAATGAACCAACTACAAGCATTCAATCAGAGACCAGATCAAGTGCAACCGCAGAGGGATGAAGAAGTCAACATATATGGTCAGAGGAAAGCAACAAAGCAATGCAAAACTTCCAGATGAAAACACATGAATGGTTAACAAAGACATGGTTAGAGATATCACCAACCAGAGCACAGCACATATGGTCAAAGAATGCAAGTTACAACACAAACCAATATGCAAGTGAACATATACAAGTACACCACATCCAGATTAGTTTCCAAAATCTTATCTACATGTAATGGATAAGGATTGGTGAACCTGATCAACATTACTCATCATTGAAGACCAGAGAATCAAGTGCAGACATTACATGAACTTGCTCGAAGTCCAGACAATTTTCTATTAAATGCATATGGACATGTACTCGATGCAACCCAGAGCTTAATGCAACCCAGACTCAAATATCAGTGGACAGAGCAGTGCAGCACAACCAAACAGTCCAGGTTCTCAATACCCAGTGCAGGCTCGAGTGAACAGAGGCAGAGTCACTACAACTATGCAATTGTCCTCACGACCAAACAAGTCAACACTAACCTGAAGTGCAAACTAGGATATGCATACATGAGTAAACAATGCAGTTCGAAAAACAAGTCAGGGCAGTTTACAGTTTTATAGAAATCTGGTAGCAGTTTCAAATCAAGGTAGCAGAACAAAAATCATGTAGCAGTTTCAAATCAGAGTAGCGATTTTTCAAACTAAGACAGATTTCAAATAACAAAGTCAAAGCCGTGGTGACCAAGGTAATCACAAGTACAATGAAAAAGTCATAGCAGTGAAGACCGGAGCAAACTCAAATTTATAAAGCAGCATGTACGAAATGAACAAGTCAAGATTGATCACGAGCATTGAATCAAAATCATATGGCCAAGCAAGAATTAAGAAGAATTCAAATCAGAAGTATACGAACGAAAATTAAGGGGTTCGAACCCTATTTAAACCCAATCATCATTGGAAGATTAAATCATTCGAGTTAAGCAATAACATAGAGCAAAAGTTTTAAATCAATAACTCAAATCGATTCGTGTTCAAGCAAAACAGAGAACAATTAATCAATAAACTCAAATCAAAGTCGAGAATAACCAATAATCAATAAAAGGCATTCACGTACCAATTCACGCATCAATCAATCTCGATAATTTGAAGCAGCCAAAAGAAAATCGTAGATAAGAGACGATTGACAGAGCAAAGTGAAAGAAATCACTTCAATCGCTCGAAATTCAAGCGGTGACTTCAAAGTTCCAGAACCCTAATTTCACGAAGAGGAACGAACACAGCCATTTTCAAAGCAATGAAGTACAAGGAACCGGCCGAACAATATAAAAAGGAGAAAGGGAAAATTATATCACTTTACTTATTTGGGCCGACATTTTTAATTTGGGCCATCTATTTTTAAATTATGGTTTTTGGTTTTAAAATTGTTTTTAATTTGTATTTTCTTTTAAACTTTTGTAAATTCTAGTCGTGTGACTAGGGGACGAACTACGGTGGTATAGTTCTAGAATTCGCAACTCAGTAGCTAAGTTGTGGCAGGGTTTTGAGCATAGAGTTAGGTTAGTCGATAGCGGGTGTCGCGAGTTTATGTGTGTAAGTGTCTGACTACTTAATTTCTAGTAGAAACCTTGGAGGCAGCACGTAGGAATGGTTTTGCCAAAGCTGGGTAAATCTATGTGTTCTATTACTGCTTTTATTATTCTGCTATTATCTTTGCTGCTATTATTCTGCTATATATGTGTTGCAATTATTATATATATTACCGCATTAAATTTTTATAATTATTTGTATCTCCGTATTCACCCCCCCTCTAGAGTGAAATCGATCCTACAAGTGGTACCAGAGCTAGGAATAGAAGTCAATTTTTACTTTAAAATTTTGATTTTTCAAAAACCAATTTTTGTTTTAAAAATTTGAATTTTTTGAAAATGGCTTCTTTTAATAATGCTTTTGCCGAGGGTCAGTCCATAGTTAGACCACCAATGTTCAATGGTGATTATGCTTACTGGAAAATAGAATGAAATTTTTTCTAAAAATCATTGATGCTTGGAATATTGTTGAGACAGGATATAGGACACCAATTATAATAGTAGATAATCAGGAAATTGACAAACCGATGGATCAATGGACAGATCTAGAAAATAAACTACAGAATGCTAATGCTAAAGCTATGGATTCTATTATCTGTTCATTAGATCAAATTGAATTTAATCGTGCCTCACATTGTCTAACTACGAAGGAAATCTGGCACACACTTGAAGTGACTCACGAAGGAACATCTCAATTCAAGGAATCTCGCCATGCCATGCTTAGTAGCGAATACGAGAACTTCACAATGGCCAAGGATGAAAATGTCAAAGAGATGTATGGACGACTTTCCAATCTCATATACAAATCAAAAGCTCTCGGATAATCATACACAGAGTTGGAAATAATCCGAAAAATCCTCAGAGTCCTTCCACGAAGTTTTGAAGCGAAAGTTACAGCCATTCAAGAATCAAAAGATTTGAAACAGATTAAAGTCGAAGAACTTATTGGAAATCTCACTACTTATGAGCTAGAAATGAAATTCAAGGAAGAGCGTGAAGGAGGTGATACTCGAAAGAAATGGATAGATCTTAAAGGAACAACGGAAAGTGATGATAATGATGATGATGGAGCAGCTGAGCTGGCGCTACTAATAAAGAGATTCAAAAAGTGGAACCGCAAATACGGAAACCCAGCTCTAAATCAACAATTGAAAAGCAGAATAGTCAAAGCACTAGACAACTCAAAAGAGGAGGAGATCATTTGTCATAAGTGCAATAAACCCGGTCATATCAGGCCAAATTGTCCTCAGAATCGACTCAGCCAAGGAAAGAAACAGAAAAGGAGAAGTTTTGCAGCCACTTGGGACAAAACTGATGAAGATGATAAAAGCACTGACAGTAAGAGTGAAAAAGGAAATATGTGCCTTCAAGGAGAAACAATTGACAGTGACGATGACAAGCCAAGCAAGGTATCAAAACTTTCTCATTCGGAATTACTTATATATTTTCACAAAGTAAATGGCTGTTTTGAAAGACTTAGGAAGAAATACGCTAAAATTGAATCACAAAGAGATACTTTGATAGATTTAAATAAACAGCTTGATCAATTGGTTAAAAAATATCAAACCAAGAGCCCTCAGTGTGATAAGTGTCCATCATTCGAAGAAGAAATTAAAAAAATCAGAAATTAAAATTAAATCACTTGAAAATGAAATTCTAATTTTGAAAGAAAGTGAAAACACGAGGAGAGAAAATTCTATCAAAAAGTGCACACAATTATTGAATGAAAATGAATCTCTCAAAACACAAGTCCAACAATTGTCTACAACTTTAGGAAAATTTTCCAAAGGAGAAAGATCGTTAAATATGCTATTAGGGAAACAAACTGTTAATACTGTTAGACAAGGACTAGGATATAATCAATTTGAACTTGTTAGAAGCGAAATTAATCAAGTCAAATCCGGGTGCACAATTTGTAGAAAAATTGGCCACAATCAAAATATTTGTTGGTATAGACCCAAACACGTGAAAACCATTTCAATTTGGGTTCCAAAAGGCACGAATATAACATCCCTTAAAGTCAAACAAATCTGGGTGCCGAAAGGAACAAATATAAATAGACTTGGGTCTACTCAAACATATTTTTCAAAATCTTTTGCCACTAACAACCATGGACCTATAAAAAAAATAGGTCACAAAAATCTTTTCTCGTGTAGGTGTGGTGGCAGGCTAAGGAACAACAACAGTGTTACCTGGATTCTGGCTGTTTCAGGCACACAACGGGCAACAAATCAAAGTTCCTTAGCCTAGTACAAAGGCGGAAAAATCACAATGGGCAACAACGAAAAATTATTGACAAAGGTAAAATAGGTAACGTACATTTATCTTAAAAGATTTATTAAATTGATAATCTGCACCATAATCTGATTTAATTCAGCCATTTATGTGATAATGATTGTTGATTTTGATTCTGACTTATTCAAAATTGTTGGCCAATTATCTTTTTATGACGAGAACACTATAAGTATCTCTAGAAGTTTTTGAACTAGCTCATATAGATTTGTTTGGACTGACGATATTGCCAGTTCAGATGATAAGAGATATTGTCTTGTATTAAGTGATGATTACTCAAGATACACGTGGATATATTTGTTTTTGGATTTTACACTATGTTCACTGTTTGTTTATTTGCACGGTTTCAATTCAAAATCCAAAAGAATTTCATTCAAAAGCTGTTAAAAATGATTTTAAGATATTTTGTTGCACACATCATGGTCTGGGCTATAACATCTAACTAATGATAATCTTGAGTCAAAAGGAAATTCAGATGCAGATTACACTGGTAATCTAGTTGATAGAAAAATTACTAGTGGAAAGTGTTTTATGAAGAGACATTCATTAGTTGCATCACATTTTCAAAGAAAATATTTGCATATTTTTCATTTCAACTAATTTTCAAATAACAGACATTTTTCTTATAAAACCCCCTTGAACAAAATATTTTTTGTTGACCTTATTTCAGATTAGTCATTTTAGAAAATTTGATTTTATAGTTATTTTTGGATTTGATCTTAAATGACTACATTAACTAATCTGACTCCCTACTAATTATTGAAAAGATAAATAGCGATTGAAAAAGTAATGACTGTTGATATTAATCATATATTATGACTTGAGATGGTATATTTAGTAAATTTCTTTAAAATTTTAAACAAGAGTTATAAAAACTTTTTGTTGGTAAAATTCCATGACCATCTCTATTTCTATCATATTTCTAACGGCCATCACTCATCAAAATTAAATATAGTATGTCAATATGTGGTATTTTAAATGGGAAATTATTCGTTTTTCATTTTATTATATTTTTAGCAATAAAAACATCCAAAGTATTCACTCTCATTTAAAAGTCCTCACGGTTATGCATGGGTGAATTACTTGGAATTTTTGATTATGTGCTTTCATGCTCATTTAAAAGTCCTCACGGTTATGCATATATGGAACACATATCAAAGTTGGTTATTAAATAGACAAGTTGATTTTAATCCCATTTAAATGTCCTTACGGTTATGCATGGTTAGAAGATGCTTGAATTCATTTTTTTATAAAAATTTGGAATACTACTAATCTCATTTAAAAGTCCAAACAGTTATGCATGGTTAGTAGATATTCAAATTCCTAAGCTAAATATACCACAAATAGACACAACTATATGGTTTTATATGCCGACATCATCCCTATCACTCTAAAGTGGAATATGCGCCTAACAAAGTATTTATGATTTTTGTTTGATTTTTTATTGAAATTTAATATTTATACTCGATTGGGTATTAATGTGTATTAATGTCTGTCACTTTATCTCTATTTTTCTAACACTATTACTCTTTTTCTGATAATAAAAGGGGGAGAGAAAAGTTAAGATTTTGGCAAATAAAGGTCAAATATTTTATTTTGCATTTTCTATTTGCATCTAGGTTCATTTGCATATTTATTTTCATGCATATATGAAGGGGGAGCCATGTTGTAGAGAGGGCATTCAAATAAAGGGAGCAAATAGAATGATCGAATACATTTAACTAATTCAAAATCTTAAATATATGTTTGTTATCATCAAAAGGGGGAGATTGTTGAATATGCTAGTATATGATTTTTGTTTGATGATAATAAACATATATTTATTCATTTAAATGTATTTGTCAATGTACTATTTTATTTTTCATATAATTAAATAAATATTTGCTGAATAAAATAAATAACACATAATTTAAATTCAAACGAATATTTTATTCAAACAAATATTTTATTACAATTTTGAATAGTACAAATTTGAGCTCTCACTATATATCTACAATTTCGATTACATCACAATTTTTCGCTATACAATGTTTACATACATTTGCACCTCACCACATATCACTCATTCATTCGTATTTTATTTTCGACTTTGCTCCAGATTGAATCCAGCATCTGAGTTATCTGCAAAATAAACACTAACGCGGTAAAATTGAAAGAGAAATATTTTTGCAGTGTAAAATAAAATGTATTTTTGAAAATATTATTTACCTCAGTTATTTGGGTTGTTCGTCATCGTTTTGAATTCATCTTACACGAACAGCTTGTGAAATGCATAGTGTATCACTGTACATGCCACAAGGCCGTGCACACCGATATACACTTGATAAAATTGCAGGTACAGGTGAGCACAAGGTCAAACCCGAGCCGAGGCTGGATTCAACACAGGTGCAAATACACACATGAACAAATCGAGTATAAATGGGATACGGCACATGCATTACACAATTACACATATATACATGCATGTGAATGCATGTATATACATGAGTATGTATGCAACCCGAAGCAAGAAGGTCAAAGGCACAAACACATCAGCTTCAATTGGAAACAGTTCAAGAATGAACCAACTACAAGCATTCAATCAGAGACCAGATCAAGTGCAACCGCAGAGGGATGAAGAAGTCAACATATATGGTCAGAGGAAAGCAACAAAGCAATGCAAAACTTCCAGATGAAAACACATGAATGGTTAACAAAGACATGGTTAGAGCTATCACCAACCAGAGCACAACACATATGGTCAGAGAATGCAAGTTACAACACAAACCAATATGCAAGTGAACATATACAAGTACACCACATCCAGATTAGTTTCCAAAATCTTATCTACATGTAATGGATAAGGATTGGTGAACCTGATCAACATTACTCATCATTGAAGACCAGAGAATCAAGTGCAGACATTACATGAACTTGCTCGAAGTCCAGACAATTTTCTATTAAATGCATATGGACATGTACTCGATGCAACCCAGAGCTTAATGCAACCCAGACTCAAATATCAGTGGACAGAGCAGTGCAGCACAACCAAACAGTCCAGGTTCTCAATACCCAGTGCAGGCTCGAGTGAACAGAGGCAGAGTCACTACAACTATGCAATTGTTCTCACGACCAAACAAGTCAACACTAACCTGAAGTGCAAACTAGGATATGCATACATGAGTAAACATTGCAGTTCGAAAAACAAGTCAGGGCAGTTTACAGTTTTATAGAAATCTGGTAGCAGTTTCAAATCAAGGTAGCAGAACAAAAATCATGTATCAGTTTCAAATCAGAGTAGCGATTTTTCAAACTAAGCCAGATTTCAAATAACAAAGTCAAAGCCGTGGTGACCAAGGTAATCACAAGTACAATGAAAAAGTCATAGCAGTGAAGACCGGAGCAAACTCAAATTTATAAAGCAGCATGTACGAAATGAACAAGTCAAGATTGATCACGAGCATTGAATCAAAATCATATGGCCAAGCAAGAATTAAGAAGAATTCAAATCAGAAGTATACGAACGCAAATTAAGGGGTTCGAACCCTATTTAAACCCAATCATCATTAGAAGATTAAATCATTCGAGTTAAGCAATATCACAGAGCAAAAGTTTTAAATCAATAACTCGAATCGATTCAAGTTCAAGCAAAATAGAGAAAAATTAATCAGTAAACTCGAATCAAAGTCGAGAATAACCAATAATCAATAAAAGGCATTCACGCGTCAATCAATCTCGACAATTTGAAGCAACCGAAAGCAAATCGTAGATAAGAGGTGATTGACAGAGCAAAGCGAAAGTAATCACTTCAATCGTTCGAAATTCAAGCGGCGACTTTAAAGTTCCAGAACCCTAATTTCACGAAGAGGAACAAATACAGCTATTTTCAAAGTAACGAAGTACAAGGAACCGACCGAACAATATAAAAAGGAGAAAGGGAAAATTATTATCACTTTACTTATTTGGGCCGGCATTTTTAATTTGGACCTTCTATTTTTAAATTAGGTTTTTTGGTTTTAAAATTGTTTTTATTTTGTATTTTTCTTTTAAACTTTTGTAAATTCTAGTCGTGTGACTAGGGGACGAACTACGATGGTGTAGTTCGAGAATTCGCAACTTAGTGGCTGAGTTATGGTAAGGTTTTGAGCGTAGAGTTAGGTTAGTCGATAGTGGGTGTCACGAGTTTACGTGTGTAAGCGTCTGACTACTTAATTTCTAGTAGAAACCTTAGGGGTAACACGTATGCAGGGTTTTGCCGAAGCCGGCTAAATCTGTGTGTTCTATTACTGCTTTTATTATTCTGCTATTATCTGTGTTGCTATTATTCTGCTATATCTTATATATTGCCGCATTAAATTTTTATAATTATTAGTATCACCCTATTCACCCCCTCCCCTCTAGGGTGAAATCGATCCTACAAAGAGTTCTCTTACAACTAACCACCCTAGCACCAGTGACCTGTACATCAAAATCTATCATGTGGGTTGTAATCAAGAGGGTGTCAAAACAACGTTTTAATGACTGAAAAATTTATACGGTGTCCATAATACAAATTTATACCGATTGGTTTCCTTTTAATTGTTATGTCTGCTATTTAAGATTAGACAGTTTAACCTAATATTGCATGCACGATATTCGAACCTAACATAATTTGTCTACATAACCTTATCCTAAGGTACAAAATACTGATTTATGTTTATCAGCCACTTAATACTTTCAAATATGAAGCGGGTTCTAAGCATCGTCATCGTTAGTCTATTGGTCCTAGCTACAGAGACCTTTGACCACTGTTTATGGTTTTATAATACATAATAGCCATACTACTAACGCATCTATCATCGTTAAAGTCTCAACTATGTGAGAGACAAAACCCAAGCCACTTAATACCTTATTAGTAAGGACTAGGCTGATGGTTGACCATTTAATACATATATTCTAGGCAGGCCTTTGTCATTTAATACATAACCCCAAAGACGGACTCCTCACTAGTACTATCTAGCTGACATCGCTTGGAATCTCACTAGGACACTTAATACTGCTTTATAGGAGAGAGGAGGACCCTGTATTAGTCACTTAATACCTTAAACCCGAAGCGGGCCCTTCCCAAGATATCTACTACCGCTCCTAACCGTTTATTCGGAGCATTTAATACTTTGTAATTAGGAAAGATGTAGGCCCTCAAACAACCACTACCTCTAACCCCTAAGTAGATCCTATAGTTCACATAATTATTTCCCATTGGTCCTGCAATTGGTGATGTCTCACATTAGTAATAAGTGTACACAACTCATGGTAGCCTCTGAGTGAAGGGTAGACTTTTGTTTTGTAACTCTACTGACCTCGCATCCTAACCTTCTAAACCCAATTAATTATTCTATGGGTCCTACGGTTAAAGATGTCTCACATCAATAGGAAGTGTAAACAACTACTGGTAGCCTCAAAGTGAAGGGCAGACTTCTGTTGTGTGACTCTATTGACCTCGCACCCCAACCAACTAAGTTCAATTGATTATTCTAAGCTTTACTAATTTAAGCCATTTTATCCCAGGCTTTATTATTACTAAGCTTTATAATCCTAAATTGAATATTGGACTTAGCTTACTAACTTCCTTTTATTTATTTAAGGCTATATAACTTACCATAAATATTTAATTACCAATGAATCCCTTTATTTACTCCTTCCATAAATGTAAATTGGTCCACGATAAAAGAATATCATTCTAACAGACATTTCCTACGACATTTATGTATATTTATTAATTTTCAATCAGTAACCATTTTCTAACTATTCCATAGTTATTAACCAAACTTCCTATTTATCAGCCCCATTAATCCATTTACCCTATTAATTATTATTTGTAACTCCCTAATTCATTTTTCATTTATTACCTATTAATTAGAGTTATAGCCTTTCCAAACCTTCTTCCTATTTCTCATATCAACCATTCAATCTTATTTCTACATAGAACTAATAACCTAAGCGAGCATTATGCGTAAATCGTCGTATTAGTTAAGTTTCATTCTAATTTATTAGCACATATAAAATATATGTAAATACCTACTTCTACCAAATATATTTTATTCATAAATCTTTAACTATAATATTCTCTCTATATTAAATTTGCTGAAATTATATTTCTTAGGAAGATTCTCCATTGTAATTTCCATAAATTAGTTTTGAATAATAGATCAAAAATAAAAGGAAAGATTTGCCTTGTTTAAAATTACAAGGAATGATTATTTTCTTATTATTGGAATAGATAGTGTAAACTATGGAGAATAAATCTGTACTTTACACATCCCTTTCTTTTCTTTTGCATATAAATCAGACATTGCATTTTCTATGCAATTTAGAAACGTAAACAAATTAATAAAAAATCAATTGGTAGTTCTTCCCATAAATTAAACTTCAAAAAATTCTGAATTCAATATAATTAGAGTGATAATCAAAATCATACTAATAATCTACAATCCAATTTCATATCTGGAATAAATTTCATATATAATCAATGTTCATATCTATAACCTTTGGGACTGATTTCCAAATCAAGGTGTAACACTATTTCTAATCAGATCTCCTAAGAAAATGTAGGCGATTTTTATTACATTCAAATTTAGCCAATAATTCACGTATATTTATTCATTTAGGCATAAAAATCAAATGAATTCCATTGGAATAGATTCAATATCATAAATAATTTATAAATTTCCCACTCATCTTGTAACAGCATTTCAAATCTTTACATCAGAAGTAAAACCTTTGATTTAACCCAGTTTCCTTCTTATTCCAAGAAATATGTATAAAAAAGGTATATATATATATTAGAATTATAGATCTGAGAAGAGATTTGGAGTTGAAGGGAAATATAAATATATATATGACTATATATTACCTTGTTATCGTGTAGTGTTGATTTGCCTCTCTTCTTCTTTTATTTGGTTTCTATTCCTCTCCAATATATATATATATATATATTATATTCTATAATTTAGAAAATAGTAGAGAAGAGAAGGTGAGCTTTGCTACTATTTCCAAAAAATATGAGAATGGAAGAGAGGGTTAGGCCTAAATTTATAGGCACTCGAATCAACCACCGTAGTTAGATTTAATTATATAATCCAGACCGTTTAGGCCAAGGCAAATGCTAGCCATCACGTTACCCATTGGTCGGCCACCTTTGGGTACCAGTCGACGGGCCATAATATGGTCTGACCTATGGGGCCCAGCAATTAATATATAAACGTTAACTTTCTAATTTAATTATTTTCATTCCGAAATCGTTTATCATCCGTAACTTCTTTGTTTGAACTCCGATTGTGAAACTCCAAATAAGAAAGCCACTCATAATTTCGCCACAAACGCAATGGTGCATGTTTCATGGTCAAATTCCATTATTTGCACAAATTTCATTTTTGGAGCCTAATTAACTAATTAATTAATTAAACAACTAATCGTAAAATTAACGGGGTGTTACAACTAGTCTCAAAGATAAATCAATATCCCTTTCTCAAATCGCCTTGATTAAGAACATTTAAGGATAAGTATTTATCTGTATTTACACAATTTAATACTCACAACTATGAATACATTCGTAACTGCAATTAATTATATGCTTTTCGTAAGGATTTAAAATTATATGTATGAATGTAAATATTAACATTTAATTTTTATATATCGATGTATGCACAGGCAATTGAAACAAAAACCAAAATAATTTTCTTTCATTTCGAAGAAGATTCGTACATCAATATTGAGTGTACAATATATGATCAAAATTACATAACTACCCATATGTCATATCCTTACAACTATCATGCCCATGTACACATTCCTATATAAATATGCACATTACGGATGTGTATCGATTATATATTAAAAATTGTGACTACTTTTTGATAAGTTTTAGATGAAGCGTATCTATACAGTAAGCTTCTAACAAAATTAGTTCTTATTAATTTACTCATATATATACATAAGTATATATGTGTTTGTTAGGGAAAATTCAGATTAACATCCCAAATGGAGTAGAAATAATAGGATGGTGTTAATGGTGAGGTAGGACAAACCAAAACTAATATTCCAAAATAAGCAATCATAGATTATACATGCAAATAAATGAAAAGTAGAAGATACTTGATTTATAGTGGTTCCTCCTACGGTTAATTCTTCCACTTTTTAAGTCCATCTTTCTAAGAAAGTCTTCATCGGAAATGGGAGAAAGAAAGTGATTTAGTGATAGGAAAGCTCAATCTCTACTAAACCCGTATATATCACTATATGGAGACATACAAATACATTGTATAGTCACGTATACCCTTCTTAAGACGATTATTTACCATTAGCGTACTTATTCTATGACCTTTCCTACTTAAGTGTCCCCTAACCTGGGCTCTGATACCAAATATAATATCCCTCATTATGAAACCCAAAGATGGAACTCCAGTATGCTTCAGCCACCTTCAAATTATCTTTCGGTGTTAGAGATGAAATCAATTATATTGAACAACCTTAAGTAAATAGAGTAGATGTCAATTAAAATTAAGAAAGAAACCCATTACAGATCAAGTTTTACATTTTTTTCCTATTGTCATGCCGACGTATGGGTCAAAATATAATACATATATAAACAATAGTGATATGCCAAACACATGAAGATGCTATCATAAGCACTAAGTATAGTGAGATCAAAATAAATATAATAGTCCAAGCATCATGTTTCATCTTTAGAACCTTTATTCATCCATCCCAAATAGCTACCAGCCTTATTCCACAAACTCAACCTACTCGAATGAGTACCTGTGAGTTTATGATGAAAAAAGGGCTAGACATAGAGTCTAGTATGAGTAATATATTACCCTAAACATAAAGGATAAAGAGTACATACCGCTAATAAGTGGAACATATTTTATCCTTATCTTTACCAAAGTAATAAACTATCCAATTCATAAAGAAAGCCTAAATTGTTGGTTCATTAAATAAGTGTCAATGCAATATGCCGAAGTCACAACCAAAAGAAACCACTTGGTCTGTTTCATAGTAAAACTACAATGTTTCAATATAACTAAAATACACTACCCTTGACTGCCTCAAAGGCATTATGTCCTTTTGATACAAATATATATCATAAAAATCTTACTATTCGACCGCCATTAAGGCTTTATACCTCTGTAGTTTACAAAACACAAGCTAACACATTCATGGTTTCGGCAACCACCTAGGCCTTATGCCTTTCTCTATCATACTTTGGCTACCACTCTTGGCCTTACGCCTCTTTTAATTTCTTATATTGGATGCCACCTTAGGCCTTACTCCTACTTCGTTCTCAGTTTCTAGACTACCCTTCTCAGCCTTAAGTCCTCCTTTGTTCCCTCGGTTGTTATCCTATGCCTTACACCAACAGCTTTCATGTATGGATGGATGCCTCCTTAGGACATACACCAACGCTTTTGGTTCCTGTTGCCAATCTTTGCTTACATCGATGCTTTTGTACTTTAGTTCCTAAACTGCCACTTTTGGACGTACATCTTCTATTGATCTTTCTACCCAATCATTCATTATTTGGCTTTTAATTAGCTATTTATTAAACTAACATTTAGGGTAACCCTGTTTCAGTTATCGATCCTGCTCATTATTTTACCATTAATCTCTTAAGTTCTAGTTTCGACTATCTTAAGCCTTAGCATACATGACTATCCCTAACAGTTACTAGCTCTGGTTTATGCATTCTACCGACCATTACATTACTCTTGGTAGTCACTACCCTTAATCTCATTATGGAAAACCTTTCTTAGCTTAGCTTAGGTGACTTATGCTATTTAAATCTTTAAATTTATGAAATCGCCCTCCTTAAATGTCTGTCACCTTCAGCCATCGGTTAATACCTTCGTTTTACCTAACTTTAGCTTTATAGTCAGGTATTCTACTTAGGTTTTTTTTATTCTTAAGGGTTCGATCATTTTGCTATGGTTCGGCTCTTCCTCCTTTGGCACTGCCCTTCGGTACATGTTAGGAACCATACCCACACATTTGCCACTAACTTTACACGTGTCATTTTCTGATTTATTTGACTTACTATTATCTGACCGTTTTCAAGTACTTTGCTAACACATTTAGCATGGAAAGTGGATCTAGTCTATCGCTCAATAAATTAATATCTTATGTAATTCAATTACCGTCCAGCCTCAACTAATCACCTTATGATTTCTTACTAAAACCCTTTGATCAAACTTGTTTCCTTGCGAAAATTACTTAATATTTTTCCAGTGATATGCAGAAGAATTAATCATGGTTTTTTTCTGTAAAATTCCCTACTTGGAGGTCCAAAACTAACGGCTTCGGATGCTGCAGTCATCCATAGTTATTAATCCTTGGCGACCAAATGCGGTAATGTTAAATACATTGATACAGCAGAAACACATGGATATGAAAGAATTTTAAAACCATTAAAAAAATTTCGCATTCCATTTCATTCATATTTCAAATTCATTACATAATCCCAAATCTGAAAACCACGTTTAGAGAAAATATAATTATTACAAATTACTCCAAGAGTGACATATGAAGATGCCCCCTTGGATGATCAGAGTGTGTGTGTATATACATAGGAAATTAAACAACTTTTCCTTTACATTAAAACACAGCGAAATCAAATAGATAAGAACTCCTTATTAGCTAGCTTGCCTCCTGCACATCTCCGGAAGCTTATTCGTCTAAAGGAGAACTTGAAAACCTCAACCCTCAATCTACTCAAAATCAATTGATCACCTAAGAGTTTAAGGGGAAAACATAAACTTGAGTCAGACATAAAGCCTGGTATGAATAATAAACTACGAACCATTTAGATATCTAGTGAGATCACGCCGCTTAGCGGAATGGGTTTTCCACTCACTAGTACCTTACTCAAAAATTTATAATAACCATATACTATGCTCCTGCATCCACAATGGTTAAAAACAGAGCAATTTAAAATATCACGATGATATGCAAACAAGTAAAATATCCTGGATTTCCCATCCCCATTAATTTGACTATCTGTCTCAGTTATAGTTTCTAGGGTCATTATTAACCTATTAGTGTTCATGGGATGACTAATAACCTGTTTAAAGCTTATGGACTATCTCTCCGGTCTCATAGTTTTCATGGGATCACTAAGAACCTATTCGCCCCTGCCAATAACTTCATTCAATTATTTCATGGGTTCTCTTTGAACCTATTGGTATCTCGAATAACGCCCCTTATATCATAGTTTTCATAGGTTGACTATGAACCTATTGAATTCTACCAATAAATTAATCTGGATATAGTTTTCATGGATTCACTACAAACCTATTGGCCCCTGCCAATAACTCTCACTAAACATAGTTTTCTTGAGTTTACTATGAACCTGTCTAAACTGATAATTTCTTAATTAGTCTTTGGGCATCCTATATTCTGGTCTACCTAACCTCCTAGATGCAACTCTATTCATTCAGGAGTTAACTTAATTTATATTCACTACTGGGTCATCCTAGCTGGTTATTCTACCCTTACTTCCTAAAATACAGTTATGGGTCCATTCCAAAGTGAATATATTTATAGAAGAAGCATATACAAAAATAATACCAACATCTTTGGTTTAATACCCTTGAAATCATTTCCCCCTGAAATTTGGTTAGTCCCTTTAACCCTTTATTTTTATCAAGGCAAGCTTCTTCAAAAAAAACTTTAAATTTAAAAGCATTTTAAAGCTTTTTATAGTGCTATGGGTTTTTCCTTTTAAAATGAGATTGGGTTCTTTGTTTTGAAAACTAAGGCTTTCAAAACCTTAGACCTTTACTTTCGAAACCATTGGAACACCTCTTTCGAAATCATTCAAATCTTCTTTTCAAAACATTAAACATATGCCTTTTGAAACATTTTAAAACAACTCTTTCAAAACCACCAAAACATACCTTTCGAAAGTATTAAAGCATAATTTGCTAATTTATAGACACGTAGATTCGAAACCATTTGAAAGTACCCCTTTCGAATTAATAGGTTTAATCTTAAACATATCTTTTGGGTCTACGTGAATACAAGAGAAAGTACTCCTTTCGAAACCAATAATCTTCAAATAAAAGAGTTTGGGCAAAATAGATGGCTTCGGAACCATCCTTTTGAAAGCTTTTATCCCTTAAGTACAACAATTGGAAGGTTAGCGTCAATACACCTTTCGAAGCCATAGCCTTCGAAACCTTTAGTATAAGTGGCTATGGGAGCCCTTTCGAAAGCATTGATTTAAAAACAAGGAAACTCATTTGAAAGCTACCCCTTAAGCAAAAAGGCGGCAACCGCTACGAAAGCTATGTTAAACCAAAAGCATTCTTTTAAAGCAAGGAAAGCGACGTTTCTTTAGAAAGAAAAACGAAGGCTTCAACCCCTTCAAAAGCTTGGTTTCGACTCCATACCTGCTACCTTTCTCCAATCCACTACGTACCAAAGCCTTGATACCTTGTGTATTGGTTTCGACTTGGTTGAGGCGAAAGTATAGGGTCGAAAGGTAGCTACTGGAAGTGGCGAAACAATAAACTTATGAAAAACTATTTTATTGCCTTTTTAAGTAGTACTTTTCAAGTAACTTGCCTATTTGTAAAAATATGATTGGTTGCCATAAACTTTGACACAATCTTTTCTAAAAGACTGCCGAATTTATTCAGAAATTAATTAAAGACAATTAACAAAATATAAGTTCCCTTAACAAAACAATTTAGACATTTAATTCCTCTATCTTATATAATTTAATTTACATTGTAAATTACTTAGGAAAAATACCCAAAAATAATAGAAATTTACTTTTAATATGTTAACTAACATATATAAATTTTAGAACTAAATTCCTTTATATAATTGCCGAAATAAATATTAAACCCAATTATACATATCTTCCTTTGGAAATTCATATTAAATTATCCATAGCTTGGATAATTACAAAAATTTAAACTCCTCTCCAAAATAATGTTTTTCATAACATAAAAAATCCTTATGGTATTCGAAACCCATTATATACGATTTTAGCCTTAAAATCAAACAAAACCTTTTATCAAACAAATTTGTTTGAATATAACATCTCATGTAATCCAAGCATATCATCATTAAAATAATCATAAAGGATTCAAACTTAAACCCTAAATGAAATACTCTCTAAAACAAAAATGAGATGGTAGTGATTATTATTCACCTTGATTTGGATAAGGACTTGATATTTGATCTTGTTTAATTCTCCTTGCTTGATTCCTTAGCTTTAATTGAATTTCCCCCTCTTTCCCCTAGGCAGGCTTGCTTCTTAGTTTATGTTTTAAAATTTTGAACTTGTGAAATGAAAGAAGGAATAAGGGTTCAGGGGTTAAGGGATATGCTGGATGGCTATTCCCCATAATGCTCTTTGCCTTATTCTCTTATTAGTTAACTTGTAAAACCATTTCCATAAACTTGTTCTTTTAAATATTTATTTAGTTAAGCACGGACTCTAATAAATTTTCAAAATCTCAATCCCCTAATCACTCTAATCTTTACATTATTCTATTTAATTTATCTAATTAAATCTCCTGAATAATGTTATTTAAAATTAGCGGTGTTACATGCTCCGCTCCTTAAAGAATTTCATCCTCGAAATTCAGTAAGGGCTAAATACTAAGCATAACAATCATTTGTAATATCTCCTAACTACCGTACTAGCCTACCTTACTAGCAACGGTCTATATAAAGCAAATATAGAACATACCCTCATAGTAGATCAGGATAAGTATCTCTAATCCTATCTCTTGTCTCCCAAGTACAGTCCTTCTCATTGTCGCTCCACTGAACTTTCACCAACTTAATTGTCTTGTTCCTTAACCTTTTCTCATCTCTTTCCATAACCCGAACTGGTTGTCTAACAAAAGTCAAATTCGGTTCTACCATCAAATCTTCCAACTCTGTCGGAGGAATAGTTGTCTCTAGATCATGCACATACTTGCGAAGATGAGATACATGAAATATATTATGGACACCTGCCATACTGCTTGGCAACTCTACTTTGTATGCGAGCTTCCCGATCCTCTCTATAATTAGGAACGATCCAACATCTCTCGGTGCCATTTCCCCTGACTTTTCGAATTGTACCGCACCCTTCATCGGTGATAACTTTAATGAAAACCCTATCTCCGACTGAGAATTCTAGATCTTTACACCTCTTATCTGCATAACTCTTATGTCTAGACTGAGCTTCCTTCATCCTTTCTCGGATCAACTCAATCTTCTCTGTCACCTTTCTAACCAGATCTGAACCTAAGACTAATATGTCTCCATTTTCTAACCAACATGCTGGTGATTTGCATGGCCTTCTATACAAAGCTTCAAAAAGCGCCATTCATATACTAGTTTGATAACTGTTATTATAGGAAAACTCAACTAAGTGTAGGTGATCTTCCTAAGATCCACCAAAGTCCAATACACAAGCTCTTAAAAAATCCTCTAGTACCTTATTGACTCTCTCTGTCTGCCCATCTGTCCGAGGGTGATACGCTGTACTCATCTTGAGCTTGGTACCTAACTATAACACCCTATATTTTTAGTGACATTATTGATGATATTTAATTAGCTAAATTAAATAAAATGATGTGTTGATTAATGGATTGGGATTTGATTTAACCAAGGGTAGCCATGCCTATATGTAAAATGAACTAAAGAAATAAAATTGACATTAAGTGTTAGGAAATAAGTAAGGGGTAAAATAGGAAAATGATAGAACTTATACCCTAAACCCTTAAGAAACCAAACACACGTTCATTTCATTTTCTCAAACAACAATACTCTAAGACTAACCACCATTTTTGATCTTAAGAGAAGTTAAAGTTAAGAATTTCAAGAGGAAGAAGTAAATCAACATAATCAAGATCAAATCTCATATCCTAATCAAAAAGCTAAGGTGAATAATGACTACATCTCATTTTTTATATGTTTTCGGTTTTAGATGAATTCCGAATTTATCTTGCATGATTTAGCCATGTTTTAAAAGAAGAAAATGGTCATATATACTTGTTGATGATTTAAGCATATTTATATTGGTTCTTATGATATGTTTGATGTGAAAACCCTATTTTAATGACATCCAAATCCTTTGTGACTTTAGATATAGACCAAAAATGTTATTTTAGAGATGGGTTTCAATTTTCATAATTTCCTGAATTAACGTGGATTTTATATTAATTTTCTAGTGAAGAAAATTATTTATTGGGTTATATATTATTTACAAAAAATTGAATAATTATTTGGGTTTGAAATTTTTATATGTTGGAAAACATATTAAAATAGATTTTCTGGGGTTTTTTTCCAGATTTTTCCTAAGTGCTTTGATGAATATATAAAATTATTTAAGGTATGGGACTTAAATGTTTTATATATTTAATTAATGAGAAGAGGCATTTTATAAAATAAAATCATTGTTATTTCTGAAATTATTGGCAGCACTTTTCTGCAAAAAAATTAGCAACTAATGAAATTTTGACTCTTTTAAGTTAAAAACAAAGATAACCCGAGTTTAGCATGTTCCGCCACGTTCGGCACAGGGGGTCTCGACCTAGACCTTTCGCCACCAATGGTTTCGAAAACGAGGCGCATGGTATCAAGCAACTTAGTACGCATCATTTTGGGATAAAGGTGAAGGGGTACTTGATCGAAACCTTAGGTTCCGAAAGGGTTGGAGTATATTTGTTTTAAAACTAAGGCAGTACCTTCTTTGCTTTCGAAAGAGATAAGTTCTAACTCAGTTGCTTTCGGCTGGGTTAAATATTTTCAAAAAATGGTTTTGACTTGGTTGCATTCTTTTGTTTTAAGTAAAGGTCTCGAAGGGGTCGAAACCCCTAGCTGCCGCATCTCTACCTTACGAAGTCAATGGTTTCGAAGAGTATACCTTGTTTTTAAATTAACCAGCTCTCCAATGCTTTTGGAAGGGATGTTTCGACACCATCACTTCCTAACTTAGTAATAACTTTTGAAAGGGTAAGCTTTCAACCTTGTTGCTTGTGACCCTTAGTGATTTTAAAGAATAACCCAATGGTGTCGAAGGATAATGGTTTCGACTTAAATGGTTTCAAAAGGCGTTTTTCCACATGCTTTAAATTGAGTCCCAATTGCTTTCGAAGGGTTTGAGGTTTTAATACCTTGGAAGGGTTTTAAAGAAGGTTTCGAAGGGGAGGTTCCTCAATGGTTTCGAAAGGTCTAAAAGTAAGGTTTTTCCAATGGTTTTTAATGGTTTAAAGGAAAGATTTTCCTATGGTTTCGAAAGGCAATGTTTAAGGGTTTTAAAAAGGGATGTCTAAGGTTTTTAGCTTTTGAAAGAGAAAGGAATTTCAATGGTTTCGAAAGGAAGATTTGGCCTTTTGGCCTAAGAGGAAGAAAGGGTTTCACATGGTTTCGAAAGGGGTACTTTCAATAGGATCGAAAGGGGGTACTTTCAAATGTTTAAAGGTTTTTCATCAACAAAGATTTGAGTAAAGTATATATATAACACGACAAAGTGATTTTGAGTAAAACATAGAATATTAATGTTTTCCTTGTTTAAGTTTGATTTAAAAGGTTTTAAATCAATTTCAGATGAAAAGGTTTTCAAGTAAAATCATGGGAGGTTATCCCTAAGTGAAAATGACTCAGATATTAGAATACCATATGGGACTGGTAAAGGGTCGTGCCCTATACGTTAGCTATTGGCCCCAGCTTTTAGTCTAAAATTCCAGTGTGTAAGGCTTTGTCACAAGCGAGACAAAAAATATACGATTGCACACAAAAGAGAATATATGATTGTATATAGATAGGTTATTGGTGAGCCTGCAAAACCATTAGGATCACGGGGAGATGTTAAGATAGGGACAGACCATCTAGAAGAAAAGTGTTTAACAGATAGTTAAGGACAGATAGTCTAGGAGAAGAATGTCTAACAGATGTTATATTATTGTGTTTTTTATCTGGTAGGCCCGAGTCAGCCAAAGGTTAATCGTAAGCCAAATAAAACTATATTGTTCGGACAGATAGTCCATTTGTTATTTGATATATATGTTTATATAATGATGCTTTACAGTTTTAACCAGTTTTGGTTGCAGGATAAAGGTTTGCTAAAGATATGTTTTAAAAGGATATTAGTGAGGGGAAACCTGTTCCATTAAGCGGCGTGGTCTCACTTAATATCAACTAACCAAGATGTATAGTATTATTTACACTAGGCTTTATGTCTGACTCGAAGTTTATGTTTTCCCCTTAAACTCTCGGGTGCTCAAAATTGATTTGAGTAGGTCGAGGGTTGAGGTTCTTTCAGGTCTTAGTAGGATGATGAAATAAGCTATTGAAGACGAGCAGGAGGCTTACGGATAGCTATTTAGGAGTTGTAGTTCTATGTTGTTATTTATTTCCGCTATATATGTACTAAGTCAATTATAACTATATAACTCTGATCATCCAAGGGGGCATCTTCATATACCGCTCTTGGCGTATTTTGTAATAAGTATATTTTATCATTGCCTAGGAAACGTATTGGGATTATGTAATATGTATATGGGACATGTGTTTTGAAATGTGATAGAAAATTCCGTTTTGAAATCTGCGATTTGTTTCATATTCAAGTGCTTCTGATATTATAGATACCATTAACATAGCTGTATTTAGTCGCCATAAGTTAATACTATAGAAGACTACAGCATCTGTAGCGATTAGCCTTAGGCCTCTAGATAGGGGATGTTACAACTTGGTATTAGAGCATAGGTTTATGAAGTACTTTAACTAAAAATGATTTTTGAAAACATAATCCTTAAGAATTAGAGTTAAGATCAGGGTGTGGGATAACGCTATAGTAACGTACTTGTATTTGCTATATATAAGTATACGCTTTATCTCCAGAGTCCTATCTTTGTTAGGCTATTCTTCTGCATCTCACGAGGCTTGATTACAGATACAGACGGAAGAAGAGGCAGAGTCAATCCAGGAGAAGACAACACCACTACAAATGGAAATGCCCGACCAAATGCTAGAAGAGGTCAGGCTCAGGCTAAAAATGTTGGTGTTGGGGTTCCCCAATTGGACATGGGAGCCATGTATCAGTTCTCGTAAACATGATGCAAGCTGGGATCGCAGCAGGAGTTGTAGGAGAAAATGCTGCGGGAGGAGTTCAAGAGGCCCCAGTAGTCAATCAGTATGCTAACTTGAGCAAAGACTATACCAGGCTAAGAGGAAAGCCATTTATTAGGATAGAGGATGCTATCAAGGTAGAAAACTGGCTGTTACACTGTGAGAGGATTTTTGCTGACCTAAGGCTTAATGACGAGCAGAAAAGGAGACTTGCTTCAAGACAGCTTCAAGGAGTTGCTCTGTTTTGGTGAAACACTGTAACTACTGGTGTAGATGAAGAGATTATGACATGGGCGGAGTTTAGAAGGAGGTTTCAGGAAAGGTTCATGTCAGTAATGGCGCAGTCAGTCTTAGTCAGGAAGTTTGCTGAGCGGGAATAAGGGAAAATGTTAGTTCTGGAATATGCTAGTAGATTCGAAGAGTTGGCCCGGTATGGGTATGCCATTGTTGACACAGTGTTGAAAAGGAATGAAAAGTTTATTAGAGGTTTGAAGCCGCAGTTGGCTAGGGCTACTTTACCGCACATCAGAGATCTTTGTGTTGTAGTGGTTGAAATGGCGTTGAGACATGAGGAGATGTTAGCTTGTTTGGAGAAGAAGAAGGAGAAGGAGGTCCAGGTTGGACAGGGCTAAAAGAGAAAGTTTTTCCATAAAATGAATGCTCAGAAAGGAGGAGTAACAAAGAAAGGAAAGTCTAAAGTGGTCTGCTATAAGTGTGATAAGAAGGGCCATTATGCTAATGTGTGCCGGACATGCAAGGGAAAGAAGGCTGCTGAGAAGAAAGAGATCAGGTGTTTTAAGTGTGATCAAATTGGTAACTACAAGAACCAGTGCAACGAGCCAACAAAAGGGGATAAAGTCCAGGTGTTTGCACTGGAGCCTGCTATGTCAAAGCCAACAATGCAGGAGAAGGGAAAGGCTGTGTTAGGAGATACACTTCAGATCCATGATACATCTGTTAGCATTTTATTTGATATTAGAGCATCTCATTCTTTCATATCTAGATGTTTGGCAGATAAACTTAACCTAGAACCCACATATTTAGTTACTTCCTTAAGAGTTGCAAATCTGATAGGAGGGTATGCAATGCTTGGGATGAAGTGTGACCACGTAGAGTTTGACTTGCTAGTTACACTTTTGTCTGCAGTTTGCACATATTTGACTTTGTAGGGTTCATAATTATATTAGGAATGGATCGGTTAAGTAAATACGATGCTAGGATATTTTGCCTAGATAGGAAAATATCACTTAGACACCCGGAGCGTATTGATCGGATAGTTTATACCATTGAAAATCCTAGTTGTGAGGTAATTGCCTTATTGGGTGTTATGGAGTTAGAAGATGAGTTAAATCACGTTTTCATGGTTAGAGAATTCACGGATGTTTTTGAGTCGGTAGTCGGATTACCATCGAAACGAGCTATTGAGTTTTGGATAGATTTGTTGTCTGGAGCATAACAAGTGAGTAGGCCGCCAAGTAGGATGCCGCCAATAGAGATGAGGGAGTTAAAGACTCAGTTGGTAGATTTGGAAGGTAAAA
This sequence comes from Allium fistulosum, assembly GCA_030737815.1. NCBI lineage: Eukaryota > Viridiplantae > Streptophyta > Magnoliopsida > Asparagales > Amaryllidaceae > Allium > Allium fistulosum. Next base: position 1,132,225,396 of record CM060901.1, read on the forward strand.
GTTTTATCAGACCAAGTAGTTCGCCCTGGGGAGCAGCCGTTGTATTTGCTAAGAAGTTAGATGGATCGTTAAGGCTATGTATCGATTATCGTAACTTGAATGAGAAGATGATAAAGAACCAACATACATTGCCAAGGATTGATGATTTGTTCGATCAGTTGAGTAGGGCTAAGATATTCTCTCAGTTACATTTGGCGACGTGATTTCATCAGCTTAGAGTAGTAGAGGATAATATTCCTTTGACGGCGTTTAGAACAAGATATGGGACATATGAATGGCTAGTTATGCCATTTGGACTCACTAGCCGACATTCTTTGTAGATTTGATGAACCGAATTTTCTGAGAGCAATTGGATAGATTCGTGTTGGTTTTTATAGATGATATCCTGATATACTCCAAGGATGAGAAGGAGCATGAAGTTCATCTTAGAGTCGTGCTGGAGACGCTGAGGCAGCATCAGCTAAAAGCAAAGTTTTCGAAGTTCCATTTTTGGAAGAAAGAAGTAAATTTTCTTGGTCATATGGTTTCAGAGAAAGGATTGTCAGTTGATCTAAAAAAGATCAAAGCCGTTAATAATTAGAAGAGACCAAAAAAGGTGATTGAGATAAGGAGTTTCCTTAGGCTGGTTGGGTATTATCGGAGGTTCATAAAGAATTTTTCGTGGATAGCAACGCCGATGACTAAGCTAACCCAAAAGGATGTAAAGTTTGTATGGACCGATAAGTGCGAGGAAGCATTTCAGAGCTTGAAGCACTTGTTGACCCATGCACCTGTGTTGGTGGTTCCGAGGAGAATTAAGATTTAGTTGTTTATACCGATGCATGTGGTACTGGATTGGGAGCTGTACTAATGCAAAGGGGTAAAGTGATTGCCTACGCTTGTAGACAACTTAGATTGCATGAGGTTAAATATCCGACGCATGATTTGGAATTAGCTGCAGTTGTATTTACGTTGAAGATGTGGAGACGTTACCTTTTGGGAGAAAGGTTTGAGCTTTATACCAACCACAAGTGGTTGAAGTACTTGTTCTCTTAGAAGGAGCTGAACATGAGGCGAAAGAGGTGGTTGAAATTTTCAGCTGCTTATGATTTTGGAGTAGAGTACACACCAGGGAAAGGCAACAAAGTTGCTGATGCGCTTAGTACAAAGCATCAGAATGTGGTGTTAGCCATGATAGCAGAATGGAAAGACTTAGAAGCCTTGACAACTTGCAGAGTACATAGTAGATCCAAAGCTGGGTCTAGTGGGGGATCTGCTATATTATCATGTATGGAAGTTCGATCGGTATTGATTGAGAAGATCGCTTCTAAACAGGAAAAGGATCGGTGTTAGCTGAAAGGATCAGGAAATTAAAAGATGGAACAGAGAGCGATGACTTGAATGATTTCAGTCTTGACCAAAATGGATGGTTGAGAAAGAAGGGTAGATTATGTGTTCCAAATGTGGGACACATTAGAAAAGAAGTTTTGGAGGAAAGCCATCGTTCAATGATCACTATCCACCCAAGAGGAACAAAAATGTATCAAGATATGAAGAGAAGTTTCTTTTCAGAAGGCATGAAGAGAGATGTTGGCTTATGAGTGAAATAGTGTTTGAACTGTCAGCTGGTAAAAGCCAAGCATCATAAGCCGAGTGGATTGCTTCAGCCATTGGATATCCCAGTATGGAAGTGGGATTCTATTTCTATGGATTTCATAGATGGGTTGCCAAGATCTAATAGATGGAATGAAAGCATATGGGTCATAGTGGACAGATTAACCAAGAGCGCCCATTTCATTCTAGTTAAGGCAAATAGGATGACACCTATATTGGCTAAGTTGTTTATGAAGAATGTGATTAGGTTGCATGGAATTCCTAGTACTATTATTAGTGATAGAGATTCCTTATTCACTAGCGAATGTTGGAAGAGTCTTCAAGAATGTTTGGGAACTAAGCTCAAGATAAGTACCGCTTACCATCCGCAAACCGACGGACAAATGGAAAGGGTTAACAATATCTTGGAGGGCTTATGGCGAGCTTGTATATTAGACTTCGAGGGATCATGAGAAGACAACCTACACCTAGTCAAGTTCTCCTATAACAATAGTTATCAGACTAGTATAGGGACGGCACCGTTTGAGGCTTTGTATGGACGACCATGCAAATCCCCTGCATGTTGGTTAGAGACTGGGGACAGATTGGTACTTGGTCCTGATTTGGTAAAAGAAGCAACAGAAAAGATTGAGCTGATATGGGCGAGAACGAAGGAAGCTCAGTCTCGGTAGAAAATCTATGTAGATAGAAGACGAAAAGATTTAGAGTTCTCTTTTGGAGACCATGTTTTCGTTAGAGTATCACCAATGAAAGGTGTTATCAGGTTCGGGAAGATAGGAAAGTTAGCACCGATGTTCGTAGGACCATTTCCTAATTTAGAAAGGATTAGGAAACTCGCATATAGATTAGAGTTACCGAATAATTGGGCAGGAACCCATGATGTTTTTCATGTTTCCCATCTGAGGAAGTATGTTAGGGAGCCAGATACTACTATAGCACCAACTGTGTTAGAAGATTTAGTGGTGGAACCAGACATGAGTATATTTAGGAAGCTTATCCGGATAGTCGCAAGAGATGAGAAGAAGTTGAGGAGCAAGACAGTCAAGTTAGTGAAAGTCTAGTGGAGTGACGATACTTGAGACTGTATTTGGGAAACTGAGGGCAGGATTCGAGACACTTATCCTAATTTTTTTGATGGTATGTTCTACCTTTAAGGAGGGGAGATTGTAACACCCCATATTTTTAGTGACATTATTTAGGATATTTAATTAGCTAAATAAAATAAAATGATGTGTTGATTATTGGATTGGGATTTGATTTAACACAAGTTAGCCGGGCCTATATATAAAAGGAACTAAAGAAATTAAATGGACATAAGTGTTAGGAAATAAGTAAGGGGTAAAATAGGAAAATGATAGAACTTATACCCTTAGGAAACCAAAAACACGTTCATTTCATTTTCTCAAACAACAATACTCTAAGGCCGACCACCATTTTTAATCTCAAGAGAAGATAAAGCTAGGAATTTCAATAGGAAGAAGTAAATCAACATAATCAAGATCAAATCTCATATCCTAATCAAAAAGCTAAGGTGAATAATAACTACATCTCATTTTTTATATTTTTTTGGTTTTAGAAGAATTCCGAATTTATCTTGCATGATTTAGCCATGTTTTAAAAGAGGAAAATGGTTATATATACTTGTTGATGATTTAAGCATATTTATATTGGTTCTTATGATATGTTTGATGTGAAAACCCTATTTTAATGATATCCAAATCCCTTGTGACTTTAGATATAGACCAAAAATGTTATTTTAGAGATGGATTTCAAGTTTCATAATTTTCTGAATTAATATGGATTTTATATTAATTTTCTAGTGAAGAAAATGATTTATTGGGTTATAAATTATTTTCGGCAAAATAAATAATTATTTGGGTTTGAAATTTTTATATGTTGGAAAACATATTAAAATAGATTTTCTACAGTTTTTTCCAGATTTTTCCTAAGTGTTTTGATGAATATATAAATTTTTTTAAGGTATGAGACTTAAATGTTTTATATATTTAATTAAGGAGAAGAGGCATTTTGTAAAATAATATCATTGTTATTTCTGAAATTATTGGCAGCATTTTTCTGAAAAGTATTTAGCAATCAATGAAAATTTGACAAATAAAAGCTGGTTAGTTGAAAAGTTTACTCTTTTAAGTTAAAAACAAAGATAACCTGATTTTATCATGTTCCGTCACAGGGGGTTCCGACCCAGACCTTTCCCCACCAATGGTTTCGAAACCAAAGTGCATGGTATCAAGCTACTTGGTACGTAGCATTTTGGGACAAAGGTGAAGGGGTACTTGATGAAAACCTTAGGTCCAAAAGGGTTGGAGTATGTTTGTTTTAAAAGTAAGGTAGCGCCTGCTTTGCTTTTGAAAGATATAGGTTTCAACTCAGTTGCTTTCGACTGGGTCAAATATTTTCAAAAAAATGGTTTTGACTTGGTTGCATTCTTTTTTTAAGTGAAGCTCCCGAAGGGGTTAAACCCCTAGCTGTTGCCTCTCTACCTTTCGAAGTCAATGGTTTCGAAGGCTATACTTTGTTTCTAAAATAACCACTTCTCCAATGCTTTCAGAAAGGGTATTTCGACACCATCACTTCCTAACTTAGTAATATCAAAAGGGTAAGTTTTCGACCCTGTTGCTTATGATCCTTAGTGATTTTAAAGAATAACCCAATGGTGTCGAAAGATAATGGTTTCGACTTAAATGGTTTCGAAAGGTGTTTTTCCACATGCTTTAAATTGAGTCCCAATTGCTTTAAAAGGTTTTGAGGTTTTAATACCTTCGAAGGGTTTTAAAGGAGGTTTCGAAGGGGAGGTTCCACAATGGTTTCGAAAGGTCTAAAGGAAAGATTTTTCCAATGGTTTTGAATGGTTTAAAGGAAAGATTTTCCTATGGTTTCGAAAGGCAATGTTTAAGGGTTTTAAAAAGGGATGTCTAAGGTTTTTAGCTTTTGAAAGAGAAAGGAATTTCAATGGTTTCGAAAGGAAGATTTGGCCTTTTGGCTTAAGAGGAAGAAAGGGTTTTACATGGTTTCGAAAGGGGTTCTTTCAAATGTTTAAAGGTTTTTCATCAACAAAGATTTGAGTAAAGTATAGATATAGCACGTCAAAGTGATTTTGAGTAAAGCATAGAACATAAATGTTTTCCTTGTTTAAGTTTGATTTAAAAGGTTTTCAAGGAAAATCGTGGGAGGTTATCCTTAAGTGAAATGACTCAGATATTAGAATACCAGATGGGACTGGTATAGGGCCGCACCCTATACATTAGCTATTGGCCCCAGCTAATTTAGTCCAAAATTCCAGTGTGTAGGGCTTTATCACAGGTGAGACAAAAAAAATGATTACACATAGAAGGGAATATATGATTGTACACAGATAGGTTATTGGTGAGCATGCAAAACCATTAGGATCAGGTGACCCTGGGAGATGTTAAGTTAGGGACAGACCATCCAGAAGAAAAGTATTTAACAGATAGTTAAGGACAGATAGTCCAGGAGAAGAATGTCTAACAGATGTTAGATTATTGTGTTTTTGTCTGGTAGGTCCGAGTTAGCCAAAGGTTAATAGTAAGCCAAATAAAACTATATTGTTCGGACAGATAGTCCATCTGTTATTTGATATATATGTTTATATAATGATGCTTTACAGTTTTAACCAGTTCCCGTTGCAGGATAAAGGTTTGCTAAAGATATGTTTTAAAAGGATATTAATGAGGGAAAACTCATTCCGTTAAGCGGCGTGGTCTCACTTGATATCAACTAACCGAGATGTATAGTATTATTCATACCAGGCTTTATGTCTGACTCGAAGTTTATGTTTTCCCCTTAAACTCTGGGGTGCTCAAAATTGATTTGAATAAGCTGAGGGTTGCGGTTCTTTCAGGTCTTAGTAAGATGATGAAATAAGCCATCGAAGACGAGAAGGAGGCTTACGGATAGCTATTTAGGAGTTGCAGTTATTTGTTGTTATTTATTTCCGCTATATATGTAGTAAGTCAATTATGACTATATAACTCTGATCATCCAATGAGGCATCTTCATATGCCGCTCTTGGCGTATTTTGTAACAAGTATATTTTATCATTGAATAGGAAATGTATTGGGATTATGTAATATGAATATGGAACATGTGTATTGTAATGTGATGGAAAATTCCATTTTGAAATATTTGATTTGTTTCATATTCAAGTGCTTCTGATATTATAGATACCATTAAGCCGTATTTAGTCGCCGGAAGTTAATACTATAGATGACTGCAACATCTGTAGCGATTAGCTTTAGGCCTCTAGATAGGAGATGATCACTAACACCTCCTGTTGAATTTTCCAGAACTCACCAGTAAACACAACATCTCGGTCACTGACTATAGTACTAGGAATTCCATGTAGTCTCACGATGTTCTTCATGAAAAACTTAGCTAAAATAGGTGCCATCCTAGTAGACTTAACTGGAATGAAATGGGAACTCTTGGTTAATTTGTCCACTCTGACCCATATACTCTCATTTCCCCTATTTGAACGTAGCAACCCGTCTATAAAATCCATAAATATCGTTTCCCATTTCCAAACCGAAATCTCTAAAAGTTGAAGCAATCCACTCGACTTCTGTTGTTCGGCCTTCACTTGTTGACAGTTCGCACACTGCCTAACCCATACGCCAACATCTTTCTTCATAACTTCCCAGTAGAAGCTTCTCTTCATACCTTGATACATCTTGGTTACTCTAGGATGAATCATGAATTTGGATCGATGACATTCCCTAAGAACTTCTTTCCTTAAGTCCTCAACGTTCGAGACATGCAACCATCCCTTCTTTCTCAACCATCCCCTCTGGTCATGACTAAAATCCTTTATATCATCGATCTCCAATCCAACCTCAAGGCTTCTAATCTTCTTGGCTAATAATGGATCATCTTTCTGCTTTTAAGCAATGTTTTCGATCAATACTGGCCGAACTTCCAAATAGGAACACATGGTGGTGCTCTGATTAGAACTAGCAGTCGATCTTAACTGCACACTACAAGTAGTCAAAGCTTCTAAATCTTTCCATTTTGCCAACATAGCTAACACCACATTCTGATGTTTTATGCTAAGAGCATTTGCTACTTTGTTTCCTTTCCCAGACGTATATTCTATACCAATATCATAAGCTGGTAAGAACTCCAACCACCTCAGCCATCTCATATTCAACTCTTCCTAAGAGAATAAATATCTTAAGGACTTATGATTTGTGTATAGCTCAAATCTCTCCCCTAAGATATAATGTCTCCATATCTTCAATGCGAAGGTCACCGCAGCCAACTCCAAATCATGAGTAGGATATCTCACCTCATGCGGTCTAAGCTGTCGTGAAGCATAGGCAATAACTTTACCTTTCTACATCAACACAACTCCTAATCCAGTTCTACATGCATCGGTATATGCCATCAACCCTTTGTTTCCGCCGGGAACTACTAACACAGGCGCATTGGTCAACAAATGCTTTAAATTAAGGAATGCTTCCTCACATTTGTCAGACCAAATAAACTTCACATCCTTCGTAGTTAACTTAGTCAAAGGCGCTGCTATCCACAAGAAATCCTTAATGAATCTTTGGTAATAGCCAGCAAGTTCAAGAAAACTTCTAATCTCATCGATCTTACTTGGATTGACTAAAAACCCTTCTTTGAAACCACGTGACCAAGAAACTTAACCTCTTTCTTCCAAACATAACACCTAAAAAACTTCGCCTTCAGCTGGTGTTGCCTCATCGTCTCAAGCACTACTCTAAGATGATCTTCAAGCTCTCTTTCATCTTTAGAGTATACTAAAATGTTATCTATAAGTACCAATACGAACCTATCCAAGTACTCTCGGAAAACTCGGTTCATCAAGTCTACGAAGAAAGCTGGTGCATTCGTTAACCCGAATGGCATTACTAACCATTCGTACGAACCATACCTAGTCTAAAAGGCTGTTAATGGAATACTGTCCTCTGCCACTCTTAACCGGTGGAAACCTATCGCCAAATCTAACTGGGAGAATACCCTGGCTCTATACAACTGATCAAATAAATCGTCGATTCACGGCAAAGGATACTTATTTTTAATCGTCCTCTCGTTTAACTTATGATAGTCGATACACATTCTCAATGACCCATTCGGTTTCTTTACGAACACCGTGGTCACCCCAAGGTGAACTGCTTGGCCTAATAAAATTCCTTCCTTCCAGATCCACTAGCTGCACCTTCATTTATTTCGTCTTAGTCGGTGCCATCCTGCTAGGTGGTCTACTTACAGGTTCTGCTCCTGGCACAAGAACTTTCCGAAACTCAATGGCTCGTTTCGGTGGTAATCCTATAACCAGCTCATAAACATCTAAAAATTCTCTTGCTACTCGAATCTAACTTAACTCTTCTTATACTTCCATAGTACACAATAGAGTACAAGCACTCTGGTCAGAATCCTCCACTGAGAATATAATTCGGTTATGACTATCGAATTCGCAACCCTTAAGGAAGTGACAAGGTATGTGGGTTCTAAACATAATCTATTAACCAAACACTGAGATATAAATAAATGTGATGCACTGGTATCAATTAGTACCCTAGCCGCTGTACTTCGAATCAAAAGCATACCTTCCATCATAGTCTTTTCTTTCTCAGCAATAGTTGGCCTAGCAGACGATGGTCCAACAGCAAAGACTTTTCCCTTGTCCACCTTGACTGATTTTGGACGATGTTTCTTATAATGCCCCACCTGGTTGCAGATAAAGCACTTCACACCCTTCTTGCCGGTGGCCTTCTTCCCCTTGCCAATTCTGCATTCATGAGCATAATGATATTTCTTGTCGCACTTATAACAAACCAGATTAGCCTTTGCCTTCTTGGCAGCTTCTCCCTTTTGGGTTCCCTTCTTCTTAAAGAACTTCTTCTTCTTGCCAAGAGAACTCTGGGTTTCAACCGACTTCTCCTTTCCATAAGTAGCAAGCATCTCCTCATGTCAGATTGCCATTTCCACAATAACATTACAACGATCATGAAGACGTGGAAAGGCCGCATTAGCAATCTCGGGTCTCAGTCCCCAAATAAACTTCTCATTTCTCTTGATGACGTTGTCAATTGTAGCATACCCATACTTGGATAACTCATTAAACTTTGCAGCATACTCAATCACCAACATCTCGCCTTGCACCAAGTCCATGAACTTCCTCAACAATGCAGACTTAGCAACTTCAGACAAAAACCTTTCCTCAAATCTCCTACGGAATTCCGACCAAGTCAATTCTTCCTCTGGAACTTTGTTCCACCAATAAAGCGTTGTTCCCTGTGGCCGCCTAGTGGCTAGTCTCCTCTTCTTCTCATTATTCAATCTCTAGTTAGCGAAGATTTTCTCACAATGCAAAAGCCAATTCTCAACTTCTATAGCATCCTCTGTTCCTAAAAATGCCATCACGCTAAGACTGGTATAATCTCTGCTCAACTTAGCATAAATGTTTTCAATTTGAGCCACGAGATTAGCTCGTCCAACATTCCCAGCCACTCCTGCAGCTGCTCCGGCTTGCATCAGATTGAAAAGAAATGATACATCATCCTCATATCTACTGGAAAATTTCCAACACCTACCTTAGCATTTGCATTTTGATTAGCATTTGCCTGTCGACCCTGGTTCATCCCTGTATTAGGTCGAACATTTCCATTTGTTGTGGTGCTTCCTCCATCGAGATTTCCTCTTCCGTTTCCTGCCTCCATATCTTCCTTTCTCGTAAATCTGCATACGAGCCTTAGTAAGATACTAAAGAACGGTCCAAGAGAGAGGGGAATACGTACTTATATATATATTAAGTACAAGTACGTTACTATAGCATTAACCCAAAACCCCGATCTTATTTTCCAATTCCTTGGATTATGTTTTGAAAATCTTTTAGGTTTAAATTTCTTAAGTTTTCATAAACCTATGCTATAATAACAACTTGTAACATCCCCCACTTGGAGGCCTAAAACTAACGGCTATGGATGCTGCAGTCATTCCTAATTATTAATCCTTGGCGACCAAATGCAATAATGTTAGATACATTGATACAACGGAAACACATGGATATGAATTTTTTTTAAAACCATTAAACAAATTTTGCATTCCATTTCAATCATATTTCAAATTCATTACATAATCCCAAATCTGAGAACCACGTTCAGAGAAAATATAATTATTACAAATTACGCCAAGAGCGACATATAAAGATGCCCCCTGAATAATCATAGTGTATATATATAGGAAATTAAACTTTGCCTTTACATCAAAACACATCGGAATCAAATGGATAAGAACTCCTTATTAGCTAGCTTGCCCCCTGCATGTCTCCGGACGCTTATTCGTCTAAAGGAGAATCTGAAAACCTCAAATCTCAATCTACTCAAAATCAATTGAGCATCCGAGAGTTCAAGGGGAAAACATAAACTTCGAGTCAAGCATAAAGCTTGGTATGAATAATAACCTACCATCTCAAACCATTTAGATATCTAGTGAGACCACGCCGCTTTGCAGAACGGGTTTTCCCCTCACTATTACCTTACTCAAAATTTATACTAACCATATAGTGTGCTCCTGCATCCACAATCATTAAAAACATAGCAATTTAAAATATCATAATGATATGCAAACAAGCAAAATATCTTGGATTTCTCATCCCCGTTCGTTTGACTATCTATCTCAGTTATAGTTTCAAGGGTCAATATTAACCTATTAGTTTTCATGGGCTGACTAATAACCTGTTTAAAGCTTATGGACTATCTATCAGGTCTTATAGTTTTCATGGGATCACTAAGAACCTATTGTCCCCTGCCAATAACTTTATTCAATTATTTCAGGGGTTCTCCCTGAACCTATTGGTATCTACAATAACTCCCCTTATATCATAATTTTCATGGGTTGACTGTGAACCTATTGACTTTTGTCAATAACTTAATCTGGATATAGTTTTCATGGGTTCACCACAAGCATATTAGCCCCTGCCAATAACTCTTACTAAACATAGTTTTCATGGGTTTACTATGAACCTGTCTAAACTAACAACTTCTTAATTAGTCTTTATGTATCCTATATTCTGGTCTACTTGACCTCCTAGATGCAACTCTATTCATTCAGGAGTTAACTTTATTTATATTCACTGCTGGGTCATCCTAGCTGGTAATTCTACCCTTACTCTCCAAAATACATTTATGGGTCCATTCCATAGTGAATATACTTATAGAAGAAGCATATACAAAAATAATACCAACGTATTTGGTTTACTACTCTTGAAATCATTTCTGCCTGAAATTTGATTAGTCCCTTTAACCCATTATTTTTATCAAGGAAAGCTTCTTCAAAAAAACTTCAATTTTAAAAGCATTTTAAAGCTCTTTTATAGTGCCATCGGTTTTTCCTTTTAAAGATGAGATTGGGTTCTCTGTTTTGAAAACTTAGACTTACGAAACCTTAGACCTTTACTTTCGAAACCATTGGAATACCTCTTTTGGAATCATTCAAATCTTCTTTTCAAAACAATATATGCCTTTCAAAACATTTTAAAACATCTCTTTCAAAACCACCAAAACAAACCTTTCGAAAGTGTTAAAGCATCATTCGCTAATTTATAGTCACGTAGCTTCAAAACCATTTGAAAGTACCCATTTCGTATTAATAGGTTTAATCTTAAACATATCTTTTGGGTCTACGTGAATACAAGAGAAAGTACCCCTTTCGAAACCAATAATCTTCAAATAAAAGAGTTTGCAGAAAACAGATGGCTTCCAAACCATCATTTCGAAAGCTTTTATCCTTTAAGTAAAACAATTGGAAGGTTAGCATTGAAACACCTTTCTAAGCCATAGCCTTTGAAACCTTTAGTATAAGTGGCTATAGGAGCCCTTTCGAAAGCATTGGTTTAAAAACAAGGCAATTCATTCGAAAGCTGCCCTTTAAGCAAAAAGATGGCAACCTCTTTGAAAGCTATATTAAACCATTTTGAAAGTAAAAGCAAGGCAAGCGGCGTTTCTTTAGAAAGCAAAACAAAGGCTTCGACACCTTTGAAAGCTTGCTTTCGCATCCATACCTACCGCATTTCTCCAATCCACTACGTACCAAAGTCTTGATACCTTGTGTATTGGTTTCAACTTGGCTAAGGCGGAAGTATAGGGTCGAAAGGTAGCTACTGGAAGTAGCGAAACAATAAACTTATGCAAAACTGTTTTTATTGCCTTTTAAGTAATACTTTTCAACTAACTTGCCTATTTGTAAAAATATGATTGGTTTCCATAAACTTTAACAAAATCTTTTCTATAAGACTACTGAATTTATTCAGGAATTAATTAAAGACAATTAACAAAATAGCACTTCACTTAACAAAACAATTAAGACATTTAAGTCTTCCATCTTATATAATTTAATTTAAATAGTAAACTACTTAGGAAAAATCCACAAAAATCATAGAAGTTCACTTTTAATATGTAAATTTCAGACTCGAATTCCTTTATATAATTGCCGAATTAAATATTTAAACTCAATTATACATATCTTCCTTTGAACATTCATAACAAATTATCCATACCTTGGATAATTACAAAAATTTAAACCCATCTCCAAATTAATATTTTTCATAACATATAAATCCTCATGGCATTCGAAACCCATTATATACACTTTTAGCCTTAAAATCGTACAAATCTTTTATCAAACAAACTTGTTTGAATCTGTGTAGTTAAAGCGCTCGGCAGATTCAAAGCGGTGGAGGTGCAAAAAGTCATAGCGGGGATACAGCGAGGATATAGCGGGATATAGCGGATGACTCTAAAATAGCATATAAAACTCGTACTTAATGTTTTTACAAATATATAAATGGTAATTAAATGAAAAATCATTCAATTGAATTATAATTAATACATAAATAATTTTAAATAAAAACATGTGCGAATATACTTTAAATAAACGTAAAACTGTTATATAACATAATTGAATTTAGTAGAATATTAGAGTATTTTTATTTCTAAAAATATATTAAAAATTAAATCAAATAAATTAGTTTATTAATTTTTATAATGTATAAATGCAATTTTTCAATTCATTTTATTAAAGAAGATATAGCGGAAATAGCGGAATATAGCGGGAATAACGGGATATATCGGAAATAGCGGGGCTTAAAGCGGAAAGGCTATATTTTGGGGCTATATGGAAATATCATAGCGGTAGAAATCCGCTATGAGATATAGCGGGGTTATAGTGGGGTAATAGCGGGGCATTAACTACACGGGTTTGAATATAACATCTCATGTAATCCAAGCATATCATCATTAAAATCATCATAAAGGATTTAAACTTAAACCCAAAATCAAATACTCTTTAAAACAAATATGAGATGGTTTTGATTATAATTCACCTTGATATGGATAAGTACTTGAGATTTGATCTTGTATAATTCTCCTTGCTTGATTCCTTAGCTTTAATTGAATTTTCTCCTCTTTCCCCAAGGCGATGGCTGGCTTGCTTCTTAGTTTATGTTTTAGGATTTTGAACTTGTGAAATGAAAGTAGGAATAAGGGTTTAGGGGTTAAGGCATAAGGTTGACGGCTATTCCCCATAATGCCCTTTGCCTTATTCACTTATCAATTAACTTATAAAACTAATTCCAAAAACTCATTCTTTTAAATTTTTATTTAGTTAAGTATGGCCTCTAATAAATTTTCAAATCCCAATCTCCTTATCACTCTAATCTCTACATTATTATATTTAATTTATCTAATTAAATCTCAAGAATAATGTTATTCCAAATTAGGGGTGTTACAGTTTCTATACAATTTCCTACAAATCTTTTATTTCTAACTGTTTTCCTATCATGTGGTTCTTAATTGCATTATGTTATTTAATTTGTTTATGGGAACATACTATAAATCAAAAACATGTCAAACAAAGTGTTTTCTACATCATATAACATTATTGGATGATAAGATCATAAGGAATCTCATAATTAATCCAGCCATTAGAAATTTAGGGGAGAAAAAGGGATAATAGAATATATTACTCACTTAGACCTTTGTTTTTCATTTATTAGAAGCTATATATTTTATTTTCTTTGATCTTTTTTTTTCTTTTTTCTCTTTTTAATGGAGGCTGACTTGCGTTTTAATAGAAGCTATATATTACTCCTGATAGAATCTAACTTGTTGAAGCTTTCTCTTTGATTTTCTTCCATCTGTGAAGCAACTCTAAGCCCTTCTTCGAAATATAACCAAATTTGATATGTCAAAGTCTGGTGGCACACGAAGCATGAGAACTATCACCTACAGCATAAGACTCCCCAAGTATCATAGTTCTGTTTAGTAGATATAGACTCCGAAACACATCACCTTTCATTAGAACTAGTGTACCCTAAAAACCTTAAAATTAGCCTTCTACATAGTCACCTTGTAGCTCATGGATGTCGATTGGTTTAAAGAAAGCAACGATTTTCTAAGATCTGGAACATAGCAAACACCTGTCAAAGTGCGAATCACTCTATCGAACATGTGATTCCATACTATACACACTCTCATGGTTTTATAACTAGCATCATTTACCATAAGGTCGTACTTCCCTCCCTTCTAATAAAAGAGCAAAAGTAATCCATATTTGACGTAATATGAAATGACACTCCTGAGTCAAGCACCTAATTGTTTGCTACAATCGGTACTCTTGTAGTCATCACAGCGTCAAATATAGGCTTCTCAATCGTCGATGAAGATCTATCCTCGATCTTCCTTTTCAACTCCGGACGATCACTCTTCCAATTTCTTGGTTTCTTATAGTGGTGGCACTTTCTTTCTTAAGACTTTCCTCCCTAACCATTTTTGGGCTTCCTAGATTTTGAACATCTCCTAGGACTCCGAATTTTCTTCTGTTCTCTTCCTTTCACAACAAATGGACCTTGATTACTCCTTGCACCTTTACCTTCACTCGTCTCCATTATTAGATCCCTCAAGTATTCAGATAGAAGACTCGAGTTCGCATATTCAATGTCAAAGTATATCTCCTATATATTAGACTGTCGGCGAAACTCGTGTATCACTCAAGAAGGGAACACAAAAAATTCATCACCTTCTACTCTTCATCCACCTTCAAATCCATAGGCTTCATCTTCATCAGAGGATCATTCAAGAGACTAAGATGCGACTTAACAGAAGTATACTCTCTCATTTTCATAGTGAGAAACGTCTTCAACAAAATCAAATGGTTAGCGAGTGATTTCTTCAATTAGAGATTCTCTAACTAGATCCAAATTCTTTAGCCACTATAAAAAACGTATATTTACAATATCTAAAAGACATGTGATAGGTGTTTTACAATGTTTTTGCATATGTCATTTTAGGCCAAGTTGTAATAGGGTCGACATCTTTTACAATATTTTATAGCTGTTGTAAATAAACGTTGTAATAAATTTTATTGCAACCTTTTTTTTAAATGTTGCGGTATATATTTTGCTACTTTTTTAAAATGAAGTAGAGTATATTCTCAAATTTTTTGGATGCTGTAAAATATGTTTTGCTACTTTTTTAAATGTTGCAAAATATGTACTTCAACTTTTAAAAAAAATTACATAGTGGTTTCTACCATTTTTGACCTACAACTATTTCCTCAATGCCATTGTTACAGCTACATCTTTCTAAAATAGTTGTTAGTTTCTATTTGTTAACGTCTTGTTATTTTCCATTTGTATATGTAAAGCATACAAGAAAGGTTTGTCCTGGATCAACGAGCCAATCAACAAGAGACAAATTTATATGGATTATTCTCTGAAATATCCACTCTCAATCATAGATTTGTATTCAACTCTATTCCCACCAAATCAAGTTGTAAAACAAACCTGTCTCAGTTTACACGAAAAGGGAACATGAAGAAAAATAAAAAAACTCAGGAAAAAGTTATAAAAAAAGAATCAAGATAGCTTGCTCTTGCCTCTACCCTTAACCATAACCATTTTATCTATTTTGACTTCATTTCCAAGCATATATATTCCAACTCTGCCACTCTATTTTGCATTTTCTTCAAATTGAACTTTAGTTCATCTTTATCCTCTAATGTTTCCGACGAAGAAGTCAATAGCTCGGCCTCATATATTAATGTATCCTAGTTTCATAACTTCGATCTCTGGGACACCATTGCCTGCATTACAGTGCTGTTATTACTTGCCATTCTTGGACCTATACTTCTGTAACGACCAGCCATTTCGAACCATTCAAATCGACAATTAACCACACATGTCTGACTTGAATTTCTCAAAGCAACATATTGTTATTTATATTTGGAAAAACTTAGCATATATAGTAAATAAATCAATCACAGAATCACAGACACGGAGTATTACAACAATAAGCAGCGGAATAGATAAATAGTAGTTCATAAAACTACTACATAAACATCGGAGTCTACAGCAAATACAACATAAGTCCAAATACAAGGAAGTTTGTAATACATAAGCAAATGACAAGTCTGAACATAAATAACTGGAAATATTTGAAATAACTGAAAGCTGAATATATAAAAGGTAGATCTCCAAGCTCCAAAGGTGTGTCTCAAATGCTGTGATACTTAGGTTGACCCGAGCATAAAGCAAAACACAAAACACTCGAATCAGGATTAACAGTCTTATGTAAGTAAATCAACTCAAGTGAAATGTCCAAGTGAAACACAATATAACTTAAAGGATGTTTGGGATTCCATCCGTTAAGGATCCTTGGAACTATCTACATATATAATAGAGTACGCTACATAAATAATGTCTATCATAAAGTAAAATGTTAAAGTAGCGTTAAGGCATTACCCATATCCCCATTAACACATTTTATAAATGTCATAGACTATACAGTACTGTAAACTCCACCAAACCGATGGGCTATCAGGGAGTACTCTATAGGTACGACACAAACTAAACTCGTATTGGGCATGATCAGGATAAATATGACAAGGCACACGAGGCAATGCCCAGGGTAGGATACTACCATTTTGCAGAACCGGGTTGGGGGTAACGCATAGCAGCTACTACCACCCACCTCGAGACACACTCCCATAATCAAAGGTGCACACCAATCAAATCATAAAGTAATAGATATGGTTTCGAAGAAGCATGCTCGATAGGGGGAGCGACCCCACTTGGCCCAGGTATAGCTCATGTTTTAGTCATTTTAATTATGACCCGAAAGTCAAGGCTATCCATCATCATTCTCTTACTTCATTCCAGTAGCGTTAACCAAACCATCCTACTTCATTCTGGATTCTCCACCACGTACACAGTTGTTAAAGTTGTTTTCAGTATTGGCAGAGAATATGACAATATCTGATCCTGGTCTCTTTAATAACCAAACGCTTATTTCACTATGTGGTTATTTTATAAATCATTTTTATAAACATTTAAATAAAATCTCAAATTTCAAATTTAAAAAAAAACAATAATTAAATATCTAACTTCAAGTATATTAAAATTTTAAAATATTCACTTAATCACCTTTAATCAAATCAAATTATAAAATCATGTCTTTTAAAATCTCAAACCAATAAGTTCAAATCAATTCCTATTTAAATAAAATTCTTAAATAAATTAAATTATAAATCAATTTTAGTTTATCTTTCCAACCTTTATTTATTAAAGTTATTACAAAATCTATTTTTATATATTAACATAAATTCTAAATAAATAATTTAAACACAATATATATATTTATTAAATTAAATTTTATTAAATTAAATTTTATCATATTAATTATTATTACATTAATTATTATTTTATTAAATTTATTTTATTTTATATTAAATCTTATTTTATATATTTTAAAAATAATAAAGTTATAAGTTAAATCTTATAATTTACATTTTACAAAACTTAACTTAAAATTTTAAGATTTCCAAACATATAATTTAAAAATCTAAACTTTACACACATATTAAAGTAAAATATTTATATTATATTTTAAAATCAATATACGTTAAAACACATATTTTTCCAAAATTTTGGAAATCATCTTAAAATAAACCAACGGTGTCCGTATATAGTTTTCTATCCTACGGTCAAGTGATACGGATATTTATCATTTCAACCCGCAAAAAATTAAAATTTACAGGTATATATCATTTCAACTCGCAGTCCTAAAATTTCAAATTTAGTAAAATCGCTCGGGATTATCATTTCATCCCATAACGATTTTCCACAATCTATAAGATCATTTGGGTATGTATCATTTCAATCCATTGTGATTTTCCTAACTAACAGGGAACTTGCAGTGTGAAAACAATATAATAATAACATAAAACGACATAACATATCAATGACAAATATGATCATAATTAACAATTTAAATATAATATACTTACATGTTATAGTGTCATATGTCAAATAACATAGGTGAAATTTTTAAATAATAACATATCATGCTCAACGATTTAATTACTAACCAATTCAAATTTAATATAACACGTTTCAATTGTCATTTCGTGTAAAATAAATTTTCTAAACATACGAATGTCAATCGTGAGTGATCGCTCACCTTTCATGGATATGAACACATAAACAACGAGAATAAAATGCAAATAGACACAGATAAGCACGGATCGAACAAGTGGGATAGAGACAAAGCTAGAAAACTGCTACTGTAATTTCCAAACAATGGTGAAAAAAGGAAAATGATTGCTACGACAACTGGCCGGGACAGCGGAGATAGGTGCTGTGTTCGGTTTGACTGAAAAAGCAAGGGGTGGCTGGATGCTTGGGCTCGACAATGGTCGGAGCAATGGAGTGGCTGCGTACGGTGGAAGGCTAGGTGATTGGCAGTGGGGAAAACTGGGTGCGGTGGCGGGTCGGTAGGGTGGTGTGTGCTAGAGGGACACGACACAGGCAGGAGAGAGGGGGACTGGAGGGGTGTAGGTGGCTGCTCCGTTGAGCTTAGGCGGAGGTGGCTGTTGTTTTCGGCGTTGGAGGAGGGAGGATAGTGGCGGAGGGCTGCAGCAGTGGGCGGAGTAAGGTGAGGCTGTTGGGTGCGAGGCGGAAGGCGGAGAGGGGAAAGGCTGGTGTTGTGTGGTGGAGAGGCGGAGAAGTTGGTGGAGAGGCGGAGAAGTTGGTGGAGAGGCGGAGAAGTTGGTGGATAATGGTCGAGGGAGGCAGGCAGCTGCGGTGGAGAAAGGGAGCGAGTTGGTCGGGTTCAGCAATGAAGGAGGATGAGCAGCTTCTCCGTGTATATGCTTTAATTTATTATATATTTTTTATGCATGCACGGAACAAAAGAAGAAAGGATCGGAGAGAATGGGAGTGGGACGAACCAGAATATAAATCAAAACAGTGGGAGTAGTAAAAGCCAGATGTTGAATTTTACGAATATTAAAGGCTAGTGACCATTGGCCTCTCTCGATGGACAAATGAAAGGACACAGAAAAACCCAAAAGACTCAAATGAGGAATCGATACGGCTAACCGTTTTGCTGATTTTTCTGCGTACTGGACGCCGAAATACACAAATGAATATATTGTAGAGATCGGCGCAATGAGACGAACAAGATGGTACACAGATATAGTGACATGGCCTTCCTATCAAAACTCCATCTTCGTTGCCAAAATGTTGCTAAATTGTCAAAAATAATTTAAACGGGCTAGAGAAGTCCAAATTTAGCGAAACGAATTATGACATCTTACTCAGAAAAAGGTCCATATTTTTCTTATGCAAAAATACTTAGATTACGAAAATAATTTATTTCCATCAAATTTTTAACTGATTTTAAATTAAAAATCTCGTAACTACAGAACTTACATATTTTCTGACGAAATTCTTCCTCTTGCTATGTTTAAATAGACTAACCTGAATATCAAATTTTCGTTGCTAAATTTTATTGTTTATTTTCATGAAAAACTTAGTTAATTACATTATTTGAATTGTTAAACTTTTCGGATCGTTACACTCTCTCCCACTCAGAACTTTTCATCCTCGAAAAGGAACGGGATAGGAGAATAGAAGAAAACAGAAAGCTAAGATATATTCAAATGAGTAGTACCTGAGACAAACAATTTAGGATTCGAAGCACGCATGGACTCCTCAGCCTCCTAGTTGCAATCCCGATCATCTGTACTCCATTGTACTTTGACCAGACCGATAGATTTCCTCCTAAGCTGCTTCGTACCTCTATCGACAATACGAAGTGGCTTCCTCTTGATAGTAAGATTTGGCTCGACATCCAAATTCTCTAATAAAGCAGGCTGAACGATCAAAGATGGATCATGAAGATATTTGCAAAGGTGAGATACGTGAAACACGTTATGCACACCCGATAGCTTCTCCGGCAAATCCACTTTATAAGCTAAAGGACCAACCCTTTCCAAGATGCGGAAAGGACCAATGAATGTAGGAGCAAGCTTCCCTCTTCGACCAAAGTGAACTACATTCTTCAATGGCGAGATCTTAAGAAAGACCTGATCACCCAATAAAAATTCTAAATCCCTTCTCCGCATATCAACATACTTCTTCTACCTATCCTGAGCAATCCTCATCTTCCTCCTAATCTCCACAACCTTCTTAGATGCTTCCAGAATCATATCAGGTCCAAGAACCAAACGATCACCGGATTCAATCCAGCAAGATGGAGATTTGCAAGATCGTCCGTAAAGAGCGGCAAACGGAGACATTTCGATACTTGCCTGAATTCAAAATAATAGGATTTAATTGATTTGAGCTTAAGATGATTTAAATTTCAAAGTAAAGATATACTTGATAGCTGTTATTATAAGTGAATTCAACGAGATGGAGATGATCTTCCCAAGATCCTCCATAATCAAGAGCACAGGCACGAAGAAGATCTTCTAGAATCTGATTCACCCTTTCCGTCTGAACATCGGTCTGAGGATGGTAAGCAGTACTAATGTTCAAATGGGTACCTAAAGCTTCCTGAAAAGCTTTCCAAAATTTGCTAGTAAAGATAGGATCACGATCACAAACAATACTAGACGGAACACCAGGGAGTCGGACAATCTCTCTTATATAAACCTCAGCTAAACTCGAAGCGGTTCGGTTCGACTTGACCAAAATAAAGTGAGCGGATTTGGTCAATCGATCGACAACTACCCATATACTCTCGTTACCCCTTCTAGTCCTCGATAATTCATCAATAAAGTCCATAGAAACCTGATCCCACTTCCAAATGGGAATCTCAAGGGGTTGCAACAATCCAGCGGTCTTCTGGTGATCAGCTTTAACCTGTTGACAAGTGGCACATCTACTAACATAAATGGAGATATCCCACTTCATACCATTCCACCATTACAAGCTCTTCATATTCTAAAACATCTTCGTGACACCTAGATAGATAGAGGGTCTGGACTGATGATTTTCCTTAAGTACCTCTTGCCTCAAACCGTCGACATTCGGAACACAAATTCGATTATTAATGACCCCGCTGCCTCATGGCAAAGACCCCAGTTGTCTTGCCTCTCTACTGAGTGGGACAATCCTTCTTGAAGTGGCCTGGCTGCAAACAAATGTGACAAAGGTTGTTCCTGGTTGTTTGGGCTGGAAGAATGGCAGCTCCGGTAGAGGATGGACAGTTGTCGGCATAATGACCCCGCTGGTTGCACTTGAAGCATGTAATGGAAGATAAGACAAGATATCGCTTCTGAGAAGAATAACCAATACCCTGAGAATTCTACCAATTCTTCTTCTGTTGATGAAAGTTGGGCTTCCTCTTCTTCGAGCTGCTGGAATTTTCCAAAGATGCTGACACAACCTGCTTTCCTTTGGAATTAGGGTTCTCGAATTTGGTGGACATATCCATAAGAGAAGTGAAGGTTCCGTGAACATGACTAATCAAACGATCATAATACTCTGGGCGAGCACCATGGATAAACTTCCCATTCTTCTTGAGCGGGGTGTCGATCAAACTGGGCCTAAATTAGTTAACTCATTAAAATTCCTCTCTACTCTACAAAAGTCATATCCCATTGCTCAAGATCCATAAATTCCCTAAATAATTGAGACTTCCCGGCTCCAGGCATCCACTTAGCCACAAAAGCATCCCTGAAAATACGGATCCAGGATAAAGATAAAGTCCAAGAGATAAATTCCTAAAAGATAGCCTAGCAAAAGGACAACTAAAGATCTCACCTAAACTGCTGCCAAGTGATATTCTCCTCAATAGTCTGCGCGGTAACTGACTCCTACCAACTTGAGCGGACTCCTGCAACAGCCAAGTAGCTAACTGACGCATCTGAGCATCGGTGATCTCAAGTCCGGTGAAAATCCTCTCTAAACTCTTCAGCCACTACTGAGCCTCAATAATATTCTCTGCTCCAGTGAAATTGGTACCTCCAAGCTGAGATTACTCCTTACAAAGAGTGATGAACCTAATTGGCTGAGCTGGTGGAACGGGTGCAACAACTGGTGGTACGGGAACATTTCCACGACACCTACCTTGAACGTTCCTATAGTTACTCATCTGGAAAAGACAGGAATGGTTTTAGAACAAAGGTAAAGTTCCAAAATTCAAAGAAAATCCTAATCAAAGAGGATCCTAACTAAGAATTTCAAGCTCGAACGAAGATGATTCAATAATTAATTCTACTCATTCTAGGGTATTACTACCCTATCTCTAATGAGTTTTTACTCCATAAGCTAAGTTTTTCCTAAACAAAAGCTCTAATACCAAATGTAACGACCCTACATTTCAAACCATTCAAATCGACAATAAACCACACATGTCTGACTTGAATTACTCAAAACAACATATTGTTATTTATATTTGGCAGAACTTAGCATATACAGTAAATAAATCAATCATAAAATCACAGACACGGAGTATTACAACAATAAGCAACGAAATAGATAAGACACGCAGTTCATGAAGCTACTACATAAACATCAAAGTCTAAAGAAAATACAACATAAGTCCAAATACATGGAAGTCTCTAATACATAAGAAAATGACAAGTCTGAACATAAATAACTGGAAATAATTAAAATTACTGAAAGCTGAATAGATAAAAGATGAATCTCCAAGCAAAGATCCAAGCTCCAAAAGTGAGTCTCAAATGCTGTGATACTCAGGCTGACCCAAGCATAAAGCAAAACACAAAACACTCGAGTCAGGATTAACATTCTTATGTAAGTAAATCAACTCAAGTGAAATGTCCAAGTGAAATATATTATAACTTAAAGGATGTTTAGGATTCCATCCTTTAAGGATCCATGAAACTATCTACATATATAATAGAGTACGCTACATAGATGATGTCTATCATAAAGTAGAATATTAAAGTACCGTTAAGGCATTACCCATATCCCCCTTAACACATTTTTATAAATGTCATAGTCTATACAATACTGTAAACTCCACCAAACCGTTGGGTTATAAGGGAGCACTCCATAGGTATGACACAAACCAAACTCGTAGTGGGTGCGATCAGGATAAATATGACAAGGTACACGAAGCAATGACCAGGGTAGGATACTATCGTTTTGCAAAACCGGGCTGGTGGTAACACATAGCAGCTACTACCGCACACCTGGAGACACACTACCATAATCAAAGGAAGGCACCAATCAAATCACAAAGTAATAGATATGATTTCGAAGAAGCATGCTCGATAGGGGGAGCGACCCCACTTGGCCCAGGTATAGCTCATATTTTAGTCATTTTAATTATGACCTGAAAGTCAAAGCTATCCATCATCATTCTCTTACTTCATTCCATTAGCGTTCACAAATCATCCTACTTCATTCGGGATTCTCCACCACGTACACAGTTGTTGAAGTGGTTTTCGGTATTGGAAAAGAGTATGACAATATTTGATCCCGGTCTCTTTAACAGCCAAACGCTTATTTAACAGCGTGGTCATTTTATAAATCATTTATATAAACATTTAAATAAAATCTCAAATTTTAAATTTAAAAAAAACAATAATTAAATATCTAACTTCAATTACATTAATATTTTAAAATGTTACCCCACCTTTTGGTCAAGGCCAGGATATCAACAAATTGGCTAAAAAGGATGGATATCAGGATTGGAGATCGATTGGAAACAAGGCTGTGATCGATACCATCAAAATTGGACCAAACTTAAATCAAGGTGGGATTGGTTGGGAATGATAAACAAGGCCAGGTGAGTCTACGCTTCAAATTTTAGGTAAAACGGAGTTCGTATTCTCAAGATTTGGATGGATCGATGTTGGAGAGAAATGGTATCGTATCGATACTTTCGTATCGATATAGTTCATGTCGATCAAAATGGACTCGGCTATTTACATTGGATTGATGCTTTTGTATCGATCGTTATGGGTATGGAAATGCACTTTGCACCTTGCTTCGGATTGATCACAGTACGTATCGATCCAATTCCTGATCGATACGAAGAAGAGAGTTGGAGATGGATAGAAAGGGTGGCAGCATTGTTGGATATGGAGGCACACTTCGTATCGGTCGTGTTCGTATCGATTGATACGAAGCAGTCAAGATGGAATGCAAAGCTTAGGTGGATACGAATAGCACGGATACGAAAGACAGTAGGCAAGCAGGGGATCGATATGAAGGAGGAATGATGGATGGATACAAAATCAATGGATACGAAGCCTTCAGCCTACTTGCAAATACAAACTTGGATCGATCATAACTCTCAAACAATAGATCCAAATGCTATGAAATTTTCACAAATGATTTTTTATTCCCTCAGGAGCGTCCAAGATCAATCTCAGCTTCATTGGGCCATTTTTGGATAGATATGAATTGTACTTGGATCGATCAGGATCGATCTTAAATTACCCTGGATCGATCTGGTGGGCCCATTCACGTGTGAGAAGAGGTATTCCGAGTTTTGGGGCAGATATTTCCAAATCTATTCCTATAAATAGCAACTTCGCGGCGGCTAAAGGGGGAGCATCTTCTTCTTTTCTAGGCGAAACTCTGCCATTTTGGTTATGATTTCAAAAGATTGTAACTGTAATCACAATATAAAGAAATAAAAGAATTAATTCAAAGTGGACGTAGGCCGGAGATAGCCGAACCACTATAAATCTTATATCTTCACTTGCCTTCTTTCATTTTTAATTTTATTTTTTCTTCATTTTTACTCTCCACATCATCTAGTTCTGAGATTTGTTTTTGGACATTGAGGACTAATGTGTAAACACTGGTGCTTTCACTACATTTGGGGTTTGTAACCAATTTTGGCACAAACACTTTGGTGCTTTCACTAAGAAAACCAGCACCCGCTACATCGGATTTGGAGTTCAAATTTGGAAAGCTAAAGGATTGGATCTAGGAGGAACCATGGTTAGACCATCGACAAGGAGACAGGTGACAGAAAGGAGCAATCAAGAGGGAATCAAGAGGCTTCCTCTGGAGCAGGATCAGATCAGGCATCCATCTACATCACTAGGGATGAGATGTAGACTACGATGGATTCCATGCAGGAGCAGTAGATGAAAAGGCAATAGGAGATGATGCATAACCTTCTCAGACGGTTTGGACAGGTAGGAGCAGCAGGAGCTGCTGGAGCACAGATCCATGGAGCTGGATCGGATGGACTCAACAAGCAACCAGATAGAGTTGTTCAACAGGGGGCAGTCCCAAGTAGCAAACAGTTATTAACTTGGATGGATCTAGACCCGAGGGCACACCACCTTGCAATGATAGACCAATTCATAGGGATTCCAGATGACACTACACAACATGGTGCCGGTAGGGATACATGAGTGCATGACGAAGAGTACGTACTAGAATTTCCTCGAGGACTTGGGAGGAAGTTAGGAAATGAAGACGGGGGGCAACCCTTGGTAGACAACACTGGATTAGCTGAAATTATCAGGCGAACTATGCGCGGAGGTCTAGAAACAGGGATCTGAAAGGAGTAAATAGGAGTCCATTTACCCAAGACATTAGGATGGCTAGGAATCAACCAAAGTTCAAGCTGCCTACTCTGGAAGTATACAACGGTAAGACGGATCCTACCAATCATTTGATGAGACATATGATACACATGGAAGTGCTTGGGGCATTGGAGGAGGTTATGGCCCAGTGTTTCCCCCTGTACTTGACGGATATAGCTGCTATGTGGTTCAGGAAGTTGGAAGATGGATCTATCAGGACATGGACAGAATTGGTGGACATGTTTTTGAAGCAGTTTCGGGTTCATATCAAGAGGCCAAAAAATGTGATGACACCAACGTCAGTAAAACAAAGGATAGGAAAATCGCTCAGGACTTTCTTAACCCAGTTTAATGCGGTGGTTGCTTCGGTGGATCGGCCGGATCCATCAATGGTTTTAATGGCGATAGTGTCATGAGTCAGGGAAACTCGGATTTTAAGGTATCATTGATACGAGATCCACCAATGGATCTCGGGGAATTCTTTCATGAGGCCGGGAGGTTTCTTCAACAAGAGGATGCAAGCTTGGATATGAAGTTAAAGGAAGTAAACGTGGTTAAGGATGGAGAACCATCCGGTGAAAGCTCGGGTAAGGATTAGGATAAATGGAAGAGAAAGTCGGATAACGATTCTGGCAGAGCAAGGAAGCGGTGGGGAGAACCAAAATTCTCTACTTATAAAGGACTGAATGAAACATTGGAACGGATATACATGGAAACTTGGGATCGCCTTCCTTATCGGAGGCCGGCAAGGAGGGAACCCTCGGAACACGAGAGGGCATCGGGAAGACACTGCCTCTTTCATGACCTGGATGGGCATGATACCAACAGCTGCAGGCATCTAAAGGATATAATCGAGGAGCATGTAAGGAATGTTAGATACAATAGTATGTCGGGACTCGAAATGCGGTGGTGGAATAGAAGCAGCCACCGTCTACCTCGAACGACGATGGCGCAAGGCCTAGGAATGATGATCGGTTGGTCATCGACTAATCGGAATGGTATGGAATAAGTAGCAAACTCTGGGCAGACGGCCAAGTCACTTACTCATGTATGAGGATAGAGATAGCCCCTAGGCATGCTCTAAGATGACAATAAACCATGATGCTCTAGTTTGTGAAATCTGCTTTTTCTTTCTGGTTTGGACATTTTCTTTTCTTTCCGGTTTGGACATTTGCTTTTTCTTTCTGGTTTGGTTTTGGAGTTTGGTTTGAACTCCTGGTTCTGTTTTTTTTCTGGTTTGGATTTTTGATATGGATTTTTGGTTTTCTAATTTGATCTAGATTTCGGATTGGATTTTTATCTGGTTTTAGTAAAAGGTCATCGGGTATGGATTATACCTGGCAAGGGGTAAGTCACTTCATCTGAGCATGGCGAATCAACTTATTCGGGTCGTCGAGTATGGACTATGCTCGGTAAGGGTCCGGAGAGACCAAGGTTTGACCTAGGACTTAGGCCCCATATTATCCATCATTTTATATTCCAGGTCATCGAGTATGGACTATGCTCGGCAAGGGTTCGAAGAGACCAGGATTCGGCTTAGGAATTAAGCCACGACACTACTCAGCGTTCAGGGATACTGAGCTAGGAACACCAAGGCATTACTTAACATAGATCATCGAGTGTGGATTACACTTGGCAAGAACCCGAAGAAGTTATGGATTCGGATATTGGCTTTGAATAGCAAAGGATTTGGTTAAGGGCCCGGAGCGTTCCTGGATTTGGATATCGACCCGGAGAGGTCATGGATTTGTTTATTGCTTATTGAATATGGATGGATTAGAACTCGGTTGTCGGGTTTGGATGGATACATAATTGGCTGAGGATTTGGTTACTGGATTCGGAATCGGATATCGACTCAGAACAGTCGCGGATTTGGATAAGGATATGGCTATGGATATGGCGCTTGGATAGAATGGCTTGGTAATGGATTAGATTATGGATCGGATGATATGGCTATGGATGGAATATGGACTCTGGATGTTGGATTTGAAGCTATTCAAAATACACCTTCCTATTGCAAGGCATGTTTTGGGGGGCAAATGTTACCCGCCTTCTGGTCAAGGCCGGGATATCAACAAATTGGCTAAAAACGATGGATATCAGGATTGGAGATCGATTGGAAACAAGGCTGTGATCGATACCATCAAAATTGGACCAAACTTAAATCAAGGTGGGATCGATTGGGAATGATAAACAAGGCCATGTGAGTCTATGCTTCATATTTTATGTCAAACGGAGTTCGTATGCTCAAGATATGGATGGATCAATATTGGAGAGAAATGGTTTCATATCGATACTTTCGTATCGATATAGTTCGTGTCACTCAAAATGAACTCTGTTATTTACTTTGGATCGATGCTTTCATATCCATCGTTATGGCTACAGATATGGAAAATGCACTTTTCACCTTGCTTAGGATCGATCACAGTACGTATCGATCCAATTCCTGATTGATACGAAGAAGAGAGTGCGAGATGGATACGAAGGGTGGCAGCATTGTTGGATATGGAGGCACACTTCGTATCGGTCGTGTTCGTATCGATTAATACGAAGAGGTCAAGATGGAATGCAAAGCTCGGGTTGATACGAATAGCATGGATACAAAAGGCAGCAGGCAAGCAGGGGATTGATACGAACGTGGCGTGGATCGATATGAAGGAGGGATGATGGATGGATACAAAATCCATGGATATGAAGCCTTCAGCCTACTTGCAAATACAAACTTAGATCGATCATAACTCTCACATCATAGATCCAAATGCTATGAAATTTTGACAGAAGCTTTCTTATTCACTCAGGAGCGTCCATGATTGATCTCAGCATCATTAGGCCAGTTTTGGATCGATACGAATTGTACTTGGATCGATCAGGATCGATCTCAAACGACCCCGGATCGATCTGGTGGGCCCATTCACGTGTGAGATGAGGTATTCCATGTTTTGGGGCAGATATTTCCAGATCTACTCCTATAAATAGCAACTTTATGGCAGCTAAAGGGGGGAGCTTCTTATTCTTCTCTAGGCGAAACTCTGCCATTTTGGTTATTGATTTCAAAGGATTGTAACTGTAATCACAGTATAAAGGAAATACAAGGATCAATTCAAAGTGAACGTAGGCCGGAGATAGCCGAACCACTATAAATCTTGTCTCTTCTCTTGCCTTCTTTCATTTTTAATTTTATTTTTTCTTCATTTTTACTCTCCACATCATCTGGATCTGAGATTTTTTTTTGGACATTGAGGATTAGTGTGTAAAAACTAGTGCTTTCACTACATTCGGGGTTTGTGACCAATTTTGGCGCAAACATATAATATTCACCTAATCACCTTTAATCAAATCAAATTATAAAATCATGTCTTTTAGAATCTCAAAACCAATAAGTTCGAATCAATTCCTATTTAAATACAATTCTTAAACAAACTAAATTACAAATCAATTTTAATCTATCTTTTCAACCTTTATTTATTAAAGTTATTACAAAATCTATTTTTATATATTAACATAATTCTAAATAAATAATTTAAACATAATATATATATATATTAAATTAGATTTTATTAAATTAAATTTTATTATATTAATTATTATTAAATTAAATCTTATTTTATTAAATTTATTTTATATATTTCAAAAATAATAAAGTTATAAATAAAATCTTATAATTTACATTTTTCAAAACTTAACTTATAATTTTAAGATTTCCAAACATATAATTTAAAATTTTAAACTGTACACACATATTAAGATAAAATATTTATATTATAATTTAAAATCAATATTCATTAAAATACATATTTTTCCAACATTTTGGAAATCATTTTAAAATAGACCAACGGTGTCCGTATATAGTTTTCTATCCTACGGTCAAGTGATACGCATATTTATCATTTCAGTCCGCAAAAATTTAAAATTTACGGGTATATATCATTTCAACCCGCAATCTCGAAATTTCAAATTTAGTAAAATCGCTCGGGATTATCATTTCATCCCATAACGATTTCCCTTAATCTATAAAATCATTCGGGTATGTATCATTTCAACCCATGGTGATTTTCCTAACTAACAGGGAACTTGCAAGTTGCAATGTGAAAACAATATAATAATAACATAAAATGACATAACATATCAATGACAAACATGATCATAATTAACAATTTAAATATGACATACTAATATGTTATAGTGTCATATATCAATTAACATAGGTGAAATTTTTTAAATAAAAACATATCATGCTCAATGATTTAATTACTAACCAATTCAAATTTAACAACACGTTTCAATCGTTATTTCATGAATAATAAATTTACTAAAAATACGAATGTCAATCGTGAGTGCTCGCTCACCTTTCGTGGTTATGAACACATAAACAATGAGAATAAGATGCAAATAGACACAGATCGAACAAGTGGGACAGCGACAAAGCTAGAAAACTGCTGCTATAATTTCCAAATAGCGGCGAAACAAGGCAAATGACTACTGCGACAACTGGCCGATACAGCGGAGATAGGTGCTGCATTTGGTTTGACTGGGAAAGCAAGGGGTGGCTGGCTTCTTGGGTTCGACAGTGGTCGGAGCAATGGAGTGGCTGCGTTCGGTGGAAGGTTAGGTGCTCGGCACTGGGCAAAACTGGGTGCGGTGGCGGGTCGGTAGGGTGTTGTGTGCTAGAGGAACGCGACACAGGTAGGAGAGAGGGAGACTAGAGGAGTGCAGGTGGCAGCTTGGTTGAGCTCAGGCGGAGGTGGCTGTTGTGTTCGGTGTTGGAGTAGGGAGGAAAGTGGCGGAGGGCTACGACAGTAGGCGGAGCAAGGTGAGGGCTGCTTGGTGCGAGGCGGAAGGCGGAGAGGGAAAGGGCCAGTGCTGTGTGGTGGACAGGCGGAGACGTTGGTGGATGATGGTGGAGGGAGGCGGGCTGCTGTGGTGGAGAAAGGGAGCGAGTTGGTTGGGTTCGTCAATGAAGGTGGACGAGCAGCTTCTTCGTATATATGTTTTAATTTATTATATATTTTTTATGCACGCACAAAACAAAAGAAGAAAGGAGGGGAGAGAATGGGAGTGGGACAAACCAGAATATAAATCCAAACAGTGGGAATAGTAAGAGCCAGATATTGAATTTTGGGAATATTAAAGGCTAGTGACCATTGGCTTCTCCCGATGGACAAATGAAAGGACACAGAAAATCCCAAAAGGCTCAAATGAGGAACCGATACGACTAACTGTTTTGCTAATTTCGCCGCGTATTGGACGCCGAAATACACAAATTAATATACTGCGGAGATCGGCACGATGAGACGAACAAGATGGTACACAGATACTAGTAACACAACCTTCCTATCAAAACTCCATCTTCACTGCCAAAATGCTACTAAATTGCCGAAAATAATTTAGACGAGCTAGAGAAGTCCAAATTTAGCGAAACGAATTTTGACATCTTACTCAGAAAAAGGTCTACATTTTTCTTCTGCAAAAATACTTAGATTTCGAAAAAAAATTATTTCCATCTAATTTTTAACTGATTTTAAATTAAAAATCTCGTAACTGCAAAACTTACATATTTTCCGACGAGATTCTTCCTCTTGCTATGTTTTAATAGACGTAACCCAAATATCAAATTTTCATTGCTAAATTTTATTGTTTATTTTCATGAAAGACTTAGTTAATTACGTTATTTAAATTGTTAAAATTTTCGGGTCGTTACAACTTCAATCACCAACTCACAGCAAACTTTAAAGCACAACTACTAGCATGGCCTCTTCATCAAATCTTAGTCTTTACCGAAGCTAATTTTGGCATGCTACTCACTTTTGTTGCTCCTACACATCAATACATTTTAGCCTACTAGTGCAAACAAAATTTTTACCCATTAACATAATATAGTCTACCAACTCAATACACTCTACCAGATGCATCTAAACAGGCACTGACCACCATCACAATTGTTCAAGGCAAGCGGCAAACTACAACCATTATATAATTGTTATAATATCCCGCACTTTGAAACCCAAAAATAAAAGTCATTGATGCTGCAGTCATAATCAAAATCATTTTCAAGCGACCAAGTGGGTTCAACATTTATTTTGCACAAAATTAAGTAAATAGAGCAACTAAATAAAATTTTCATTCTATCAAATTATTTTACATGAACCATTACATCATCATTAACCCATTTAATTCCCGTGCAGTGGAAAATATAATAAGAAATAAATATTCCTGACATGTGAAGATACCGACAGGACACATAACCGGTTATAAATTCTTGTTATACACAACATAATTTTCAAAACAAGTGTTAACTATGTAATGAGCCTACTGCTTCATCTTCATCTTATTTATTCGTCTTTTCAAAAGATACCTATCTAAGCCCATAAACTCAACCTACTCGAATGAGTACCTACGAATTTATGGAAAATAATAAAAATACGGGTCAAATATAAAGCATGATATAAGTAATAATTTAGCCTTGACAAACAATCGTACATCGAGACCACACCGCTAAAGCATATAGTGGGTTTTCCACTCACTATTCCAATCATCCTCTATTACATTATACTATGTAATAGCATCGTGCTATGAACAAGCATAGATCAACGATTCATTATAATTGCGAGAATTCCTGCACCCAATTTTGACTAATTTTATAGTAAGTTCATTTTAAATTGCCACTTAGGTCTTACTCTTACCAATTTGATAACTATACTAGTCACTTAAGATTTTCACTTAGGCATTTATCTTATTTTCCCTTAATTTTATCATGAATAGATAATTAGGTTAACACCAAGGCCTTACATCATTTCTCATTATTTATTATGTCATATTTAGAAAAACGATTGCCACACAGGTCTCATCCCAACGATCATCAGATGTATGTCGTAAATAAACGTGGGATGGATACTATTAAAGCCTTACTCGATCTAACTCGTATATTCCACATGAATGGACAATTGGATGTTATACAAGCGTTACTCCATCATTCTCGTATATTCGTTATGAATGGACAATTGGATACTACCCAAGATTTGCTCCATCTTTCTCGTATATTTGTCGTGAATAGAAAATTGGATGCTACACAAGCTTTACTCCATTGTTTCCTATATTTATCATGAATAGACAATTTGATATTGCACAATATAGTATCGTTCTTAGGCATATTATTGCCATCAAGGCCTTATATTCATGCTTTCGTTGTTTCTAATGATTCTATGTATCACTACATAGCTATTAAGCTAAATCATAATTTTCATTCTTTAAATAAGTCATTTCTCCTCAACTTATTATTCGTTATGGCCACTTCTTTCCCTATGAAATTTTTATAACTTTGGAAGATGGCTTCCAAAGTGGTACAAAAGTTCATTCTTTACCTAGGGTTTCTTAGCATTATTAGCTATCTCATATTCACGTTACCTAGCCATCACAAGTTGACCCTAGTTTGTCACACATTGAAGTTTTATAAGCCAATGCAAGTCAATTTATTAGGTCGTCGCATGTTTACATCTCCTAGCCATTGTATTTAAACATTTAGGTGTTGTCGAATGGTGAACACCTAGAAGCTATCGCAAGTTGATATAATTTAAAGCCATCGCAAGTTGATCCCAACGTAGCTATTGCATGTTGACTCCAACTTAACCATCGCAGATTGACACCAACATAGCTATCGCATGTTGACTCGAACTTAGCTATTGCAAGTTGATCCCAACCAAACTTTTGCATGTTGGCTTCAAATTAGCTATTGCAAGTTGAGTTCATCTATAACCACGATGTTAAAACATTAACTAGTTACCGCACATTAAAACGTTAACTAACTATCGCATGTTAAACTTTAACTGGCTATCGCATGTTGGCCCATGTCCAAGCTATCGTAGGTTGAGCTTCCCTTAGCTATCGCAAGTTGATATTGGCCATTGCTAATTGATATGGCATTTCATTAATTATTATGAAAACTGTTTTATTTCCATCTAAAAGGAATTAGTTTCCACCTAACTTTGATATATGTTGAGTTATCATTAGTTTACACATGCTTTTACAGTTTTCTTCACAAAATTTGTTAATTTATTCTTTAATTAATTGATTAATTACCATTATGTAGTTAGCTCGTTTTCTTTACCAATTAATTTATATAAATTCGAAAACGAAAAGGAAAAATACAAAAAATCAAATCGTCATATTTTACCTCTTGTAAAATTTTAAGGCCAAAATAATTATTTATATATTTTTTATAGTTGATTTCCAAATTTAGGCCTTTTCTTAAATTAAAAATGCATATAAATTCCATATAATTTCAAAAAAAATAATGAAACTAAAAACTCACTCCATATTATCATTTGACACACTATATAAAAAATTTAACTGATTTAGAGAAGGTTTGATTCAAATTTTATCCCTAACGCATCAAAAATTGTCATCTTTAAATCCTCCAAACATGAAAAAAATATTATTTATCATTCTTATATTTTTCCTTTACCATTATTACATCAACATCCATACAATCCTAACCATATAGGTTTGGAAGGTTTTAGAGGTAGTATTACTCACCTTTGGTTTGATTAAACTTGATTAGTTTGCTTAAGATGTGAATGCGCCTTCTCTTTTCTTTTAGATTTTACTTCTTGTATATTTGTCTTTGTTTTATAATTTAATTTGATTATTTATTTAATTCCTTATATTATAGTACTCCAAAATATCGGATGTTATATTCTTCCCTCCTTATAGGTATTTTGTCCTTGAAATTAAAACAAGGAAAGATAAAAATCACCGTCATCAATCAATGTACACACAATATAATAGTCGTACTAGTTTCCCACTAATGAAAAATCATTAAACTTCAAGTACAATGTATTAGTGTCACTAATAAAAAATTCAAATATCATATCATAGTATCATACTAATGTCACTACTAATCTATACATCAAAACATCCATGCCTAATGATACATTTCAAAATAAATTGGGATAAATATTTCTAATCATATCCTCTACCTCCCAGGTGCAATCATTAATGTTGCCACTCCATTGAACGCGAATAAGTATGATAACCTTGTTGTATCACGACCCACTATCCACTTCGGTCGTCTAATATAAGTCAGATCTGGTTCTATAGGTAAATCTTCTATGGCCTTCAGTTTCACCATCAAATTCGGGTCATCCACACATTTCCTTAAATGTGATATTTGAAAAATATTATGCTTACCTACTAAACTGTTGGTAACTTTACTCGATAAGCGAGTTTACCAATTCTCTCAATCATCGAAAACAGTCCTACATATCTAAGTGCCAATTTACTCGCTTTCCGAAAGCGCATAACTCCCTGCATTGGAGAAACCATCATTAACACGTAGCCACATAACGCAAACACAAGATCTTTCCTCCTCTCATCGGCAAAACTCATGTGTCCCAATTACGCTGCCTTCATTCTAATGCCAAACAATTCTACCTTCTACATAGCCTCTCTTAACAAATTGGGCCCTAGTACGAGTTTATCTCCCGTGTCCAACCAACATACCGCTGACTCAAACGGTCTTCCATAAAACACCACAAATGGCACCATCACAGTACTTTTCTAGTAATTGTTGTCAGATGAAAACTTTTTTGGATGCAAAAGATCTTCCGAAGATCCTCCAAAATCTCAAACACATGCCCTCGGCAAATCCACAAGCATCTGATTCACCCTCTCTATTTGACCATAGGTCTGCAGGTAGTAAGCCATACCCATGCCCAAATCTATACCCAATGCATCCTGCAAGCTTCTCCAGAACTCATTGGTGAATAAAGGGTGTCTATCGATTACAATACTTCTTAGAATTCCATTTGGTCTCACCATATTCTTCATGTATAACTTCGTTAAACTAGCTATCGCCCTTGGTGATTTCACCAGGATAAAATAGGTACTGTTAATCTATAATAGCCCATCCTTTGTAATGCCTAAAAACCAGCGCCTCACATCAACGCCTGACCTTCGAATACCACAACTGAGCTTGTCGTGGTAAAATTAAAAATAAATACTATATTAAGGCATAATAATAAAACATCATAGCGGAATGATAACATATAATATACTGAATATACATGAACAGAATACGATGAACAATATATAAGAGACTACACTAACGGAAGCAACTGATAAGTAAATATCAATACAGAAAGTCGGAGTAGAATATCTAATACACAAGTCTCATATAAAAATAACTTATCCTCCACGTACTACAATAATGTTAAGTGTGTACGTGTATCCAAATGTCATCTTTTCCTCCAAAGCTTTAGTAGCGCCCTTCTAATAGCATATCCTCAAAGAACCAAACTCCTAGACTACTCAATCGAGTATTCGATAGTTATCATGACATAAATAGACAAAGATAAATGCAGGTCAGACATAAAGCCTGTTATGAAGGGAACTATCTCCAAATACTATATACCAAAACTATATACATATAGAACAAGAACAACTAAGGTACAACCAGTCCTCTCCACAAATGTGGCTTAGGGATAATTCGAACTCCCACAAACAAGTAAACTAAACCCATCACAAAAGTAGGGAATCATACCATAACATGCTCTTCTCCTGTAATCAACGAATCAGCAAGATACAATGTGACTGGAACGTAACAACATACTATGATAAATTAACCCAACATATGAGTGCAAAGAAAATGTAAATATCATAATATAAGCGTATCCTAGAATACACAACAATATTATCAACCAACTAATATAACACACAATATAATGATGGGTGACAAACAAAGAATATAAACTGATACTCATCATTACTGATGTTTGGAGTCCACGGTAGACTCGTGCCAAAGATAAATAGAGTCAGTACCTAAATGTACCATATACATGAGCTGTATCTTGTGTGCTTGAACTCGTGTTGATCTCACTGTAACCCTATAACGTGCATAAGCGATATATGACCTACTCTAGATATTTGAAACCTAAGTCTGCATTGGACATACATCTATAATTCAAATTACCGTGATCCAATGATTTTCGCCGTGAGTCCAAAATAAACAAAATATATACTCACATGTACTATAGACCCCGAGCTACATCTAGTTTTGATGGAACTCATGTTAATCTCACCGTACCCCTATAACTAGCATAACTGATACATAATCTACACTAGATATCTGAAACCAGTGTGGAACATATAGTACCCCTATAACGAGCATAAGCGATATGTGGCCCATTCATGATCATCATCATCATCTCCCTCATAGCCATCATGGATTTCTAAACAAATTCACATAACATCCCAAGAAAAGAGAATGATGGGTGTATTCTATATAATATGCCTATGAAACCACAAGGGAACACCGATGTGTGTGTGTGTGTATCAAATATAACGTCACGTAATTAAATACGCCTACCAAAGAAGAAGATCAATATCACGTCATCATATATCTATACACATAGCCACTATTAAAAGACCAATAATATGCTTGGCCACTACTACAAGGCTAATACGATATATGATCACTAATATAAGATCAATACCATTCATCAAAACATCTACTCAAGGTTGATACCAAGAGGTACGGACTTGCATACCACTTCCCCGAGTAGTCCAAAAGTGCCCAAAGTCATATGGAGGAATTTGGTTCAGTCTGGAAGCAAAATGCTCTAGATTGAGGCATTATTACCCTACCTAGCTACTGACCAGTGGACCGATTAGTGCCGTTGGTCCGTACTTTGAGCTGGGCAATAATGCTTAACTCGAAGCATAATCCGATGCCCTGTTTTCACTCATTTCATTGTGTCGCCTTTTCCATCGTGCCACCTAACCATCTCGTAATGTCGTCTTCGTCACATGGTTGGAGCTTGGTGCCTTGTGGCTGAGTCTACACGCTAATTCCTTCAAGTGTTTAGGAGGGAAGCTCGTGTCGTCATGAATTCTTTTCCCAATCATTTTGCTACCATAATGTGATATGCATCTTGGCAACCCAACTACACTCTATTACATCATCTTTCTTCATTATAGATGTATATTTATGTGCTTATGCACACGATACACACTAATTCTCACATGTTTACACATATATTTAAATAAACAATTTGATTTAATAATCAAATCTTATTTTATTTACTAATTTATTTTTATAAAAATCCAAATATCATCTTCGACTATTTTACAAAATCATGCAACTATGTCATAAAATACATAACTAGCTTATAGATCATTTTAAGCCTTCTAGATTACTTTCAAAAGTCATGCTTTTAATTTTTGATTAGTAATAAAATATATAATCATATTTCTAACCCTAATCTAACAACAAATTAGAGCTTAATTAATTTATAACTATGTTATAAATTAATATCATCTCTTTCTAACTCTATTCAATAGCACAATATATATACGAGACCTTAATCAATTATGTCGAATATCTACTCAAACCAGTACAATCCAACAGGAGAGTAATTATGTATGTATATTACTCTACCACTATTAGGTAATATTTTCAATATATATATATATATAATTACTGGGATTTATATTATAATATAAATTCAGAGTATTAGTTCCGCTCACCTAAGCTATAAATTCCCAAGTGTCCAAATCTAGTCCAAGCCTATACCATTTATGGAAAATCTCACTATGAGCTCAACTGCAAAGATCGCGTCTCGATTGGACCTCTTATGCAAGAGATATAGATTAAATATGAAAAGAGATTAACTGAAATAATTAATTCATTTAATTACTTTCATTACCTTAATCTCTCTACTTCACAAACCTGTGAAAACCCATGCACAAATACACAAAAGTACCCACTTCTTCCATCCCTTCTCTCTTTAATTTCTACGTCCACACTCCATGAAACGTCGAGCCGCCAGCTCCAATGCCCCCTATTATGTGTGCTCGTCATAATGGTCACTAACTCGAATCCCCAGGCCATACCATATGAATCGCGATACCCCCAATCCCTAGCCGGCCTCCAAATGTCGTAACCCAACAAGAATGACCAAACTTGCTTCGACCTACCCTAATCTGCTCCACTTCGAACCAATTTCATGTTGGTGCACTCTATTCCTCCAAATGAAGTCACCGCTCTACCGCCCCTTCTCTAACTCACGTCAAAAAAGTCAAGGATGACCAGCCATTGTTAGACCCGTTGATGCCTCATAGATTCAACGCTCTCCTCATCACGAGTTCAATGGATTTGGTCTCACCGTTTAACGTGGTCCGTAGCTCCCATGATCGAGATGGACCCGATATATGTTTACATGAATGTTCAAAGGAGAATAAAAAAGTGAAGTGGGAAAATATCTAGGTGTGGATGTGCATATATAATATAATATTGAATTTACTTAATTTCTTAAATAAATCGCCACACATTTCAAGTTCGTACGACCCCACGGTACATCAGATCGCCATGAAACTCGTTGGTGCACATCACCTCATTTTTGTTGTCTCGATGGTATAAACTTTTTCATCATCTGAAATGATGCTCCGGGATGATAATTTCATGTATTTCGTAGTCATTTTGGCCATCGAATCGCTCGATTCTAAAAATTCTTCAACTGTATGTCTCATAATAAAGTCCTCATCCCAGAAACATAAGCCATCATGTGAGGTCCCATGGGACCTGACTACGCAAGTATTTTTGTTAAAAATTATAACAATACATAAATGGTAAAAATACCATCACTCCAAATATAGCAATATTTACACTCATTTTGATTTGCAACGTCGAGCTGTACTCAATGGAAGTGGTCTCGAGTCCAAATTTGACTGCATGCTAAAAATTAGTTTTTTAGACATTGAACTAATGATTCAATATTTAAATTAACTATTTAAATATTCAGTCGTTAAAAATGTAGGTTGTTAAATTCTCCTTTTCTTAAAAGAATGTCGTCCTCGAAATTCCAATGAGTATGACAATACAACCCGACAGACCAAAAATTTTAAAAGCATAGAATATACATCCTAACCTTTAGGATTTTAAAACTCCTCTTGTATCGAAAAATTTGATAGCACCTCCTTTGTGCGGCTAGCTCTGAAAAATCCCAAAACAACACATATATATACATCTCATATTTGAGGCATCCCATATCTAAGGCATGAGGACATACAAGCATATATATATATATATATATATCCATAATATTTAAACTACAGATCTTATGTACGTCATCCATTGCAAGAGCATGCCATTTAGATGTGAATAGAAGTAAATAAGCATCCCAATAGTGCATATCTACTTCCATATACCTGATCATGTACCCAACAAAGAGGATTATACACAATTGTAATATTATATCATGAATTTAAGCATGTTAAATCATATATAGCAATCGTCTCAAATAAATATGTTATATCAAAAAATTCAACAAGCATCTAAAATAAATATGTTGCAATTAACTATGCAATAAGCACATCTAATGCAACAAGCATCTCTAATAAACATGTTATTACAAACTATGCAATAGGCAACAAGCATCTCTAATGCAACAGGCATCTCTGGTAAACATGTTATAATAAACTATGCAAGAGGGCATCTCTAATGCAATAAACATCTCTAATGCAACAATATTAAAACATGTACAATCAAGCGTAGTAACTGATACCATCGCAATCATACATGACTATCAATTTGAGAGTAAGCTCAAGTTAGTTGGTATCTAAATATACCATCGACTCCAAGTTCCATCAAAAGGCACTAGACTCGTATAGATCCCATTTTGACCCCTACAATGGCCATGGATGACATGATCTATTTTGGATAGCTATTGCTCTCACTTTCTGAACATACTTTAATAGGTAATTATAATTAACATATAAGCAGCCAAACACACAACAAGCAATAACATACACCGATGATTTACAAGCATACTACCGAACATACAAAGTAAGCAACAGCTAG
This sequence comes from Allium fistulosum, assembly GCA_030737815.1. NCBI lineage: Eukaryota > Viridiplantae > Streptophyta > Magnoliopsida > Asparagales > Amaryllidaceae > Allium > Allium fistulosum. The sequence goes on from CM060901.1 coordinate 1,132,265,711, forward strand.
CAATAATAATCAATTACAACTAACAATCAAACAACAATAAGCAATCAATAATTAGCAATAGTAAACAATCAACAAGAAATAATAACTATCATACAAACTACCAATTATACAAAACAAGCAATAATAATAAATCAACAAAAATCAAAACCAATCAATGACAAAAAATAACAAGCAAAAACAAGCAAGCAAGTAATAACAAATCAACAACAAGTTACAAAATAATGAAACATACCAAAGAGTCTATACCGACATGCACGATGACCAAAAATAGTTGAAATGTATATGACAAACTATAAACTACAATGAGCCTATTCGACATCCCAGATGGACAAAATGCTTAAGTGGTATAACTCTTTTCACGAATACAATACACGAAAGACTATTACACCTCCCGCTACCAAAAGGAAATTTTATATGATATGCTAGATCATCAATTCTCAAAATTCTTGAATAAATCCAACGAATTAAGTCTCGGTTTTTTACTTCCCCTCGGAAGAGAACCCATGCTCCAAAGGAGAAAACTCTATTAATTAAATCATAGCTAAATGATGATTTTCAAATGCTTGGGTTCACCTATGCTCAAACTCACATCAACTGCATTTTATTAATAAGGATGATATAATAAGTGCACTACCACGCTTTCCTAGGTAAGTATCATGTCGTCACTTTGAAGATTATCCAAATCTTTATAAAATTAGTTGAGAAGTTCTTTCCTGAGCTATATCACAAGCATTCCAAACTATATTATACTATAAATAATTTTACAATGAATAAAGATCATCCAAAATAATATACCATACCCGATCTAATTCTTTGTTTGCTTGTACGATTTCTTTGTTAAACTAGGATCGGCCACCTGACTCCTCTCATGCGAACTCCGATCCAGATCCTTGGTCAGAGCACTGAAATTTCCTCACACAACTAGGGTCGTTCTTCAAATATCTCTCAGTCCCCTTAAGAATCTGACTGAAGTGCTCGCCTTTAAGAATCGAGTGAATAACCCTTACCTAATTGGTAAAAATAATTTTTAAACCCTACACTTGAACTAGTAATTAGAACTGGTATGTGAATAAACTGATCCCTTGATAATATCCCTTCAGCACATAGGATTAACCCTATCACTAAAGGTTTACGAATACAAGGAAAAACAACTTTTAACACAAATGACTTCACGGAAAATGCATATAAGTCATTCGCTCGTTCTTCACCCATTATCGGGCATCCACTGAATCCTACTTCAGTGAAAACCCAAGCCACATTTCGTCGACCAACCTCACTCAACTGAAAGTTCATGCATCGAGTTCAAATGGTAGTACTTTCAATCATTACACCTTAGCTCAACAATTAAGGTTACTCATACAAGGTTTAACAAAAGAATTTATCTACCGTGAGAGGTGTCAAGTTTAGTCTATCTACCAAGTAACTAATAATAGACGAATATATAGCTCGAGTATCGGAAAGAACATAAGTAAGAAATTTAAAATTAGAATACCTCTCCTTTTCTCGAGTAAGCCTGCTAGGAGACAAAAATTCCTTTAAGGCAATACTCATCTTCACTCACTCGCGTCTCAAAAGTGTAGGACAATCCTCCATCAAGTGAATAAGCTGACTACAATTGAAGCACTTATGCTTTGGTTAAGCTGCATGACATTCCGTAATGAACTGTTATTATATGCCGCAAGAATGGCATACCATATCAACTCTCATCTTTGACTAAGCTTGATATCTCCTTGTATCATAGCCTTTGCGCTTCGATTAGAACTTCGGTTTGCTTTCCACCATTGCTACTTCCATTGGTACCTTGCAATGCCCTCATGGGGAAGAGCTATCACCATGAGACTCTTAAAAGTGGCCCCTATTGGGTAAGACTAGGCAATGATTCTCCAATCGATGCATTAAGACCCTTGGCAGACTCCTTGCCAACTTCGATAGAATACTAACCATCACAAAATGGAATCTAGCCAAAATATTGAATTCACTAACATACTCCATCACCGATAAGCCACCCAACCGCAAATGGATGAAAGTCTCAAACCACATGCCTCACCTAGTCTCAAAGATAAATCGAGGCTCAAAGTGATGTGTAGAATCAATCTGAGTCACAGCTTGCTCGTCAACCGCCTCTACTATTATGTCCCATCGAGCTAAAGCCTCCCATGCAAGATGCTGGGAAGCAATCCTCTAAGTCCTTATTGGCAGAAGCCTTCTCAAATTAACGCGTCTAAGCTTTTGTCGCAGCAATTGTCCCAAAACTCAGATATGGCATGTCGCCAAGGCTAAGGAAATCCTGGCATAACTTCAGAAAGTCTAAAGCTAGTGGAGCAAGAAATACTGGTGCCACCAGAGTTACACCACCTCCAACACCTATGACTGATGCAAGGATATTTGCAAGCGGTGGAACATCCCATATGATGGCCAATAGTCTCTAAACTAATCAGGCATCTCAAACCGCCTATCCTCAGTCGCTCGTGTACTCCAGTTGCTCATGTAGATAGTCTGAACAAAGACACCTTAGCAATTAGCAAAAGAAATAAATCAAATTCCAGAAGACAAGTGGTGTATGTAGTATTATATAATAGAAAAATACAAGTACGCTCTCTCAAAATATCTCCTTCTACCAGTTTAATTTAACCCATACCGGTCCACTTGCTCCTTAGTGTTGAACCTAGGCTCTAACACTAAATGTAACAACCCGTCCTTTATAATACCCAAAAAATCAAAGCCTGACTATAAAATACCATAAAAGACATATTATCGAGATAAAATTAAACAAACACTGTATCAAGGCATAATGATAAAATCTCATAGTGGATCGATAATATATAATGTACTAAATAAATATCTACAGAATAAGATGAACAATATATAAGACACCGCACTGGCGGAAGTAATTGATAAATAAATATCAATACAAGATGTCAAAATAGAATGTTTGATACATCAGTCTCATATAAAATAACTTATCAGCCATGCACTACAACAATGGCAAGTGTGTGTGTGTGTGCAAATGTCATCTTCGTCTCCAAAGCTTCCATTGCACCGCTCTAATAGCATATCACGACAGCATTTGACTTTCAAACTACACAATCGAGTACCCAAGAGTTGCCATGACATAAATTGACAAACACAAGATGCAGGTCAGGCATAAATCCTTGTGTGAGGGGAACTATCTCAAAATACTATATATGAAAACTATATACATATAGAACAAAAACTGCTAAGGTACAACCGGTCCTCTCCATAAACATGACTTAAGGATAATCCACACTGCCCATAAACAAGTAAAGTTAACCCATCATAAGGTTAAGGAATCGTACCATAATCTACTCTTATCTTATAGTCAACAAATCATCACAACTAATACAATGTGATGGAACGTAATAACATACTATGATAAAGTAATCCAATATACGAATGCAGGGACAATGTAAATATCATAATATAAGTGTATCCAAGAATACAAAACAATATTATAAACCAATTAATACAACACATAATATAATGATAGGTGATAGACGGAGAATATAAATTGACACTCATCATTTCTGATAAGTGGAATCCGTGGTTGACCCGTGCCTATGTTAAATAGAGTCAATACCTAAATGTATCATAGACTCTGAGCCTCATCTAGTATGATCGAACTCGTGTAGATCTCATCGTATCCCTATAACGAACATAAGTGATATATGATCTACTCTTGATATATGAAACTTGAGTCCGCGTTGAACATCCATCTATAATTCAAATTATCATGATATAATGATTTTAATCAAGGGTCTAAAATATACAAAGTTATTATGTAAATGTACCATAGACCCCGAGCTGCATCGAGCTTTGATGGAACTCGTGTAGATCTCACCATACCCCTATAATGAGCATAAATGATATTCGATCGACTTTAGGTATCTAAAATCTGAGTAGACCTCACTATATGCCTATAATGAGCACAAGAGATATATGGCCCACTCATAGATGATCATCGTCATCTTTCTCATAGCTATTATGGATTTTTGAACAAATTCGCATTACATCTTGATAAAAGAGAACGATGGGTGTATCCCTTATAATATGACATTGGAACCACAAAGGAACACCGATATCATGTGTGTGTGTGTGTGTATCAAATATAAAGTCACATAATAAAATATGCCTATCATAAATGAAGATTGATATCACATCATCGTCTATCTATATGCATGATCACTGCAAAAAGACCAATAATATACATGGCCACTAATATAAGGCCAATATGATGTATGATCACTGATATAAGATCAATACCATTCATCAAAACGTCTACCCAAGGTCGATACCAAGAGGTACAAAATTGCATACGTTTCCTCGAACAGTCCAAAAGTCTTTCAGAAGTCATATGAAAGGAATTAGTTTAGTTTGAAAGCGAAATGCTCTGGATCTAGGCATTATTGCCTAGCCTAGCCACTGACCAGTAGACCGGTCAGTGCCACCGGTCCGCTGGTCCGTGTTTTGAGCTTGGTAATAATGCCTAACTCAAAGCACAAATGGAGACCTGGTTTTTACTCGTTTCATCATGCCACCTTTTCCATCGAGCCGCCTTACCATCTCAGCATTTCATCTTCATCACATGGTTGAAGTTTGGTGTGTTACGGTTAAGTCTACATGCTAATTCCTCCAAGTGTTCAAGAGGAATGTTCATGTCGTCATAAATCCCTTCCCCGATCATTTTGCTACCTAAATGCGATATGCATCTCGACAATGCAACTACACTTTATCACGCCATCATCCTTCATTATAGATGTATATTCGTATGCTAACGCACATGATACACACAATTCACACACATTTACACATATATTTTAAATAATAATTCAATTGTTTAATAATCAAATCTTACTTTTATTACTAAATGATTTCTATAAAAGTCTAAATATCGTCTTATACTATTTTATAAAATCATGTAACTATTTTATAAGATAGATAACTAGCTAATATATCATTTTAAGCCTTCTAGCTTATTTTAAAAAGTCATGCTCTTAGTTTCTAATTAGTAATAAAATATATAATAGTATTTCTATCCCTAATATAGCAAAAAATTAAAGTTTTATTAATTTATAGCTATGATATAAATTAATATCATCTTTATCTAACTCTTTTCAATACAAATATAACATTATAAATATGTATATAGGATCTTAATCTACTATCTCCAATATCTACTCAAACAAATTCAATCAAACTGGAGAACAATTATATATATATATATGTATGTATGTATGTATGTATGTATATTATTCCACCTCTTCTAGGTAATATTTTGCATTATATATAAATATAATTATTCGGATTTTTGTTACAATGTAAATTTAGAGTATTAATTCCACTCACATGAGCTGTAAATTCCCAAGTGTCAAGATCCAGTCCAAGCCCATACATGTCGTAGATAATTCTACGACGAGTGCAATGGCAAAGACCGCGTCTCGATTGGACCGTCGTATGCAAGAGATATAGATTAAATATGAAAAGAGATTAATTAAAAAATTTAATTCACTTAATTACTTTCATTACCTTAATCTCTTTTCTTCCCAACCTATGCACACCCCCGCACAAACTCACAAATGCAACCACTTTTTCCATCCATTCTCTCTTTATTTTCTATGTCTACACACCATAAAACGTTGAGCCGCCAGCTCCAATGCGCTCCACTATGTGCACTCATCACAACGGTCACTATCTTGAACCCCCTGGCTAGGCCATATGAATCACGACACCCCCAAGCCCTAGCCGGCCTCCAAATGTTGCAACCTAACAAGCATGATCGGACTTGCATCGACCAACCCTAATATGCTCCACTTCAAAGCAATTTCATGTTAGCACACTCCATTCCTCCAAAGGACGTCTCCAGCTCCCCGCCTCTTTCTCTAACTCACTTCAAAAAAGTTGAGGACGATCAATTGTTGCCAGACCTGTCGACACCTACCTAGATTTGATGCTTTCCTTACCATGAGTTCAATGGATTTGGTCTCGCTGTCTAACATGGCTCGTAGCTCCCATAATCGAAATGGATGCAATATTCATTAACGTGAATGTTTGTAGGAGAATGAAAAGTGAACTAGGAAAAGATCTGGGTGAGGATGTGTATATATAATATAATTTTATTTAGTTTGTTAAATAAATTGCCACATGTTTCGAACTTGTACGATTCTACGGTACATCGGATCACCGCGAAACTCATCTGCGCATATCACCTTATTTTTCCAATTCCGAAGGTATAAATATTATCGCCATCCAAGACGAAGCTCCGAGATGATAATTTCACGTACTTCATAGTCATTTTGGCTATCGTATTGTTTCCAAAAATTCTTCAATCGTACATCTCATAATGAATTCCTTATCCCATAAACACAAGCCGTTAGTCAAGATCCCTCGGGACTCAAATACGCAAATATTTATATAAAATAAGTATAACAATTCGTAAATGGTAAAAATACCATGACTTCAAATATAGCTATATTTATACTTATTCTTATTTGATCAACGGAAGAAACCACTAGTCCTAATTTGATCACATGCGAAAATCAGACTTTTTGACCTTTAATTTATTAACTATTCAATGTTTAAATTAATTATTTAAATATTTAGTCATTAAAAATGAGGGTTCTTACATAGTCAATCTATCGGCTATTACGCCAATGCAATCGTTTCTAGTCCTTGACCTAGCTAATTCATTGGTTAAATCCATGGGCATTACATCTCACTTCCGAGTTAGTACTTCCAAAGGTTGAAGTAATATGCCCGGCTTCTAAGGCTTAGCTTTTGCTCATTGACATGTAAAACATCTCTTCACAAACTCACCGACATCCCTCTACATCCCTTCCTAGAAGAATACTCTTTTCATACCATGATACATCTTCCCTCCACCAGGATGAATGGTAAACTTAGATAGATGACTTTCTTCCAAGACCTCCTCCCGAAGATTTTCCAAATTTGGAAAATATAATCTTCCTTTCTTCCTAAGCCACCCCTTCGATTTTATCTCGAATCCTTTCAGATCTTCAACATCTACACTCATTTCCAATCGCGTAATTCTCTAGCTAACAATGGGCCTCCCCTTTGCCTTGATGCAATTTTATCCATAAGGAGTGGATGTACTTCCAAACTTGCTATCATCCCCGGCGACTCAATCCTATATTGGTTCTGTAATGCACACTATAAGGTGTCAATGCCTCTTACGTCTTCCATTCCTCAATATTGACTAGCACTCCATTTTGATGCTTCCTACTCAATGCAGCAGCAAAATTATTCCCCTTTCCTAGCGTATACTCTATATCGAAGTCATATGCTGCTAAGAACTATAGCCATCTTCGTTGCCTCATATTCAGCTCTTTCTGAGAGAATAATTACTTAAGGGATTTATGGTTCATATACAATCAAACTGCTCTCCCAAAAGATAATGTCTCCAGATCTTTAACACAAAACCTATAACTGCCAACTCCAAATCATGAGTTGGATATCTAACCTCATGCGGTCTCAACTGCCTTGATGTATAAGCTATCACTTGCTCTTTTTGCACCAACACTGCCCAAGCATGTTCCAAAAGCATCATTATACACTACCAATCACTAATTCCCTTTAGGTACAATCAAGACAGGAGCGCTTGTAAATAACTTCTTCAACTCTTGAAATGACCCTTCACACCTATTGGCCCATACGAACTTCTCATTCTTCTTGGTAAACTTGGTCAAGGGTGTTGTTATACTTGAGAAATCGTTTAATGAATCTACAATAATAGCCGGCCAAACCCAAGAAACTTCTCTTCTTTGTGATTTTCTACTATCGCTTCTAACCATTAACAATTTTTAACTTTGATGGATCCACTGCCAATCCATTCTTCAAAACAACATACCCAAGAAAGTTAACTTCTCGTTTCCAAAAGTGGCATTTCAAAAACTCCTACTTCAACTTCTATTGTCTAACATCTCCAACACCAATTTGAGATGGACTTCATGGTCCCCCCATTCTTAGAATATACCAAAATATCATCAATGAAGAGAAAAACAAGCATATCCAATGATCGTGAATGATTCGGTTCATATGATCATAGAAGGATGCATAGGCATTGGTTAGTCCAAATGACATCGTTAACCACTCATATGAACCGTACCTTTTTCAAAACGCAGTCAATGGCTACTATCTTCCGCTACCCTAAGCTGATGGAACTCCATCGCCAAATCTAGCTATGAGAATACTCGAGCTCCACTCAACCGATCAAACAAGTTGTCTATCCTAGGTAATAAATAGCAATTCTTTACTATCAGCTCATTTAGCATCCGATAATCAACACACGTCTATAAGGATCCATCTGAATTCTTTACATATACTATGGATGCTACCCATGACAAACTACTTGGCCTAATGAAACTTTTCTCCTCAAGTTCCAGCAGCTGCTTCTTTAACACTTCCATCTCCTTAGGTGGCATTATGTTAGGTAGTCTACAATCGGTTGTGCCCCTGGCACCAAGTCTATTGAGAATTCAATCGCCCTTCTTGGTGGTAGTCCCGATATTGGTTCAAAAACATCTTCGAACTCTTGAACTACCCGAACGTTGTTTATATCATCTTCCATAGCACATAACATCAAGTTTGGCTTCTCTTTCATTACTTCCAAGGCTATCATAATTCTATCAACGCATCTTGGATTTTTTAAGGGGAAAACTCTATCCACACAGTATATCCTAGCATCATTAGGCACCAATCAATCCATAACCAAAATTACCTCATACACTGCGAAGTCAAACACATATGGGTCACAAACAAACAAATGTCTAGATAGTTCAAAGTTAAGGTTAGTTCACCTAAATCAGAGGGCGGCGTACCCATCGATCGAATTAATCACACGCAAGGACATAATCAAATAGGTAGTATGTAACTCAAACATATCAACCAAATATTTTGTGCATAACATCAGTATCAAATAGAACTCTAACTGACATACTGGAAATCGAAAATGTACCTCTAAGTACACCCTATTCTTTCTCCTCAATAGTTGGTCCATTTGAGGGTCCTTCCAAAGCAAAAACCTTTTATTACTTTAATGCGGGTTACTCTTTCTTCTTATGTTGGAGCTTGTCATAAGTAAAGCACTGGACCTTCACCACCCTAACCATCTTCAGACACTTGTTGGCATAGTGCCCTTTCCGTCCACAATTATAACAGGTTAACTCTACCGCACCTTCCCACTCTACACCTCGTACCTTAACTTTCGGTTATTGGCCTTTCTTTCCTTTTTGATAAGGAGTGAACCACTTCATCGTATTAGCTTGAGCCTTTTGCCGCACACCTCACCTTTCAATATACATCAGCTAGGAATGGAAATGAGGTGTGCTGGGGTAGGTTAGGAAGGGTTGGGGGGATTTTTATGCTCCAAACCTACCTTAGGTTTTTTAAAGCTTGCTCCAGACCCGCCCCTTTGACCCGGTAAGAGTTCGGATTTTTTTCCTAAACCCGAAAACCATACAGGTCAGGGTAGACCCGCCCCGCCCCAAGACCCGGTGAGGACTATGTACTGATTCAAAGTTGTCTACTAATGTACATGTATTTATTTAATTTTATTTGTAAGAGGGATTGTCACTAAACAATACATTAAATACCAATATCTATGTGTTTACAATGATAAGGGAAGATAATAAAAAAGGAGATGTATAGTAACAGTTTAAAAAATATGCATATGTTATTGTATAATTATCAGTGTCGCAACTTAATATTATAAAAACTTTGCAGAATTTTTAATGGAACATTATAATATCCATATCATAATCACTTATATTTAAGAAGATGAACAAATCATCATTATAGTAACAAAGCAATTTCATTAGATTTTAGTAGTGTGGGTCGGGCTAGGGTAGGCTAGTCGAGCCTCGACTCGACCTCAGACCCGATGCTCTCAAAAATAGGTCATGGGTCTACCCACCTTCAATGACACAATGGGATAGGTCTTGGCGGGTTAAAATAGGGACGAGTCTACTGGGTTTGGACCCTAGACTCGCCCCATTGCCATCCCTAACATCAGCTCGTATCTCCTCTCCATATCTACCACTTCATTGAACGAAAGTGCTAGATGAGCCATTGTCCTGTCACTCAATCCCGACCTCAACCTTAAGATTAAATTTTCCACTTTCTTCCTTGAAGTCCTAATCAGGTCAGCCCTAAACTTGGACAATGCATTAAATTTATGAAAGTGCTTCGGAACAATCAAACTCCTAATTGTAACGCCATAAACTACTAGAACATCATCGATAACTTTGAGCCATGCATATATTGCTTCTAAAACATCTCCTTGAACCTTTCCTAGGTAATTTCTTACTTAGGAATCTCGACTCTCATAGTTCCTCACCAGATATTCACTAGTCCTTTGAATTGTCAAGATATAAGCTTTACCTTCTAAGCATGTTTCAGCTATGTCCTTGCAAATCCTTTCACACATCATTAATAAATCACTTACATCTATTGCCTATTTCATTCCATCAAACATCTCTCCTCCTAGGCTCTGCAAATCCATATTTATCTTAGCAAAATCCTCCTTAAATGGCTATACCAGGACCCTCGACACATTTTGGGCCTACGGTGGTGCTTGCTGTTATGATAAATTTGCCAAGAACTGTTGAAATGTGCATTTATATCTAAACTCCCTATAGCCGGGGTAGGCATTTCATTACCAGCTTCTGTAAAAATTTTGAGGGCCTCCTCCCCTCCTTAGTCGTTGGTTTGAATACTATCTTCTCTACTAGGATTAACTATCGCACTAACTAAAGTTAAATGTTTGTTATGTAGATCCATTCTCACTTTATGCACAAGCAAGGGTTTGTAAGAAACAATGGCAAAGAGAGTGAGAGAAATAGTAAAGCGGCAGATACGCCCTCATATATGTATATCTATATTAAAACACAAATATGTAAAAATAACACAACCTAATTCTCATTTTCATGCGACCAAGTAAGTTAAATATTTATTTTGCACAACACTGAGTATACAGGGTAGCTAAATAAAATTTTCTGTTTATCAAACTTTTTTACATAAACCATTACATCGTCATTAACCCATCTCGTTCCCGCGCATGGATAAATATAATAAGAAATAAATATAGTGTCATGCTTGAGATGTGAAGATGATGACACGACACATAACAAGTTATAAATTCTAATTTATAGAGTAGAATTTTCAAAACAACTTTTATTTGCAAAATAATGCTTTTGCTTCATCTTCGGCTTCTTTACTCATCTTTCCTAAAGATACCTGTCTAATCCCACAAACTCGGCCTACTCAAATAAGTACCTTTAAATTTATGAGAAATAATAAGAACACGGATCAGACATCAAACCTAGTATGGGTAATACTTTACCTTAAACAAACAATCATACAGTAAGACAATACTACTGAAGCATGGAATGGGTTTTCGCCTCACTGTTCCAATCAACCTTAATTATATCATTCTAAATTGCCACTCAACCCTTACTCTAACTAGTTTGATAACTGTTATAGTCACTTAAGATTCCCACTTAGGTGTTTATCATATTTTCTCTAAATTTTATTAGGAACGGATAACTAGGTTGCTGCTAAGGCCATACATAATTTACCATCATTTATTATATAGTGTTTAGACAAACGGTTGCTATGCAGGCCTTAACCCAATGATCCTCAAATGTATGTCGTAAATAGACATGGGTTGGATGCAACAAAAGCTTTACTCCCTAAAACTCGTATGTTCGTCATAAAAAGACAATTAGATGCTACACAAGCCTTACTCCATCATTCTCGTATATGTATCGTGAATAGACAATTGGACACTGCAAAAGCCATATCTATAATTCTCGTATATTTTTCATGAATAGACAATCGAATGCTACACAAGCCTTACTCCATTACTCTTGTATATATTTCTTGAATAGATAATTGGATGCTACACAAGCCTTACTCCATCTTTCTCGTATATTTTTCGTAAATAGAAAATTGGTCGCTACCCAATCTAATGTCATTCTTAGACATATTATTGCCACCAAGGCCTTGTATTCATGCTTCTGTTGTTTCTAATGGTTCTACCTATCATCATATAGCTATTAAGCTAAATCAAAATTTTCATTCTTTAAATAAGTCATTTCTCCTCAACTTATTATTCACTATGACCACTTCATTCCTTATTAAATTCTCAGCCATCACCTTAGAAGATGGCTTCCAGTGTGCTACAAAAGTTCATTCTTTACTTTAGATTTTTTAGCATTATTATCTACCTTATATTCACATTACCCAAACATCGCACGTCGATCTTAGGTTGTTGTGCATTGAAGTTACATTAGCCATCACAAGTTGATTTTATAGGTTGTTGCATGTTGACATCTCCTGGCCATCGTATTTCAAAACTTAGGTGTTTTCTTTTGTTGAACCCCTAGAAGCTATCGTAAGTTGATGTAATCTAAAGCCATTACAAGTTGATCCCAATGTAGCTATTGCTTGTTGACTCCATTTTAACCATCGCAAGTTGACCCCAACATAGTTATTGCAGTTGACTCCAACTTAGCTATCGCAAGTTGATCCCAACGAAGCTATCGCATGTTGACTCCAACTTAGCAACCATAATTGAGCTCATTTAGAACTATCGCATGTTAAACTTTTTACTAGATATCGGAAGATAAACCTTTAACTAGCTATCACATATTAAACTTTTAACTAGCTATTGCATGTTAGCCCATGTCTAGGTTATCGTAGGTTGAGCTTCCCTTAAATCTTGCAAGTTGGTATTGGCCATCGCTTGTTGACATGGCATATTAGTAATTATTATGAAAATTGTTTTATTTCCATCTAAAAGAATTATTTTTACCTAACCCTGATATATGTCGAGTAATCATTGGTTTACATAAGCTTTTAAAGTTTTTTTTCCTAAATTTATTAATTCATTCTTTAATTAATTGGTTAGTTACCATTATATAATTAACCATTTTCCCTTACCAATTATTTAAATAAATTCAAAAACAGATAGGACAAATCCCAAAAATTCACCAAAAGTCAAATTCATCACATTTTACCTCATGTAAAAATTTAGGCGAAAATAATTATCTTTTATATTTTTAATAGTCAATTTCCAAATTTAGGTCTTTTCTTGACTTAATAATATGTATACATTCATATAATTTTAGAAAAATATGAAATTAGAAACCCATCTCCATATTATCTTTTTATACACCACATAAAAATTTCAAATGATTTATTGAAGGTTTTTTCACGTTTTATCACTAACACATGAAGAATCATCATCTTTAAATCCCTCAAACATTAACAATTATTATTTATCATTCTTATATTTGTCCATATCATTAAAACATCATCATGCATATAATCCTAACCCATAAAGGTTTGGAAGGTTATAGAGAAAGAATTACTCACCTTTGGATTGATTAAACTTGATTAGTTTGCTAAAGAAATGAATACTCCTTCTCTTTTCCCTTAGATTTTCCTCTTTTTTCCTTTGAAAATATGTTTAGTCCTAAGCTTATTGTTTTATTTCTTTTAGTTTGTCAAAAAATGAGAGAATGAATTTGGAGTTGGCGTGTAAGAGTTTACTAATTTGGGCTTTGGGCTAATACCTCATTCTAGCCTAATTCTTGTTAAATCCTTAACTCCTCGTCCTATATTAATTCACTATCTATTAGTTGACTTGTCTTTTTTTTAGTTTAATTCGATTAATTTTTTATTTAATTAATTTGTTATATTATGGTACTCCAAAATATGGGGTGTTACAACTGCTCTACAATATCCATCCATACAGTTTGTTCAATTTCTACTGTTAGAAATTCTATTATTAGATTTTCTAGTTAGAGTTCACTCCTTCGAAACTGACTTTGTCCTCACTTAAAAATAAAATATACTAATGGACATGATTGTAAAATGTAAACACAAAACCAAATAACTGATTATGAATGAAGTAAACATTAATACAATAAAGCTGAGACTATGACATCTTATGAGTATTGCTGAATTATTTGTTCAAATTTTTATAGCCATGTTCCCAAAAGATTCAAATATCAAAAATATGTAAAAAATTAACTTAGTCAAAGATAATAACTTTTAGGTTTTAGCATTTTTAGTAATCGGTCCACTTAACAAAATCTATATTTGAGGGCGACTTTAATCTTGATTTTTCTATGAAGGCGCCTAGAGGGTCAGTGCAGATCAAGGTTTTTAAGTAGGGCAGAGCTGAAAAGAGGAAAAGGGAAATCGAGGAGGAGAATTTTAGGTTATCTTAAGTAGTACCGGCCATGGGTTTGGGGTTTCGGAGGCTTTTCGAGTGGAAGATGTCTGGGGATAGGTAGAGATTGTTAGGGGAGGGAAACACATTCCTTTTGGATAGGATTAATTATAGTGCTAGAGTTATTGGGCTTGTTGGGGGAATGGCGTTCGAGGTCATAGGCGACAATGTAGGCTTTTGGTGTTTTTAGGTGTTTAGTGAAGAGGATACTTAGTTTGAGATCTAGGGTAGGCTTTGGTGGTTTATGTTGGTGGTTGTGAGGTGGAGGATGAAGAGGATGAGGTACTATAGTCATCATGGATTTTTGGTTTATTTTGACTTTAGTTTGAGAAACCCATTTTTTTTTGGGATCCATGTAGCAGGTTTTGGAATTTAGCGCCCAAGAAAAATGGAGTAAGCAGGAAATGAAAATTAATAATAAAAAAAAGGAAGGTGGGCTTTAAAATTGAAATTCTGATAATGGAGATGAAGTTTAAAGCTAAAATTTTGCAAAAATTGGAACTAAAAACATTATTATTGTTTATTAAATATTAAGTATAAATTATCAATTATTAATTATAATATATTATAAATAATTATTATTATTTATAAATTATTATTTATAAATTATTTATTAAATCATTAATTATAACAAATTATAAATTATTAACTGTATAAGTTATCAATTAAAATTACTAATTTTAAAGCATCATTTATAAATTATTAGTTATTATTTAAAAATTACTAATTATTAATTACTATAATAAGTTTAAAAAACTGTAAATATATTCACAAAAAATTAACGTTAATTCAATTTTCTCCTGTAGTGAACGTTTCCTTAAATAGTGTTATTCGACCATTTACAATCTATGAGCATTAATTCTTAATCTTAAGATTTCTATTATTGCACAAATCACTAATTTTAACGATGTTCGAATTGAGAGAAGCATTATGAATTATTAACTCAAATTATTGGCTATAATTTACTAATTATTAATAATTAATTATAATAAATTATCAATGATTAATTATATATAAATTAGAAATATTAAATAATTATTTATAAGTTATTTATTAATAATCATTAATGATAATAAATTCTAAATTATTAACTATATAGGTTATCGTTTATAAATTATTAATTGTTAATTATTACAACTGTTGAAAAAAGTAGGTGTAATGTAATATTAACAATGTTCGGAGGAAGTTGTAAAAAAAAACCATTTTAGAACGTTTGCATAGTTATGCAGTTTTTATAACCATGCAAACGTTCTAAAAATTTTATTTTTTACAACTTCCCCCAAACGTTGTTAATATTAGTTAACGTTGCTAAATGGGTGTTATTACAACATATGTAAAATAGTTTAAAAATGACTTTATTACAACGTTTGTGTATAAACGTTGTTAAAAGATTATTTTACAACGTTTAATAATAAAATGTTGTAAAAAGATATTGTAATACGGTCATTATAGTAGTGAGCTGTAGTTTCACAATAATCATTGCAATAACATTCTCCCATATGGACAACTATAGAGTTGTAAAAGCTCATTCTTCCATCTCCTTCTTCACCACGGTTGAAATATCAACAGGCAATTTATTAGTGTTAAACACCACTCGATGAACCATATTCCTTCTTAGAACAACTTTCATCCACCACCACCACTTCTCAAAATAACTATGTACCACTTCTCTATCATCAATAGAGATCCAGACACCGCATAAGATCTCGTAACATAAGATCCGGTTACAATCTAGTTAGCTTTATCTGCTGCCATACTGGTTAACATCTCTTATTAACCAAACAAATAGCTCGCATACCAGACTGTTGGGGGATCAAAATTCATATTAATTCCCTAAATATAATGGAAATAATTGGATTGCATTAATGGTAGGT
Organism: Allium fistulosum; assembly: GCA_030737815.1. Taxonomy (NCBI): domain Eukaryota; kingdom Viridiplantae; phylum Streptophyta; class Magnoliopsida; order Asparagales; family Amaryllidaceae; genus Allium; species Allium fistulosum. Next base: position 1,132,281,857 of record CM060901.1, read on the forward strand.
GGAACAAACAACAAACTAATATCCCAAAATAAACAATCACATATAACATATCCAAATAATGGAAAAGTAAAATACATGGGACTTATAGTGGTTCCACTTCATTTTAACATCCCCCATTTTGAGGCCCAAAAATAAGCGCTACCGATGCTACAGTCATCAATATTAGTACTCTTCAGTGATAAAATGCGGTTATGTTAGTCATATCTGTAGGATCGATTTCACCCTAGAGGGGGGTTGAATAGGGTGATACTATCAATTATTAAAATTTATTGCGGAAGCTTAATATTATCAACACAGATTTCAACACAGCAGAATAACACAGCACAAACAATATCAGAATAAATGCAGAAGAGAACAACACAGAATTTACCCAGCTTCGGCAAAACCCTGCCTACGTGCTGCCCCCAAGGTTTCTACTAGAAATTAGATAGTCAGACGCTTACACACGTAAACTCGCTATACCCGCTATTGACTAATCTAACTCTACGCTCAAAACCCTGCCACAACTCAGCCACTGAGTTGCGAATTCTCAATCTACGCCACGTAGATTGTCCCCTAGTCACACGACTAGAAAAAATATCAGTTTGAAATTGAAATACAAACGATTCAAAAACAATTAAAAACAAAGCCCTATAAAACTAAATTAAAACCCTTTATAATAAAACCCCTTTTAAAAACCCTTTATATTTTTTAATCCTTATCTCCTTTTCAACCCAGCCGGCCCTTCTTTCTATTTCTAGGCCCGATCCTTTTTTAATTCTTGAGTAAAGAAAATGGCGGCCGCGATTGCTCTTCCTTCGATCTGGAAAAATTAGGGCTTTCGATTGCTCTGATCTTTGGGCTTTGTAATTCGAAGCACGCGAGTGTTTCGATCGTTGTTGGATGTTTTCGATGTTGCCTGGTCGATCGATTTTGAGATGCTTTCTTCGTTGGCTGCTTCGATGGAGTTCGTCAGTTGCTTTGGTAAGGATTTTTGCTCTGATGCTTTTCGATTTTTGTATTCGAACTCATACTCTCTTTGCCGATGATGATAAGTGGTTTATATAGGATTCGAAATCCCTGAATTTCGTTCGTCTGATTTTGTCAATATTTTAGTATCGGCCATACGATTTTGTTTTGATGCTTGAGATTATTGCGACTAATTCTTATGCGCGTATATATTAGCAATACTCGGTCAAGTGCTTTTGTAGTATCGGCTTTGAAAATTCTTTCTTGCTCGATAACACTGCTGTTTCGAATTTGACTTGTTCAATTCACGGCTTCGATCATTTTTCTGTTGCCTTTATTCTCTGACTTCATTTTGACTTTGGCATTGACTAACTTGATATTGCGAATCCACTACTCTGTATTAGCTTCGGCCATCACCATTGCTTTTATATCTGTAGCATACTTGAAGCTTTATTGTTCCTGTACTTGACCTTGCCACTGATGTTAACTTGACCATATACATATATTCATATATGTGTGTTGATGCATATTTTACTTCTCTGGTCACACTGCTTTGTACTGATGCACTTGATGTTGTACAATGTTCGACCAGGCACTGGTTCACTTTGTAATTCCGGCTTGTCTTGTTTGTATATCTGTGCACATTCTCTGGTCTGGACTGTATTTGCATTATTATGGTTCATTTAGTTGTTGTTGCACTTGTCATTGATACTGTCTGGTAGCATTCATTTCTTTGTACTCGACCTGATGCTTGCATGACTTTTGTTGTACAGTGTTCATCTCTGTAGTCAATGCACTGTTGTAGCTGGTCTGGTGGCACAGTCTTGTATGTATGCTCGAGTCTGGTCATTTGAACTGTGCTTGTGCTCTTCTTGAATTTGTGCAGTCTTTCACTGTCATTGTGTTGCTTGTGTTGGTTGTTGTGCTTAGTTTTGTACCAGTGCACTTGCTTTGTTCACTGAGTTAATCATTGGTTCAAGTACTTGAGTTGAATCCAGTAATTTGGGTTTGACCTGTGCTGAAATCGAGATTTTATTTTTATTGCATCTGAGTTGAACCTGTCTGTATATTTGGGTTTGACCTGTGCTCACATGTCCCTGTAAAACGATCAAGTGTACATTTTGGTGTGCACGGCCTTGTGGCATGTACAGTGATACACTGTGCATGTCACAATGTTCGTGTGTGATGAATTCACATATAAATGATGACGAACAACCCAAATAACTGAGGCAAATAATATTTTCAAAAATCGTATTTTATACTGCAAAAACATTTCCTTTTCAATTTTACTGTGTCAATGTATATTTCTGCAGATTGCTCAGATGTTGGAATCAGACTGGAAAGCAGTTGAGGACAAAATACGAGTGTGAGTGATATGTAGTGAGGTTATTGATGTAAAAATGAATTGTGATGTATTCAGAAATTGTATAGTTATAGTGAGAGCTTGAAATTGTACTATCAAAATTGTAATAAATATTTGTTTGAATAAAATATTCGTTTTGAATTTCAATTCTGTGTTATTTATTTTATTCAGCAAATATTTATTTTATCTGTGAAAAATAAAATAGTACAATATCAAATACATTTAAATGAATGTATATATGTTTATTATCATCAAACAAAAGTCACGTAGACGCATATTCAACAATCTCCCCCTTTTGATGATAACAAACATATATTTAAGATTTTGACTATTTTAAATGTATTTGATTATGCAATCTGCTCCCCCTATTTAAATGCTCCCTCTCTACACAATACTCCCCCTACATATATGCATGAGCAAAATATTCAAATGAGCCTTGATGCAATTAGAAAATATTTGACCTTTATGGTCAAAATCTTAACTTTTCTCTCCCCCTTTTGTTATCAGCAAAAGCATAATAGTGGTAGAAAAATAGAGATAAAGTGATTGACATTAAAATAATATTAAAGCTCAATCGAGTATAAATATTAAATTTCAATAAAAAAATCAAACAAAAATCATAAATACTCTGTTTGACCCATATTCCACTTTAGAATGATAGGGATGATGTCATCATATAAAACCAAATAGTTTTGTCTATTTGTGGTATATTTATTTCAGGAAATTAGAATATCTACTAACCATGCATAACCGTTAGGACTTTTAAATGAGATTAGTAGTATTCTCAATTTTTATTTTTAATTCAAAAACGAATTCAAGTATCTTCTAACCACGTATAACCGTGAGGACTTTTAAATGGGATTAGAATCAACTTGTCTATTTAATCAATTAATTTTGATATGCGTTCCATACATGCATAACCGTGAGGACTTTTAAATGAGCATGGAAGCATATAATCAAAAGTCCAAGTAATTCACCCATGCATAACCGTGAGGACTTTTAAATGAGAGTGAATACTTTGGATATTTTAATTTATTGTTAGAGATATAAAAAAAATGAAGCACAAATAATTTCCCGTTTAAACTACCACATATTGACATACTATATTGATTTTTGATGAGTGATGGTTGATAGAAAAATGATAGAAATAGAAATGATCATGGAATATTTATCAACAAAAAGTTTTTATAACTCTTGTTTAAATTTCTAAAGAAATTTTCTAGTTATACTTTCTCAAGTTATAATATATGATTAATATCAACACTCATCACTTTTTCAATCACTATTTATCTTTTCGATAATTAGCAGGGGGTTAGATTAGTTAAAGTAGTGATTTAAAATCAATTTCAAAAATAATTATAAAATCAATTTTTCTAAAACAAGGTCAAAAATGATTTTCTTGAAGGGTTTATTTAAGAAAAATATCCGTTAATTGGAAATTATTTGAAATGAAAATTATGCAGATACTTTCTTTGAAAACGATGCAATTACTGAAAGTTAAATCACGATCTACTACTAATTCTTCATCAACTAGATTGCCAGTGTAATCTGCATCTGAGTTTTTGTTTCTTCACTCAACATTATCTTTGTTTATAGACCAGACTGTGAAGTTTCAACAAATTTCATCAGCTTTTAAATGAAGTTCTCTTGAATTTGAATTGAAGCCATTGAAATAAACAAGCAAACAAATTTATCTACTTGTAGCATGAGTAATCAGTAATCAATCAACATCATAATTTATCCAAGCAATTCTATGATTAGTCAACATTTTGAATAAGTCATCATCAATCATTTCACATAACTGGCTGATTTAATTCGGATTATGGTGCAGATTATCACTTTAAATGTATTGTTCAAAATAATTACTATTACCTGTTTTACCTTTACGACAATCTTTCGTTGTTTGCCCATTGTGAATCTGTCACCTTTATACTAGGCTAAGGAACTTTGATTTGTCGCCCGTTGTGTGTCTGGAACAGCCAGAATCCAGATAACACCGATGTTGTTCCTTAGCCTGCCACCACACCTACACGGTAAAATATTTTTGTGACCTATTTGTTTTTATAGGTCCATGGTTGTTAGTGGCAGAATCATTTGAAAAATAATTTTGTGAAGACCCATAACTTTCTATATATGTTCCTTTTGGCACCCAGATTTGTTTAACTTTGAGAGATTCTATATTTGTGCCTTTTGGAACCCAAATTGGAATTGTTTTCACATGTTTGGGTCTATACCAACAATTATTTTGATCGTGTCCAGTTTGTCTACAAATAGTGCACATCAAGTTGACTTGTTTAGTTTCCCTTCTATACCGTTCAGTTTGAGTATACCCAAGTCCTTGTCTATCAATATTGACAGTTTGTTTTTCTAATAGCATATTCAACGATCTTTCACTTTTGGAAATTTTTCCTAAAGTCATTGACAGTTGTTGGACTTGTGCTTTGAGAGATTCATTTTCGTTTAATAATTGGGTGCACTTTTTAATAGAATTCTCTCTCCTAGTATTTTCATTTTCTTTCAAAATCAGAATTTCATTTTCAAGTGATTTTATATTAATTTCTGATTTTTTAATCTCATCTTCGAATGTTGGACACTTATCACACTTAGGGATTCTACTTTGATAGTTTTTAACTAACTGTTCAAGCTGTTCATTTGATTCTATCAAACTATCTTTTTGTGATTCAAGTTTAGCGTATCTTTCCCTAAATCGTTCAAAATAGCCGTTTACTTCATGGAAATAAATAAGCAACTCAGAATGGGTAAGTTTTGATACCTCACTTGGCTCGTCATCGTCACTGTCAGTTATATTACCTTGAAGGCACAAATCCGCTTTTTCGCTTTCACTGCCAGTGCTTTTATCATCCTCATCCGTTTCATCCCAAGTGGCTGCAAAACTTTTCTTTTTCTGTTTCTTTCCACGGCTGAATTTATTTTGTGGACAGTCGGGACTGATATGACCGGGTTTGTTGCACTCGTAACAGATGATCTTCTGTTTGTCTGGGCTGTCAAATACTTTTGCTATTCTGCTTTTTAACTTTTGGTTTAGAGCTGGATTTCCGTGTTTCTGATTCCACTTTTTGAATTTTCTTATTAACAGCTCTAGTTCTTTTGCACCATCATCATCGTCATCATCATCACTTTCAGTTGTTCCTTTAAGAGCTATCGATTTCTTCCGAGTATCTCCTCCTTCACGCTCTTCTTTGAATTTTATCTCTAGCTCATATGTGGTGAGATTTCCGATGAGTTCTTCAACTTTCAACTGTTTCAAATCTTTTGATTCTTGAATTGCAGTCACTTTGGCTTCAAAGCTTCGTGGAAGGACTCTGAGGATTTTTCGGACTATTTCCAGTTCGGCGTATGATTTTCCAAGAGCTTTCGATTTGTATACGATATTGGAAAGTCGTCCGTACATCTCTTTGACATTTTCTTCCTTCGCCATTGTAAAGTTCTCATATTCGCTGCTTAGCATAGCAAGGCGAGATTCTTTGACTTGAGATGTTCCTTCGTGAGTCACTTCGAGAGTGTGCCATATTTCCTGCGCAGATGAACAATGTGAAACACGATTAAATTCAATTTGATCTAATGAACAAATAATAGAATTCATTGCTTTGGCGTTAGTAATTTGTAATTTGTTTTCTAATTCTGTCCATTGATCCTTTGGTTTTTCTATTTCCTGATTGTTCACCATTATAGTTGGTTTGTTATATCCAGTCTCAACTATATTCCAAGCGTCAATGGTTTCTAGAAAAATTTTCATCCTATTTTTCCAATAAGCATATTCACCATTGAACATTGGTGGTCTAACTATCGACTGACCCTCAGCAAAAGCATTATTAAAAGACGCCATTTTAAAAATTCAAATTTTTAAAACAAAAATTGATTTTTGAAAAAAAATCGAATTTTTATAAACAGCAAATAATTGACTCCTATTCCTAGCTCTGATACCACTTGTAGGATCGATTTCACCCTAGAGGGGGGGTGAATAGGGTGATACTATCAATTATTAAAATTTATTGCGGAAGCTTAATATTATCAACACAGATTTCAACACAGCAGAATAACACAGCACAAACAATATCAGAATAAATGCAGAAGAGAACAACACAGAATTTACCCAGCTTCGGCAAAACCCTGCCTACGTGCTGCCCCCAAGGTTTCTACTAGAAATTAGATAGTCAGACGCTTACACACGTAAACTCGCTATACCCGCTATTGACTACTCTAACTCTACGCTCAAAACCCTGCCACAACTCAGCCACTGAGTTGCGAATTCTCAATCTACGCCACGTAGATTGTCCCCTAGTCACACGACTAGAAAAAATATCAGTTTGAAATTGAAATACAAACGATTCAAAAACAATTAAAAACAAAGCCCTATAAAACTAAATTAAAACCCTTTATAATAAAACCCCTTTTAAAAACCCTTTATATTTTTTAATCCTTATCTCCTTTTCAACCCAGCCGGCCCTTCTTTCTATTTCTAGGCCCGATCCTTTTTTAATTCTTGAGTAAAGAAAATGGCGGCCGCGATTGCTCTTCCTTCGATCTGGAAAAATTGGGGCTTTCGATTGCTCTGATCTTTGGGCTTTGTAATTCGAAGCACGCGAGTGTTTCGATCGTTGTTGGATGTTTTCGATGTTGCCTGGTCGATCGATTTTGAGATGCTTTCTTCGTTGGCTGCTTCGATGGAGTTCGTCAGTTGCTTTGGTAAGGATTTTTGCTCTGATGCTTTTCGATTTTTGTATTCGAACTCATACTCTCTTTGCCGATGATGATAAGTGGTTTATATAGGATTCGAAATCCCTGAATTTCGTTCGTCTGATTTTGTCAATATTTTAGTATCGGCCATACGATTTTGTTTTGATGCTTGAGATTATTGCGACTAATTCTTATGCGCGTATATATTAGCAATACTCGGTCAAGTGCTTTTGTAGTATCGGCTTTGAAAATTCTTTCTTGCTCGATAACACTGCTGTTTCGAATTTGACTTGTTCAATTCACGGCTTCGATCATTTTTCTGTTGCCTTTATTCTCTGACTTCATTTTGACTTTGGCATTGACTAACTTGATATTGCGAATCCACTACTCTGTATTAGCTTCGGCCATCACCATTGCTTTTATATCTGTAGCATACTTGAAGCTTTATTGTTCCTGTACTTGACCTTGCCACTGATGTTAACTTGACCATATACATATATTCATATATGTGTGTTGATGCATATTTTACTTCTCTGGTCACACTGCTTTGTACTGATGCACTTGATGTTGTACAATGTTCGACCTGGCACTGGTTCACTTTGTAATTCCGGCTTGTCTTGTTTGTATATCTGTGCACATTCTCTGGTCTGGACTGTATTTGCATTATTATGGTTCATTTAGTTGTTGTTGCACTTGTCATTGATACTGTCTGGTAGCATTCATTTCTTTGTACTCGACCTGATGCTTGCATGAATTTTGTTGTACAGTGTTCATCTTTGTAGTCAATGCACTGTTGTAGCTGGTCTGGTGGCACAGTCTTGTATGTATGCTCGAGTCTGGTCATTTGAACTGTGCTTGTGCTCTTCTTGAATTTGTGCAGTCTTTCACTGTCATTGTGTTGCTTGTGTTGGTTGTTGTGCTTAGTTTTGTACCAGTGCACTTGCTTTGTTCACTGAGTTAATCATTGGTTCAAGTACTTGAGTTGAATCCAGTAATTTGGGTTTGACCTGTGCTGAAATCGAGATTTTATTTTTATTGCATCTGAGTTGAACCTGTCTGTATATTTGGGTTTGACCTGTGCTCACATGTCCCTGTAAAACGATCAAGTGTACATTTTGGTGTGCACGGCCTTGTGGCATGTACAGTGATACACTGTGCATGTCACAATGTTCGTGTGTGATGAATTCACATATAAATGATGACGAACAACCCAAATAACTGAGGCAAATAATATTTTCAAAAATCGTATTTTATACTGCAAAAACATTTCCTTTTCAATTTTACTGTGTCAATGTATATTTCTGCAGATTGCTCAGATGTTGGAATCAGACTGGAAAGCAGTTGAGGACAAAATACGAGTGTGAGTGATATGTAGTGAGGTTATTGATGTAAAAATGAATTGTGATGTATTCAGAAATTGTATAGTTATAGTGAGAGCTTGAAATTGTACTATCAAAATTGTAATAAATATTTGTTTGAATAAAATATTCGTTTTGAATTTCAATTCTGTGTTATTTATTTTATTCAGCAAATATTTATTTTATCTGTGAAAAATAAAATAGTACAATATCAAATACATTTAAATGAATGTATATATGTTTATTATCATCAAACAAAAATCACGTAGACGCATATTCAACAATATCAATAACATCAGAAGCACATGAATATGAAATTTTTTCAGACATTTTTCATTAATCAAACTTTCATTACATTTTAGAAATAAGATTTTCACATTCATTACATAATCCTATTCATTGCCCACGTTTAGAGAAAAAATAATAAGTACAAATATATTCTAAGAGCGACATATGAACATGCCCCTTTGGGTTATCAAAGTATAAATACTTGACAGTTATAAGCCCTGTCATTGCATCCATTCAAACTAACTAGAAGCTTTTAATAACACATCGGAAAATAAACTCCTAATATTAGCTAGCTTTCCTCCAGCTCGTCCTTGGAAACTTATTCGTCTAACCCAAAAATCCCTACTCCTGACCTATTCAAATGAGTGCCCGAGAGTTTGGGCGAGGAACAAAAACTTGGGAAATATCCCCAAATTTACGAAAGATCTCATTTTCAATCTTCCTTCAAATATAAAAATTTCGGACCAAAATATTAATTTTGTTATTTTAATAATTAAAACCCCAAAAAAAACATTTATTCTATCTTAGGAAATTCATAAAATATTCATATGAACTTAGAAACTTATGAAATTAAAAACCATCTCCAAAATAATGTTTTAAATAACATATTCGAATTTCAAGTCAATTGGAGATGAAAAACTAGGTTTTTACCTTTAAAACCTTTAAGAATAATTCCAAAAAAATTCTAATAAATCATCCTTCAATCAAATAATGATATAATCAATTAAGCATGATATATTATGATAACCAAATCAAAATCATCCATGGATCCGAAAATAAACATAAATAAATGAGATGGATACTATTATTCACCTTAGATTTGATAAGAGAGATTGAGATTTGGTGTAGAATAGTTTTCCTAAGCTTTTCCTCTTAATTTCTTTAGCTTTCTTCTTCCTTTTCTTCTAAATAATCGCCAACCTTTCTTAGGTTTAGTTTTGATGTTTTTGAAGATTAAGTGAGAACGAACGAGAGAGGAAGGGTTTATGGAATGAATAAAGGAAATATTCCCAATATGCCGCTCTCATTACGTTCTTCCTATTTTAAGTTCAAATCATCCTTATTGATTGATTACTTAAGGTAAAGCTAAAATTAATTAAAAATCTCATTCTCCTTATCATACCCCACACACATTATTCAATTTAGTTTATCTAATTAAATCTCCTAAAAAATGTTTAAAAAAATTAGGGGTGTTACAGGCTCCCCTCCTTAAAGAATTTCATCATCGAAATTACGATAAGGAACTCAATAAGCATATCAATCATGCAAACATATGTAACAAACATATAACAAATATGCTTGCATATCCGACTAGGTAAATATCTATATAACAAACCTAAGTCATACCATCAAAGTAGCTCAGGATAAATATCTCTAATCATGTTCGCTATCTTCCAAGTACAGTCTTTCTCGTTACCACTCCACTAGACTTTCACTAACTTGACTGTCTTATTCCTTAACTTCTTCTCATCTCTTGCTACAACACGAATTGGTTGTCTCATAAAAGTCATATCTAGTTCCACTACTAAATCTTTCAATGCAGTCGGTGCAATAGTAGTCTCTGGATCATGCACACAGTTTCTAATTTGAGAAACATGAAAAACATTACGGACTTCTGCCTAACTATCGGCTAACTCTATCCGATAAGCGAAATTCCCGATCCTTTCTATGATAGGAAATGGACCAACATATCTCGATGCCAATTTTCCTAACTTCTCAAATCGTACCATACCCTTCATTGGTGATATTTTAACAAAAACATGGTCCCTAACTGGGAACTCTAAATCCTTACGCCTTATCTGCGTAACTTCTCTACCTAAATCGAGCTTCCTTCATCCTTTCTCAGATCAATTCAATCTTTTCTATGGGTTCTCTCACCATACTTGGACCAAGAATCAATCTGTCTCCAGTCTCCAACCAAAATGCTGGTGATTTGCACGGCCTTCCATACAAAGCTTTAAGAGGTGCCATTTCTATACTAGTATGATAACTATTATTATAGGAAAACTCAACTAAGTGCAAATGGTCTTTCCACGACCCTCCAAAATCTAGTACATAAGCCCTTAGTAACTCTTTGAGAACTTTGTTAACTCTTTACATTTACTCATCCGTTTATGGATAGTAAGCGATATTCATCTTTAACTTGGTACCTAAAACTTCTTGCAGACTCTTCCAGAATTCACTAGCGAACAAAGTATCCCCGCCACTGACTATACTGCTAGGAATCCCATGCAATCTTACAATATTCCTCATAAACAACTTCGTTAATGTAGGTGCCCTACTTGTCAACTTAACAGCAATAAAGTGTGCACTCATGGCCTGTCTATCTATCATGGCCCATATGCTTTTATTTACCCCATTTAACCTTGACAACCCATTGATAAAATCCATAGATATAGAATCCCATTTTCGTAGTGGCATTTCTAAAGGTTGAAGCAATCCACTTAGTTTCCGATGCTCGGCTTTTACTTGTTGGCAATTCAAACATTGTTTCACTCACAATCCAATGTCTCTTTTCATTCCTTCCCAAAAGAAACATCTCTTCAAATCGTGACACATTTTAGTTCCTCTAGGATGAATATTAAACTTCGATCGATGACACTCCCTAAGGGCATCCTTCCTTAGGTTATAAACATCGGGAACACACAACCGTCCATTCTCCCTCAACCATAAGTTCTGGTCAATATTAAAACCTTTTAAATTATTAATCTGAGTTTCCTCTTTAAGCCGTCTAATCCGTTTAGCTAGTAATGGATCATCTATCTACTTAGACGCAATCCTTTCGATCATTACCGGCCAAACTTCCAAACATGATAACATTGCGGTATTTCGACTAAAACTAGCCGTCGACCTTAACCTCACACCTCAAGTAGTCATTACCTCCAAATCTCTCTATTCTGCTAACATTGCTAACACCACACTCTAATGTTTTTTTGCTAAGTGCAACTTCAACTTTATTTCCTTTCCTTGGAATATACTCAATATCAAAATCATAAGCTGCCAAAAAATCTAGCCACTTTTTCTATCTCGTATTCAAATTTTTGTGGGAATAAATACTTCAAAGACTTATGATCCGTAAATAACTCGAATCATTCTCCCAAAAGATAGCATCTGTAGACTTTCAAAGCAATGATCATTGCTGCCAACTCTAAATCATGAGTCGGATATCTAACTTCATGTGGTCAAAGCTGTCGAAAATTACCAAGCTGTGACGCCCCACCCCGAGACCCACACTAACAAAGAGTATTACTAGGTAATACTGTCTGCTAATGCGGAGAATAAGGCTGGTTAGGAGCGACCATCCATAGCTTTGTCTTAAACATCTATTAAATACGTTGATTTGGTGCTCTATTTTTTTTCTCAAGTGGATCGACATATTCGATAAATGCTTAATACAAAACTACAGTGACTAACGGATCTATCAGAACAAAATACAACAACAATATGTACATCACATCACAGAACAACAGACAACATATATATACATATACATAGATACATCCCAGTACAATAGAAAATGATACAACGGTAGTGGTACTATGACCATGATATATACAACGAGTCAAAGTAATAGATACATATCAAAGTTACAAACTAGAATGTTTGAGGGAACCCTCACCTTAACAATTTAAAGATCAAACTTGAAGAAAGTTGAGAGCGTTCCTCTTGAAATAGCTTCAGCGACCTAAGAAACAATAGTACATAAGCATGCAAAAGAAAGTAATAGAATTTGAAGAAAATCGGATATCTAACCCCTATGCATTAACACAGCTCCTAACCCTGCCCTAAATGCATAAGTATACATCACTAAATCTCGATTTTCATATGGAACAACTAACATGGGCGCATTGGTCAATAAATGTTTTAGTTTTACGAATGCTTCTTGACATTTATCAGTCCAAACATACTTTACACCCTTCCTTGTCAGTTTAGTCATTGCTGCCACTATCCGAGAGAAATCTTTGATAAATCTCCAATAATAGCCAATTAACCGCAAAAAAATTCTTATCTCGGTTACAATCTTGGGTCATTTCTAGTTAATAACACCTTAAATCTTAGTGGATTTATGGATAACCCATTTTCTGAAACTACATGACCAAGGAACTTCACTTCTTTCTTTTAAAAATGACATTTTAAAAACATTGCTTTTAGTTGATGCTATCTCAACGCTTCTAGCACTATTCTAAGATGAATCTCATGATCTCGTTCATTCTTAGAATATATCAGAATATCATCTATAAACACTAACAGGAATCTGTCCAAATACTCTTGGAAGATCCGGTTCATCAAATCCACAAAATAAACAGGTGCATTTGTTAGTCCAAATGGCATGACTAACCATTCATACGCCCCATATCTTGTTCAAAATGCAGTTATTAGAATGCTATCATCCACCACTTTCAGTTGATGGAACCCTATTGCTAAATCTAATTGGGAGAATACCTTGGCTCTATTCAACTAATTAAATAAATCATCTATTCTCGACAAAGGATACTGATTCTTTATCATCTTCTCATTTAACTAATGATAATCAATACACATCCTCAACGACCCGTCTGGTTTCTTCATGAACACTGTGGTCGCTCCCCAAGGCGAACTGCTTGGCCTAATAAAATTCTTTCCTTCTAAGCCACCAACTGCACCTTGAACTCTTTCATCTCAGTAGGTGTCATTTTGCTAGATGGTCTACTTATGGATTCAGCTCCAGGTATAGGACCTATTCGAAACTCAATAGATCATTTGGTGGTAGTCTTGTAACTTGCTAAAAAACATCTGCATATTCTCTTACAACAAAAACCCGATTCACTTCATCCTCTACTTCCATTGCACACAATAAAGCACAAACATTTAAACTTAAATTTTCTATCGAGTATATAATTCGATCACGACTATTAGGGTGTCTTAGTGATATCTTTCTATCCTGGAAAAATATCATAACATCATAGCTGCTTAACCAATCCATATCCAAAATAATCCCAAAACCCACGAAGTCAAACACAAACAAATTGCAGGTAAATGCATGATTTAAAAGCTCAAATTCTAAATGGTCACATCGCATCCTAAGTTGCACAATCTTCTATCAGATTCACAACCCTTAAGAAAGTAATAAGGTATGATGGTTCTAGCTTAAATTTATCCACCAAACATTATGAGATAAAAGAATGTGATGCGCCAGTATCAAATAATACTTCAACTGGAATGCCATGAATCAAATGCCTACCTCCTATCATAGACTATCCTTTCTCTTCAATAGTCGGTCTAGAAGCTGCAGTTCTAGGGCAAAAAATTTCCCTTTTCAGCCTTGGCCAGTATTGGATATTCATTCTTGTAATTCCCCATCTGGTTGCAGTTATAGCACTTCATGTTCTTCTTTCTTATAGCGTTCTTTCCATTACCAAAGCGATATTCATTTGCAAAGGCCCTTTTCTTATTACAACTATAGCAAACAACATCAGCTTTCTTTTTCTTGGTAGCTCCACTCTTCGGAGCTCCCTTCTTCTTGAAGAACTACCTCTTCTTACCTTAAGAACTTTGGGTCTCCACTGACTTCCTTTCCAAAAATTGAAAGTTTCCCCTTATTCCTTATTGCCATTTCCACCACTTCATTAAACGGATCTCTGAGATATGGCATTGTTGCTGAAGCAATCTCCGGTTTCAAACCCTGGATGAACTTCTCGTTCCTCTTGATCATAGTATCTATGGTAGCATATATGTACCTGGATAACTCATCAAACTTAGTCCCATACTCCAGCATCGACATTTCTCCTTGCTTTAAACCAACAAACTTCTTAAGCAAGATTGACTTGGCTACCTCAGACAAGAACCTCTCCTTAAACCTTCTTCTACACTCAGCCCAAGTCAATTCTTTCTCAGCTACACCTATCATCACATCGTTCCACCAGTACAGAGCAGCTCCTTGCAACTGCCTAGAAGCCAACCTTATCTTTTGCTTATTAGTCAAATCTAAATTAGCAAAGATTCTCTCATAGTGAAATAGCCAATTCTCAACTTCAATAGCATCCTTCATTCCTAGAAAAGGCTTTCCTCCAAGACTAGTATAATCATGGTTCAATATAGCATAGTTGTTGCCAGCTAGTACTTTGGGATAAGCTCCTCCCACATTATCAACATTTCCTCCAACCAAGCCAGCTACAGCTCTAGCTTGCGTCATATTCATAAAAAACTGCTAAATAGTCCCCATATCAACTGGTGGAGTTCCAACACTCACATTAGCATTTGCATTTGGATTAGAATTTGCTTGTCGACCTAGGCTCCTTCTAATATTCGGCCGAGCAGTTCCATTAGTTGTGGTGCTTCCACCACTAGATTCACTCTTCTATTTCCTACTTTCATATCTTGGTTTCTCGTAATTTGTATACGAGCTTTAGTGAGATACGAAAGAATGATCTAAGTGAGAGGGGAGAATAAAGTTGAAATACGTACATACACATAAATATATATATATGTATGTATATGTATACATATATATATATATATATATATATCTGAAATACAAGTATGTTACTATAGCGATATCCCATTCCCCAACCTTATTTTCTAATTTATTTAGATTATATTTTCAAAATCTTTTTAAGTTTTACATAAACTATGCTCTAATACAAAGTTGTAACATCCTCTATTTGAGGTCGAAAATAAGTGCTACTAATGCTGCAGTGATCAATAGTGTTATCCTACAGTGAAAAAATGTGATTATGTTAATCATATCAATAACATCGTAAGCACCGGAATATGAAAATAAATTCAAATATTTTTCATTAATCACATTACATTTTAGAAATAAGATTTTCACATTCATTATATAATCCCATTCGTTGGCCACGTTTAGAGAAAATATAATAAGTAAAAATATATTCCAAGAGCGACATATGAAGATGCCCCCTTGGGTGATCAGAGTCTAAATACTTGACAGTTATAAAGCTTGTCATTACATCCATTCAAATAAAGTAGAAGCTTTAAATAACCCAGCGAAAAATAAAATTTGAATATTTTCTAGCTTGCCTCCTACACGTCTCCAAAAGCTTATTCATTTAAACTGAAAACACTACTCCTGACCTACTCAAATGAGTACCCAAGAGTTTAAGGGGAAAACAAAAACTTCAGGTTAGATAAAAAGTCTAGTGTGAATAATAATATATCATCTTGAACCACAGTAGATATCTAGTGAGACCATGTCGTTGAGCGAAATGGGTTTTCCCCTCACTAGTATCTTATCCAGATATGTCAACCGCAAATCATACACCTACAACCGCAATGGTTAGAACAAACATAGCATGATCATATGCATGCATGCAACATAGGTAAGTCTAATCAGTCTGTCATCCTAGAGTTATGCACACCCAAGGTTTATCCTTCGCAAAAATAGACTGCCTATTCCAAATCATATTTTTCCTAGGGTTACCATGAACCTAATGGTTTTATAGGCCAACCAATAACCTATCAGGCTGACTCGCACCAAAAAGTAACCAGATATCCCAAAATCTCCAAATATAGTTAGGAGGAAAATCTAATTAAACAAAAAGTAAGCATATAGTACAACGAGTTTCTTTCTTTGCATACGCATCTTTTAGTCTCACTACCAATAAAGCCTTACTTACTGGAATCGTGGACTTTTACTAACCAAGGGCTAAAGGTTGAAGCATAGGCACGATCCTACACTAGTCCCATATAAAATCTTATTTGGTTTTAAATCCGTGAGTCATACCTTTTTTATTAGTTTTAGGCATCCTAACACAATTTATCTATCTGATCTCTTGGAAGCGATTCTACTCACACTGGAGTTTCGTCTGACCATACTCACTACTGGAACAACCTAACTGGTAATTCTGTACCTAAATCCTAAGATGCAGTGTTGGGTAATGAAATATGAGTATGAAAATGT
This sequence comes from Allium fistulosum, assembly GCA_030737815.1. NCBI lineage: Eukaryota > Viridiplantae > Streptophyta > Magnoliopsida > Asparagales > Amaryllidaceae > Allium > Allium fistulosum. Next base: position 1,132,298,412 of record CM060901.1, read on the forward strand.
TAAAATATGTAAATTTAACTGATTAATAGATAACAACAACATATAACATCATTTAATAAAATATGTTCAATCAACAGTCACATACACAATTAAATTACTTAAAATTAAATAATATTTTTCATCGACAAACTACACACAAAATTGGGCTAAAACATCATTTATTTCCTTAAAACCATTTATATTTTATATTAGTAAACCACAAAATCATTCTTTAAAAAAAGGAAAATGTCACCCATTACTTAGCCAAAATCTTGTACCAAAGCACTAATAACTTTACATAGCATTTAAAAAATTGGATGCCGTCTCTATAAAATATGGGATGTCGACTTTAAAAAGTTACAAAGTTTTCATAACTCTAAAATAGGATAAAGAGTTTCAATAGCATAGGATGTCGTAAGTCTAAAACAAATAGAATCAAATAGGTTGTCGTAAGTCTAAATTGATAGCAACAAATAGGTTGTCGTATGCTTAAATTGATGGCATCAAATAGGTTGTCATATGCCTAAACTAATGGCATTAAACAGGTTATCGTAAGTCTAAAATGATGGCATTAAACAAGCAGCCGTAAGTCTAAACTGATGGCATCAAACAGGTTGCCGTAAGTCTAAACTGATGGCATCAAACATGATGTCGTAGGTCTGAAAAGATGACATCAAACATGATGTTGTAGGTCTAAAAAGATGGCATCAACCATGATGTCATAAGTTTTCACCCAAAGGAAGGATATAGAGTTTCATCAACCAAAGGGATGTCGTAAGTTATCAGCCAGAGGATGTCGTAAGTCATCAGCCATAGGATCTAGAGTTTCATAAGCCAAAGAGATATAGTAAGTCATCAGCCAAAGGATGTCGTAAGTCATCAGCCATAGGATCTAGAGTTTCATAAGCCAAAGAGATATAGTAAGTCATCAACCAAAGATATCGTAAGTCATCAACTAAAGGTAAGTCATTAGCCAAAGGATATAGAGTTTCATCAGCCAAAGGGATATCGTAAGTCATCAACCAAAGGAATGGAATTTTGTAAACAGCTTGAAAACTGGATTATTTCCTTTTAAAAGTAATACTTTCCACCAACTCTTGCCTCTTGTCAAATTTTTATTGGATAACAAATTCTCTTTCCATATTCTTTTCAGAATTTGTTGGAAGATCACATTTTACTTTCCCAAAACCATTTGCAAACCTTTATAATTAATATCATTAATTAATATTATTTAAGAGATTTTCTATCATTAAAAATTCATAGAAAGTCATAAACACCTGGGAAAAATCCCCAAAAATCACCGAAAATCCGATTTTCCATCTTCCTTTATATATAAAATTTCGGTGACCAAAATATTAAATTTATTATTTATAATAATTAAAACCCTAAGTAAGCACTTTTCCATATTGAAAATTATGAAATTAAAAATTCATCTTCAAAATAATGTTTTACACAATATATTCAGATTTTAAGTCAATTAGAGATCAACAACTAGGATTTTACCTTTAAAACCCATAAGAATAATTCCATGAAAATTCCAATAAATTATCATTCAAAAATAATGATATAATCAATCAAGCATGACATGTTATCATAACCAAATCAAAAATCATTCATATATATGAAAATAAACGTAAATAAATGAGATGGATACTATTATTCACCTTAAATCTGATAAGAGAGATTGATATTTGGTATAGATTAGTTTCCCTAAGCTTTTCCCCTTAATTTCCTTATCTTTCTTCTTCCATTTCCTCTAAATAAAAGCCAGACTTTCTTAGGTTTAGTTTTGATGTTTTTGAAGATGAAATGAAAATGAATGAGAGAGGAAGGGTTTAGGAAATGAATAAAGGAAATAATACCAATATGCCCTCTCATTATTTTCTTCCTATTTTATGTTCAAATCATCCTTATTAATTGATTACTTAAGGCGCGACTCAAACTAATTAAAATCTCATTATCCTTATCACACCACACACACATTATTCTATTTAATTTATCAAATTAAATCTCTTGAATAATGTTAAAAAAATTAGCGGTGTTACGTTCATGATACTACTAGAAAATGCAATGTCTACCTACTTGGTATAACCGAAGTCATTCTGACACCTATAAATAAGGCGTCGGTGAAGCCTTGGGAATTTTCTACCTACATAAATTTACCAAAGCGTTGTCGATGCCTATACAACGGCTTCGACAGTGCATTGGTATTGCGTCATCCCTAATCATACTTACCTAGCTGACATTCTCTCCTCCATCCATTTTTCAATTTATAAAAAAACCCTTACCTCTTGTCGCATCTTCATTCCTCTATGTTTGCTACAAACCAAAACCCTCCCCAAGGCAATGCCGCCTTCTTCCCCAAGCCTTGCGCCTCCCTCTTCCCCAACCCATTGCAAACCAAACCCCTCCCTAAGCTGCCACCTCCACGCAACACACCTCATCGCTGCAAGTCACCACCTTCGATGCATCAAACCCCGGTGCCTCCTCCAATTCGCTGCATATAGAAGTCTCTATGCTGCCATTATCTATTCAGCCACCGTCTGCTAAGCATCCCTCAAGCCTCTAAACCACCACAAGCAATGCCCTCCGTCGGTATGATATATTGCTCTGATTCATTTTTTATTCATCGCCCCTCACGGCCAACCACAACCACTATCTTGTCTACGAGCACTCCCAAAAATCCTGGCTTGACAAGTTGAACGTGACCATGCCTTCTATTCGCCATTTCTTTTCCATAAAATTCTAGCAAAAACTGCACCATCGGTGGTCATAAATTCGCCATCGCTTCCCTGCTTGACGAAATCTTGCATTACTATTTTTGTAGAATACTACGGGACATGCTCTACAACATTACAATGGAGAGTTTTGGCTAATTCTTGATGGTTTGGGAATTCTTGATGGTTTGGGAGTTCTTGATTTTTGATGTGAAGGATTAATTTTCACTATTTTGAGTTTTATAGAAAGATGAAAAAAAACACTGAAGACAGTGAGGAGGGAAAATGAAGTGATAAATTTTTGAGTTAAGAGATGTATTTCCATGAACGAAAAGGAAGTAGAAAAGATGGAGTTAAAGAACTATGAAGATGAAGAAAATGAAATATAAAAATGAAAAGTGGGTATACAATACCAAAAAATGCATCAGACGACAAATATGCCTGGTTGAAAGCATTTTTATCTGTCATTAAACTCGATGTTGTCTCATTGCACATCTGACCACAGATATGCCTTGTCATCTGATACGACTGACACAACAGAGGAAGAAAGTCGTATGTTGTCGGATTTTATAATACCATTCCCAGGGTTACCTATTAGACAACATATAAATATTGACTAATATGAATATCAATTAAACTTATATATTGTCCACAAAATGGAATATATATTTGTAGAATGAAATAAATGAATTGCAATTTTATTTAAAAAAATATTTTGTTTCAACTCAAATTCAAATAGTTCACATTTGGCTTCCACTATATTTACAGTTTCAAATACAATACAACTTTCATTATACACTATTTCACACTCTCATATACAACATTTTTACTCTCATTCGAATTTTTTTGATATCTTCTGGCTCCAGCCTGCGTCGAGTCGTCCGTTATACCTGTCAAATAAACAACACAGTAAAATGGAAAAAGAAACAAATAAATATGAAAAAACAAAACTATAATTGTGATTTAATATTGCTCCAGTTATTTAGGTTGTTTGTTTTCATATTTTAGACAGGGACAAAATTTAAGTGTGTACAAAGAGCTTATGATATGCACATCGTATCACTGTGAATATCACAAGGCTAAGCATGAATTATCTCTTAGGAACAAATGCAAAGGTTAAGCTTGAAGGCTCAACATGGTGCAAGATTGCATAAGGTTAAGCCAAAGTAGGCTCAGGCGTAACTTAGGTGCAACACTTATCAGTTTTAAAAACCATGAACAAGGCTGAAATGCACGGGTTCGAGCATACGGTCAGGAAACAACAATTCAACAATTCAACCAGGGTGGTCAAGTATCACAACCAGACTAGAACTAAAGTCAAGAGCACAAGGTCAGAAACAACAGTTCAACAAAGGTGCACAGGTTCGAGCAAAAGCAAGTTTCAACAATTTAACAACATGGACCAGTAAGACTCAAGCAATTCAACAACATGGACTAGCCAAACCTTTGAGAATACAACAAGACATGGTAATGCAAATGGAACTCAAGTATCCATATGAACTATCAATTGAAGTCAGGAACATGTGCAAACTAGCTCAGACAAGCATGCACTAAAGGTAGAATATTAGTGCAAGTGTAGAAACAAGTAAAGGCACAAGCCCATGAAAGAGTAATGAACATAACACATGCACATCTAAGATGCAAACCATGTTCAGTCAAGTGTTCTCATATACAAGAAATACAACGGTTCAGTGTAAAAAAAAAGTTAAGCACATACTAGCAAAGTGTTCAAACATGGAAAGGCAAAGCTAGGCAGAAAACCAGTTTTTGGCAACAATGCAAACATTTCGACATAACTAGGCTCACTAATATACATATAAAACATATATATATATATATACATGTATATATGTACATAATGAGTAGAAAGGCAACTCAACATCATGTATGGATGAACCAAGATAGCATAAAAAGAGTTCGATTGTATGGAAATCAGTTTCGGGCAATAATGAAACAAGATGGAATCAAATCAGTTCGAAGACCCAAGTACATGCATATTACATAATGGGGCAGCAAAGTACAAGTCTAGACTCAAAGCTAAACCAGAAGCTAGACAAGTGCACCAAACATAACTAATGAGGCAATTATGAAGCAAATAGTTCAGAGCAAATGGTATAGGGATACCTTCAATGCACTCGGGACAGAACATGTATATACATGTACACAAAGTTCAGGTTAATGACTAGCTAACAACTAGTATTAGTGAACAAGAAAAAAAAAGAGAAGCAAGTACATGGAAATACACAAGTGCACATGTATAAACCAGACAGGAATGAAGTAGTGCAACATAGCACAATGCATATAGACAAAAGCAAAAAGGGTACATCAATGATGCAGATCAACAGGCCAATGCAGATGCAAGTGAAAACTTAAAGGGAATTGTGATATACAAGCAAAAGTGCAATCATAGGACAAGTATCATTTTCAGTTGAACAAATAAATACTTTTGTTGTTCACCAGAGACCGAGACAAAGTTATAGAACAATATCAAGGTCGAAAGTGAAATTAATTATGGGTCAAAATATATGAAAAATATTCAATCAAAGAAATCAGATGAACAAGTCAAAGTTTCAGATAATCATTCGATCAGAAATCCATGGCCGAGAAAAATTAATTGAAAAAGTCAAATCAAAGCATATATTCGAAAATATAGGAAATCAATTCCTCTATAAATAACCCATTATCATCAGCGGTTGAAAATTATTCGAGTTCGAGCAAAATTAGAGAGCAAGCTTTAAAATACATCACAAACCAATTTTTAACTTGAATAAGAGGTCGAGATCAAAACAAAATAAAAAGGGACAGAAATCGTACCATATATCAATCGAAGAATACTCGAAGCAACCGTAACCTACAAGTGCCAGTAAATTCAGGAACGAGAGCAGTAGGGAAATAAGGTGAACGATTTCCAAGAGGCGGCTTCAATTCAGCGAAACCCTAATTACATGCGGCGGTCATCAAAGAAGGCTCTAACGAACGATAATAAGTACTGGCTAAAAGAGATAAAAAAGAGAGGATACTTAAAGAAACCCAATTTCATTATCAATCATTGTTTGAGAGTGAGAGAGTATCGGGAGAGTGAGAATTTTTTGATATGGAAACCAAAATTGAGAGGGAAATAATTCAAGGAACGCGGCCACAAAAATGGAATAAAGAAAAAGGAAGGAGGAAAATAATTCAAGGAATGTGACCATAAAGTAATTCAGCCAATATTGAATGGGAAAGTCAAACATCAATATGGAGCCAAAACAAATTTTTTTGATAATTTAAATCAAACAACAGATGAAATGTTGTCTGAATGACAAGCATGAAATCTCAAGAAAATAATGATTTCACGAGCTATGTCATACAATAGATAATTTTTCCATATGTTGTGTTAAAAAGTGGGATAATAAAAAATTTACCAGATGTTGTATGATAACTATTGTCGGATTCACTTTGTGGCACAGTGATATATATACAATGAAATATAAATATATAAAAATAATAAAAAGGAAAAGCAAAAGACCAAAATGCCTTTTTACTCAATTTCCATTCTACTATCATAACTTCAGCTACCCAAAGGACAAACCCATATGTAAATATGGTGGGTAATAGAAAGGACCATATGCTTAAGTTGATTCTAACACGTAAGGCATTACTTCTTTTCAAATCCATCTTGTCACAGTTTCAAAATTAACAAAATAAATTCTTAGTAGTATTATTTCACTTACTTATACATTTCAAAATAATAATGTTCCCTTTAAACATTTTAAATGTTGTTTTAAAGAATAAATAAAAGTATTACAAGCTTTGCAACTTATAGTTCAATTAAAGCTGAAAATTCGTAAAGCGTGTTTCCGTCACATTTTCATTTTTCCGTCGAACTACTTGTTTATGTAAACTAAATTCAAAAATGAGTTTTCTACCATTAGTTATATAATATAAGAGGGTTATATGATTTTTAAACAATAAATTGAATATTTTAAAATAAATTAAATATTCACAAATCAAAGCGACAAAATTACAAGTCGTTACATTCTTCCCTCTTAAAAGAATTTCGACCCCGAAATTTCATTTCAAACAACCAAAGACAGAAATCCAGTTAACACACATCATAACCATTTTACTTCCAAAACTATTTATGGAAACATTTTCATAAAACCCAACTTAAGTTCACAAGCTTGTGTAATACCCCTCCATATCCTGAGAGTATATACCACTATCTAGTTCAAACCTTTTATTTTTAATTTATTTTCTTTAAGTAAAATCAAGATCCAAATACCTGATTTTATTTCAAACCCCTTTTTGGAATAATACTTTATATTTTAACAATATAATATATATGTATGTATGTATGTATGTATGTATGTATATTGCCTGAGTAACCCCAAAATGATACCAAGGAGCTGGGTACTACCAAGCAGTATCATGCATTTCCCTACAAAAGGGTAATACTTAAGAGAAATGTTTACCATCTGAATACCTCCTTCCTATATTTAGTTATATTCGGGCCACTCGAACCAGTTAACATAAAAATACTTCTTTTTATCTCAAAGTCCCCCTTTTGAAATAATACTATATATATTTCTAAATAAATAGTTTAACAAAATATCAATTTCCAAATTTGCTTTGGGTTCATTTAGATTTGGACTTGTTTCGATCGTATAATAATAAAGGGAATAATTTACTAAGTGCACTACAACGTTCGCCTAGGCAAACATTCAACCATCACTTAGAAGATTATTCAGATTACCATAAAACTAATCGAGACATTCCCCCAAACTATCTAAAAAAATATACCTTACTTAAAATTTTCCTTCCTAAAGTATTTACACTTGTACAAACTTTCAAATGCACTATTACTACTATTTCCAAAAATCATTTGAAATATCAATATACTTATTTCCTTTTGTAAGTCAAATCAAGCCTTTAGGATCAAATCAAAATCTGCTTTATCAACAAATCCATAACAAATTGCTATGGTAGCATTTTCCAATTAAGAAACTTGAAAATGAACACCGATGATGCTGTAGTCATCATCGGAATTATTTTCCAGCTATAGAGGTGGGTTCAGTGCTTTCTATCTCCTTAAAAATTCCTTAGAAATACTACTATTCATAATACTTTCAAATAATACTATTATTATTTTTCCCAAAACCTTAAAACCATTTTTCAAAATCAATGGAATTTAAGTTCTCAAATTCTCTACTTAAATCCTTTCTATTTATAAGGCACGTCTTTATAAATAAATTTTGTAAAATCAACTTCTTTTATATAATTATTTCCTAAATGTTTATTCTAAAATATTCTAGCTTTCTTTTAATAAACAACTTTATTAGAATCCCACTTTTAACCCAATACTAACATCGAACGCCTTATAGTCCAATTGTGAAACTTAATTCACAAGGTGTTCGTTTCAATGTTCCCACAAATTTCTATCTACCCAACCCATGTTTAAAAAAAGAAATTACTGATAAATCAACAAACAATAGACAATGCTCAAAATTGGATGAGCAAGACTAATCAAACCCTAAATGATAATAATTTAATAGTATCATTTCCTAACAAACAAACACATCAAAACCCATATTATCTTTTGGAAATTATCCCTTCATATAAAAAATATACATGTAGGTAAAATTATTTCATTTACCAATTAAAACAATACTGTGTTGGTTGGCCTTGTTCAAATGTTTAGGCATCCCTATCGATAATGTGGGCCAGACGCATCGACCACAATTCATAACCCACTCAACCGATCAAACAACATAATATAAAACATTTTTATATCACTAAAAAATACGCGCTCTTATATATATATATACATTCAGACTCATTTTAGGGTGTTACTAACCATATTTCTAATGAGTTTACCCCACCAAAACTAAGGTTATCGCTTAAACTTCAGCTCTGATACCATGTGTAACAACCCGCATTTTTGATCTTCAAAAGTCGGCATAAATACATTCATGTTATTTATGTGCCGAACATCCAAGTGCCGAAAAGACTGATCGTTGGGGTGAAAGAAAAAAAAAGAAAGAACAGAACCTCACAATGTGAGGAGTAATCTATAATATATTAATGAATCTTAACAAAAAGAAAACTTTTATATACATACATCAATCAGAGTACAATTATTCTATCATCAAACCCTGGACAGTTATAACAACCCGTCCTTGCAACTTTTGATAAATATAACAAGAACAAAATAGTGGAAGATTAAATACATGAATACGCCTTGGAGAATCCAACTCATCTCCTGGAGCTTCAAAGTGTCCGGTTAAATCTGGAAAATACACTTGGGCTAACCCGAGTATGATAAAAAAAATAACGCCCGGATCAGTCTAGTAAAACCAGAGTGAGAAACATAATCAAATGGACTCTTAATATTATAAAACCTTTCAAAATAAGGGTATCTCGTAAGACCACGCAATACATAAACATGAATGCGTTGTACCCTTCGATAACCGAACCATGTTATAGAAAATCTTCTGATATTATAATAATGTCTAGGGTCAAATATTAATCATACCCGAAATTGCTACATTAAATAAATTCCAGCATAATAGGTGTACAACTAAATCCGTAAGGGTACGTATTTGAGATTGGATTTCCATCAATGACAAGACTACTGGGGTACCGCATGCCATAGTACACCTATAGAATAATGTACCAAAGGCCTCACATGGACCCTCTACCAACACAGAGCCGGCTGCCTTTTTAACATGATACGCCGGATTACATCATTCCCCAGGACTAAGGCTCTTAAACAATATGCATCAGCTATGGCCCTACTTCCGCGCACATACTAAATCCATAAATATCAATTCTAGATTGAGGAATGACTTCTCTTAATGGTAGCAAACTACATATCTTTACTGTGTATCCCTTGTTTTAGTCATTACCGGGTCGTGAGGCTTGTGAGGTCATGATTAGCTTTTTCCTATCTTAGCAAATCCCACTTGGAATGCTAACATTGTCCTCCAGGCAACAATGCAAAGCCAACATTCGGTCATACAAGTTGTTGAAGATAAGAACAAACCGAAGGCACTACTTCTATCACATCCATTTTGGAATCACCCTCAAGATTAGTAGCAAGTACCCCTTGCACTTCAAAAAGCTTCGTCATTGATTCCATCATCTTCAAGATGGCGTCAATATGACGTTTGAGTTAGATCGAAGTGGTTTTCCAATAATTAATACTTATCTGATCCCGGTCTCTTCGAACTAACATTCGATAGTTTCCGGTAAGCTCAACTCAAGTTCTTTAGGAAATAATCAGACAATAAATAAGAGAGGAGATCACCTCCTGACCATTTAAGTGGACAGATTTCCTTATCATTTGTCTAGGAGATCAAAACAAGATTTATATGCACAGTACAACATTATCGAAGATGACTGTGCCATATAATCCCTCGTGCTTCTCCTGAATATTTCCTAAGTTATATTTTGGCCAAGATTAGATAGTCAGTTATTTAACAAACAATCAAACATATATTTAATTCCATATGTTATCCACTAAGCCTCTATAAACAAAACTTTTAATTATTAAAATTACTTTCAATTATTTAATTCAAAATACCTTCACAAAAGACATATTCACAAACCCTTTATACTCTTTTCAATACTTGGGAAATGTTCATATACTTATATCACCGGTATAAGTATATCATAGACCATTTTATTTTCACTACTTAGAAATTACCCATATACTTATCTCAATGGTATAAGTATGTTAACAAAACTTAAGGAGGATTTTCCTCTTTTCAAAAATCATATTTAAATGGGTCAAATCAAATATTATTTAACATATTTGTTACTACAAAACAAACCACTATCCTTTGGTGTTAAGTATGGAAAGAAGGTTTCCATACTATCATAATTAAGACGGATTATTTATCCAAACAAAATCTCATTCCTTTTACAAAGTTCCTTTTTTATAAGCCCATTTCATATTTACAATACTTTTATAAATCTCTAAATTAATTTATAAAACTTCTTTGTTAATCTCGAAAATGATTTATAAAATTCCTTTCTATTTATAAAACGTTTTCCTATTTATAAAACTCTTTTATAAATCTTCCTTTATAACTCCTTTATAAAAAACTATTGTAAAACTCTTTAAATTCGTTTATAAATCTCTTTTAAATAAATCCCTTTTATAAAAAATTATTATATAAAATTACCATTATTAAATAAATTAATTACCTTTAATCATAATAATAAATAATTATTAACTTTAAAAGATCATAAATAAATAACTAAATTAACTTAAAAACAACATTAATAAAATAAATTAATTAACTTAAAACATCCTTAATAAAGTAATTAATTATCTTAACCCATCATTAATTAAATCAATTAATTAACTTAAACAACATTAATAATATAAATTAAATACCTTTAAACAACATGATTAATATAACTAAATATTTTAAACAATATTAATAAAATTAATTAATTAACTTTAAACAATATTAATTATATAATCAATTAACTTAATTTAAAACATCATTAACAAAACAATTAATTAACTTAAATATCATATATAAAATAGTTAAAATCATTTATAATTAAATAAACACTTGACCTCAAATTGTTATGAAATTAGATTTATTTCACATCCATAAACTTTCAAATTCAGACAGAGGCTAAGCGACTACAATGGTACTTAAAAAAGCTATCATTTATTTCGATTCACCTTTCACGTCATGGCACTGGTGTTTACATAAGCATGCATATGTGTAAATAAAATCAATTAGCAATCACTAGCTAATCCATCACTTATCCAATATCAATTAATACACATTTTAATTAACCGGCATATGAATATATGTTCAAATTAATATAATAACAGAATGGGGATTTATTATGCTAAATGGATGTCACCAAAATCTATTCAACTAATTATAGTAGTACATTGTTTTATTCTATCCAATAGAAGTCCAAAATAATCTGTTCATTTTAATTTAACCGAACGGTGTTTGTTTGGGCAAATTGATAGCATTAGTGTAGCATAATTAACTTAACTACGTTATTATTTAAAATAATGTAATTATATTATAATAAATATTATTTTATCATTAGTCTATACTTCCATAAAACTATCAATGATTTATATCGCAATGTTATACTCGTCGATACGAGTCAAATGAAAAAATCTGTGGGTCAAATGGATTTTAAACGAACGAAATATAGCTTTATAAACTTAACTTACTTAATTTCTACAAAATAAACAAATAAATTAAAAATATAGCTCACCTAGTCTCTAAATAGAACCCAGCCCATCAACCTTCTAACCAGGCCCGCTCTCTTCTACTTCCTTCTTCCTGATTCCCAATCACCAAATTGATCCACCAAAAGCCCCAAACCCGTGCACACTCAACCTGAACCACCAACATCGAACCACCTACCATCCACAAACCCACTCCTCTGCCTCGACTTGCTGCTACCATCACCGTCATCTCCGGAGCCGTCGATCAAATTTCGACCAAAGAACCCAAAAATGCACGCTTCTAGTCAAGAAAATGCAACCAAAACCTATCTTCTTCCATTGCCTTAACCCACTTTGTACATTGGTTAGTCCAAAAAAATCTATATGATGATCATGAAAGATTCGATTCATAAGATCAATGAAGAACATAAGGGAATTGGTTAGTCCAAACGGCATCACTAACCAATCATATGAATTGTACGTTGTTCAGAATGTGGTCAATGGAGCACTATCTTTTGCTACCCTCAGTTAATGGAACCTCATCACCAAATTTTGCTAGGAGAACACTCGAGCTTCACTCAACCGATCGAACAAGTCGTCTATCCTAGGCAATAAATAATGATTCTTTACTATCAACTCATTTAGCTTTCGATAATCAATACACATATATAAAGATCCATCTGACTTCTTTACGTATATTGTGGACGCTAACCACGATGAACTACTCAGCCTAATGAAACTTTTCAACTCAAGTTCCACCAGCTGCTTCTTCAATCCTTCCATCTCCTTGGGCAGCATTATGTTAGGTAGTCTACAACATATTGTGTCCATGGTACCAAGTCTATTCAGAATTCAATCGCCCTTCTTGGTGGTAGTCCTATTATTGGTTCAGAAACATCTTTGAACTCTTGAGCTACCAAGACTCTGCTTATATCATCATCATCTTCTATAGCGCATAACATTAAGTTCGACTTCTCTTTCATTACATCTAAAGTTATCATAATTCTCTCACCACATCTTGGATTTTGTAAGGCGATAACTTTATCCACACAGTAAATCCTAGCATCATTACGTACCAACGAATCCACACCCAAAATTACCCCATACCCTACGAGGTCAAAAACATATGGGTCACAAACAAACAAATATCCACACAATTTAAACTCAATGTCAGTTCATATTAATCAGAGAGTGGCATACCCATCGATCGGAATAACCACGCCTAAGAATATAATCAGATAGGTAGTATGTAACTCCAACATATTAACTAAGTCTTTTGAAATCAAAGAGTGCGTAGTATTAGTATCAAACAGAACTCTAACTGACATACTGGATATCGAAATTGTACCTTCGAGCACACCCTTTTCTTTCTCCTCAATAGTGGGTCCATTTGAGGGTCCTTCCAATGTAAAAACCTTTTGATGCTTTAACTTGGGTTGCTCTTCCTTCTTGTGCCTGAGCTTGTCACAAATAAATCGCTTGGCCTTCACTACCCAAACCGGCTTCAGATACTTATTGACATAGTGCTCCATTCACCTACAATTAAAGCAGTTTATCTCTACCACACCTTCCCACTCTCCACCATGTCCCTTAGCTTTCTGTTGTTGACCATTCTTGCCTTTCTGATAAGGAGTGAACCACTTCCTCTTATCAAATTGAGCCTTCTTCACCACATCTCATCTTTCAATATACATCAGCTAGGAATGGAAATGGGGCGGGTTAGGTTGGTTTTCATGCTTTAGACTGACCTTGAGTTTTTTAAACCCCGACCCAGACCTGCCCCATTGACCTAATGCAGGTTCAGATCTTTTGCTTCGAACCCGGAACCCATACGGGTCAGGGTAGATCCGCCCTGCCACTAGACCCTGTAAGCACTATGTATTGATTCGAAATTGTGTACTAATGTACATTTATATATTTATTTATATTTGTAAGAGGGATTGTCACTAAATGATACATTATTACAAATAACTATGCATTTACAATTATTAGGGAAGATAATAAAAATCAGATGTATAGTAACAGTTCAAAAAATTTGCATATGTTATTGTATAATTATCAATATTGCAACTTAATGCTATAAAAAATTATAGCTTTTTTCATAGAACGTTATAATACCCATATCATAAACACTTATATCAAAGAAGATGAACAAAACATCATTATAGTAACAAAGCAATTTCAATAGATCATAGTAGTGTGGGTCGGGTTAGGGCGGGTTAGCCGAGCCCCGACTTGACCCTAGAACTGAAGCTCTCAAACACGGGTCATGGGTCTACCTACCCCTAATGATCCAATGAGGCTGGTCTTGGCGGGTTAACACGGGGGTAAGTCTATCGTGTTTGGACCCTAGACCTGCCCCATTACCATCCCTAACGTCAGCTCATATCTCCTACTCATATTTAGCACTTTGTTGACAGGAGTGCTAGATGAACCAATCTCCTATCACTCAGTCCTGGCCTCAACCCTAAGATAAAAGTTTCTACTTTCTTCCTTGGAGCCCTGATTAGGTTATCCCTACGATTGAAGGCATTAAATTTCTATGCACACTTTGGTACGATCAAACTCCCTAGTTGTAACTCCACAAACTCCTGGAACATCACCGATAACTTTGAGCCATGTATATATTGCTCCTCAAACATCTCCTTGAACCATACCAAGGTAATTCCTTGCTTCAGAATCTCGGCTCTCATAGTTCCTTCCCAGACATTCACTGGTCCTTAAAACAGAGGTGGGTCTACCGGGTTTGGACCCCAGACCTGCCTAATTGCCATCCCTAACATCAGCTCATGTCTCTTCCTTATATTCAGCACTTCATTGAACGAAAGTGCTAGATGAGCCATTATCCTATCACTCAGTTCTGGCCTCAACCCTAAGATAAAATTTTCTACTTTCTCCCTCAGAGTCTTAATTAGGCCAGCCCTTGTTTCCTGGAGATTTGACCAGGCAACCAGTGCTCGGCATCAGGTAGCACTCGGCGTCAGAGAGTACTCGGCATCTAGGAGTGTTTGGCGAAGTACCCAGCTTCCTAGTGGAACTCGGCGTCATAGAATGTTCGGCATCTAGGAGTACTCGGCGAAGTACACAGCATCCATGATGTTCGGCATACAGAGCGCTCGGCGTCAACCAATACTCGGCAGCAAGAGTGCTCGGCATACAAGAGTGCTCGGCATCAAGACTGCTCGGCATACGAGAGTGCTTAGCATCAATACTGCTCGGCATACAAGCTTGCTCGGCATACAAGAGCGCTCGGCATCAAGGAGAACTCGGCAGCGTCTTTAGTTCGGCATACAGGAGTACTCGGCGTAGTACTCGGTAGCATCAGGAGTACTCGGCAACAAGAGTACTCGGCATCTAGAAGAGCGTTCGGCTTCGACTGACAAACATCCTGCACTTCCCAAACATCAACCACATCGTTCGGCATAGAAGGGACTGTTCGGCATCAGGGCGTTCGGCACACCTGGTTCGGCATACGGCGACCACTGTACTGGGGCTGGAGCGTTCGGCTATCCAGCCCACTTGGGAAGTCCAACCCATATTTGCCTATAAATAGAGGGGCAGGGTCACAGTGAAATGGATCCTTTTTTTGGGAGAGAGAACACTGGGGAGACTCTGCCATTTTCAAGACTCATCTTCTCTACTTAACAACTTCATTCAAGCATTTGATTCACGAATTGTATTTGTAATCAACTACAAAGAAGATCAATAAAGTTTAACCTCAAAGTGGACGTAGGCAATTACGCTGAACCACTATAAATTTGGTGTTCTTACTTTCTGCAGTTAGATTAGCATTGTCTTCTCTGTTTAATTTACTTTCATCACTTATATCTCTACACAATCTTTCTCTACGAGGTTAGTGACCAATTTTGGTGCTAACACTTTGGTGCTTTCACTGAGAATTGAATTCTCAGACCTCAAGGATCTGCTTTGAAGCTACTGGATTGAACAAATCCCCCAAAGAAGATCCGACTCACTGATAGGACATCCGGTGATTCTACTCAGAGTTCATACCAATAACTCTACAATGGCAAGACCACGTACCAGGTCAGCTTCTCATAATGCGGATGCCCACGAGACTGCTAGCGTGCAACAAGCATGGCCTAGCAATCAACCAGCAATTCCAAATGCAGGAGTTGCCGCTCAGGACCAAACTCCAGTGGTCACCAGAATAGAGTTCAACGACTTGATGAGAGAGCTCAGGGAAAGTAGGAGACAACTAGGAGAGCAGATGCAAGCTAATGCCAACCTGATGGCACAACTCACTCAACAGCAGCAACAGAATGCTGGGGGCAATCCCACTCCTTACTCTTCATCTGACAGTTCAACTTCCTCTGATGAACCTCCCAGGCGCAGACGCCACAAGAATGATGCTGCACGAGCAGAAGTTGCTGTTCAGACATCTGGAGACCGTGACCAAGCAAGAGCTGGAAACTTCAGAACCGGGGTACAGATGGAGGATAGAGGCCCGGATCATCAAAATGCTAACGATGTCGAACCTCAAGACGCACGATTGGCAGACCGCCAGGAGAGGAGGCATCAGCATGGTCAGGCACGTAGAACAGACACTAACCTTCCGCCTTCAATACAGACACCAGATCTGACAACCATGATCAGGCAGTTGATGAAAGAAAATCAGGGGTTATCGAATGATGATTGGGGAGTGTCAAGAAGTCATACTCCGTTCACGGATGTTGTGTTGCAAGCGGCGTACCCCAGGAAGTTTAGTATGCCTACTATCCCTGCGTATGAAGGGCGGACTGACCCCAGACAGCACGTCATGAGGTACGAATGGATGATGGATTCAGCTAGAGCGAATGATGCCACCAAGTGTAGGTGCTTTCCGATTACTCTATGTAGGATCGCTACTATGTGGTTCACCCGACTTCCTCCGCGATCCGTATCAAATTTCGAGGAGTTGGCAAAGAAGTTTATTGAGCAGTTCAGGATACACACTACGCGCCCAAAGGACGTGATGTCTCTGTCAAGTGTAATCCAAAATCCCGGGGAGTCGTTGAAGGAATATTTGCAAAGATTCCACGTTGCAGCAACTGAAGTCAGTAATCCCAACGACCATGCAATTCTAATGGCTGTAATGAGAGGTGTGGATCCAGACTCTGAGTTTAGAGACTGGCTGGCAGGAAAACCTCCGGCTACGCTAGAGCGTTTCTACTCAAAGGTACACCAGTTCATAAGAAGAGAGGAAGCTAGGTGGGTACGACGGGATAAGGCGCCAGGACCTGTCCAAGAATCAATAAAGAGCAACATTGCTGTGAAGCAGTCTGGAGATAGCTCGGGAAAGGTCCAGGTCAATGTCCAGAACAAGCCCGGGCAACCCAAGGAGTCCGGAGGAAGGAGTCAAGGGAAAAGAAAAGAAGCGGGGAAGTGGAAGTCGAGAATTCCGAGCTACAGTGAGTATACTCCGCTGAACGCGCCACTTGAGAACATTTACCTATCCACCTGCAATACTTTTCAATACAGAAAGCCCCGTCCGAAAGAATCGACCGAGGAACAAAAACGGACCGGGAAATATTGTCGCTTCCATGAGACTTATGGGCACAATACGGAGGAGTGTAGACACATACACGACGCTATTGAAAAGTTGATCAGGCAGAAGAAATTGCAAGAATTTGTGAAGGATCCCTCAGGAAGGAGGACAGGGAACGTCCAACCCAGGTCGTGCACCAGCTCCGCGTCATCCCGAGGAGCCTGCCCGAACCGTAGGTAGACTAGTCATAAATACAATTATCGGCGGACCTCACCCCGCAGATAAGAATTGGCAAGAGATGGAGCGATATGCAAGTTCCCTGAAGCATGCAGATTTTGAGTGTTGTTCGAACACGGAGGATGGGGCCCCTGCTAAGCAGCAGCGCGTAATGACAGACGATATTGTGTTCAGAAGTAGAGACGCTGATCAGATAGAGGCTCCGACCATCGACCCCATGGTCATATCTGCAACGATCGGACCAGCATATGTGAAAAGAATTCTGATTGATTGTGGAAGTTCAGTCAACATCATCTTCAAGAAGGCTTACGATCAAATGAAACTAGAAACAAAAGACCTAAAACCGTCCAAGGCTCGTATACACGGCTTTAACGGCGCAGCAACCAACGCCGTGGGGTACGTTGAGTTACCAGTTGAATTGGGGCAAGGCGAGCGTCGGAGGGTGCGAATTCTACCCTTCATAGTTTTGGATGTGGATTCTCCATATAATGTTTTCTTGGGCCGGCCGGCCCTGGCTGAGTTTAGGGCAGCATTGGCCCCGTGGTGTTTAACTTTGAAGTTCCCAACTGACAAAGGAGTAGGTATTGTTCATGGCGACCAAGCAGCTGGTCGTTCCTGTTATGTGGCTGAGCTCCGAGAAGCCCATCGAAGGGAGAAGGGAAAGGTTGCGGACAATCCCGTCCGCATCCTTAATGCGGATAATTGACAAGTAGTGCCCGAGCCCTGGCTCGGGCATAGTTCTCGGATCTTCGGAGATATAGATCCAAGAGACGACGATGAGAAACCCAGGGAAGAGAAGGCGGCACCGGCTGAATTAACAATTGACATCTCAGTTAGCCGTGACGACCCTTCGCGAATTCTGAAAATCAGATCACAGCTTGGTCCCGAGATGACTGAAGACCTTAGCGACTTCCTCCGGGCGAATCTTGATGTTTTCGCCTGGACGCATTCTGATATGTGTGGGATTTCTCCCGCCATCACGAGTCATATGTTGAACATAGACCCGAAGTACGTCCCAGTTAAACAAAAGAGGAGAGGAATGGATCCGGAGAGGTCCGCCGCTCTCGGAGAAGAGGTGGACAAACTCAAAGCAAATGGGTTCGTCCGCGACGCCCTCTACCATGAGTGGGTATCCAACCCCGTGCTAGTAAAAAAGGCGAATGGGAAATGGAGGACTTGCGTAGATTATTCCGACTTGAACAAAGCATGCCCTAAGGACAGTTTCCCGCTGCCTAGGATCGATCAGTTGGTCGACTCCACCGTAGGACACGAGCTGCTGTCATTCATGGACGCGTACTCAGGGTACAACCAAATCCCGATGCATATTCCGAACAAAGAACACACCAGCTTCGTTACAAATATCGGGCTGTATTGCTATGTAGTGATGCCCTTTGGATTGAAGAACGCAGGAGCAACTTACCAGCGTTTAGTGAATCGGATGTTCAAGGACCAGCTGGGTAGAACGATGGAAGTCTATGTGGATGACATGCTCGTGAAGTCACGATGGTCAACCGACCACATTCGAGACTTGGCTGAAATGTTCGACATACTCAGGTTTTACGGGATGAAGATCAACCCTCTGAAGTGTTCATTCGGCGTCGCATCAGGGAAATTTTTGGGATTCATCGTCAATGCTAGGGGAATCAAAGCCAACCCAGAAAAAATCCAAGCTATTCGAGATATTCAAGCGCCCAGGACTATAAAGCAAGTACAAAGCTTGAACGGAAAAGTAGCTGCGCTAAGTCGATTTATATCTAGGGCAACTGACAAGTGCATCCCATTCTTCGATATCATAAAGAAAGGGAAGAGAAATTTTGAATGGACGTCTAGTTGTGAGGAAGCATTTCGGAACCTGGTGAGGCATCTGGAGAGTCCACCAATGCTAGCAAAACCAGTTGACCACGAGATGTTGTACGTATACTTGGTTGTATCCCTACATGTGATAAGTGCTGCATTGGTTCGTGAGGAGGATCGAGTCCAGAAGCCGGTGTATTATGTTAGCAAGCGTTTAACAGGGGCAGAGAGGAATTACCCTAAAATCGAGAAATTGGCTTATTGCTTGGTGATTGCATCACGAAAGCTTCGCCCATACTTTCAAGCACATTCAATCGGCGTGTATACCGATCAACCCCTGAGGCAAGTACTCCAACGGTCGGAAACTTCTGGAAGATTGCTAAGATGGAACATCGAGTTGAGCCAATTCGATATCGCATACTTATCGCGGAGAGCCATCCGAGGGCAAGCATTAGCGGATTTCATCGCTGAGTTTACCATACCCATCAAACCGGATGACGATGACATCATTCCCCCCGTTCGATGGAAATTATACACTGACGGTGCATCAAACGACCGTTGCTCAGGCGCGGGCGTAGTTCTTATAACTCTGGAAAACCGATCAATCTGTTATGCCCTGAAGCTCGACTTCCCGGCTACAAATAACGAAGCCGAGTATGAAGCACTGATCGCTGGCTTGAAACTCATCAAAGAACTCGGAATCGAATCAGTCGAAATCTTTTGCGACTCACAGTTGGTGGTTTACCAAGTACGGGGGGACTACCAAGCAAAGGGACGAAAGCTTGCTCCATACCTCGTTCAGGTCCAAGAGCTACTATCAAATCTTGAACGTTATGACATTTCACATATCACGCGCGAACAGAACAAAGAAGCCGACTTATTGGCTAAGTTTGCAAGTACCGGCGATGCGCAACAAATGGGATTGTATCCCGTCGAAGTCTCGCATGCCCCGAGCATAGACGGAATGAAAGTCGATCTCGTGTTGGAAACAGGAATCGTGGATAACCCCATTCAAACTGTACCTAACGACCGGGGCTTTACCAGAAAAAAGAAGCGAAAGACGGCAGGTCCTTCGAAAGGCCGCGCGATACGTAATGCAGGATGGGTCGATGTACCGAAAAGGATTCTCAGTCCCATTATTGCGATGCATCGCTCATGATGAGACAAAGCGGGTCTTAAGAGAGGTTCACGAAGGGGAATGTGGCGACCATACTGGGGGGCAAACGCTAGCAAAGAAGATCCTCCGTTATGGATATTACTGGCCCACCGTAAACCAGGACGCCGCGGACTACGCAAGAAAATGCGACAAGTGTCAAAGATATGTGAAAATCCCGAGGGCTCCATCAACGGAACTCACACAAATGATTAGTCCCTGGCCATTTGCGATCTGGGGAATCGACATAATCGGCTCTTTGCCTATATCCAAAGGTGGCGCGAAATATGCGATAGTTGCAGTCGACTATTTCACAAAATGGGCTGAGGCAGAACCTTTGGCCACAATCACCTCTAAGAAGGTCATTAACTTCGTTGTACGAAACATTATATGCCGCTTTGGCCTTCCACACACCATCATTACGGACAACGGGACGCAATTTGAAAGCAGAGAGTTCAAAGAGTTCTGTTTTAAATATGGCATCGAGAAGAAGTTCGCCGCCGTGGCACACCCGAAAGCTAACGGGCAAGTCGAGGCCGTCAACAAAATAATCAAGCCCTTACTGAAGAAGCGTCTGGAGAAGGTCGGAGGCAAGTGGGTAGATGAACTCCCGACAGCAGTATGGGCGTATAGAACTACCCACAAGTCCGCGACCGGCCACACTCCATTCGCCCTGGCATACGGCTCTGAAGCCGTTATACCCGTGGAACTTGAAGTTCCATCACACCGAGTGACATACTATGATCCCAAGACGAACCAGAATCTCTTGTTGGAATCACTGGACTGCATCGATGAAAAGCATGAAGAAGCCGAATTAAGGGCGGCAGCACATAGGCACCGAGTCAAGCGCTACTACAACGGCAGAGTCCACCCAAGGATCTTTGATGTGGGTGATCTCGTTCTGAAATGAGTTTTCCCGGTACCATCACGTATGAATCCCAGCTGGGAAGGTCCGTACGCCATTGAACGGAAGCTTGGAGAGGGAACATTCAAGCTGGCAACCATTGATGGCACGACACTCCCCCGAGCATGGAACAGTGAACATCTGCGGCACTATTACATTTAGCATGTTTCCTTTCTTGTTTTAAGCACTGTTATTTCCTACATCTTTCCATTCAGTAATAACTTAGTTTCTTTTTAAAAAAAAGTTGTAATCGAACAGTTTAGTTGATTTTCATTAATAAAGGCTTGAAGCCGTACCTTCCATGAATCACTAACGTTTCTATATCTCGTAATTGAATGACGAACTACATTATCTTGTACGACGTACGGACTCGTATAAATGATTTCAAAATCTCCGAATCCCCAGAGTGCGGAGCGGAGTACTCTAAGTCCCCAGAGCGCGGACTAGAGTATAAACAATTTCAAATCTCCGAATCCCCAGAGTGTGGAGCGGAGTACTCTAAGTCCCCAGAGCGCGGACTAGAGTATAAACGATTTCAAATCTCTGAATCCCCAGAGTGCGGAGCGGAGTACTCTAAGTCCCCAGAGCGCGGACTAGAGTATAAACGATTTCAAATCTCCGAATCCAAAGAGCGTGGAGCGGAGTACTCTAAGTCCCCAGAGCGCGGACTAGAGTATAAACGATTTCAAATCTCCGAATCCCCAAAGTGCGGAGCGGAGTACTCTAAGTCCCCAGAGTGCGGACTAGAGTATAAACGATTTCAAATCTCCGAATCCCCAGAGTGCGGAGCGGAGTACTCTAAGTCCCCAGAGCGTGGACTAGAGTATAAACGATTTCAAATCTCCGAATCCCCAGAGCGCGGAGCAGAGTACTCTAAGTCCCCAGAGCGCGGACTAGAGTATAAACGATTTCAAATTTCCGAATCCCCAGAGTGCGGAGCGGAGTACTCTAAGTCCCCAGAGCGCGGACTAGAGTATAAACGATTTCAAATCTCCGAATCCCCAGAGCGCGGAGTGGAGTACTCTGAGTCCCTGGAGCGCGAACTAGACTATAAACGGTTTCAAGTCTCAAAGTCCCCGGAGCACAGAGTCAGCAAAAAGTCCAAGCACTCGAGAGATGCGGGACGAGAAGTACGCCATGTCCAAAAATGTTTGAACAACACGAGAATGGACCGGGAGATAATGCAACTCATAAGAACTTGAGTTATGGCTACAATTAGTCAGCAAACCGAAGAAAGACAAGAGAATCATTCAAACAAAAAGAAACTAAAATTTATTCGATAAGTTCAAAATGGGATTATATGATCACTCCTACAAAATCCAGACCTGTCTATACAAACTACAAGCTACGGAAGATAAAATCAATTACAAGACTTAAGCAAGAAGCTCGTTGAACGAGTATATCGATCATTTCTTCGATTTCTTCTTCTTGTCTTCCTTCGTCTTTTCCGATGACTCCTCTCCCTCACGCCTTTTCTTGGACTTCTTGCTTGCTAAGGAAGCAGAGTCAGGAGTAGGAGATGGAACATCTAGCGGTTTGGACCTGCCCGGGAGGATGATTTTCAGAGGTCTATTCCGCGGGTCGGAAAGTTCCAGGATTCCAGGTTCAACTTTGACCTCGGCCTTTTTCTTATCCTCTTCGGCAAGGCGGTCCTTCATGCTCATATGCGAGGTATGCTCAGTAGCGCCGGTGATTTCAATTTCATCATCCCCTTCGGCAGGAGATGAAGCGTCGAGCTTATCATCATCCAGCGCCCCGATCAACTGAGCATCGGGACCAGGGAGTACTCCCGCGTGGAGAGCATCGCTTGTTTTCCCTGCCTCCTCCTTGGCGTCATCGCTCCTCGGAATTTGCTCGGCGTCAGAACAACCTGCACGAAAACATAAAGAATGAGCGTTAGAACGAGTAGCCACTGCTGGAAAAAAAGACAGGATCTTTCAACTTCTAGAGAAAGAAGAATTTCCCACCAGGTTCCGGTTGGCTATCGGTGGCGCGTGGGGTTTCACCCTTCAGGATAGGTGATAGCACATGAGCACCGAGCCTAGGGTCTTCGGGGTCATAACCAACATGCTGCTCGAATGGATCAAGTGTCGGCCGACCGGCCGATTGGGCAGCAGACTGAGCAGCAGTATGAAGAGCAGTAATATTAACCCCATATGGGCCAGCTTCACCATCTTTTTCTTTTGGAAGGGGAGAGCCTTTGCTGTAAAGTGCTAATGCTGCGGATAAATCCGATGGCTCATTCCCCCTAAGGAACTCCTTCACCAGGGCCTCCTCATCGACCTCTTCGGAGCCTGACTCGATCTTCCTAATCCTTATCAAAGTTTCCCAGGCCTCGGCTAGGGACTCAAGGTAGCCGTCACCCAAGAATGTTAAGTCGCGATGCATGAGGACGCGGGCTCCGTATTCAGCAATCAACGGGTCAAACATGCTTTTGACCTCTTCCCTGCCGGCTTCCGCGGCCGCCTCGAGGCGAGAGTCAATCTCCTCTGCGGCCTCTCTTTTGCCCTCCTCATGGGCCTCATCCTTCATTTTCTCAACCCCAGCGAGTTCGTCATCGAGCTTTGCTTTCAGGAGTCGGGTAGCAACGATCTCATCACAGTATCGTTGTGATTCTTCTTGAGCAGCTACCTTATCCTCCTTCTCCTTGGAGAGTAATTCTTTCAGCTCTTTGACTTGGGTGGCGAGCACGTCCTTTTCTTTTTGGACAAAGTCTTTTTCTAGGGCGAGGGCACCGCTGCGCTGGACTGCTTCGTCAAGCTCTTTTTTGTGAGCCGCCTCTAAACGAGTAACTGCCTCAGCAGTATCTTTTGCGCTTTGTTCAGCGGCTTCCAGCTTCGACTTATACGAAGCAAGCTCTTCGTCTTGGAGTTTGATGATTTTCCTATCGCTGTTGGCCTCCAGATTCAAACGATCAATCTCGTGTTGACGCTCAACAGATACTTCCGAGATCTTCTCCACCAAGTGCACAAACGCGTCATGTTGGACATAGACGTCGTTATTGCAGGCAATGGCACTCTGTTTCACATGCCTGGGAATATGATGAATGGCCGGGAGGAACTTCAGACCATCGAAGCAAATTTTTGGAAACTTGGCCTTAAGATCGACCATCTTTTTCGCAACAGTTGGGTCCACCGCATGAGTAGGAGGAGGAGGCTTTGAGAATTCTGCTTTTTTCCGTTGCTCTCGGACTTGCCTTGTACTCGATGAACTGGAATGTTGTTCTCGAGGAGCATCAGATTGATAACCCTTCTGTAAAGACTTCTCCCTATCCGGCTCAGTTGGAGGAGGAAGATCACGGGACTGGGAAGATTGAGAGTGTGCCTTCTTGCGGTGAGACGACTCGCGGGGGCGATTGTCCCTATCTTCATAATCGCCTCTGTCCCTACGTCTGCCTGAACCAGAATCCCGTCCAGAGTGATGAAATACAGAAGAGCCCTGAAGACGATCGAGTCCGTGAGATGAGGAAAAACTTGAAGTGTATGATGGAATGCATATGTGCGTGTGTGTCCTAGTGTTCCCCCCGACGGACCAGTTCGTTTATCTTTACTAATCGGGGTGTTGTCTCCTTGGACCGAGAGTTGAACTCCCGCATTGCCTCTAGCGGGCGAAGAAAATTTGAGGGCTTCAGGATCATCAAACCCGTAATTAAGTATGTCTTCGGGAATAGAAAGGTTCGATAGACCCCTCAAGGAACTTTCCAGATGCTGCGAAGAAGCCTCTTTCTCAGGCGGGATAGGCGTAACTTTTGAAGTGCCACCAACTTTCTCCTTTTGAACTGTATATTTTAACTTCTTCTTCCCCTTCGAAGGGGAGGATGACGTCTCAATATCTTGAACCTCGATTGTCGGATTCCAAGCGGGACCCACGTTCTCGCCTTGAGTCTCAGGAACATCATCTTCTCTGCGCTCACCTTCTCTGTGCGTATCGGGAGTGCGGCGCGACGACGATCCGGCCTGTTTTTTTCCTTTACCGGACGAAGGTTTGGGAATGGTGACACCTTCTGGAAGGCTGATCCGACGACCAGGGGCTAGCAAGCCAAACCCCGACAGCGATTCATTTGAAATGATAATCTAGATGTCTCGATCCTCAGTAGGAAGAGCTCTAATGGCTTCAACAGCCTCAGAATATCCTCGGCCTTCCGGACGTGGGTTGATACCTGAAAAGATGAAATGAAGAGTTAGGAAAAGCATGACTCCGATTAAATACGAATAGTGACTCAGCAGAGAGACTTACTGCCTTCAACCCATCTCCTAGCGAAACCAGAAGGGCAACGCACATAGAACCATTCCTGTTTGTACAGGGCGAATTTGCTACATGCCCCTGTCAAGATCTGGCATTTGTGGTATGGCTCGAGGAACATAAAGGAAGGACTGTCTTTTCGTCTCTTGAACATATAAATGTATCTGATATCACCGGGGGTTGGAGGTCTGGAGAAGACGGCCATGAAAAGTAAGTAAGTCCCGTATAGAAATGCATGGCCGTTCGGGTGCAGCTGCGATGGAGCTATGTCTATGTACTGCAGAACATCCCGGAGAAATAAATTGAACGGAGGCACGCTGCCCATCCAACACATGAACTTGTTGCAGGTAGTGTACCCGACTGGGGACAGATGAGGACGATCGTGTCTCGAAGGAACTAACACGTCGGCAAAAGGAATCCCATGAATGGAACATATCCGTCGCAGAGCAGCTTCGTTGATCTTCAAGGCTTGTGAATCGATCGGATTGTCTAGTAAGATTGTTGCCTCCAGAGCATCAGGTGCCAAGTTATGAGCAGGAGAAGTCGACAGATTAGAAGTATCAACGGCTCCTTGCCTTGATGACGGCCCAGGCCTGTCGGATATAGTAGCGGAGCTAGATTTTCTCGACATCCCAAATAAATAACGAACCTGGCTAAGTGCTTGAGAGAACTATACTTAAAAAACGTTGAACGTTAGAATTAGCAACGCGAGTTTTCCCCCCACGTGGTGTGTGAACTAGTGCAAGCAATTGTGTACAAGCAATAAGATTTCAAAGATATAAAAATGAGCTTCGAATCGTTGCCTTCGAAGACCGTCATCGCTGACCGTCTCAAAGAGCCCGCCTAGTGGTGGTTACAGTTCCAGATCTAGAAAACGTGTAATTTGTGAAGTCTCCGGCTTAAGTCTAACTTGACATTTATAACTGTTCGGCATTTAAATGTTGTTCGGCAATTGCATTGATCGTCCTAAGAATAGGTCGGCATGTATATGTGTTCGGTTAAGTCATTGTCAAGCGTTCGGCTAAAGGCCTTGTTCGACTAAGTCTATGTTCGGCTAAAGGCCTCGTTCGGTTAAGTCATCGTCCAGTTAAAAGTTCTGTTCGGCATGTATGTGGTTGTTCGGCATGTCTAAGTTCTGTTCGGCATGTATGTGGTTGTTCGGCATGTCTAAGTTCTGTTAGGCACGTATGTGTTTGTTCGGCATGTCTAAGTTCTGTCCGGCAGGTATGTATCTGTTCGGCATGACAGTTGTTCGGCAATTATGTTGTTCGGTCTAAATGCTATTCGGCGTGTATGTCTGTTCGGCATTTGGGTAGTTTTCGGCCTTAGTTCGTTCGGCTAAAGTAGCGCTCCGCCCTCGATCATAATTCCACCCTGCTCCTTCTCCATCTACGCCGAACGACAGAGACAGATCGCTCGGCGAAGGTTACGCCGTTCGACACCCCATCTTCCTTTTTCTTCCAGTCTTGATCAGCACAAAGGAGCTAGGCCCAACTACCATGCACCGTTCGGCGACTCCAAACGTGCGAGCCACTTCTACTAGCCATACATTGTACAACCATAGAAATACCCCGTTTCCATGTGATGAACCTAAAGTTGAAGTAATGTAATCGTGGAAGGAATGATACCTAGTTCGACGATCGAAGTTGAGGAAGGATCAATTAGACTTTATATCTGATAGGATGGCAAGAATTGCAAGTCTCTAGGAATGACAGAAAAGAAGGCGTAAAAGGAAAATGGTGGAAGGGCGCCTGGTTATATAGAGGGAGGTAGAAGTTGAAAAGGCTATACCCGGTAGAACCGGTCAATACCAGCAGTGTTCGGCATCAAAACGAAGTGTCGTTCGGCACATGAGGGCTGTCCGGCTTCGAACGTATTGTTCGGCGTCCAAACCACGCTCGTCACGCACCTCCGTCACAGGCATTCTCGAGAAGGCAGCATCAAGGGAAATTGAACCAGATTCAAAGCGCATCACGTTCGGTCACATGATACACTTTGGGGGGCAAGTGTTTCCTGGAGATTTGACCAGGCAACCAGTGCTCGGCATCAGGTAGCACTCGGCGTCAGAGAGTACTCGGCATCTAGGAGTGTTCGGCGAAGTACCCGGCTTCCTAGTGGAACTCGGCGTCATAGAATGTCCGGCATCTAGGAGGACTCGATGAAGTACACATCATCCATGATGTTCGGCATACAGAGCGCTCGACGTCAACCAATTCTCGGCAGCAAGAGTGCTCGGCATACAAGAGTGCTCGGCATCAAGACTGCTCGGCATACGAGAGTGCTCGGCATCAAGACTGCTCGGCATACAAGACTGCTCGGCATACAAGAACGCTCGACATCAAGGAGAACTCGGTAGCGTCTGGAGTTCGGCATACAGGAGTACTCGGCGTAGTACTCGGTAGCATCAAGAGTACTCGGCAACAAGAGTACTCGGCATCTAGAAGAGCGTTCGGCTTCGACTGACAAACATCCTGCACTTCCCAAACATCAACCACATCGTTCGGCATAGAAGGTACTGTTCGGCATCAGGGTGTTCGGCACACCTGGTTCAGCATACGGCGACCACTGTACTGGGGCTGGAGCGTTCGGCTATCCAGCCCACTTGGGAAGTCCAGCCCATATTTGCCTATAAATAGAGGGGCAGGGTCACAGTGAAATGGATCCTTTTTTTGGGAGAGAGAACACTGGGGAGACTCTGCCATTTTCAAGACTCATCTTCTCTACTTAACAACTTCATTCAAGCATTTGATTCACGAATTGTATTTGTAATCAACTACAAAGAAGATCAATAAAGTTTAACCTCAAAGTGGACGTAGGCAATTACGCTGAACCACTATAAATTTGGTGTTCTTACTTTCTACAGTTAGATTAGCATTGTCTTCTCTGTTTAATTTACTTTCATCACTTATATCTCTACACAATCTTTCTCTACGAGGTTAGTGACCAATTTTGGTGCTAACAGCCCTATAATTGGACAACACATTAAATTTCTAAGCACACTTTGGCATAAACAAACTCCCCAATTGTAACTCCACATACTCCTGGAAAATCACCGATAACTTGGAGCCATGTATATATTGCTCCTCAAACATCTCCTTGAACCTTTCCTAGGTAATTCCTTGCTTTGGAATCTCATCTCTCATAGTTCCTCACCAGACATTCGCCAGTCCTTTAAATTGTCTAGATACAAGCTTCACCTTATAACCATCTTTCAGATATGTCCTCACAAATCCTCTCATACAAATCACTTGCCTCTATCGTCTTCTTTGTTCCATCAAACATCTCTCCTCCTAGGCTTTGTAAATTCTTATTCATCTTAGCAAAATCCTCCTTAAATGGTTGTACCAGGCGCCTCAGCACATTCTGGGCCTACGGTGGTGCTTTTTACTTTGCTAAATTTGCCAAGAACTATCAGAAAAGTGCATTCATATCCAAATTCCCTACAGTCTGGGTAGGCATTTCATTACCAGCTTCTGCATAAGTTTCGAGGGCCTCCTCCCTTCCTTGGTTATTGGTTTGCATACTATCATCTCTACTAGGATTAGCTATCATACTAACTAAAGTCAAACATATGTTACGTAGAGCCATTCTTATTTTCTGCATAAGCAAGGATTCATTAGAAATGAATGTAAAGAGAGTGAAAGAAATAATGGAGGGGTAGATATGACCTCATATATATATATACCAATATAAAAACACAAATACGTTATATATATGTATAATGTGTACCCTTCCCCAAGGTGTTTGTTTCTAGTTTTCTAACTTATACATAGCTCTGTTTTACCTAGGTGTCATATAACCAAAGCTCTGATACTAAGTTGCAACATCCCCCACTTCAAAACCTAGAACTAAATGCCAATGATGTTGTAGTCATCATCAAAATCATTTTCTAACGATTAAGTGAGTTCAGTATTTATTTTGCACAACACTAGTAAACAAAGTTGCTAAATAAAATTTTCATTTCATCTAATTGTTTTACGTGAACCATTACATCATCATTAACTCATTTTATTCCTGCACATGGATTAATATAATAAGAAATAAATATAGTGTCATTCTTGACATGTGAAGATGCCGGCACGACACATAACCAATTATAAATTCTGGTTTACACAGTAGAATTTTCAAAACAACTTTTATTTGCATAATAAAGCTCTCGCTTCATCTTCGGCTTCTTTATTCGTCTTTCCAAAAGATACACATCTAATCCTACAAACTCGGCCTACTCAAATGAGTATGCGTGATATTATGAGAGATAATAAAACCACGGGTCGGACATAAAGCCTGGTATGAGTAATACTTTACCCTAAACAAACAATCATATAGTTAGACTAAATTGCTAAAGCATGGAATAGTTTTTCCCTTTATTGTTCTAATCATCCTTAATTACATCATTCTAAATTGCCACTTAGGCCTTACTCTTACCAGTTCGATAACTGTACTAGTCACTTAAGACTCCCACTTAGGTGTTTATCTTATTTTTCTCTTAATTTTATCGTGAATAGATAATTAGGTTTCCACTAATGCCTTACATCATTTACCATTATTTATTTTATAGCGTTTAGACAAACGGTTTCCACACAGGCCTTAACCCAATGATCATTAAATGTATGTCATAAATAGACATGGGTTGGATGCAACGAAAGCTTTACTCCATCAAACTCGTATATTCATCATGAATAGACAATTGGATGCTGCACAAGCCTTACTCCATCATTCTCATATATGTGTTGTAAATAGACACTTGGATGTTGGACAAGCCTTACTTCCTCATCCTTGTATATTTTTCGTGAATATACAATTGGATGCTACACAAGCCTTGCTCCATCAATCTCGTATATTTTTCATTAATAGACAATTGGATGCTACACAATATAAAGTCATTCTTAGAAATATTATTGCCACCATAGTCTTATATTCATGCTTCCGTTGTTTCTAATGGTTATACCTATCATCACATAGCTATAAAGTTGAATCACAATTTTCAATCTTTAAATAAACCATTTCTCCTCAACTTATTATTCATTATTGCCACTTAATTCCATATGAAATTCTCAACCATTGCTTTAGAAGATGGCTTCCAAAGTGCTACAAATGTTCATTCTTTACTTAGGGTTTCTTAGCATTATTCGCTAACTCATATTCACATTACTTGACCATCGCACATTGACCCTAGGTTGTCATGCATTGAAGTTCCATTAGCCATTGCAAGTTGATTTTATAAGTTGTTACATGTTGACATCTCTCAGCCATCGTATTTTAACACTTAGGTTTTGTCTTATGTTGAACACCCAGAAGCTATCGCAAGTTGTTGTAATCTAAAGTCATTGCAAATTGATCCCAACGTAGTTATCGCATGTTGACCCCAACTTAACCATCGTAAGTTGACCCTAATATAGCTATTGCATGTTGACTCCAACTTAGCTATTACAAGTTGATCCCAACGAAGCTATCGCATGTTAACTCCAACCTAGCTATCACAAGTTGAGTTCATTTAGAACTATCGCATTCTAAACTTTTAACTAGCTATCAGATGTTACACCTTTAACTAGCTATCACATATTAAACTTTTAACTAGCTATTGCAAGTTGGCCCATGTTTAGGTTATTACAGGTTGAGCTTCCCTTAACTATTGCAAGTTGATGGTCATCGCTAATTGACGTGGCATATTAGTAATTATTTTGAAAACTTTTATATTTCCATCTAAAGGAATTACTTTTAACCTAATCCTAATATATGTCAAGTTATCATTGGTATACCTAAGCTTTTACAGTTTTTTTTTCCAGAATTTATTAATTCATTCTTTAATTAATTGGTTAGTTACCATTATGTAATTAACCCTCATTTCTTTACCAAAAAATTCAAATAAGTTTGAAAACAGATGGGAAAAATTCCAAAAATTCACCAAAAATCAAATTCGTCATATTTTACCTCATGTAAAAATTTTAGGTCGAAATAATTATTTTTATAATTTTATTAATCAATTTTCAAATTAGTCCTTTTCTTAATTTAAAAATTCATATAAATTTCATATAATTTCAAAAAACTATAAAATTAAAAAATTATCTCCCTACTATCATTTTACATACCACATAAAAATTTCAAATGATTTATAGATGGTTTGATTCACAATTTATCCCTTACACATGAAAAATCATCATCTTTAAATCGTTCGAACATGAACAACTATTATTTATCATTCTTATATTTGTCCCTTATCATTAAGACATCAACATGCATATAATCCTAATCCATAAAGGTTTGGAAGGTTATGGAGAAAGAATTACTCACCTTTGGATTGATTAAGCTCAATTAGTTTGCTAAAGAAATGAATAATTCTCTTTTCCCTTGGATTTTACTCTTTCTTCCCTTGAAAATATGGTCATGCCTAAGCTTCTTGTTTTATTTCATTTAGTTTGCGGAAAAATAAGATAATGAATGAGGTGTTGGAGTGTAAGAGTTCAATAATATGGGCTTTGGGCTAATACCTCATTTTAGCCTAATTCTTATTCAATCCTTAACTCCTTGTCCCACATTCATTCACTATCTATTAATTGACTTGTCTTTAGTTTATAATTTAATCTGATTAATCATTTATTTAACTAATTTTTGATATTGTAGTACTCCAAAATATGGAGTGTTACAACTGTTGTACAATATCCATCCATAAAGTCTATTCAATTTCTAAAGTTAGAAATTCTAAAGTTTTTACTGGATTTTCTAGCTAACGTTATCTCCTTCAAAACTAACCTTGTTGTAACTTAAAAATAAAATATACTAATGGACATGATTTTAAAATATAAACGCAAAACCAAATAACCGGTTATGAATGAAGAAAATACCAATATAATAAAGTAGAGACTATGAAACCTTAATTATTTGTTCAAATTTCCATTGCCATGTTTCCAAAAGATTCAAATATAAAAAATATGTCAAAAATTAACTTAGACAAAGGTAATACCCTTTATGTTTTAACATTTTTAGTAATCGGTCCACTTAGTAAAATTAATATTTGAGGGCGACTTTGATCTTGATTTTTCCATGAGGGTGCCCAGAGGGTCGGTGCTGATCAAGGTTTTTAAGTAGGGCATGGCCGGAGGAGGGAGAGGGGAAATTGAGGAGGGGATATTTTAGGTTAACTCAAGTAGAACCGACCAAGGGTTTGGGGTTCCAGAGGGTTTGGAGTGGAAGACGTCCGGGGTTAGGTAAGGATTGTTGGAGGAAGGAAAAGGCGGGGAGAGGCGTTCGTTTTGCATGGGATTTAACAATGCAAGAGTCGTCGGGTTTGCTGGTGGAGTGGTGTTCGAGGTCGTAGGCACAGATATAGGGTTTGTGACCATAACTTCACCAGTTAAAGTTTTTAGGTGTTTAGCGAAGAGGATGCTTAGTTTGAGATCTTGGGTAGGCTTCGGTGGTTGATGTTGGTGGTGGTGAGGTGAAGGATGAAGAGGACGAGGTACTTTGGTCTCCATGGATTTTTTGTTTGTTTTGACTTTAGTTTGACAAAACCCAGGTTTTGTTTTGGGATTCATGCAGTGGGCTTTGGAATTTAGCGTCCAGAAAAAATGGAGTAGGCGGGAAATGAAAATTAATAAAGAAATGAAGGTGGGCTTTAAAATTTAAATTGTGAGAATGGAGATAAAGTTTAAAGCTAGAATTTTACAAAAAAAGAAACTAACGTTGCTAAAAGGGCTATAAAGTAATATTAAAAACGTTCGATGGAAGTTGTAAAACATAACTTTTTTAGAACGTTTGCGTAATTAATGTTACTAGAAGGATGTTATTACAAATTATGTAAAAAAAATAACAGTTTAAAAATGACTTTTTTTATAATTTTTGCGTCATAAATGTTGTTAAAAGGTTATTTTACAACGTTTAGTAAAAAAATGTTGTAAAAAGATATTGTATTAAGGTCATCGTGGTAGTGAGCTGTAGTTTCACCAATAATCAATGAGATAACATTCTCCCATATGGAAAACTATAGAGTAGTAAAAGCATATTCTTCCAACTCCTTCTCCATGGTTGAAATATCAAAGGGCAATTTATCAGCGTTAAACACTACTAGATAAACCGTATTCCTTCTTAGAACAACTTTCATCCACCACCGCCACTTCTCAAAATCACTATCCCTATTCCACTTTTCTATCACCAATAGAGAACTCGACATCGCATAAGATCTCATAACATAAGATCCTGTTATAATAGGTTAGCTTCATCTCCTGCCATACTGTTTAACATCTCTTATCAACCAAACAAATAGCATGTGTACTAGAATATTGGGGATCAAAATTCATATTAACTCCCTAGATAAAATGGAAATAATTGGATTGTGTTGATCGTGAGGGGGAACAAATGACAAACTAATATCCCAAAATAAGCAATCATAGATCACATATTCAAGTAATGACAAAGTAAAAACAAGGGATTTATAGTGGTTCCACTTCATGATACTGCTAGAAAATGCAATGCCTACTTACCTGATATTACCGAAGCCATTCCAACGCTGAAAAATAAGGCGTTGGTGAAGCCTTTGGAAGTATCTAACTAAGTAAATTTACCGATGTCCTACTGACGCATATACAATGGCATTGATGGGGCATTATTATGGCATCGCCCCTAACTATACTTACCTAGCCAATCTTCCTTCCTCCCTCCACTTTTTGAATTAAAAAAACTATTACCCCCTATTGCCTCCTCCTTCCACTATGCTGCCGCAAGCCAAACCACTCCTTAGGCCAATGCCATCTCCTTCCCCAAGCCCAATGCCTCCCCCTTCCCCACCCCCCCACAAGCTAAACTCCTCCCCAAGCCGCCACCTCCATGCAAAACACCTCATCGTCGTAAGCCACCACTTCCCAAGCATCATAGCCCATTGCCTCCTGCAAGTCACCGCATCTACAAGGCTCTAAGCCACCGCTAGCCATCCAGCCACTGCCTTCCAAGAATTCCCCAAAATATCCCAATTACCTTAAGTAATGCCCTCCGTCAATATGATATATTGCTCTGATTCATTTTTTATTCAATGCTATGATTTGATTAAGTTTGTATATGATATAGATTTATTGGTTTAAATTTGTTGGTATATGATTATTGACATAGATTTGTTATTATGATAATTCACGTATGATTTGAGATATCATTGGTATTATTTTTAAATTTTTTGACAGTTCATTGTCATTGATATGTTATCATTAATGAAACCCTATAGATTTTAATTTCATCTATGATTGAGATAGTTTTATTAATATATTTTGATATACTGTTAATGATGGATTGATAAGATGAATGGAGTTTATATAATGTTAAAATTTTAATTTCACTTTATTCGGGGATCCATTATATAGTTTTCTTTTGATATAATAGAAAACTTGATCGAAGAAGCCAAAAATGTTTGGTGTGTTTTAACCAATGTATAATGGTCATAAGCTATGTATTAGGGATTGATTGTTAATTGTTAATGATGAAAGTTTATTGATTGATGTATGTTAGATTGATTGAAATAGTTAGAGAATTTTATAACTGATAGTTAAAACTATAAAACTTAATAGAGAATATGTTGGATACTAAAAACCAAAAGTATATTAGATGTCAGAAATATAGATTATACAAGCTAATAGGAACCAAGATTATGTTAATGATTGGTGATCAAGGGTACATTGACCTCATGCATATGTGTGTATGTGTGTCTGCATGTGTCTAACATTATAGATATTTGGTTAGTTCTTATTTTGTTGCTACAGCAACTGCATCCTTTTATTTTATTTGTATTTTTTTTGGATATACAGGTTAGAGTAGGAGTTGTGAAATTCCTTTTTTGGTGTAGTGTGCTTGTGTGAATGTTGTTCTTTCTTCCCACTAGAATGAAGAAGCTTCATCCTCGACTGATTACCTATTTTTGAAAATCATTGCACAGTCTATCAATGTTTAGACCATATCCATACTTTTGCAAAATATGATAGCATACATATGATTGAAACATCTATAGAATCTATAAAAAAAAGGAGCATCGACGCTCATTATCATAAAAAACTATCATTGTATTAGATGGTGTAAAACCATCTAAATCTGGGAGAAAGAAGCTATCAAATTCAATACAAGATAAAGACGGTCTAAAACCATATCGCATGTACATGGTATTTTTTCAAATCTTAATGTTGTTGTTTATTGATTTTTTTATATGTTGTGTGAGTTGGAAGTTATTGCATCCTTCTTGAACCCCTCTACACTTACCAAGTCGTGCAATTCAAATTTATCATTCACCACTTATATGGATAAACCTCCTTTTGGCTTGAGTTGGGTTGCGTAATATTTGTTAACTACGTATAAATGCTTTTTTGTGCCAATTATAATCATATAAAGTTGAGAGTATTGGTGCCTGTGGGATAAGTGATATATAAAAGTATATATTGATTTTCTAACACTATTATGTTGACATAGTATTTGAATGTTGGAAAATAAGGAGTGATGAAGTATATATCAAGCAGTATGAAGTCTGGTACCTAAATTGATAATGTGTATATGAACTTTTCAATTGTGCCAAGATGACCTATACAACTTATTATATTTCTTTAAGTTTTGTGATGTATGCATGTTGATATATTTATTTTTGTTGGAATTGGGAAGAAATAGGGTCTTAAAAATTGTTTCTTACCATCAAATTAATGCCACACAATAGTTAAACATCTATAATTTTAAAAGGAAAAACAGTACATTTAAAAATAATTGGAGTGAAAGCAGTCATAACTGGAAAACATGATATGATTACCAATTTTATATTACATTAATCCTTTAGTATTTTGTACCACAAGAGTGAAAGCAATCACATATTAAATTTATGGTATACTACATTAATTTTTATAAGTTTATAGATTGGTTTATTCATGTTGTAGGTGACAACCATTATTAATCAGGTTATAGCATTTATTATACTAGTATAAATGCATGGACTCGTATGTATCTAATAATGTAGGGAAACAAATTTATTGCATGTTTTTTTATTATGGGTATGTTATACGTTGATTTGAATAAAAGATAGATACATTTAGATCTTAAATTAAAAAACAAATTTATCTTGCTAGAATAAAAGATCAATGCAAATTTTGTGTTATTCTCTCAACGTTTTGATATGTTTGGTTAATTAATTGTTTGCTCTGATATTTTGCAGGTTGGTTGAGCTACATGAGTTTGGTATGAAGCCAAGTGGAATGATAGTATTAATAGTGGAGGAGATTGGATATGCATAGTAGTGTTGTTGTAACTGATGATGGTGGTTGGGATACTACTGGGAGGATACTGTTAACACTAGAGTCGTTGACTGTTAGTGGGTAGTGATGGTGATTATCACCACTAATGGTAGAAGTAACACTGCCAACACTGCCTCATCCACCATCACCATTTATAACAGCACTACCACACATGTCTCTAGTCTTCTCCATTATTAATACTACCATGCATGTTTCTTTAGTATGAAGCTAGGTAGCATTCCTAAGAAACTCAAACACATGCCTTAGTTGCATGACATGGTAGCATAGTAGTATTAATATAGGAGGCTCCAGGGATTGCATAATAATGTTGTTATAACTGGTAGTTAGTTGTGATGGTGCTGGAGAGGATCCTGTTAACACTGGAGTTGTTGATTATTAGTGATGGTGGTTGCCACCACCAGTGGTAACAGGACCACCACTAGCACTACCTCAACTGCCACTACTAGTTATAGCAGCACTATTATGCAATTCATTCAATGCCTCATTCTATCAACATTACCAGGCTGTCATGCCGTGCAACCAATGTAGGTGTTTGAGTTTCTTAGGATTGGGAGCCTGAGGAGTGAGTGGGATATAATTTTGAATGGTGATCATATGCAGGAGATGACTTGCACCGCTAAAGGATGGGATGATGAACAATGATGTTCCCTTCTTCATGCCAATGTAAATGGTTCTTTTGTAAGATCATTTGTGTTTATATGAATTTGTGTTTGTATGGTTCTAACATCATTTGCATGATTGTTGACGTTTGTGTTTGTATAGTTTAGTATATTTATGATATTATGATGTTGGTTAATATGGTTTGGTATATGAATTTGATGGTATGTGATATATAATATATGATATATGAATTTATGATATGGGTGATTATATATTATATATATTTGAATGCATGATCGAAGTGAGAAACGTAGCAAAAATGATGCAAATATGTTTTAGAAAAGGCATCGGCAAGGCACAAGCATGGCATCGAAAAATCCAATTTATACAATTTAAAAAGTAGTCAAGAGTGCATTAGAATGGCATCTGCAGTATGGTTTTGGCAAAGCGTCGATGACTGTCATCTGTAGGGCATCGATAACAATACCACAAAATGAATCTTCTAGGCATCGAAATAAAATTTTCGACATATTTTATGTCGATGTTGCTTATGGCTTCGGCATGGCGTCTGCCAACGCTCCACCGACGTCTTTCTGGCATAGTAAATCATCTTTTTTGTAGTTCGAGATAGTGTACATCCACTTTTGGGAGATGATATTTTATAAATTTCTTAGAAAGAATATTACATAATCGATAATAGAGGCTAAGTAGAAGAATATGAAGGAATATAACTTGAGATGAGGATACAATTCTGAAGATGTATGCCTTTGTATAGAGATTACTACTTAAGGTTGATGTAATTGATTTATGTCAATAAATCAATACCTCATCAATTCATCGGTTCATATGAGAAACATATATCTATTTGATTTTTTTAGTTTACTCCAATATGCATGTACTTGATAAAATATCTTCCTTAATCAGCCGATTAGGAAATTGATTGATTACTTCAATCTCAAAATAATTCTTTCTCATGTAGTTAATTCTTTGCCGTTTGTTTAATGCAATAGAAAATGCAATATATTTGGGTCATAATACTATCTTAACTTGAAATATCTTCAAAATTTATTGCAAATGTTATATCACCGAACTCTAACAATATTAGCATGTATGCATGCGTGCATGTATGTATAATTGTATGTGCATTTACATACTCGAACATGTATTTACGTAAATGTGCATATACTAAACACAAGAATCAAGGTTGCTGTGAGTTCTAAATACTATGTGCAGTTATGAAATGGATGTCCTCCACCATAAAAGTGTTACCTTTTTCTTTTAAATTTACTTTTTCCTCATGCTAAAACAAGATAGAACTGCAAATTCCATCATAATCCAAATTTGTTAAACTTGGTTCTTAACTTAGCACTACAACAAAATACCCATTTTACAACTAGCTATGCCAGTTGCAATAGGCTTATTGCAACTGACAGCCACTAGTCTTAATATATGAAGTTGCAATAGAGTAATTATATTTTACAACTGTTTATGACAGTTGAAAGTGACAGTTGCAGTAAGGATTTTTTACAACGGTTAAAAGTTGTTGCAATACATTCTTTTTTACAACTGTAAATGCCAATTGCAAAATAAATGCAAAAAAAAAAATTAGTTGCAGCATATATATTATAGTGTACATGTAACAGTCACTGCAACAAATATATCATAATACAACATCAATATTTTTTTATTACAGAATACAATTTTTTAATACATTTAGTTCCTTTTACTATTTATTTTTATATTATAAGGTTTTTACACACCAATTTTATTTTTCAAAAACAAAATACAAAAAACACAAGTTCTTTCTTTCTTCTCATTTATCCCACCCTAGACCTTCATCCGTGCAACTCCCTGTGCACCATCCTTCAACCTCAATACTATATCCTCAACAACGACAAATACCCTTACCATTACTCTTCACAACATCATCGCATCAACTGCAAACCAAAACGGCAAAAACTGCAGCACGATCCAACAATCTCCTTTCATTTGCTATACTTTATTGTACTGTTCAGGTTTCATTGAACATTAGATTACATTTCCTTGAAGTACTCTTTCAATGAAGCTGATAGTCCCCTTTTCCATCTACAATGTTTTCAATCATATGCTTCCTTGAATTACTCACTTATTAAAATGGATCCAAAACCCGCAACCTCTTCTTCCACCTCCCCCAACAGCAGTAACAGCTCCACCTCCTCCTTAACCAACAATCACAACTTCTTTCACATTTTCTGCAAGTTCCATCACTGTGAATTCACCTACATGTATGAAACATTAATAAACATATTAAGAAAAGGTATTCTTATTGCCATTCTAATAACTTTTGGCACCTTTTAATCCTATTTTGGAGGACACCCACTTAACCAAATTCTTATGCCTTTAACAACAACTAGATAGTGCTTCATCTTACTTGGTTTTTAATACAGATTCAATAGTTCAAACATTTACCAAGAATCCCAATATTAATAGGGCCAGTATTATCTCCTTTCATTAAGTGGATGAGACCATTAACCATCATAAAAATAGATATTTACAGTTGTAAATTCCACGGTGCCAATATTCAAACATAAATAAGCAAATATATAATAGGAATACAATCTCATAAATATAACAGAAGCTGCGAGTTTGGGTCTTAGGAGCATGGACAGTTAGTGGTTCACCTCTAAACATCCATACAAGAATGTTAATAAATGGTCAGATAATAACCTTAGCCACAACATGTTTGAACTATAATGAAGATTAAAAATAAAATAAAGAATGTAGTAATACCGGATTGCTTGAGCAATGAAATTGCTTACCACACAACCATCATGGACGTTCATGCCTGGGCCATATGTGTTGAAAATTGTAGCAATTCGGATTTCTGAGTGTCGATGCAATTAAGGATAACAGTTCATAAGTTTAACCACTAAGCTATGTAGCTGCCTCC
This sequence comes from Allium fistulosum, assembly GCA_030737815.1. Classification (NCBI taxonomy): domain Eukaryota; kingdom Viridiplantae; phylum Streptophyta; class Magnoliopsida; order Asparagales; family Amaryllidaceae; genus Allium; species Allium fistulosum. The sequence goes on from CM060901.1 coordinate 1,132,338,912, forward strand.
CAAGCTCCAAGGCAGCCATATCAGTTGCACCACTTGTAGTGCTTGACAAGACGAAAGCATCATTGGCCTTCACCTCTTCTCTCCTTATTCTTACGAAAAGTCTCAATGCATCCTTTGCATTCCCGCTCTTGATGAAACCAGAAATCAATATAGTCCAAGCCATCACAGTTCTACGATTTGCGTCCATCGTGTTGAATAGTGATAGGGTTTCAGATTTGAGATGGAGAGAGGAGTAGCAGCAGAGCATGGCAGTGTAGGAGACAGAGTTCTTTTGGAGGATTTGATCGAATAAGTCGTGGGCATGGGAGAGAGATCTGCATTTGGAGTATGTATGGAGGAAGGAGGACTTGACGACGTCGTCGTGGAGGAAGGAGGATTTAAAGAGGTGGGCGTGGGTCTGCTTGCCATGGAGGAGGGAAGAGCGGCTGAATATATAACTTTTGACCTGTTTTGAGATGTTTGGGAGCCTTCCGAATTGTATATGGAATGAAATGTTTTGAGAGAGAAAAGATGACGTGTTATTTTGGAGACATATTTGGATCTGGAGATGACGTGTTATTTTAGAAGCATATTTGGACCTGGAGGTGTGATGTATAAAGTAGCCCTATCAACGGATGCTTTCGGATGCGGATAGTATCATATCTGCATCCGCATCCGAAATTATTTTCGGATATCGGATATCCGCATTCGCGGATACGGACGGACATCGGATAATTATCCTATCCGCTAATGAAAAATAAATCAAGAATTATAAAAAGAAAATTTTAGTTTAACATAAATATTTTTCAATCTCATTGATTATAGTGTTAAAAATTAATAAATATGATGATAATAGATAGTTTCGAGAGGTTAAAAAGTTTTAAGTGCATATATTATAAACTACTAACTTAATAAAATAATAATAAAATGTCTTTCACTTCACTAAAATACACATAATTTGAACTATAATTTACAGCGTAATATTAATAATTTTTTGAATTTTTTACTTTTTTAATATTTTCATATTTTGTAAAATTTGAATATTTTTTATTGAATTTAAATTTATATAAAATTTTAGTTTTTTACTTTTGAGTTCTATAAAAATTAAAAATTTTGTTTTTATATTTTATTAATACTTTTAAATTTATTTTGGATTACATAATAAATAATAGATGTCAATTATAATTCTATATTAAATAGTAAATATTAAATATGAGTCCTAATTTTTAACCATTAAGTATTATCTAATTATTAATTATTAATTTTTACTTCTTTAGTAATTATTAAAAATTTACAATCAAATATTAATTATTATTATTATTTATTTAATAGTAGTTGTCTAACAGTAATTATTAATTATCAAAAATTATTTATTAAATATAATATTAAGAATTAAATATTAAAAGTTAATTATTTATTCGTATTTATTTATTATTAAATAATCAATATTAATTATTAAATATTATTTATTTATATTAATCATTTGAAGTAATTATTTAATAGTAATTATTAATTATTAAATAATCAATATTAATTATTAAATTTTACATATTAATTATTATTTATTAGTTAATAGTTCTTAGTTATCGGTTATTAATTATTAGTAGCAATTTTTTAATATTTAATAGTTATTAGTTTTTATTATTATTTATTATTTATTAAAGATTACTTACTAGTCAATAATTATTAAGTAGTAAATATTAAATATTAGTCTTATTTATCAATTATTAATTTTTATCTGTTACTTCTAAATAATTCTACAGTGGTTCTTAATTATTAGTATTTAATAACCAAATTATTTTTAGATATTATTTGTTATTTATTAATAGTAATTATTAAGTATTTGTTATTATATTAATCATTTATTAATAATTATTAAATATTAAATATTATAGCTTAATTATTAATTCTAATTATCAGTTATTAATTATTAAATTATTTAATAGTAATAATTAATTAATAACTGATAATTATTAAATATATATATATATATATATATGTTATTAGTTATTATGTATTAAATATTAGTCTTAGTTACTACTTAATTATTAATATTGCTTATTAATTATGAATTATTAAACATTTGTCTTAATTACTGATTATATTAATTATTAGTTTTTCAATAGTCATTATTAATTAACAATTATTTAAAATTAATTATAAATTCTAAATATCACTTCATAATTATTATTATTTTTTGTTATTAATTATTAAACATTATCCTTCATTATTATATAATTATTAATAACTAATTATTTAATAGTAGTTATTAATGATAATTATTAAAAATTAAATATTAATATGAAATATGAAATATTACTTCTGTAACGACCCGTATTTTACGGATCGAAAAGTTTGTCAAAATCTGGGATTTTCAGCATTTTTTAGTTGTTTCAGATTTTGGTTGAAATTGCCTAAGTCCTAGGTCGTACGCGACCTAAATGTTGTTGGCAACTTAGGAGATAAGTCGTGAGCGACTTAGAGAAGATCTGCGACCTAAGGGGATAGACAAGTTAAGGGATAAGTCTGGGTCGAGTTGCCGACTTAAGGTAGTGACCGACCTAAGTGATGAGTCATGACCGACTTAAGAGGAGTAGGCGACCTAAGTATTCTGGGGTAGAGTTAGGTCGGCAACGACCTAAGGAAATGTTGTGAGCGACCTAAGTGTTTGGGTGAGTTAAGTGATAGGTCGGCAGTTCGAGTTAGCGACCTATGGGATTGACCGACCTAAGGGATAAGTTAGTTAACGACTTAATAGTTAAGTCGTAGATGACTTAGTAGTTAGGTCGCGTGGGTGCTAAGTTGTTAGGTCGCAGGGTTTTGTAAGTCTTAGGTCGTAGCTTAGTAAGTTGTTAGGTCGCAGGCTGGCTCAAGTGTTAGGTCGCGTGAGAGTCTAAGGTATTAAGTCGTAACCCCGTTATGTCGTAGGTCGTGCGAGATTGTTAAGTCGCGTAAGTTTTAGGTCGCGTGACCAGCGTGTTGAGTTACTAAGGCATGCTAAGTCGTAGGTCGAAGGAAAGCGCATTGCTTTAGGTCGCCAAACGTTAGGTCGTAGGTCGCTGGGTGTTTGGATGCGCAGAAGGGTTAGGTCGGAGGCTCTGTTAAGTCGTGGGGGTTTTTAGGTCGTAGGTCGGCGTAGTGTTAAGTCGGCAGCGACTTAAGAAGATAGCCGAGTTACGACTTAGGGTATTTTCAGCTATAAATAGGAGAGCTTCTCTTCATTTTTGGGATCCGGATTTTGAAGCGACGAAGTGCTGCCATTTTGAGAGCTCGACTTCTACACTTCTTCACTTCTTTTCTCCACTCTAATCTAGTGCTTCCTTCCATCCAAATCAAAGATCAAGATTGAAGATTCAAGAGCTAAAGTTGAAGATCTTCATCTTTTCAAGAGAGATTTCTTCGTTTGAAGCGGATTCGTGATAGATCAAGCTTGATCCTTTGCTGTCCAGATCTGAAGCGTGTTGATTTGGGTTTGTTTAGGTGATTTGGTGAGTGGTGATTATCTCTCACACGGATCCAAAGGAGTATATCGGATTGTTGGCTCGATTTGGTGTTAAAAATAGAGATTTCCATGCATTTTCTTCATCCTAAGTGTAGATCCATATAGATCCATTGTTCATGATGATGTTACATCCATTTTATCATATGTTCTATTGTATTTTGTCCATGCGCTGTGAGAAATACGATAGATTCTGTTGTTTTAAATCTTACCTTGACAATCGTCCATGGTCGCCTGGCACACTTTACAGTGTTCTATCCTTAGATTCGGTGCAGGGGTCATGGGCGGTCGTCACATTTGGTATCAGAGCCTTGGTTAATCGATTTTACCCAACGCTCGCTGTAGTAACCACGTATGAGAGACGTAATTGTATTTTGATGAATGAATACTATATATAATATAGTAGCTTAGTAGAGTTGAGTCCTTTATGCAGTTGTTTCTCTAAATGTTCTAATCATTCCTTTTTATAGATATTGAGAATGAGTCGAAGAGGGAGACCAGCTGCTAGGGAAGGCCGTGCTACTGAAGAGACTGCTGATTATGCAGCCATGTTCGAAGCTATGATGACTTCGATCATGAGAAGGATACCAGTTCCGGGGGCAGCAGTTGATGTTGGAGTTCAAGTCCAAACTCCGAAACCAGTGGATTTTGCTAAGCTGTGCAAGGATTATACTGCTCTTGGAGGGAAGGTTTTCTTGGGAATAGAATCTACCATTAAGGTCCAGAGGTGGATAGATGCTTGTAGAAGGATCTTTGGTGATTTGGGAATTGATGATGCAACTAAGAGGAAGTTGGCATCGAGGCAGCTTCAAGGGAGAGCTTCTGATTGGTGGAACTCTATTACCATCACTACTCCGGAAGAAGAGATTACTTGGGAGCAATTCCAAGTCAGATTTGAAGCTAAGTTCATTTCTACAGCTCAGAAGTCTGTTCTGTTCAAGAAGTTTGTAGAGCTCAAGCAGGGTGGAAGATCTGTTCTTGAGTATGTTTCTGAGTTTGAAGCTTTGTCCAAGTATGCCCGGTCATATATTGAGTCTGTTTATCAGAAGAATGAGAAGTTTGTGACTGGCTTGGATAGTTATCTTGGGAGACAGTTGGTGGATCATTTGGACGATTCATTTGAGAAGCTTGTAGAGAAAGCTCTTAGGCATGAGAGTCTGTTTCCTAAGGAAGGATCTGTTGTTGCTGTGACCAAGGGAGAATCTAAACCACAGCAGGGTGGAAACCAGAAGAGGAAGCAGCAGCAGCAGAAGGGTAAGGATGGCCAGAAGAAGCCGAAAGGCGAGGTGACTTGCTACAACTGTCAGCAGAAGGGCCATTTCTCGAAGGATTGTAAGAATCCTAAGGTGCCGATGAAGTGTCATAACTGTGACAAGCCAGGGCATTTCAGGAAGAATTGTCCAGAACCGAGGAAGGACAGGCAGATTGTGCAAGCCTATGCTTTAGGAGCTGTTCCGTCGTCTTCGAAAGCTCCTACTGCTGAAGAGAAGGGAAAGAGTGTGGTTGTTCAAGGTACTCTTTTCCTATGTGGTATTCCAGTTAGAGTTTTGTTTGATACTGGAGCATCGCATTCGTTTGTTTGTAATGAACTCGTAGGCCGGCTAGGTTTGGAACCGGATATTGTTGATAGGCCATTGGTTGTGACTAATCCAGTTGGGGGTTCGTCTTGTTTGTGTATGTTATGCCGTGGTCTAGTTGTATCGAGTCATGGTTGCTCTTTTGTTTGTGATTGTTTTGTTCTGAACTTTGCGGGGTTCGGAATTATTTTGGGTTTGGACTGGCTTAGGAAGTATGCGGCTAAGGTTGATTGTGAGAGGCTGGAGGTGACAGTCGAGAATGTGGAAGGGCGAAAGATTGTGATACGATGTAAGCATGAGGAAGGCGTCTTCATGAGCTTCATGTATTCGCTAGTTGTTCCACGGGATGGACTGTCTTTAGTGCCAATCGCAAATGGATTCGAGGATGTCTTTGACGAAGTCAAAGGGTTGCCGCCGCATAGAGAGATCGAGTTTCGTATAGATCTAGTTGAAGGAGCCAGACCTGTTGTGATGCCTCTTAGGCGGATGGCGCCTAGGGAACAGCAGGAGTTGAGGGTGCAAATTGATGACCTTTTACAGAAAGGATTCATTCGGCGTAGTGTGTCCGAGTGGGGTGCACCAGTTGTGTTTGCAACCAAGGCAGATGGGTCGTTGAGATTGTGTGTGGATTATCGTGAGCTGAATAAGGTGACTAAGAAGAACAAGTATCCATTGCCGAGAATAGATGACTTGTTTGATCAGCTTCACGAGGCTAAGGTGTTTTCTCAGATGGATTTGGCAACGGGATTTCACCAGTTGGGAGTAGCTAAGGATAGTGTGCCGAAGACTGCTTTTAGGACACCATCCGGTTTCTTTGAGTGGCTGGTAATGCCGTTTGGATTGACTAACGCGCCAGCATATTTTGTGGATCTTATGAATAGGGTGTTCAGAGATCAGTTAAACAAGTTTGTACTTGTGTTCGTGGATGATATTCTGATTTATTCCAGAACGGAAGAAGATCACAAGACGCACTTGCGTATTGTTTTGGAGATCTTAAGGAAACATCAGCTGAAGGCTAAGTTTTCGAAGTGTCACTTCTGGAAGAGTGAAGTGAGGTTCTTAGGCCATGTGATTTCTAGAAATGGAATAGCGGTTGATCCCGCTAAGGTGGCAGCAATCCAGGATTGGGTTAGACCTAAGAATGCATCAGATGTGAGAAGTTTTCTTGGATTAGCAGGATATTATCGACGGTTTATCAAAGACTTCTCCAAGATAGCTGCACCGTTAACAGGATTGACGAAAAAGAACCAGGTGTTCAGTTGGGATGCTAAGTGCGAGCAAGCTTTCGGAATCCTGAAAGAGAGATTGACGAGTGCTCCTATTTTGACTATTCCTAGTCGGAATGATGAGATGGTGGTTTACACCGACGCATGTGGTACTGGACTTGGAGCAGTGCTGATGCAGAAGGATAAAGTTGTTGCGTATGCCAGTCGACAACTAAAGCCGCATGAAAGGAATTACCCGACTCATGATTTGGAGTTAGCGGCGATTGTATTTGCTCTGAAGATGTGGAGGCATTATTTGTTGGGAGTTCGATTCGAGTTGTTTACGGATCACAAGTCGCTGAAGTATCTTTTCTCCCAAAAGGATTTGAATCTTCGGCAGCAACGTTGGCTAGAGTTTTTAGCATCATATGATTTTGGTATAGCTTATACTCCGGGAAAAGGTAACGCAGTAGCAGATGCGTTAAGTCGAAGACATGCAGGATTGGGAGCCATGTTTTCAGAATGGAAGAGTCTCGAGTATTTAGCTGGATTTGACTTCAGGCCTAGATGTGAATTGGAGCCTGAGATGTTGGCAAACTTATCGATAAGACCCGCTCTTGTGGAAAGGATTGGCGAGAGCCAAAAGCGAGATGATAAGCTTGTCAAGATTATCCATGATTTGGAATCTGGATTGGATCCAGAAAAGGATAAAGGATTCGAGGTCGATCGAGAGGGTTGGCTTCGGAAGCAAGGACGACTAGTTGTTCCCGATATAGATGAATTGAGGAGTGAAGTTCTGAAGGAAAGTCATCACTCGAAGCTGACAATTCATCCAGGTGGAAATAAGATGTATCGGGATATGAAGAGAACCTACTACTGGGAAGGTATGAAGAAGGATGTTGGAAATTTTATTTCCAAGTGTATGAACTGCCAGTTGGTTAAAGCCGAACAGAAGAAGCCAAGTGGATTGCTTCAGCCATTAGAAGTTCCTACATGGAAGTGGGAACAAGTGTCGATGGATTTTATTGATGGACTGCCTAGAACCAGAACGGGAAATGAAGGGATTTGGGTCATTGTGGATCGTCTAACTAAGAGTGCACGATTCATTCCTGTTCGATCGACTAGGACTGCATCAAAGTTGGCTGAGTTGTATGTTAAGTGGATAGTTCGTTTCCATGGTATTCCGAAGAGTATAGTGAGCGATCGAGATCCATTGTTCACTAGTGGATTTTGGAAGAGCTTCCAGGAAGTTTTGGGAACCGAGTTGTGTTTGAGTACAGCTTATCACCCTCAAACAGATGGTCAGACCGAGAGAGTCAACCGAGTTTTGGAAGATCTTCTCAGAGCTTGTGTTCTGGATTTCGGAGGATCATGGGAAGATCACCTTCATTTGGTGGAGTTTGCGTACAACAACAGTTACCAGTCAAGCATTGGTATGGCACCGTATGAAGCATTGTATGGAAGACCGTGTAACTCTCCGGCATGTTGGTTGGAAACTGGAGAGAAGCTGATACTTGGGCCAGAAATGATTCGACAGACTTCAGATTGTATAGAAATCATTCGGCAACGAATGAAGGCAGCCCAAGATCGTCAGAAGAGTTATGCCGATAAGCGTCGAAAGGATTTGGAATTCGACGTAGGAGATATGGTTTTTGTGAAGATTTCTCCACTGAAGAATGTTATTCGATTCGGGAAGAGAGGAAAATTGACTCCGAGATTTGTTGGACCATTCCCGATTATCGAGCGAATTGGAAAGCTCGCTTACAGATTGGAGTTACCAGAGAAGATGTCGAGTGTGCACAATGTTTTTCATGTATCATATCTACGGAAGTATGTGCACGACTCAAATGCAGTAGTTTCTGCAGATAGCTATGAAGATTTTGAAGTTGATCCAGTTGATAGAAGACCTCGTAAACCGCTTCGTGTTGTTGAAACCGACACGAAACAGCTTAGGAGGAAGGTAGTTAAGTTGCTCAAGATACAATGGAGTGATGATGATAACGACTGTACGTGGGAGGTGGAAGAGAGGATGAAGGCAGCTCATCCTGAACTCTTCAAGGTATGGCCCTAAGGTGTCGTCTCATCTCGCGATATTGTAACTTGTTCTAAGTCTTAGAATTCTGTACGCTAAGCTAGAATTGGATGCATGGTTTGTTGATTGCTATGGATGGTAGGCGTACAGAATAGTCTTTGATTGCTATGATTGCTTGGAATTTCGGGGGCGAAATTCCTAAGGGGGAGAGAATGTAACGACCCGTATTTTACGGATCGAAAAGTTTGTCAAAATCTGGGATTTTCAGCATTTTTTAGTTGTTTCAGATTTTGGTTGAAATTGCCTAAGTCCTAGGTCGTACGCGACCTAAATGTTGTTGGCAACTTAGGAGATAAGTCGTGAGCGACTTAGAGAAGATCTGCGACCTAAGGGGATAGGCAAGTTAAGGGATAAGTCTGGGTCGAGTTGCCGACTTAAGGTAGTGACCGACCTAAGTGATGAGTCGTGACCGACTTAAGAGGAGTAGGCGACCTAAGTATTCTGGGGTAGAGTTAGGTCGGCAACGACCTAAGGAAATGTTGTGAGCGACCTAAGTGTTTGGGTGAGTTAAGTGATAGGTCGGCAGTTCGAGTTAGCGACCTATGGGATTGACCGACCTAAGGGATAAGTTAGTTAACGACTTAATAGTTAAGTCGTAGATGACTTAGTAGTTAGGTCGCGTGGGTGCTAAGTTGTTAGGTCGCAGGGTTTTGTAAGTCTTAGGTCGTAGCTTAGTAAGTTGTTAGGTCGCAGGCTGGCTCAAGTGTTAGGTCGCGTGAGAGTCTAAGGTATTAAGTCGTAACCCCGTTATGTCGTAGGTCGCGCGAGATTGTTAAGTCGCGTAAGTTTTAGGTCGCGTGACCAGCGTGTTGAGTTACTAAGGCACGCTAAGTCGTAGGTCGAAGGAAAGCGCATTGCTTTAGGTCGCCAAACGTTAGGTCGTAGGTCGCTGGGTGTTTGGATGTGCAGAAGGGTTAGGTCGGAGGCTCTGTTAAGTCGTGGGGGTTTTTAGGTCGTAGGTCGGCGTAGTGTTAAGTCGGCAGCGACTTAAGAAGATAGCCAAGTTACGACTTAGGGTATTTTCAGCTATAAATAGGAGAGCTTCTCTTCATTTTTGGGATCCGGATTTTGAAGCGACGAAGTGCTGCCATTTTGAGAGCTCGACTTCTACACTTCTTCACTTCTTTTCTCCACTCTAATCTAGTGCTTCCTTCCATCCAAATCAAAGATCAAGATTGAAGATTCAAGAGCTAAAGTTGAAGATCTTCATCTTTTCAAGAGAGATTTCTTCGTTTGAAGCGGATTCGTGATAGATCAAGCTTGATCCTTTGCTGTCCAGATCTGAAGCGTGTTGATTTGGGTTTGTTTAGGTGATTTGGTGAGTGGTGATTATCTCTCACACGGATCCAAAGGAGTATATCGGATTGTTGGCTCGATTTGGTGTTAAAAATAGAGATTTCCATGCATTTTCTTCATCCTAAGTGTAGATCCATATAGATCCATTGTTCATGATGATGTTACATCCATTTTATCATATGTTCTATTGTATTTTGTCCATGCGCTGTGAGAAATACGATAGATTCTGTTGTTTTAAATCTTACCTTGACAATCGTCCATGGTCGCCTGGCACACTTTACAGTGCTCTATCCTTAGATTCGGTGCAGGGGTCATGGGCGGTCGTCACAACTTCTTAATTATTAAATGTTACTTATTAATTAAATATTAAATGTTAAACATTAATTATAAAATAATATTAATTATTCAATAATAATTATTAATTATTAAATGTAATTAATAAATATTAACTATAGTTTATTAATTATTAATAATTAACTATAATAAATTATTAACTATAAAAATAATATTAATTATTCAATAATAATTATTAGTTATTAAATGTAATTAATAAATATTAACTATAGTTTATTAATTATTAATAATTAACTATAATAAATTATTAACTACAAAAATAATATTAATTATTTACAATAATTAGTATTTATAAATTATTTATTGATAATCATTGATTATAATAAATTATAAATAAAGACATATATAAGCTGTCATTTATAGTTATTAATTATAAATTAATATTTATTAAGTAAGTATTGATTATTTGTTATCAATTAAATTATCCAACCGAAAACCCTTTTTGTTCACTAAGATTATTCTTTGTAATTAACAACGTTTACTTAAAAGTGGTTGCACAATCACTTAAAACTTATGAGCAGGACAATGGTTATAAATAAATATTTACAAAGGTGAAAATTAATTATCTGTTTTATATCTCTACAACCGGCTAAAAGAAATAGTTGCTAAAAATATATTTATTGCAACTAACAGAAAAACGCAGTTTTTAAAAATATGTTTATTGCAATTAGCATGAAAGCACAGTTGTTAAAAATATGTTTATTGAAAATGATAGGAAAATGCAGTTGTTAAAAATATGTTTACTACAACTGGTAGGAAAACGCGAGTGTTAAAAATATGTTTATTGTAACTGTCAGTGTAACGACCCATGTTTTTAACTATTTTAAATTATTAAATTTAATGTGATTATTGAATAAAAATGGTTAGAAATAAAAATTTAATGATTTATTATTGTAGTTTATTGAGTATAATAAAATTTTGTAATAAACAATTCAGAAGATTTTGGCGATAACAAATATTGAAATAAAATTCTATATATTGAATGTGGTTATAATCAATAACTAGAATTTAATGATAAGTGTTGAATTTTTAGATGGAAATAAAATAATGGTTGCTAACCCAAATTTAATTGAAATATGGTGATTTATTAGGTAATTAAATTATTTAAAATTTAATACTAAAATTATTTAAATAATTGAATCTTGAATTAATGTGAATGAAAATGATATCGGAAATTGATTTAAATTTTGTTTAAATATGAATGAAGATTGTTAACATTTAAAATTGGATTTAAAAGTGAATAATTAGGAATTGGAAATTTTATATTATAATTAATGAGTAAAAATAGCCATTTTGACCACTGTCTCGGATTTCGACGAAATAAGTTTCATCGAATCTGTAATAGTGAATTATTATAGGATTTCAAGTTTCGTAGCGATCAGACTTGTCGTTTGGTCGTGCGAGCTTGAAACGCGTAGAAATTAATTTAAGGAGTTCGATTAAAATTAATTGATTTTGAAAAGCTATCTTCTGAATACGATCGAATTAGGCCTTGGAACTAGGACCATTGTGTTCGGAATGGGGGTAAAACATTATGAACGCCAGGCGACACGCCTCGTTTGGAGTTCGGAATTTTAGGCGTTTTAAAAACGAGATATTTTCTAATTATAATAATAATATATATCCATTCAAAGTCAACACTCGTACACCACGCCCCACTTGTCTTCCCCCGTACTTCATCTCCCTCTCTCCCTCTTATCTTTTCAGAGATCGAAAAATAAACAACCCAACGATCGAATCGATCGCGATAGCCTGGAGTCGAACGAGTGTGGTCGCGGCATCGATTGGGGCACGCACGGAGGAGCGCGAGTTGGTGGCGTTGGCTTGAGCGACTCGATTTAGGGTTTGGGTCGAGTACGTGGTCGCGCACGCTGTATGCGTATGAGGGGGTCAGCGGTGGAGGCTCTCGAGCGGGCGCGGTTGGTGGTGGCTTTGGTTCTAGCGTGGCGGCATCGTGGGGTAGCGCGCGTGATGAACTGGGTCGCGTGTTGGTCGATGTTGAGTGCTGAGTGTTCGAATGGAGAGTGGAAGATAATTAGGGTTTGTGTAGGTAATTAATTAAATTATTTATTAATTATGTGAATGATAGTTTAACTATTTCAAATGTTAATTATCGTATAACTTTTGCTTACGAGGCCCGTTTTGGACGAAACGAGTGGCGTTGGGATTGTATCGGCGTCATCTGCAGCACGGGGTGGAAATTTGAATTTATTTGAAGCTGAAATATTTTCAGTTTCAAATAAAAGTGAGTGTTTTATAACGCTCACAATGTACTAAAATATTTTGTGTTCGTTAAAGTGATATCATGAAGTAAATCAATTTTATTGACTGTTGTTTGGTAATTTAAATTGACATCAAAATTGTCATCTGAATTGATTGTTAAAAATTAAAATTGACAGTTAAAATTTGAAATTGAAATTTATTTGCTAGTAAAATTCCCGATTATTGAGAATTGGTTAATTGTTTAAATTTATTGACTGTTTGGATGATTGATTGTGATGGCTATTATTGGTTGATATTTTGGATGATTTGGATGTTTATTTAATTTTATATATCCTTTTATCACCCTATAAATTTTCTAACAGTATACAAATAGTTATCTGAATTATATTCGAATATATTAAGAAATAGGTTGAAATGATATATACCTATGACATTTATTTTGGATTGAAATGATATATATCCATCCCTAAATTAAATTGAAATAACTAATCACTTGGCCATAGGATAGAAAATTATATACGGACACTAGATTGATTAAATTTAATGATTTTAAAAGTCTTGGTTTTGAAATTATTTAAATGATTTTGATTTAAAGAAATAAAATTCGAATCTATGGAAATCAAATTATTTTCGAACTTAAGCTCAAACATGTGAAATTAAAAAAAAAATTAAACGAAATTTTTTTAAAATGAAATTTGAGATTTTGAAGTTATAATCTAAATATGATTTGAATTTCGAAAGTTGAATTGTTTTGAAGATTTGAACTTTTATTCAAATTTTGGAATAGTGCTAAGTAAAAGCAATTTAAATGGATATTTCAAATTTGGTCTCGAAGTTGAATTATTTTGAAGGATTTGAACATTTAATTGAACATCCAAGTAAAATTTGATTTTATTTTGAAAATCGAGCTCGAAATTGATATAAACTGAAATCGTTTAAAACAATTGAGAATTGAGTTAAAATTTAACAATTGAATCAAATAGTTGAAGTTGAAATTGAAAGCGATTTGGAATTGAATCGGTTTGACTGTGAAACTATTTTCAAATAAATTATTTTAATATAAACTGTTTAAAATCTATCTTTTTAAATATTCAAATTATTTTGATTTCCAGAGTATTTTATTTTATAAAACATTTTAAATACTTAAATCATTTTATATCAAACTATTTGAACTATTTAAACTATTTTAAACAATTTAAAACTTTTTCCAAACTATTTTCTAAAATTCAAACTGGTCAAAGCGTTGGAATGTTTATATTTAAATCATGGATTTAAATGCGAATTGGGTTAAAATGAAGTTATAACCCAAATTGTAATTCAATCGAATTTTGAAGTGAAAATGACATTCAAGTGGAAATTGATATTTTGAGTAAATATGATGATTTCGAAATGAAATTGATTTTGAAGTGAATATGATATTTTGATATCAAGTATGAATTGTTTTCGAAATGTAAAAGTACCAACCGGTGTGTAAAACGACGTTTGGTTGTTAAAGAGACCAAGGCCTCTTGTTGGCATACTCTCTGTCAATATTGGAACCACTTTAAAAACTATGTATGCGGAGGAGAATCCAGAATGAAGTAGGATGGATTGGCGAACGCTGTTGGAATGAAGTAAAAGAACGATGATGGATTAGCGTTGACCTTCGGGTCATAATTAAAATGACTAAAACAGGAGCTATACCGAGCTAAGTGAGGTCGCTCCCCTTATCGTACATGCTTCTTTGAAACCATGTCTTTTGCTTTGTGATTGATTGGTGAGTGTTGTCTCGAGGTGGGCGGTAGCTACGGCTATGCGTTACCACCAGTCCGGGCGTGCAAAACGGTAGAATCCTACCCTGGACATTGCCCCGCGTGCCTTGTCATATTTATCCTGATCGAGCCCACTATGATTTTGGTTTATGTCATACCTACGGAGTGCTCGTTGATAGCCCACCGTTTACGGTGGAGTTTACAGTACTGTATGGACTACGATGCCTATAAAAATATGTTAAGGGAGATATGGGTAACGCCTTAATGCTATTTTAATACTTTGGTTTACTGATAGACATTACATATATAGCGTATTCTACTATATATAGATATTTTGATGGATCCTTAAGAGATGGAAAATCCCGTAACATCTCTTGAGTTATTGCACACACGTTATACACTGGATAGGAGATGTGAAATCCCGTAAACATCTCTGACTCTATTACACTCATGTTATGCGATATCAATTTGACTCACATAAGAATATTTTAGTTCTGACTCGAATTTTTTGTCTTTTCATTACGCTCGGGTCAGTCCTGAGTTTTTCAGCGCATTGAAGATTATTCTCTGGAGGACGAAGACGAAGATTTGGTATATTATTCCCTTCATCATGTTGTTCTGCTACATTATTATTTATTCTATTGTATATATATAACTCTGATAAATGTTGTATAATTTATAATCAAATGCATAATATAAACAGCTTCATGAACTGTTTATTTGATTATTATATTTTGTCATTCCTCTGCGAGATTCTGTGTTTGTTTCCTTCTTCTTTTCTTATTTTTTTCTTAAATATCCTCATTGATTATCTATGTTCTGGATTGTTTACGTTAGACATATGTGGATTATTGTCGATTTAAACCTTTCGAATTATGAGTCGTCACGGTTGGTATCAAAGCTTTGGTTTAGCGATAACCTTAGCTTTGTGGGGTTTGACTCATTAGAGATAGGGTAGTAATACCCTAGAATTAGTCTGTTTGAGCGTATATATAAGAGAGAGTGTACTTATTAGTGTTATAAAATATTTTATATTGTGTTTACTTATCCGTTGAGTTGTCATGATATCGATAGGAGTTTCTAAACACTTAAACAAGACAAGTCGACATAATATTATTTTAAAATCAGGTAAATGAAATAATTTTACCTAAATTATATTTTATATATATATAATGTTGATTATTAATGAAGTTGTTTTTAGGAGATGATAATATTTAGTTATCATCGATTATTGTTTGAATTAATTTAAAAACGAATACTTTGTGAACTTCATTTCACGAAGTGTTCGATAATTAAATTGAATTGGATCCAATTACAATAAAAATTGTTTAAAATAAAAAAGTTGTAAATTAATGAAATGTTTTGGTAATGGTAATGAGATTATATAAGCATATTTATAATATAGCTTATATATAGAAAGGATTTAAAAATTGAGAATTTTAGAATTTAGATCCCGTTGCTTTCAAAATTTGTTTTCAAAGCCTTCAAAATTAATAATAATATTATTTGAAAGTGTTTTGATGAGAATATATTTGGAAAATATTTTTGAAACAAATAAAAGCATTAAACTCACTTTGGTCGCTGGGAAATAATTCTGGGGATGACTGCAGCATCGCTAGTATTTATTTTCGAGTTTCTGAGTGAGAATTGCTACCTAAAGGATTTATTTTCGATTAAAACAAGTTTTGATTGTGAGAAAATATTCAAAGTATGGTTTTGATGAATATATGAAAGTAGTTTTGACTTTATAATTGAAAATAGTATAGATAAAAATAAATTATAACTTATAGATTTGAACAGGAAAGTAAAAGTTTAAATTTTAAAACTGTTGAATATTTTGGTTCAGCAAACAAAAGAAAATTTGAATTTGAGGTATGAAATAAAATAATTAACATAAGAAATGTTAAATAAATTGAGTTAGTAAAATGAAGAAAATAAAATGAGGTTTAACTCAAGAAAGCTTAAATAAAAGTGAATGGTATTTGAAATGAATTTGATAAATTAACGAAATGAAATCTTAAGTGAATCAAGTTGTATAACTTATAGATTTGAGTAATATTGAACTAAAAACAAATTTTAAATTTGTTCAATGTGAATGATAAGAAGAAAAAAATTAAAATGAAGCTAAATAAACTAACTAATGGATTAAAAGGAATAAAATGTAACTTAACGAAGATTAAATAAATTGAATTGGATTTAAGAGGCATTAGATAAATTAGTAAAGTGAATTAATTCCACTTAAACTATAAAATGAATTAATATAATGAATATGAACTTGAATTGTAATATAAAACGAAATTGGGGTGTAAAAGAAATTGAATGAGAATAAATGAGTGTAAGAAAGTTAATGTGAGTAATTGAATTGAATTTAAATTGGATGTAAATAAAATGAATACAAATGGAGTGAGTTTTAAATAAATTGAATGGTAACTAATTGAATATGAAATAAGTTAATGAAATGAATTTAAATGAATTTTAAGATGAAAATCAACTTAAGATAAAAATAATTATTAATATGAATTGGAGTTATAAAATAAAATTTACTTAAGTAAAATTATTAATATGAATTTAAATTTATGAAATGAACTAATTAAGTGAATCGGTGAGTTAACATGAACTTAAGTTATGAAAAATAAACATGAGTTGCATTTTATAAAATGTTTATAGTAAACTTAAATGGTTATGAAATGGTTTATAAATGATATTGTATTAAAAGAGAAATATACTAAGTGGCAATGAAATAAAATTTAACTTAAATAAAATTTAAATGAAATGAACTTTATAAAATGGTTCAGAAATGAATTTATATGAAACATGTTAAACAAAAAGTGAAACAATTGGAATTTAACAAATTGAATTGAATAAGTTGAATGTGAAGGAAATAGATGTAAATAATTGGAAGTAAACTAATTAAATGTTAATAAAAATTGGACGTTGATAAGAAATGAAGTGTAAATTTAATATTGACATTGGAAATGTAAAGTGTGATAATTTGGATTAAGTAAATGAATATTGATAATTGCTGAATGGTTTCTTTGGATATAAATCACTGTTATTACTATTTTGATTGCATATTATCGTTATGGTTGTGTATCGATGCTTATGCTTATGATTTGGATTCAGAATTCATGTTAAATGGTTTTATTGAACTTATACATGTTCTATATCTTATTATAAATGACTAATATTCTAAATTGAGTTGAGATAGGTACATACGAAGACCGTTTGTGCGTATACGTGGATATATTTTGCTTTTGCTTGCTTAATGCGAGCGAACTCGCTCGTATTAATAATAATAAGGTACGTATCTCAGACTACATACCGCGCTTTTATGTTTGGATGCCTCATCATTGAGATGAGATGTATATTTGATATATATATTTGGGTTATATATTGTATTGTAAAAACATTTCGATCGAGCCGCGCATAGGAGACCCTGCCGAAATTTTCCGTAAATCCGGATGTTAATTTTTTTTTGAGGTTTTGAAATTTTATAACTTGTTTTTATATATAAGTTGTAATTTCCATAAAACCGATATCGAAGTGGCATGGCAAGAGCGTAGTAATGGTTTTGTAAATAAGATTTTAAAGTTTTATAAGTTGATAATTTTTGAATAAAATATATCGAACGTTAAATTCCGTACTTAGACCCTTTTCGAGGACGAAAAGTTTTGAGTGAGGGAGAGTGTAACGACTCATATTTTTAACTTTTTTTAATTATTAAATTTAATGTGATTATTGAATAAAGATGGTAAGAAATAAAAATTTAATGATTTATTATTGTAATTTATTGAATATAATAAAATTTTAAAATAAATAATTCTGAAGATTTTAGTGATAACAAATATTGAAATGAAATTCTATATATTGAATGTGGTTATAATCAATAACTGGAATTTACTGATAAGTGTTGAATTATTTAGATGGAAATAAAATAATGGTTGATAACCCAAATTCAATTGAAATATGATGATTTATTGGGTAATTAAATTATTTAAAATTTAATACTGGAATTATTTAGACAATTGAGTCTTGAATTATTGTGAATGGAAATGACATCGGAAGTTGATTTAAATTTTGTTTAAATATGAATGAAGATTGTTAACATTTAAAATTTGATTTAAAAGTGAATAATTAGGAATTGGAAATTTTATATTATAATTAACGAGTAAAAATAGCCATTTTGGCCACTATCTCGGATTTCGATGAAATCAGTTTCATCGGATCTGTAATAGTGAATTATTATAGGATTTCAAGTTTCGCAGCGATCAGACTTGTCGTTTGGCCATGCCAATTTGAAACGCGTAGAAATTAATTTAAGGAATTCGATTAAAATTAATTGATGTTGAAAAGCTATGTAACAACCCGCATATTTTACGATTGTATATTTAAATATTTTATTTAAATATAGCATCGTTAATCGGATTAAAGCTCGAAAAGCTACTTTTTGTAAACAGTCGAATTGGGACTCGAGACCACTCGCATTGAGTCCAAAATAGCGTTTACAACTTTTTTGAGTATAAACATCAATATGTTTGGAGTTGGGTGAATTTCGCTATTTTTCTATTGGGCTTTGGGTTGGGTTTCAGCCCCTTTAACCCAACTGAATACCCTATGCTCCACTCAAACTCCTTCATTAATTCTCAATCTCCTTATACTCATTAGCTAAAGCAGAAATGGTGGAAGAGAAGGGATATTAAAATTCCTAACCCTAGTTTTGATTAGGAAATACAAATTCTAGCTCCAACATCAAAGAGAAGCTAAGGTAAACATCCTCTTCTTCTTCTCTATCTCCATCTCTCTTCAATTCTCAAAAATTCCTAAGCTTAACTTAGGAAAAACTTCACCTTTGATAATAGATTGAAGATTCTAGAGGTGTGTTGAAGAGGAATTGTTCTTGCCTTGTTTTAAAAGCTTCTCATTCATTGTTTTTGAGTTTAAAGGTGAGTTCTTTAACTCACATCTACGTTTATAGCTATCTTTGTTGTTAGGTATGAATTCCTAACACTTGTGCATATTCATTTGCTTTTGATTTGAATTGATTTGGTGAATTTTCCAAATTTTGGTGTTTTGGTCCAATTTTATGAAAATCCTACTATGGATGTTTGGACATTGATATTCGGGGTGTATCAAAGAGCCTATAAGGCCGGGTTGTCGCTTGGCGTAAATCCTTAGTCGTCGTTGCTCGTCTGATCGCTTCCGATACGTTTTGGCCACTTTGGCCTAGGCAAAATGTTGCCCAAACCAGGTGACCAGACGTCTGGTGACCAAGTCCAGACGTCTGGTTTGGACCTGGAGAGAAAAAGGTATGCACGCAGATTATAAAAAAAATGCCAGAGACTAATTCCAGACTTCTGAAATTCAAGATCAGACGTCTGGATGAGTCTCAGACGTCTGACTTGAAGTTTTCAGACGTCTGGGGGTTCTCTGGATAATTTCCAGAGAACGAAACCAGACGTCTGGATTCTAAACCAGATGTCCGGTCATGGCTCAGACGCCTGTTTAGGCTATTTCAGACGTCTGAGTGGCCTTCTGAACTATTTTTCAGAAAACAAATCCAGACGTCTGGATTCCAAATGAGACGTCTGGAGATATTCATTTTTGCCTATTAAGGCTGTTTTGTGTGGATTTCCTATTCTAATCAATTTTTGTTGATTCGGATATTTGTTATCACTTATTATCGACTTTGATGACTTCTTTCCTTGAATCTTTGGGAATATCCATTTTGATGGATTTGGTATCTATTTCTTTGGATTTGATTCACGCCTTCGAATGTAAATCTTTGGTGATTGGTTGTTTCTACAATCATTTTTGTGATTTATCACTTCTAAATACAAAGGTTTCTATACTAGTAGTAAATACTCAAACTCTTTCATCAAAATGATTTCAACACTATTTTAAATATAAAGCTTGTTTTCAAAACTGTTTTC
Source organism: Allium fistulosum (assembly GCA_030737815.1). Taxonomy (NCBI): domain Eukaryota; kingdom Viridiplantae; phylum Streptophyta; class Magnoliopsida; order Asparagales; family Amaryllidaceae; genus Allium; species Allium fistulosum. Next base: position 1,132,358,818 of record CM060901.1, read on the forward strand.
CAATCTATTAGTATATACAAACCTTTACCTCATTCGTAAGAGAAATCTAATTAAACGACTTAGTAAAACAAGTGGTATGAAACACTTGCGTTCACTTCGCCGGTTAATTCTTGGACTTGTTCGATTGAACTCTTGTGATAATTTTCGAGTGGGAATATACAATTTGTTCGTAAATATTTAAGTTAAGCTAGTGGTTATGGGACATGAAGCTAAACTCATATATTTACTAGCTTAGTGTAATCGACACTTTTATTGATCGATGATGATCATTTTGTGATTTAGACTAGCGATGTGCGATGTCTATTTGTTTGTTTGGGGATTACAATCCCCATTTGTGGAACTTCGGGTCAATTTGGCGGGGTAGCGACCCATGGTCTTCGGGCCGTTTGTGGAGCTTCGGCTCAAAATTTATGGTTAGCGACCATGGAATAGCATTCTGTTTGTGATACACGTGTTGGTGAGTTTTCATGCTCCCGTTTGTGATAGGCCTCCCCCTTTGTGATTTCTGGATTTCTAATTGATGATTTCTAGAATTTGTGTTTCACCTCCTTTTGTGATTGGCAATGATATGTTGGTCAATATTTTGGGTTTGGTGAATAAAATATAGAATATGACATTCTTTTTGGTATTTTGAGATTCTTGAGATATTGTATGATTTTGTTGTTGTTTAAAGTATACTTGTCACCGTTTGACATTGTTGTTATCATACGTTTTTGTTATATCTCTACTCATATCTCATTTTATAAATGATAATTATAGCTAGACTGATCCGTTTATTATTTTCTTCTTAAATAATACTCGGGTCAGACCGAGATGTTACAGGTGCTTCTGCTTGACTCCTTATTTGGGATCATCTTCTGACTTTTGTCTAACTATATTAGATTGGAAGTTTTTGTGTTATACATTTGAGTTAGAGACTCCTTGGTGTATACATATCCTTTTGTCCAGCACTTGTATCTATTCTTTTGTAATGTAGTGGATCTTATATGACCACTATTCTGATGTACACTTTTATGACCTATATTCATATATGTTTCCGCCTTTGAGATATGAACATCTGTGACTAATTTATGTTATGCTTATTTCTATATTTGTTTCCGAAGGTCCACTTAGCCACTGTGTGGTAGCTTTGAGTTTGTATCGGTATGTCGGATTTCCTCTTGAAATGAAATGCATGTTATACTATCTGACCTATCGGTACTCGCACAAGGCAATTACACAGATGGTCGCTTCTCAACAGCCTTATTCTTCACGCTAGTCGACGACATTACTCCGTAGTGTTCTTGGCTAGCGTGACCATAGAGGTGGGGCGTCACAGCTTGGTATCAGAGCCAAACTTCGGAACAATGTAGAAAAATCCAGCAAGGATCATTGTCCTAAGTCTTTCTTAGGAATCGTGCCATGGGATTTAATTCGAGTCTTCGTACCGTTCTATCCTATTTCTTTTTATGATGCCTTGTTTTATCAATCAAGTTTATTTGATATTCATTCTGAGATTAACCTTTTTTCTCTTTTTCTTTCTTTCTTAAAGAAGAGAAATGGTTAGACCTGGCCGTCCCAGCGACGGTCAATCTAGTGCTACTCCCCAGGATGGAGTATTTATGTCTGCTCAGCAACTTCTAGATCTTGTAAGAAATGCTCAAGCTGTCGGACCCACTCCAGAGCCCACCCATCCTAAATCTGGGTTTGCACGCTTGTGCAGTGATTACACCAGTTTGGGTGGAAAGCCATTCAAAGGTTCTGAGATCGTTATAGAAGTCCAGGCTTGGCTTCGAACATGCGACCGCATCTTTTCTCGCATGAATCTTATTGATCTCCATCGAGTCCAAGTGGCTTCTAGTATGCTCCAAGAAAGAGCATTAGACTGGTACGAGCTTTTGACCTCTGAAATTATTGAAGCGGACCTTACTTGGGAGCAATTCCGGGAAAGGTTCGAATTAAAATTTGTGCCAGAAGTCGAATATCTCTAGCTCGATGCTTTATCGACCTTGTTCAAGGTGAATCTTCCGTAACCGACTACATCACATCTTTTGAATCTCTCTTGAAATATGGGGTTGAATACATTAATACCCCATTGAAGAAAAATCAGAGATTTGTGTATGGCTTGAACAAGAGCCTCAAAAAGCCATTACTTCTGAAATTAGAAGTTTCTTTTGATCAACTTGTTGATATTGCTCTTCGACTCGAAGAGGCTGATAAAGATAGTGATGTTGAGGTCAAACATCACATCGACAAGAAGAGACCTTTTAAATTCAAGCCTAATCCCAACAAAAAGGGAAAGCAAGCAACACCGGTAGCAAATACTCCTACCCCTCGTCGAGGAGAATGTTACAATTGTGGTTCTAAGGACCACTATGCAAACAAGTGCCCGAAGTCTCTTTCTTGCCGCTATTGCAAGAGTTCGGGTCATACTATATCTTCGTGTCCCAAACTTCAGGGCAAGAAGGAGGGCAAGCTAAACGTTGTACAAGCCCCTGCTAACACTTCTCGTTGTCAAGGTATTTCTCATTCTATCCTTGATGGCATTATTATATTTCGTGATTTTCCTATTCGAGTTCTTTTTGATACGGGTGCATCTCACTCTTTTATATCAAAAGAACTTGTTGATGCTTTGTCTTTGAATGTTATTGGCTTGAAGACTTCTTTGAGGATTGCGAATCCGGTTGGTGGATCCGCAACACTCAGTTTATTATGTAAAGATGTCGAAATTATTTTGTGTGATTACTCTTTCCGTGCCAATTTGCATGTTATGTGTTACCTTGGTTTCGAAATGATTTTGGGGATGGATTGACTTAACCGTTATGAAGCCCATATCCTATGTCCTGAGCGGACTATATATCTTCGGCATCCTCAATCTGTTAAGCAGATTTCTCTCGTTCTGAAAGATTCAGATTCCAATTCGAAAGCATCCTTGTATTCTCTAAATCCTCATGATGACGATAATGATGATGAGGAAGATGTCATTTCTCTCATTCACATTGTTCGTGAATTTCCCGACATATTTGAGCCCGTTCTAGGATTACCACCTAAGCGAGCAATTGAGTTCAGAATTAATCTAATCCCTGGAGCTTTACCTATTACTCGTCCTCCTTATCGTATGTCCAATAAAGAAAATGAGGAGATGCGCAAACAATTATCCGAATTGGAAGCGAAGCAATTTATTCAATCTAGTTCCTCTCCAAGGGGAGCTTCGGCTATTTTTGTGAAGAAATCTGATGGTACACTTAGGCTTTACGTTGACTACCGCAAGCTTAATGATCTCACCATCAAGAATAAATATCCCTTACCGCGGATTGATGATTTTTTCGATCAGCTTAGTGGTGCTAAAGTCTTTCCATGGTTAGACTTAGCAACCGGTTTTCATCAGCTCCGTATTGCAGAGGATAGCATTCCTTTGACATCGTTCCATACTCATTATGGATCTTATGAATGGCTTATTATGCCATTTGGCTTGACGAATGCTCCAGCTTATTTCGTCGACCTTATGAATCGAGTTTTCAAAGACTTCCTCGATCGATTTGTTCTCATCTTTATAGATGATATTCTTATTTATTCTAAAACCGAGGAAGAGCATGAAGAACATCTTCGGATTGTGTTGGAAACTCTTAGAAGTAACCAATTGAAAGAAAATTTTTCTAAATGCCACTTTTGGCAATCTTGTGTGAAATTTTTGGGGCATAATATTTCTGAATCCGGAATTTCCGTGGATCCTTCAAAGATTGAAGCGATTCAAAATTGGAAGAGACCGGAGAGTGTGACGGAAATTCGTAGCTTTCTCGGATTAGCGGGCTATTACCGTCGGTTCATAAAAGACTTTTCTAAAATTTCCGTACCTCTTACTAATTTGAAAAGGAAGGGTGTTAAATACATTTGGTCTAACAAATGTGAAGCTGCTTTTCAGAAACTAAAAGAACTCCTTTCTGATGCTCCTATTCTTATGATTCCCGATGGGAACCAAGACTTTATTGTTTATACCGTTGCTAGTCGTGTTGGTTTGGGAGCCATTCTCATGCAAAGGGAACATGTTATCGCTTATGCTTCTAGGCAATTAAAGCCTACCGAGAGTATATATGCCACTCATGATTTAGAACTCGCGGCTATTGTTTTCGCTCTTAGAATTTGGCGTCATTATCTTTTGGGAGAGAAATTTGTTCTCTACACCGATCATAAATCTTTGAAGTATTTATTTTCTCAAAAGGAACTTAATTTGCGTCAACAATGTTGGCTCGAGTTCCTTGCATCTTATGATCTCGATATTCTCTATACTCCCGGAAAGGAAAATCTTGTTGCCGATGCCCTTAGTCATAAGCAACAAGCAGTTGTTTCCATGATGATATCTGAATGGAATGATCTCGAGACTTTATCGACTTGTGAAATTCGAGATCGTGAATCCAATTCATATTCATCTCTTGTTTTGTGTAGCCTTGAGGCTCATCCTTCTCTTTTAGACCGCATTCTTGAAGCTCAAAAGCATGATCTCGAATTGGTTCATCTTAGCCAAAGTTGTAGGGATAAAATTGATATTGAAGGTTTGAAAGACTTTGATATTGATGCTCGAGGCGGTATTCGAAAATTTGGTATACTTATTGTGCCAAATATTCTTGATCTTCGTAAAGATATATTAGAAGATTGTCATCGTTCTAAATTTACCATTCATCCTGGTAATAGTAAAATGTATGCGAATATGAAGCGACTTTATTATTCGGATGGAATGAAATCTGACATTGCTAACTTTGTCAAGCGTTGCATGACTTGCCAACTTGTTAAGGCCGAGCATCAAAGGCCCGGTGGGTTATTGCAACCTTTGGAAATTCCAATATGGAAGTGGGATCAAATTTCCATGACGGTCTTCCCCATTCTCGTTCGGGTCATTATAGTCTATGGGTGATAGTAGATAGACTTACAAAATCCGCCCATTTTCTTCCCGTTCGGTCCAAACGGACCGTACCTATTTTGGCTAAACTCTATGTCATGGAAATTGTTAAATTGCATAGAGTTCCTACTTCTATCGTTAGCGATCATGATCCATTGTTTACTAGTGGATTTTGGAAAGGTCTTCAAAAAGCTTTGGGAACGAAGCTTAATTTTAGCACCGCTTATCATCCTTAGTCCGATGGACAAACCGAGCGTGTGAATCAAACTCTTGAAGATCTTCTTCATGCGTGTGTTCTTGATTTTGGTGGAAGTTGGAAAGATCATATTTCTCTTGTTGAGTTTTCCTATAATAATAGCTTCCAATCTAGTATTGGTATGGCTCCTTTTGAGGCACTATATGGAAGGCCATGCCGATCTCCTTCGTGTTGGCTTGAAGCCGGTGAGAAGCTAGTTTTAGGTCCAGATTTTATTCGGGATGCCACAGAAAAGATTGACCTTATTCGTCATAGGATGAAAGAAGCTCAAAGCAGACAAAAATCCTATGCCGATAACCGAAGAAGGAAATTAGAATTTTCTATGGGAAATTTGGTGTTCATTCGTGTTTCACCTATGAAGGGTGTTGTGTGTTTCAGTCGATCAAGAAAATTAGCACCTCGATATATTGGTCCATTTCCCATCACCGAACGCATTGGTTCCGTGGCTTATCGCCTTTTATTACCGACTCAGTTTTATGTTATTCATGACGTATTCCACGTCTCTCAATTACGGAAATGCCTTCGAGATTCCGATTCTATTCTTGAGCCCGGTGTTATTGAAGAAATCGAAGTTTCGCCAAATTTAACTTATGGGCAACATCCTATTCGTATCATTGCCTCGGAGGTTAAACGCCTTCGAAATAAAGATGTTCCTCTTGTGAAAGTTCAATGGTCTTCAAATCCTAAGAATTGCTCTTGGGAATCCAGAGATTTCATCGAGCGAACACATCCGGACTTACTCTCTCATGCTCATTAAGGTAAACTTCTCATTTTCAAAATTTCTTCTTTTTTTGTTGATACGCTTTTATGGTTGTTACTTTTTATTTCTTCCTCTTAATTATTGCAAGGACGCAATTTATTTAAGGAGGGGAGTCTGTAACAACCCGCATATTTTACGATTGTATTTTTAAATATTTTATTTAAATATAGCATCGTTAATCGGATTAAAGCTCGAGAAACTACTTTTTGTAAACAGTCGAATTGGGACTCGAGACCACTCGCATTGAGTCCAAAATGGCGTTTACAACTTTTTTGAGTATAAACATCAATATGTTTGGAGTTGGGTGAATTTCGCTATTTTTCTATTGGGCTTTGGGTTGGGTTTCAGCCCCTTTAACCCAACTGAATACCCTATGCTCCACTCAAGCTCCTTCATTAATTCTCAATCTCCTTATACTCATTAGCTAAAGCAGAAATGGTGAAAGAGAAGGGATATTAAAATTCCTAACCCTAGTTTTGATTAGGAAATACAAATTCTAGCTCCAACATCAAAGAGAAGCTAAGGTAAACATCCTCTTCTTCTTCTCCATCTCCATCTCTCTTCAATTCTCAGAAATTCCTAACCCTAACTTAGGAAAAACTTCACCTTTGATAATAGATTGAAGATTCTAGAGGTGTGTTGAAGAGGAATTGTTCTTGCCTTGTTTTAAAAGCTTCTCATTCATTGTTTTTGAGTTTAAAGGTGAGTTCTTTAACTCACATCTACGTCTATAGCTATCTTTGTTGTTAGGTATGAATTCCTAACACTTGTGCATATTCATTTGCTTTTGATTTGAATTGATTTGGTGAATTTTCCAAATTTTGGTGTTTTGGTCCAATTTTATGAAAATCCTACTATGAATGTTTGGACATTGATATTCGGGGTGTATCGAAGAGCCTATAAGGCCGGGTTGTCGCTTAGCGTAAATCCTTAGTCGCCGTTGCTCGTCCGATCGCTTCCGATACGTTTTGGCCACTTTGGCCTAGGCAAAATGTTGCCCAGACCAGGTGACCAGACGTCTGGTGACCAAGTCCAGACGTCTGGTTTGGACCTGGAGAGAAAAAGGTATGCACGCAGATTATAAAAAAATGCCAGAGACTAATTCCAGACGTTTGAAATTCAAGATCAGACGTCTAGATGAGTCTCATACAACTGACTTGAAGTTTTCAGACGTCTGGGGGTTCTCTGGATAATTTCCAGAGAACGAAACCAAACGTTTGGATTCTAAACCAGATGTCTGGTCATGGCTCAGACGCATGTTTTGGCTATTCCAGACGTCTGAGTGGCCTTCTGAACTATTTTTCAGAAAACAAATCCAGACGTCTGGATTCCAAATCAGACGTCTGGAGATATTCATTTTTGCCTATTAAGGCTCTTTTGTGTGAATTTCCTATTCTTATCAATTTTTGTTGATCCGGATATTTGTTATCACTTATTATCGACTTTGATGACTTCTTTCCTTGGATCTTTGGGAATATCCATTTTGATGGATTTGGTATCGATTTCTTTGGATTTGATTCACGCCTTCGAATGTGAATCTTTGGTGATTGGTTGTTTCTACAATCATTTTTGTGATTTGTCACTTCTAAATACAAAGGTTTCTATACTAGTAGTAAATACTCAAACTCTTTCATCAAAACAATTTCAACACTATTTTAAATATAAAGCTTGTTTTCAAAACCGTTTTCCAATCTATTAGTATATACAAACCTTTACCTCATTCGTACGAGAAATCTAATTAAACGACTTAGTAAAACAAGTGGTATGAAACGCTTGCGTTCACTTCGCCGGTTAATTCTTGGACTTGTTCGATTGAACTCTTGTGACAATTTTCGAGTGGGAATATACAATTTGTTCGTAAATATTTAAGTTAAGCTAGTGGTTATGGGACATGAAGCTAAACTCATATATTTACTAGCTTAGTGTAATCGATACTTTTATTGATCGATGATGATCATTTTGTGATTTAGACTAGCGATGTGCGATGTCTATTTGTTTGTTTTGGGATTACAATCCCCGTTTGTGGAACTTCGGGTCAATTTGGCGGGGTAGCGACCCATGGTCTTCGGGCCATTTGTGGAGCTTCGACTCAAAATTTATGGTTAGCGACCATGGAATAGCGTTCTATTTGTGATACACGTGTTGGTGAGTTTTCATGCTCCCGTTTGTGATAGGCCTCCCCCTTTGTGATTTCTGGATTTCTAATTGATGATTTCTAGAATTTGTGTTTCACCTCCTTTTGTGATTGGCAATGATACGTTGGTCAATATTTTGGGTTTGGTGAATAAAATATAGAATATGACATTCTTTTTGGTATTTTGAGATTCTTGAGATATTGTATGATTTTGTTGTTGTTTAAAGTATACTTGTCACTGTTTGACATTGTTGTTATCATACGTTTTTGTTATATCTCTACTCATATCTCATTTTATAAATGATAATTATAGCTAGACTGATCTGTTTATTATTTTCTTCTTAAATAATACTCGGGTCAGACCGAGATGTTACAGGTGCTTCTGCTTGACTCCTTATTTGGGATCATCTTCTGACTTTTGTCTAACTATATTAGATTGGAAGTTTTCGTTGTTATACATTTGAGTTAGAGACTCCTTGGTGTATACATATCCTTTTGTCCAGCACTTGTATCTATTCTTTTGTAATGTAGTGGATCTTATATGACCACTATTCTGATGTACACTTTTATGACCTATATTCATATATGTTTCCGCCTTTGAGATATGAACATCTGTGACTGATTTATGTTATGCTTATTTCTATATTTGTTTCCGAAGGTCCACTTAGCCACTGTGTGGTAGCATTGAGTTTGTATCGGTATGTCGGATTTCCTCTTGAAATGAAATGCATGTTATACTATCTGACCTATCGGTACTCGCACAAGGCAATTACATAGATGGTCGCTCCTCAACAGCCTTATTCTTCGCACTAGTCGACGTCATTACTCCATAGTGTTCTTGGCTAGCGTGACCATAGAGGTGTGGCGTCACAAGCTATCTTCTGAATACGATTGAATTAGGCCTCATAACTAGTTCCATTGTGTTCAGAATGGAGGTAAAACATTATGAACGCCTGGCGGCACGCTTTGTTTAGAGTTCAGAATTTCAAGCATTTAAAAATGAGATATTTTCTAATTATTATAATAATATATATCCATTCAAAGTCAACACATACACCACGCACCATTTGCCTTCCCCCGTACTTCAGCTCCCTCTCTCCCTCTTATCTTTTCAGGGATTGAAAGAAAAAAAACAACTCAGCGATCGAATCGATTGTTATAGCCTGGAGTCGAACGAGCGTGGTCGCGACATCGATGGGGGTGCGCACAAAGGAGCGTGAGTTGGTGGCGTTGGCTTGAGTGACTCGATTTAGGGTTTGGGTCGAGTACGTGGTCGCGCTCGCTGTATGCGTATGAGGGGGTCAGCGGTGGAGGCTCTTGAGCGGGCGCAGCTGGTGGTGGCTTTGGTTCTAGCGTGGCGGCTTCGTGGGGTGGCGCGCTTGATGGACTGGGTCACGTGTTGGTCGATGTTGAGTGATGAGTGTTCGAATGGAGAGTGGAAGATGATTAGGGTTTGAGTAGGTAATTAATTTAATTATATATTAATTATGCTAATGATAGTTTAACTATTTCAAATGTTAATTATCGTATAATTTTTGCTTACGAGGTCCGTGTCATACGAAACGAGTGGGGTTGGGACCGTATCGGCGTCGTCTGTAGCATATGGTGGAAATTTGGATTTATGGGGTGCTGAAATAATTTCAGTTTCAAATAAAGGTGAGTGTTTTATAACGCTCACAATGTACTAAAATACTTTGTGTTCGTTAAATTGATATCATAAAGTAAATCAATTTTATTGATTGTTGTTTGGTAACTTAAATTAACATCAAAATTATCATCTGAATTGATTGTTAAAAATTAAAATTGACAGTTAAATTTGAAATTGAAATTTATTCGCTATTAAAATTCCCGATTATTGACAATTGGTTAATTGTTGAGATTTATTGACTGTTTGGATGATTTATTGTGATGGTCGTTATTGGTTGATATTTTGGATGATTTGGTGTTTATTTAATTTTATATATCCTTTTATCACCCTGTAGATTTTCTAATAGTATACAAATAGTTATCTGAATTATATTCGAATCAATTAAGAAATAGGTTGAAATGATATATACCTATGACATTTATTTTGGATTGAAATGATATATATCCATCCCTGAATTAAATTGAAATAACTAATCACTTGGCCATAGGATAGAAAATTATATAAGGACACCAGATTGGTTAAATTTAATGATTGTTAAAAGTCCTGGTTTTGAAATTATTTAAATGATTTTGATTTAAAGAAATAAAAATCGAATCTATGGAAATGGAATTATTTTCGAACTTGAGCTCAAAAAATATGGAATTAATTTTTTTTTAAACGAAATTTGAGATTTTGAAGTTATAATTGAAATATGATTTGAATTTCGAAAATTGATTTGTTTTGAAGATTTGAACTTTTATTCAAATTTTGGAATAGTGCTAAGTTAAAGCAATTTAAATGGATATTTCAAATTTGGGCTCGAAGTTGAATTATTTTAAAGGATTTTAAAATTTAATATCGAAGTAAAATTTGATTTAAATGATTTAAATCGATATTTTGAAAATCGAGCTCGAAATTGATATAAATTGAAATCGTTTCAAACAATTGAGAATTGAGTTGAAATTTAACCGTTGAATCAAATAGTTGAAGTTGAAATTGAAAGCAATTTGGAATTGAATCAGTTTGACTTTGAAACTATTTTCAAATAAATTATTTTAATATAAACTATTTAAAATCTATCTTTTTAAATATTCAAATTATTTTTGATTTCCAAACTATTTTATTTTATAAAACATTTTAAATACTTAAATCATTTTATATCAAACTATTTAAACTATTTTAAACAACTTAAAACTTTTTCCAAAGTATTTTCTAAAATTCAAACTGGTCAAAGGGTTGGAATGTTTATATTTAAATCATGAATTTAAATGCGAATTGGGTTAAAATGAAGTTATAACCCAAATTGTAATTCAAACGAATTTTGAAGTGAAAATGACATTCAAGTGGAAATTGATATTTTGAGTAAATATGATGATTTCGAAATGAAATTGATTTTGAAGCGAATATGATATTTTGATATCATGTATGAATTATTTTCGGAATGTAAAAGTACCAACCGGTATGTAAAACGACGTTTGGTTGTTAAAGAGACCGGGGCCTCTTATTGTCATACTCTCTGTCAATATTGGAACCACTTTAACAACTGTATATGTGGAGGAGAGTCAAGAATGAAGTAGGATGGATTGGCGAATGTTGTTGGAATGAAGTAAGAGAACGATGATGGACACTACAACAAAACAGCCTTTTTACAACGGGCAATAGGCCTCGTTGTAATAGGTCGACCATATTTTACAACGGGCAATAAACGTTGTAAATGCCCGTTGTAATACACCTTTTTACAACGATCATCAGCCCTTGCAATAGACTCTATGACAACAATTAAAGCCCGTTGTAAAATGTTGAAATTTGCAACGGGTTCTGACTGTTGTAATATCCTATAATACAAGTGGCATAGCCCGTTGTAATAGAATATAATACAACTGGCATAGCCTGTTGTAATAGATGATATTGCAACGGTTTTTGACCGTTGCAACATACTACCATTACAACATGCTCATTTAGTTCAATCAATAATATACGAGATTCACTAAAGAGTCTCAACTATATTTGTTATGTTAACAACTGAAATAGAAAAGGAAATGTATAATTATGAGAACAAAAGGCTTGGAAATAAAAGGTTCTATCGATGTATGTATTAATTTATATATAATTATAATGTAAATAAGAGACCCGAAGTCCCTGGCTATGTTTAATTACTGTCATGAAGCTAGGAAAATGAAATGACATGGCTGGAAAGATCTGAACTAGATATACGAAATGAAACAGAGTTGTAGCATGTAACTATGTAAGTATAGCACATAGCACAAGAACAGCAAATGGATAATAAGAATTCTTTGACATTACAAGTTACACAGCAATAACAAGCATTACAACTGAAATGGAACCTTCTTCTTCATCCTCGTATTCTTTGACATTTTCTGAAAATAAAATAATAAGAATTCATCAGTTTGTAGATAACACTGAAATGGACCGAGTATGAACAAATTAAGCCATGATATATACAATGCAACGGTGTACACTATCATATCTAATTTAGTCGTCTAAACTGCATCATCCATGTTTGTTTTCAAATATTTAATCGTATCAGCTCCATGTTCTAGGTATAATTATGAAATATAAACAACATTGCTTAAGAGCTGGCTTTTGAAATCTAATTGCCATCCCTGGATGCTCAAAATAACAGGAAAAAATAACATATTGTTTACAAATAACAGGAAAACAATATTTATTTCATAGGAAGGGTTGTAGGAAAAAATAACAGAAAGCTAAATGGCTATGTAGCTTTATTGTTTACAAACAACATATTTTCAAACCCAAAACGAGGAGAGGTTTTACAAAATGCTTAGTTCTATGTTTTCCCATCATGCATTAAGTGAAATTTGTGTTCCAAATCAACTTCTAGTTGCTTTTTTGATTTGCACTAAGTTAACTTAGTTTTTCCAAAAAATGTTCAACTATAAATTAAACGAAAATTAAATCATTTTTAAAGATTCGTTTTTCCAATAACTTAGAGCCCGTTTGGTTTCATTTTGTATTTTGAGTTTTGTATTTTCAACTTACACTAAGAAATAGCAAGAAATAAGAGAAGAAGATTTATAATTCTTAGCCGTTGGGACGACCAACGGACAACGAAAGAGTTTGATTGTTCTCCGTACTTTTATTATCTCTCGAAACACGAAAAACAAAATAAACTTGTTTTCTATTTTACATGTTAATTTCATTTTTCAAAATTGTTTGTTTTTCAACTATACATACAACGGACGCGTTTTTTATAGAAGAAAACACAAAACTAAAAACGACAAGCCAAACGGAGCCTTAGTTTTTCCAAAAAATGTTCAAGTATAATTAATATATTCAATCTGAGTTCATTATGCAAGCAAGCTTCATTTCAGGTTTATCCATTGTTTGCCAATAAATACTAAGTTCATTGTGCACTGATCTTTCTCAATGTCAAAGTGGATAACATGACTAAAGATATAACATCACATCATAAGTTAAAAAAATTCTACATAGAAGATACTAACCATGGTGAAAACAGCGATGATGGAGATGGACTCATCATCCCTGGTTTCTTCATCATCCGCTTCTTCCACATACTCACCATCGTCTGTTGTTTCTCTAGAAGATCCACCTATTTCCACCTGTTTTACAATTGATAAAGACATAAAATTAGCGAGAACTGAAGCTTCAAAAAAATTAGAAGGAAGATAGTGAAAAAGCAAGTATCACAAAAATAAAAGAGGTGAACATATAAACTGGCAGATGTAAAGAAATCAAGTAAAATTTGGTTATAATTCATCCGACAGGCACATAAAATGGTTAATTTAAAATAAAATATATATAAGCTCATGTGCAACGCATGCATTGTATCAGTCATGATGAAGCAAGTTTAATAACTAGAAAACAAAGCAAATCATCAAGTTATGATGAGAACATAAACAGAGACAGTAGCCGAACATCTCTCTCAAGTCCAAATAAAGAAATAAAGCTCAGGAAATGTCTAATGAAGGCAAACATGGCATGTAGATGTAAAACAATGCCATTCTTTTTATATATATACATATTAGATAAAAAAGATGACATCTTCATAGTGTTTGTACCAAAAATGGGCACAACACTCTTCGGGAGTTATTTGAAGAGATAAAATGAAGATTATAAATGTAAAACAGAGGTTATCTAACAAAAACTCCAACAAACAGAAATGTAAAATGCACAGACAAGCAATTTAGAGTGGTTCGGCGTATTGCCTACGTCCACTATGAAGTTTTGATGATTTTATTGATTCTCTTCCAATGGTTACAAGTGATTACAGCAAACAACAGCGGATTACAGAATAGAATTCGAAATTAACAGCAAAGATATGATGCAAGTCTTGATCCGGCAGAGTCTGGACGCTTTTGAATCAAAAAAAACCCCTTTTCTGTATGCTCTGGGGCTCTATTTATAGGCGTAGGAGGCTGAGATTCCGCTCAAATTTCAGGAGACTCGTTCTGGCACGTGAGGGGGCCCACGCGACAAATCTCATGAAGTTTCGCCTCGATCTGTGATCGATACGAATCCATTTCGTATCGATTAAGATGATGTCCAATCGAGCTAAAATTTGGCAGAGATACTCCTTAGTGTATATGCAAGATTCTGTGAAAGTTCCATTGGATTTGGATCAGTGGGTCAGGAGATACAGTCGATACGAAATGGAATTTCTCGAAGGCTGTTTGGTTCGTCTCCATGGCTTCGACTCCATCCCTTCGTGTCGATGACTGCACGTGTTCCTGAGATGATGTGGCGCGCGCACTTCGCTTCGATCCGGTCTTCACTCCGTGTTGACCGTTTCGACTCCATAGATCTCGCCTCGTTCGCTTCGAGGGATGACACGTCATCCAAGTTTGTTGACTCGCTAGATACGAACAAACTCCTGCTCATGGGTACGAACGTGGTCCCATGATGGATACGAAGCATTGAATCTCTGATGGATGCGAAGTTGACGTTAGGTGATCTTTACGAAGTAGACGACTTACTGATGGATTCAAACAAGTCTCTCTGGCTGAAGGCTAATCGGTACGAAGTTCATTGGTACATGGACCTGGCCATTCTGATCGATATGAAATCGATGGATACGAAATGAGGGCCATCGATGGATACGAAGTCCATCGATACGAAATCGAAGGATTAGAGACATGGCTAACTTTATCGGTACGAACCAACGCTCCTTGATGGATACGAAATGAGACTTCTTGATGGATACGAAAACATGCTTTTCCCTTCAACTTGCATCCATCATAACTTGATCACATGAACTTGGATTGACGTGAAACTTGGAACGTTGGCCTCCTTTTCTTTTCTAGTCATGTCATATTAATTGTAGCTCGATCCGGACTCGGACAAAATTCATCGATATCCAGGGTAGACCTATGTGCACTAGATGTCCATAACGAGCGACTCTAGGTTTCTGATCAATTCCTTGATATCTCGGCCTTGCCAAAAGGCGGGATAACATTTGCCCCCCAAAGTACGTCTTGTGGGAACATGATGTGCTTTGAAATGCTGCAATCTACATTCTGAAAAGTTACGGTCTTTTCGATGAAAGCTGTAATCTTCGACCACTCTTCTTGATAATGTAAACTGTTGACGGTCAACTGCTGTAACCTGTACTGTTGCAACTGATTGCTGTACGCTAGTGATTAGCCATTTGTTGTTGTAATCGTTATCGAATGAGCTTCCAACTCCTGAAAATCTGGAATATTGAAGATTAGTCTGACATATATGCATATATGCTAATCTGACTCTCGCTGACGTTCACGAGTCGTTGTCAGTTTATCTTATATTGAATTCCGTATCGATCCTCTCCTGAACCGATGTGAAATTCATTGTAACAATGTTTGATGGTTGTTTTTGAATGCTCCTTCGTAACGATCCTCTCCTGAATCGATGCGAAGGGTTGGAATGTATGCTTCGTATCGGTGAATACGTAATATTGGGTCTCGGATCGATGGATACAAAAGTAATGCTCTGTATCGATGGAGTCAAACGATCCAGACATAATCATGCAGTGATGCTTCACGGAGGATATGCCATTTCTTATTCGTTTATTCAATAAGAATCCCCGATTATGGATAATCTTCGATAGAAGTCATCCATGACTCCTCTCCTAGATCTATCTCTAAGATCTAGTTGATCTTCATATGTCAATGCTTGGAATAATAAGCATTTCAACTGGGACAAATTATTTTTGTCGCGTATCCCTAGAACTGGCTAGCTTGGCCAGTGACTTAGCTTTTTCAATCTGTTCTCCGAGGATGTGTGTAATGGTGTAATAGTCGAAGTCGACTAGTAGCTTTTGGACCCAGCTAGGATAAGGAGCAAGATGTTGCCCCCTAGTTGAATAATCTTCCCTGACTTGGTATACTACTAACCAATGATCACATAATATATGCAAAGTTTCCACCCCTAGCTTTCTTGCAAGTTTGAGCGCCAAGGCTTCATACTTAGCTTCATTATTTGTTGCAGGGAAGTTGAGTTTGAGGGTGTGGTAGATTGATCGTCCCTCAGTAGTCATCAACGCAACTTCGACGTTAAAAAGCCGATTATTGGAAGTTACATCTATGTACGTTCTCCATCGGTTGGACGGTTCTTCACTGTTCTTCGGATAGTCGTCTGATGTGGTGGATTCAAATATGAAGTATGATAATGTTTGACCATGGAGAGCTCTTCGAGGGAGATAAGTGATATCAAATTGGCTTAGCTTGATACTCCATTTGAGTAAATTTTCAGACATCTAAGGTTTCCATTGGACCTATCGTAACGGCTGGTCGACATAGACGTTAACGGGGTGAGCTTGTCAATAGCCAGCCTTTATCATATACTAGTCTTTGGATTCGTTTATCTTCACATAGCATTGCGACGCTTATAGCGTGTGTTGACATGGCCCAATTGATGTATAAATCTTCGCGATCCAAAGGTTTGGGTAAAATGGAAGGTCTCTTCAAGCGGTCTATCAGAGCTGCTTGATTGTCCTCGGTACATGGGTGTCTCTAACCATCGGAATTTTCTAGAAATTAGTCTTGATTCCATGAGAATTGATGATAAAAATAAAGAATCTTTCTGATGTAATGGTGAAAGAGTATTTCGAAGGATTGAGTTTGATCCTGCATTTTTGAACAGCGCTGAATACCTCTGTCAAGTCATCGATATGGTCGTTTGACAGCCGTGATCTCACGAGCATATTAACCACATCTACTTTCATCGATCGAAATATATGATTTTTTAATGATCTGCTAATCGTCCTTTGGTAAGCAGCATAAGCGTTCTCAAGTTCGAACTTAGGGATTTTAGCATAGCACTATAAGCCCAGGTCAATAATGAGACAGTTGTATTCCTGGTCTAGGAGATGCTTTAGTATCCGATTGTATCTGGAGTTTGCATTCATGGATGTGAGTAATTCATGTCTGATGGTCAGGTCCATCAGTTGGTCAATCATTGGAAGTGGAAAGCCGTGCTTTGTCATACCCCATGCAAATCTGAGTAGTTGATGTATGTCCTCCACTCCCTGTTCGTTTTTCTTATAAGTAAAGGATTGGATACTCACTTTGGTTGGAGGGCATCATGGAGAAACCCACTGGTTTTGAGCAGATTTGCCTCCTCTTTAAGTGCAACAGATTTCTCCGGATACATGTCGCATCGTTTTTGTTCACCGAGACATGCCTCGGGTCGACTTTTAATGTAGGTTTCTTCATGGCTAGCGAGAGTCCATATATATATATATATACATGAGGTCGAGTCCAAGCGAACCCATCAAGATTCACCTGAAGTAAAATATTGACTCTTTCTTCATCATTGCGGAGAGTTGTGATCTGATCTACAATACTCGTGATGGGTTGTAGGCGCCTCATGTGTTTATTTGCAATGGTAAATGATCAGGCTTATAAGAATGTTGAATCAAAGGATTAGTAGGATTTAGCCTTGTACTGCACGCTGCTACATAGCTAGCTCCAGCTTTGAGATCGACTTCACTTGTGTTTCTGAATGATGTGCTTGTCATTCAATGTACTCGCGATCAATTGCTCATTGTGAGGGTCGGAATGATGATCAGTTGCCCATAAGTCCGGGTATTGATCTGATGACTCTATCTCTAGGCATCCTTTCGGTCGCAACCTAGAGTTGTTATGAATATCAGGCATGGGTCATAGGTTCAAGTTATCATAGTCAACTCTCGGATAATTACTCTTTTGCCCCCAGTCTCGGGTTAGTGGATGCATTACGCGGACGGTATAGTCTCGTCATAGCTGTGTCTATATTGTAGTTCAAGCTTTAAGAACCAGAGTTGACTGATGAATGGTTGAATCATATTATCTTATCTTCTTGTTCGTGCCCCCAAGTCTGGGGAATATCTCGATAAGTGGTAGGGTAGATAATGTCCGCTTCAATTTTGTATTCTATCCCATTGAACCATGGGATCGAGTTAACCGATGGAAGGCTGAGTCGTGCCTATCCTGTATTATGTTCTAGTTCTTTCCTCTTAGCGGGATATATTATTACTTTGCCAACATTCGGACATAAGCTAGATTCTGGACGGACAATGACATTCACTTCGCTGCTTATGTCGCCGTACTTTGGGCAACAACTGAAGAGTGAATCGTCCAATCAGATCCAATGCAGGATCGATGCTTCCCTTGTCGAGTTCAGGGTAAGAATCAGTGTCCAGATGTCTAGGTTGCCCTTGCTTTGAATTGCTCTTTTAGTTGGATCATGGTAAGAGTCAATGAATGAATGGTCGCGTTGCATTCATTTGGAGTTGGGTGATCAACCATGTCTATTTCGATTTACGTTCTCCCGTCAGATCTAGGGATAAAGTCAGCTCAAATGCAGTATGTCATGCTCATTTGGTGTCATGCTCTTCCTGACGGATCGAAGGAAGGCGACGGAGGACGAATGGTCAAGTCACACTCATTCGTGGTTTATTCTTCTATCCATGCTCTGTTGGTCAGAGGTATTCGATGGACGTTCGGGTCACATCGATTTGTAGTCGAAGAGGACCGATATTGACCGTCGATTCAATGGTACGATGTGAAAGGTGTAGATCGATATTGCCCGTCGATCCGGCGGTACGATATAAGTGATTGCCCAGAACTTCGGGCATCATTCTGATTGGTTAGCATTAAGGTCTCCTTGTAGTCATTTCCTTAAGTTGTAAAGGATGCTAAGCTGGATATGTAGTGAGTCACCTTTCTCTTCTTTTGGTGATTTGCACTTCTGCCCCCAGTCTTGGGTTAGCAGAGTTAGTTCGTGGATGGTCTAACTGCACCCGTAGTGAGTTTACACTCCTCACGTCGAGTTCAGGTCAGAGTTGGTGAATGAATGGTCGAATCTCATTCATTCGTTTGTCTATTCTCGTAGCCACACTTTGGGGATCAGAGTCAGTTGAAGGGCCATTCATCACACCTATTTGATGTTTATACCCCTGTCCACACTCTGGGGACTAAGAGTTTTAGTAGAAAACGGTCGGACCGCATCTTCCTCAATTAATCCCTCTAGCACTAGTCAATGGCGAAAGTCGAAGTGTGGTTGATCACATTACAACAACTTTAAGTTGATGCTCCTCCCACTGAACTGTAGGAAGGAATTGATTGGCGGATGGTTTGGTCACATCCGTCCATGCTGCATGCACAACCCGTTGGATCATAGGGGAGAGTTAGCCGATGAACGGTCGTGCCATGTTCGTTTGCGGTAGATCGGGTAGTCAATGAATGAATTGGACATTCAACTAGGTTCCTTTCGCGAATCTACGTCTCCCTGTCGAGTCAAGGAAGTAATTTTGTCTTGTGGGGTTGGAGTGCATCCCTATAAAATTATGTTATGGGTCCCGTGCCGGGGACAATCGGTTATGCATGGACGGTTGGGTCACGCCCGCTTAGCGCTGGATGGTCGGGTCACATCCAATTTTGTGTGATAAGTGTGCCCTCATGTCAGGGGAAGATTGGATAGCAGACGATCGAACCACATTCTCTTTTTGTACCATAGAACTTGATGAGGAACCATAGCTGATAGATGGACAGTCGAATCACATCCCTTTTTGTATTCATATTCCAAACCATGCTTTGAGGACTGGAGTTGGTTGAGGTTTATACTCCAGTTCGCACTCTGGGAATCTGGAGTTGATGTTTATACTCCGACTCGCACTCTAGGAGTTCGGAGTTGATGTTTATACTCCGCTTCGCACTCTGGGAATCCGGAATTAAATGTTTATACTCCGGTTCGCGCTCTGGGAACTCGGAGTTGGATGTTTATACTCCGCTTCGCACTCTGGGAATATGGAGTTGAATGTTTATACTCCGCTTCGCACTCTGGGAATACGGAGTTGAATCTTTATACTCCGGTTCGCGCTCTGGGAACTCGGAGTTGGATGTTTATACTCCGCTTCGCACTCTGGGAATACGGAGTTGAATGTTTATACTCCGGTTCGCGCTCTGGGAACTCGGAGTTGGATGTTTATACTCCGCTTCGCACTCTGGGAATACGGAGTTGAATGTTTATACTCTGTTTCGCGCTCTGGGAATACGGAGTTGAATGTTTATACTCCGCTTCGCACTCTGGGAATACGGAGTTGAATGTTTATACTCCGTTTCGCGCTCTGGGAATACGGAGTTGAACGTTTAAACTCCGCTTCTCCCTCAGGGAATACGGAGTTGAATCTTTATACTCCGGTTCGCGCTCTGGGAACTCGGAGTTGGATGTTTATACTCCGCTTCACACTCTGGGAATACAGAGTTGAATGTTTATACTCCGGTTCGCGCTCTGGGAACTCGGAGTTGGATGTTTATACTCCGCTTCACACTCTGGGAATACGGAGTTGAATGTTTATACCCCGTTTTGCGCTCTGGGAATACAGAGTTGAATGTTTATACTCCGCTTCGCACTTTGGGAATACGGAGTTGAATGTTTATACTCCGTTTCGCGCTCTAGGAATACGGATTTGAATGTTTATACTCCGCTTCGCCTTCTGGGAATACGGAGTTGAATGTTTATACTCCGGTTCGCGCTCTGGGAACTCGGAGTTGAATCTTTATACTCCGGTTCGCCCTCTGGGAACTCGGAGTTGGATGTTTATACTCCGCTTCACACTCTAGGAATACGAAGTTGAATGTTTATACTCCGGTTCGCGCTCTGGGAACTCGGAGTTGGATGAAGGATTGTCGTGCATCAACCCTTTCTTGACTTTGTTGTGATGGATGGTCCCCGAGCTCGGTTTCACTTAGCGGGTGATCGGTGGGATCCCGATTAACTTCCACTTATATGCCCCTCAACGAAAGAAGAGATTTAGTTTACAGACGGTTGGATCGCGTCCATGTTCATTTGGATTCCGCTTTTGCCAAGCCTTCATTTGGATTCCGCTTTTGCCAGGCCTAAAAAGTAAGATTAGTGTTCTGGCAAGCTTTGTGCTCGAGCATAGGAAGGGATGGTCGAACTACGTCCACTCTGAGTTGTGTATTTTCCCTTAAGTCGGGTGCAAGAATTGGAGAGCAGACAGTCGAGTCACGTCCAATTTATACTTTGCATTCTTTCGACCGGGCTGAGGAAGAGAGTTGAAATGACAGTCAATCGTTGATGACTTTAAATTGAGGGTTGGCCCCTGATGGAGTCGGTTTAAGGCATGATTGTTTTGCCGAATCACATACGCAAACTGGGGAGTGAACGGTCAAATCATATCCACTTTAAACATGTGTTCTCAAATAACCCCAAGTGTTTGATGTAGGATTGGATGCGTGGATGGTGACGTTGCGTCCACCCTTGGTGTGATTCCGATTTTATCGGGCATCAGAAGAAGCATAAGTATTTTGGCGAGCTTCAAGTACGAGATGGAGAGTACATTGTTGGGATATATTACTCCAAGTCTTTCCCAGATCTCCAATTCAACTGCATAAGCGGATGAGTGGATAGTAAGTTGCATCCACTTTGTACTAGAGTCCTGACCTTGTCGGTCTCTTCTGCTTTGATGCCTTGCCCCCAGTCAGGGGCATATAGTAGCCGATGAGTGGTTGAATCATGCTCGTCATTGATACCTCAATGATTTGATCATAGTCCATGGAGGTTGTTTTGCACCTAATCTTAAGTACTCGGTTACCTGCATCATTTGCAAGTTGTTTAATTCAAGTAGGTCATATTTCGCAACGTAAATGAAAATGAATCAGAAATAATTCAAAAGAGATCAGATCAAATCTCATTGATGAGTGAGGCAGCGTCGCATGCTCACTATTGCACTTCATTCCAGCCCTTTTCAGTTGGATGTCTAACGCAAATGGTTCAATTTGATCAAAGTCCTTGATCGATAGGGGTCGGATGTTTCCGGTCCTTTGTTTTATAGGGCTTGCACATATTGTCAGAGCTATCCTTCCCGGAGCAGCCTTATGGCTTAGGCGTTCACGGTAGCCATCTAGAGAAAAGGAGTTTTCTGATCTAGAGTATGGAGTAGGTCCCCTCCTTATCTTGCCATGTTGATCCTTCATCTGATTCATCAACTCAATGTTGGCCTAGAGATGTTGGTGTAGTCGTCGGCGGCTATACACCAATTCTCTTATCAAAGTCGTGATTGACGATCTTCTCTGAGGAATGGGGGAGGACATCTGCGTTTGATGGCAGTCGGCACTTTTGGTGTAAGCCATGCTCAATTCTCACTTCATGAGGTAGTGCCGGGGGTTATATATTTCCAAAGTGCACTGACGTAGTCAGCATGTTGAATTTTCATTAGAAGTTCTGCATGTAGGATGGTTTCAACGAATAGGTCTCGACTGGAAAAGATTCTCCAATCGACATTATGATCAAGTCCATTTTATTGCCAAGGGGTATTGTAACACTAGTGAATGATGTATGCACGATTGTCCAACGTTTGAGTGGTTGGTAACGCCGATTGGACGGCGAGTTGGTTAAAATGGGCTAATAGATTGGTGTTTATCCCAAACTTTCATCCAGATATGAGACCTATATAGGGTATTAAGGAAGTCCTCTTGAGGTTGTATGTCATGCTTTTAGTCATGTGGACGTGGAATGATTAAGATGCGGGCGTTTGAAGATGGTTCAGCGGTGACCAGCTATGTTTTGAGTTGGCAGAGTAGACAATGTCGGGGAGTATTAGCCATCGTACCATAGTTGTCAATTCAGGAGTTTGAAAGCTGGTCAATTGGAGGAAGTTGCATTCCACCTTAAAAGCATGATATATTAATCAACCCCAATTCTTGGCATATTAACTAGGTTCTCCAGCGTCTGGGAGTACGGTTGAGTAGTATTTCTTTACCCATTCCTTGATTGCAACTCAACATTTGTTGTTGTGATTTCCTATGTCTTGTTCAGTCATGGAACAATCAGAAGCATGGATGGAATGTTCCTTCATTAAATTGGTGATTGAATTGACAATGCGGGTGCCCTGCGCTGCGGCTAGCCTCTTTTTAGGAAATCTGGGTCGTACCCGAAAAACATTTTTTTTGAAATTTCGTATCGATACGAATTGGACGCAGATGGATCGATACGAACAGCGTGTGAGTATCGATACGAATTGGAGCAGTTGCGATCGATACGAACAGAGCACAGACGATCGATACGAACAGAGCACAGGCGATCGATACGAACAGAGCACAGGCGATCGATACGAACAGAGCGATGCGAAGCAGATCGAGTCGAAATGATCGATTCGAATTTTGACATATTTTCTGGGTACGAAATGATGGATACGAAATCGATCGTATTTTCTGGATTTGAGAGCATGGATACGAAAATATGGATGAATGCAGTTCCTCTTAGATCTAGAGCAATCTGAATAGAATAGAAGGAACCACTTGACGACAGATCTGGATCTTCCCCCTTGGATGTTTGCAATCCGGTATCGGCGGTAGATCCAATGAGCAGAAGGAAAAAACTGGGTTTTCTCTCAGTGAAAGCACCAAAGTGTTTGTACCAAAAATGGGCACAACACTCTTCGGGAGTTATTTGAAGAGATAAAATGAAGATTATAAATGTAAAACAGAGGTTATCTAACAAAAACTCCAACAAACAGAAATGTAAAATGCACAGACAAGCAATTTAGAGTGGTTCGGCGTATTGCCTACGTCCACTATGAAGTTTTGATGATTTTATTGATTCTCTTCCAATGGTTACAAGTGATTACAGCAAACAACAGCGGATTACAGAATAGAATTCGAAATTAACAGCAAAGATATGATGCAAGTCTTGATCCGGCAGAGTCAGACGCTTTTGAATCAAAAAAAACCCCTTTTCTGTATGCTCTGGGGCTCTATTTATAGGCGTAGGAGGCTGAGATTCCGCTCAAATTTCAGGAGACTCGTTCTAGCACGTGAGGGGGCCCATGCGACCAATCTCATGAAGTTTCGCCTCGATCTGTGATCGATACGAATCCATTTCGTATCGATCAAGATGATGTCCAATCGAGCTAAAATGTGGCAGAGATACTCCTTAGTGTATATGCAAGATTCTGTGAAAGTTTCATTGGATTTGGATCAGTGGGTCAGGAGATATAGTCGATATGAAATGGAATTTCTCGAAGGCTGTTTGGTTCGTCTCCATGGCTTCGACTCCATCCCTTCGTGTCGATGACTGCACGTGTTCCTGAGATGATGTGGCGCGCGCACTTCGCTTCGATCCGGTCTTCACTCCGTGTTGACCGTTTCGACTCCATAGATCTCGCCTCGTTCGCTTCGAGGGATGACACGTCATCCAAGTTTGTTGACTCGCTAGATACGAACAAACTCCTGCTCATGGGTACGAACGTGGTCCCATGATGGATACGAAGCATTGAATCTCTGATGGATGCGAAGTTGACGTTAGGTGATCTTTACGAAGTAGACGACTTACTGATGGATTCAAACAAGTCTCTCTGGCTGAAGGCTAATCGGTACGAAGTTCATTGGTACGTGGACCTGGCCATTCTGATCGATATGAAATCGATGGATACGAAATGAGGGCCATCGATGGATACGAAGTCCATCGATACGAAATCGAAGGATTAGAGACATGGCTAACTTTATCGGTACGAACCAACGCTCCTTGATGGATACGAAATGAGACTTTCTGATGGATACGAAAACATGCTTTTCCCTTCAACTTGCATCCATCATAACTTGATCACATGAACTTGGATTGACGTGAAACTTGGAACGTTGGCCTCCTTTTCTTTTCTAGTCATGTCATATTAATTGTAGCTCGATCCGGACTCGGACAAAATTCATCGATATCCAGGGTAGACCTATGTGCACTAGATGTCCATAACGAGCGACTCTAGGTTTCTGATCAATTCCTTGATATCTCGGCCTTGCCAAAAAATAGGATAACACATAGCACCCTAAGCTGAGCAAGGAATGCAGCGCACAGATCAAGAAAAAGAAGCTGCGGGCCACTTACTGTAACGACCCGACTTTCTATGCCCAAAAAGTCGCATCATTATGAAGAAAGAAAGGGATAGAAGAAGAAAAGAAAAGAAGAAAGAACAACAACACGTCAGAAATCTCACAGCGGAACGAGAAATATATTATCACATAAGATATTACATAGTATCATATACATCAGAGTACACAACTTATACATCACAGAATAGACAGTTATAAACTTCTGTCTATTATACAACACAAGTACATCAGTACAATACAGACTAATACAAATGTCCCAACTTGGTTTATGTGTTTACAAGTGTTTTTATCATGTGTTAAGATATTAACACATGTCCTAAGTAATTTTAAATAAATTTTTATTTAATTTAAATGTTAATATAAACTTATTTTTTTAATTACTTAATTAATAAATATTAATTTACCTTTAAAAGAAAATATGTTAAAACTAATTATAAATATAAATAAATTCCTTATTCATGTATTTTAAAGTCTAGAACATTATATAACCATTTAAAATTTAACACTTTAAAGAAAACTAAAATAAAACTTTGATTAAACCCCTTTTTAAACTATCACATTTAAAATAAACAATTGTCTTATATTTTGAAAACAATTGAATTAAATCTAAATTAACCTTTTAAAAATTGTTAAATTATAAAACAAAGCTTTTAAAATCACAATTTATACATATATATTTATCAATAGATTTAATTAAATTTCAAACAATCCCAGTTATAACATATATATACATATATATTACAAATTTGAAAATTCATCTTTAATTGAAAACAAAAGATATCCTATTCACAATATATAACAATATATATATTATAAATAGATTAAAACTTTATTAGCTTTGAAAATAAATCTTATCAATATTGCCAGATTAAATATTGATTAACTTTTAAAAGATTAAATTATCAATACATATTATTAAATTTAAATTGCCCAAAAACCCGGGATATCACACTTACCCTCTGCAAATCAAGTAGATACTTGTTCTCTGGGGTCTTGTAAAGCTGCATAGCCAAAAACAGGATACGTTAGGTTTATAAATCAAAAAGCAATTTTTTATAGATTAAATTACGCCAACATATAATTAAGGATGTTTTCCACATAAATTTTGCTGGAACTGAATTGGAGTATGGCCAACAAGATTGAAAAAATAAAACAAAATAACCAGTTCTACTTACTAAGATAACATGCTAGTATTATATTAGGATACAAATTGTGCGGCAGTAGTTTCTTGAAAACAAACAAATTCATGATAAATATAACACACGGCTAGACTGATAGTTGTTCCTAATGCAAACAGATCACTAATTGTCGAATAAGAAAAATAATGATAATAATTTAAGCTAGTCCTGAATTTTAGCAATGGAAAAAATGCATTGCATTGTATATCCTCCACCAACTAGGATTTAGAACTCCTCTGTAGTTCATTAAATAAAGCAGCGGTACCTTTTACCTAGCTTTGCCATTCGCCTGGCAGACCTTGATTTTACGCGTTTATAGGAACTGCCGTTTCCAGAATGCTTTGTTGATGTGCTATCACTACTACTTTCAGATGAACTGGAGGTCGACACTTCGCTTTTAGTCTGCCTCAACATATGTGGAGCTGGAGCATCTGTCAAAGTAATTCAGATATCACCGCCTAAAAAATAAATGCAATAAATAAAAATTTAAGTGTTTTTTTTGTAAGATACCAATGGAAAGTGGTGGTTGGGTGACCACTGGATCAGAACTAACTGATGCATTCACATTGTTTACATCATTAGCTATATCACTCAACACAGCTTCTGGATCAAATCCCACAATTTCCGATTCAAAGTGCTCATCAGAAGTCATTGACTTCACACTGCTACTTGTATTACCCGAAAACGATGAGCTTCCATCTTCTGCACCAAAATCTTTGAACTCGATGAAACCTTCAAATCCAGGTTCCTCATTCATCAGGCTGCTTGGTAATTTTGGTTGCCCTTCATTTTCTTTAATCACCTAAACAATTTTCATAATGTATAAAATTTGTTTTTCCTTTGAAATAAAATGTAACTTATCATACCTCAAGATCATTTTGACATTGCTTCAAAGAAGAGTTTTTTTCTTGCTGGTATACCAAACATGGCAAATTTGATTCAATATTCTCACCATTGATGTTGCTTTTTTCTTCTTTTTTCACTTTGATTTCTAAGAATATTCTAGGCAAACTGTTTTCCTGTAAATATGCAAATTGAGCTAATTATGTTAATATCATCAATTAAAAAAAACATGATAAAGTTAATGACAAACATAAACTGAATACCTTGAACCTATTCTTCTGAAGTTTGATATGATACTCATGCATCCTAAATGTGGTTTTATCTCCAAAAGTTTCATTACCCAAGTAAAATTCTCTAGTAATTTTCATACCAAATGTAGTACTGGTAGGTATATTGATGTCATTCATAAATTCCCAATATCCATTTTTTTTCCTTTGATGACGCTTTCTTTATTATGAATGTCTGAAACTACTGACTTGTACATATACCAATGATCATCTGTGGTACAAACATTCACTCTGAGTGTACATAACTAAATAACAGAACATTATTGACTTCTAATCATGTAGAGGATTAATACCAACTAATGTTGACAAAGTGATGTTTCTGGTTTTAAAGATTGAGATAAAGTGAGCAATAGTAGCACTGGATATATTCATGTCATGTTATTGTGGTCCAACTTTGCACAACTCCAAAGTTAAATTCTCACAATTCCAAATCAAGATCAAATACTAAATCACGATAAGTTGAGTATGAAATAAATTCTTACTGGTGTTCAATGGCTACATCGTCTGCGTGCTGTGTGCCCTAGATCAGATGTGCCGACTACAAAGCTTGGAGACTGGAGTTCCAAGTTCGCCATCGCAGTCGCTGGAGTTCGCCGCTACCCGTCGTCGCGATCAGATGCCTAGAGCGAGATCAAGTCGCTGCCCGCTGGTCGATGTCGATCTGAGTTTTGATGTGATTTAGGAATTAGGGTTTTTGAGAACGAGGGTCTAGGAACATGGGAGGCAGACTTGGGAACGTGAGAGGTAGGTTTGGGAAAGGGTTTCACGGAATAGAGTATTGCGTTTTAGTGGGAAGAAGCAATATTTGGGCACAAAAGGCGGGTTGTGAAATTTTCGTAGGGAAAGGAGCCTACAGTAATTTATTATTTTAATTATTATTATTATTATTATTTAGACATTATTAACAATAATTCACTAATTATTAATAATTTACTATTATAAAATTAGATATAAAAAATAATTATTAATAATTAGTAAATTATTAATATTTAGTAAATTATAGTTATATTTATTTCTTACATTTAACAATTAATAATTAATATTAAATAGTTTCTATCAAATTATTATTTACTATAATAAAATTAAATAACATGTCATTCATAATTATTTATAAATTATCGTTTATTTATGAAATATTAAGTATTAATTTTTTTTCATTAATTATAAATTACTAGTTATTAATTATAAATTACTAGTTAGTAATTACTAAATATTTGTTAATAATAATTATTAATTTGTAGGATTATTATTAAATATTAATTATTATTAATTTGTAGGATTATTATTAATTATTAACATGAACATTAAATATTAAATATTAATTATGATTAAACTGTAAGGTTATGACTAATTATAAATTATTAATATTATAAATTATTAATATTATAAATTATTGAATATTAATTAATATTAAATATTAATATCATTAATAAATTATTATTAAATATTAATATTATCAATTATTAATTATTCAATATAATTAATATTTAACTATTATTAAATATTGATATTATTAATTATAAATTACCATATCATTAATTATAAAATATTAATTACTAATTATTAATTCTTATTATTAATATTAATTATTACTTCTTAATTATTAACTTTTAATGTTAATTATTAATTATTAAACATTAATACTTGTTTATTGATTATTAACTACTTAATAAAATAATTATTTATTAATTATTGATTATTGAATAGTAATTATTAGTATTAATTATTAATGGTAATTGTTTCATATTTCAAATTAATTATTATTATTATTTAAACATTAATAATAAAAAACATTAAGCACTTATTACAACGGGCATTTAGCCCGTTGTAAAATTGACACCTATTACAATGGGAGTTATGAGCGTTGTAAAATTGGCACCACTTACAACGGGCATCTTGTGACCGTTGTAAAATTGGCATCTATTACAACGGGCATTTTATGAACGTTGTAAAATTGGCATCTATTACAACTGGCATGAAATGACCGTTGTAATAGCATTCTATTACAACGGTCAGTCATTGCCCATTGTAAAAAGGACGTTGTATAAGGCATCTATTACAACGGGCCTAAATGGACCGTTGCAATAGCCTTCTATTACAACGGGCAGCCAATGCCCGTTGTAAAAAGGGCGTTGTAATAGGGTATTTTTGTTGCAGTGTGGATTAGCCTTGACCTTTGGTTCATAATTAAAATGACTAAAACAGGAGCTATACCGGGCCAAGTGAGGTCGCTCCTCCTATCGGACATGCTTCTTCAAAACCATATCTTCTGCTTTGTGATTGATTAGTGCGCACACTTGATTGTGGGAGTGTTGTCTCGAGGTGGGCGGTAGTTGTGGCTATGCATTACCACTAGTCCGGGCATGCAAAACGGTAGAATCCTACCCTGGGCATTGCCTCACGTGCCTTGTCATATTTATCCTAATCGAGTCGACTACGATTTTGGTTTGTGTCATACCTATGGAGTGCTTCCTGATAGCCCTCTAATTTAAGGTGGAGTTTACGGTACTGTATATACTACGATGCCTATAAAAATGTGTTAAGGTGGATATAGGTAATGCCTTAACGCTATTGTATGTAACGACCTACCTTTTTGGACGTTTTAAGCAGATACACATGTCAGACTCAAACCATTCAAATGGGAAGATCGTTATGGGGTAAATAAGAAAAAGCAGAGAAAGAAAGAAACAAATACAGAATCTCGCAGCGAAATGACAAAATATAATAATCAAATAAACAGTTCATGACGTTGTTTACAAATAACATTGAATAAACCTTTATAATATAGATCAAAGTTACATACAACAAGAATAAATACTAAATAAATGCAGCGGACAACATGATGCAGTGAAGTAAATATAATAAGTAATAATAGTACAATCTCTTCGTCTTCATCCTCCAGAAAGCAGTCTTCAATAAATTGAAAAGCTCAGACTGACCTGAGTGAATTGAAAAGACAAAACACTCAAGTCAGAACTAAAAGATCTTATGTAAGTTAAATCAATAGTAAATAAATATGAGTGTAACGGCGTCAGAGATGTTTACAGGGTTTGGCATCTCCTATCCCGTGTCTAACGTGAGTGCAATAACTTAAGAGATGTCCGGGATCACCATCTTCTAAGGATCCGTTAAACTATCTACTATGTAGCATAATACGCTATTATAATATGTCTACAGTACAGTAAAGTATTAAAATAGCGTTAAGGCGTTATCCATATCCCCCTTAACACATTTTATATATTCCCGTAGTCTATACAATGCCGTAGGCTCAACCAAACCGGTGGTTTACCCAGAGGACACCCTATAGGTACGGTACAAAACAAACTCGTATAAGGCGCTCTAGGGCATGTGAACACAGCACTCGAGGCAACGCCAGGGTAGATTTACCAATTGCAGAACCGGGTTGGTGGTAACGCATAGCAGCTACTACCACCCACCTCAGAACTCACTCCCATAATCAAAATCAAGGGGTGGCCACCAAATCATCACAAAGTCATAATATGGTATCGAAGAAGCATGTCCGAACGGAGGAATGACCTCACTTGGCCCAGGTATAGCTTATGTTTTAGTCACATCTATGCTGACTCACGGGAGTCAGGGTCATGTCAATACCTCATACAGAATCATTCGCCAAACCATCCTACTTCATTTCTGGAATCTCCTCCACCTACACAGTTGTTAAAGTGGTTTTCGATATTGGCAGAGAGTACGACAATATCTGATCTCGGTCTCTTTAACAACCAAAGGCTTATTTCACACCGGATGGTTCTTTTACATTTCAAAAAGTCAATTCACAATTGATATCAAAATATCGTATTCTCAAAACCATATCATTTCAAATCATATTCACTTTCAAACTATATTCACTTTCAAAAATCATATTCACTTCAGAATTTGTCGATACGATAGGATAATTAAATCCTAGTTCCAAAATCATCATATTTACTCAAATATGACAATTCACAGAAAGGGTATCAATTCCAAATTCCAACTTAGTTTGTATCATCATCAAAGATTTAAATAGAAACACTTCAACTTTACACAGTCTGAAATTTTAGAAAATAGTTTAGATAGTCATAAATAGTTTTAATAGGCTGAAAATAATTTAAAATAGTTTCAAAATAGTAAAAATATTTTAAATATATTTAAATTTGGTTAAATTATATTTTATGATTTTAATAGATTAAATATAGGTTAAATAGATTTTATTAGATTTAAAAATGATTTAAATAGATTAAATATAGGTTAAATAGATTTAAATTATATTAAATAGGTTTTAAATAGATTAAATAAATTTAAAATAGATTAAATAGATTTAAATTATATTAATTAGATTTAAAAAAGATTAAATAAATTTAATTTGTTAAAAATAAGTAAATTAGATTAAATTGGATTAAATAGGTTATAATAGATTTAAAATAAGTTAAAATAGTTATAATTGATTAAAATAGTTTAAATTGGTTAAAATAGATTTCAAAGTTATATCCAACATTTCAATAACTCAATTCCAATAAATTCATTTATATTTTTGCCACTTCAACTTTGAAATTTCAATTTAAATCCTTTGAACAATTCATTAAATCAATTTCAATTTCAGCATTAACGCTTGGATTATCGAAAATAATTCAGTTTATATAAATCAGTTTCTATTTCAAAATACCAGTTAACTGAATTCAAAATTTAAAGAATTAAAAATTATTTAATTTAACCAATCCGATGTCCGTATATAATTTTCTACCCTATGGTCAAGTGATACAGATATTTATCATTTCAATCCGTAATTTTAAAATTTTACGGTTATATATCATTTCAAACCGCAATCCCGAATTAAATAAAAATCCATAAAATCGCTCAAGTCTATCATTTCAACCCATAATGATTTTTTCCTAATCTATAGATCGTTCGGGTATGTATCATTTCAACCCATAGGGAACTTGCAGTGTTATAACAGTATAAAATACAACATCCAGTCATCCAGTCAAAAATCAAACATCCATCACAATCATCATCCAAATCAATCAATAAACATCAATAGATAACTTATCATCAATAACAGGTATTAAATTGACAAATTAAATTCAATATTAAATTAAACGATGATTAAATGCAATAAAAGTCAAATTTAACTAGAATGACAATTTAAACATACCAAACGTCAATCAATTAATTTCTAATCACATCATAAATTTAATTTAACTAACATAAGATAACCTAGAAGTTGTGATTGGGTCAAAACACTCACCTTTGATTTTAAATCGATTTTAAATCTAAAATAAGGCTCAAAATTTGAAATTCTCAGAATTCGTCCATACCAGTTTCATAATGTCCGGAATTTCGATACGATCCCAGCGGAATAAACCGCACGTAAATCCGAGTTCATATGGAAAAGGTATTAACATTAGAAGATAAGCGATTTATATTTAAAATAAATAAATTAATACACGTATGATGCATTACCCACCATGTTCACAGCCACGTCATCGTCCTCCTATCATCACGCACGGCTCAGAAACCCAAGCACCCATCAGAAACGCATGCGCCATGCTGCACCCAGGCCGTTGCTACCCTCAGATCAACTCAAACAATGCGACATCTCCTAAAACCCTCCCCATGACCACGAGTGACGCCAAGCTCCTCAACCACAACCACGAACAGAGATAGCCGCCGCCCCATATTCCATGCCCCAATCGAATTTTCGACGAAGATCCAACCATCATCTCGCCAAACGAACCACACCAATGGACTACGCTCATCGATCCCCACAAATCCATGTCGTCGATTCGACGATCGGTCGAAGTCGATCGCAGCCCAACGAACGGTCGAGAATTAATCATCAATTTATGGCCACACAGAAATCCAAATCAAAAAACTAACTGCAGATTTGAATTACGCTCGTTGAGAGCTTCGAATCGATATAAAATTCGATATAGTTTGAAGGAGTTTGATGTTGAAGTTAAATTTTGAATTGAAATTGAAATGGGGAATTTAGGGTTTTCAGTCATTGAGAAAAGAGTAGCGACAGAAACTTCTGTACGTACAGGAATAAGAAATAATAAGGTTGCTTGGGTTAGAACAGAACTATATATACTAACGAAGCCCGATAAGAAATATAAACAATACCTGAATTGATTTGAAACGACAAATACGACCCGAAAAGCCCGTTCTATCTCCGGAACGAAAATGGGTCATCCCATATCAAAATAGATATTTTTGATATTTTTAAACTCAATGGAACAGGTTTCAAGTCCTAATTCCATTGTATAAAGAAGTTAGCTTAAAATCAGCTTATTTCAAATTGATTTCGATTGAATTTAATTTAAATTGATTTCTACACGTTTCGAGTCCGTATGATCAAACGACAAGTCCGATCACTACGAAACTTGAAACCATAC
Organism: Allium fistulosum; assembly: GCA_030737815.1. Lineage (NCBI taxonomy): Eukaryota > Viridiplantae > Streptophyta > Magnoliopsida > Asparagales > Amaryllidaceae > Allium > Allium fistulosum. Next base: position 1,132,392,533 of record CM060901.1, read on the forward strand.
AATAATTCACCATTACGGATCCGATGAAACTGCTTTCATCGAAATCCGAGACAGTGGCCAAAATGGCTATTTCCACGTTAATTAAATAAATTATTATTAAATTAAATTTATCACTTTCTAATTTCAATATTTATAAAGTAACAAATTTCATCATTTTTGATTACTTAGACATTTATAATAATTTAAAACAAGTTTACATATAATTTTAGTGACAATTATTTTTTTACTAATTACAATGTTTAATTTCAATTGAAATAAATACAGTAATTATCACTTTAAATTCCAATAAATCCATTTATTTGTCTTTTCATCTTGTTATTCAATCAATTGCCACCTCATAGATATAACTAACATTTGTTTATATCTTATTACACTAAAAATCTACAATTATCATCTTTTACCACATTAGTTGCAGTATTCCAATAATATTGAACCTTTGTTGATTTTGACATTAATTATAATTTAAAATCCCACAACTTCATTTATCTTGGTCTCATTTTTATCATTAAATCAATTTATTGCCTTATGAGTGAAATTGACATATCTATACATTTTACTACATTCCCAATTTGCAGTTATTGTATTAATTCACATTAACGTCACATTTATTTACATTTATTTGTAATTGATTAATTAGATTGGTAACAAATAACAATTATCACCATTTCTACATTTAATAACATTTGTAAGTTATTATCCACAACAAGTGTTATGATTATTACCACAACACTAATTTTTATTCAATTTACAATTTATTACATACTATTTAATTAATACAACATTTAAATTATCAATTACTCCTTTAATCCAATTATCAATTAATACACACATTATTACAATTAATTTACAATCTATATCCAATTTTAACTTTTTAATCATTTTAATTAATTGGAATTACATTCAAAGCAATTATAAATTACCTTAAATTAATACTATCACATTTTATTCCAATTACATTCTTATTATTAAACCACAAATTTTTTATTTCTTCCAACATTAAGTCTTAAAACCTTAATAAATTTACAATTTTTAATTATCAAAAATTACGAGTCGTTACACTCTCCCTTACTCAAAACTTTTCGTTCTCGAAAAGGAAAAAGAAGGGAAAAGAAGGAGTTAAGGAATCAATATATATTATTCAAAATATTAAATTTATAAATAATTAATTTACATAATTAAATAATTTAAAAAAATATATCAATTTATAACAATTAAATCCTTTATATTCAAGTTAACAAAAGTTTGGAAAACATTTCACAAAAATTTTCTAAGTCCAAAATTCACGAAAAATTTCGACAGAGTCTCCTTTGTACGGAGAGGTCTGGGAGAAATAATAATATCAATAATAACAATATATATCATATTTATCAAAATAAAATATCCCAAACCATTGGAAAATAATATAATATCGCTAGAAAACTGTAATCCGAGAACATACCTATTTGTCGGGCAAAAAACGCTTAATTTATGAAACCAAAAGCAGTAGCTATTGCTTCCATACCTGTATTTCACTTATATAGTCCAAAGAGGTTAATACTTAAGTAAAAGAGAAAATATTTAAGTTGTTTCAATAAATAAAAAACAAAACATCATCACATAACAATAATCATTTGAAAACAACAATACAAACATCATTTTCAACAAAGAGAGCGATCATCCACCCATAGCAACCAAAACAAATGGTTTGTTCGGGTTCGGAACTTCTAATCATATAAAATGATAAATAAACTATGAAGTAAACCAAACACTCAACAGTCGTAGATAAAACTTTATAGATTATTTATACATCTCTGTACAAAATAGAAGTATCCTTTCCAACCAATCCATAAGCCAAACAATCAAAGAATTCAACACATATTTAAGTTTACTCTGTTTACCCTTTCACATCATTTATTGTTCTTTTTTTTTCTTTTTTCTTTTTTTCATACAATGATTTTTCTTTAATTCTCCTTCATTACTTCCAAATTTTTTATTCTCATTCATTCATAGAAGGCTTATTTCATTAATTTACATTCTTTACTTACATAAGTTATATCCATTTCAATTATTTGGATCATAAATGAATTCATTATTAAAGTATTGTATACATTTTATTTTAGTTTACTTCACATTTACAATTTAGTTTGATTTTTTTTCATCATTTACTTTTCTTTTCTCATTCATATAATGTTTATTTTCATTAATTCACATTCTTTATTACTTACAAAAGTTCATTTCTTCTTTATTCATATAATTCCATTTCTTTCATTTTATTACTTTACATTCATTGCTTAAATAAGTTATTTTTTTCTCAATTACTGGATTATACATTATAGGTAAGTTTTTTTTCTTTTCCACATTCATTCTTCCATATATAGTATCATTGAATATTAACTCCATTTCTAAATCATTTCAATGGTTTCTGAAGTTATAACCATTCAATTTTATATAGTACTCATTTTAATTATAAATGGCTTCAATACTAATTAAGTTTATAATTATTTACTTACAGTATTCACCTTTACTATTCAATCTGATTATAAATAGCTTAGAATGTTACTTAAGTTTATAATCATTTTTCTTACAATATTTACATTTGTTACATTTAATTAGTAACATTTCAAACTATTAAGTTCAGTTTATAACATTAGAATTCTTATTTATAGAAGTGATTCCATTGAACACTTTCAAACTTCCCAAGTTTTACCTGTATAATATTCTATTACATATTCTTTTTAACATTTCAACTTTTAATAATCTGGTAAGTTATATATATGTGTGTGTGTCTTTTAGAATGCAATTGAATACTACCCAAGTTTCTCTTATTTATTTAGTTAACAAAATGTTCAATAGTTACCATTTCTTATTTTCATTTCCTTTTAATTTACGGTTTTCAAAATTTCAGTTTCTTATCTATTTCATTAATCATTTTAACATCATTTTTTTTTCATTTTAGAAGTTTCCAATTATTAATATAGTCAAGATTCCATTCATCACAATAATTTCAATTTCTAATTTACAGAAACTTAAGAGCTAAACAACCGGGTTCCTTTTCAATTATTTTAAAATAATATATATAATCATTTCTTTTATACATATCAAATCATATTTGGAATTTGAAATTAAGATTTATTTATCAAAACAAATGTGTAGTAAACTACTACAACGATCTTCCCACTTTGAAACTCGAAAATGAACGTCGATGATGCGTGCACTCATCACCGAAATTATTTTCCAACGACAGAGAGGGGAGTACAGAACTTATTTCCTTTAAAAATTCTTTTAAAACTTCCTTCCAAATCACATTGAAATATTTATATCGGAAAATACTTCCAAATAATACTAACATTATATTCCAAAATCTTTCGAAAGAAATTTTCAAAATCCCGGAACTTAAGCTCTCAAATTCTAATTTATTTTACCTTTACTTGTAAATCCTATTTTACAATCAATATTTACAAAATTTCTCTGCCTAACAAACAACCTATTACACCCAACTATATCATTTATAAAATTTATTATTTTATAAATAAAATATTTAATAGGCAAAATTATTTCATTTACCTATATTTCAAAACAATATTGTGTCGGTCTGTCCTATTAAGTGTTTAGAAATTCCTACCAATGCCATAGCTTCATATGTACCGATGAGAATTTATAAATACAAAACAGAACAAATTAACACAACACAAACCTTTTATAACACTAACAAATACGTTCTCTCATATATATACACTCAGCGACTCATTCTAGGGTATTACTATCCTATTTCTAAAGAGTCAGACCCCACAAAGCTAAGGTTATTGCTAAACCAAAGCTCTGATACCAACTGTAACGACCTGCCTTTTTGGACATTTTAAGCAGACACACATGTCAGACTCAAACCATTCAAAAGGGCAGATTGTTATGGGGTAAATAAGAAAAAGCATAGAAAGAAAGAAACAAATACAGAATCTCGCAGCGGAATGATAAAATATAATACTCAAATAAACAGTTCATGAAGCTGTTTACAAATAACATTAATTAAACCTTTATAATACATATCAGAGTTACATACAACAAGAATAAATACTAAATATATGCATCGGACAACATGATGCAATGAAGTAAATATAATAAGTAATAATAGTAAAATCTCTTCGTCTTCATCCTCCAGAAAGAAGTCTTCTATAAACTGAAAAGCTCAGACTGACCCGAGCGAATTGAAAAGATAAAACACTCGAGTCAGAACTAAAAGATCTTATGTAAGTTAAATCAACAGTAAATAAATATGAGTGTAACGGCGTCAGAGATGTTTACGAGGTTTGACATCTTCTATCCCATGTCTAACGTGAGTGCAATAACTTAAGAGATGTTCGGGATTACCATCTCCCAAGGATCCGTTAAACTATCTACTATATAGTACAATACGCTATTATAATATGTCTACGGTAAAGTAAAGTATTAAAATAGCGTTAAGGTGTTACCCATATCCCCCTTAACACATTTTATATATTCCCGTAGTCTATACAATGTCGTAGGCTCCACCAAACCGGTGGTTTACCCATAGGACACCCCATAGGTACGGTACAAAACAAACTCGTAGAAGGCGCTCTAGAGCATGTGAACACGGCACTCGAGGCAACGCCAGGGTAGATTTACCAATTGCAGAACCGGGCTGGTGGTAACGCATAGCAGCTACTAACGTCCACCTTGGAACATACTCACATAATCAAAATCAAGGGGTGGCCACCAAATCATCACAAAGTCATAATATGGTATCGAAGAAGCATGTTCGATCGGAGGAATGACCTTACTTGGCCCAGGTATAGCTCCTATTTTAGTCAAATCTAAGCCGACTCATGGGAGTCAAGGTCATGTCAATACCTTATACAGAATCGTTCGCCAAACCATCCTACTTCATTTCTGGAATCTCCTCCACGTACACAGTTTTTAAAGTGGTTTTCGGTATTGGCAGAGAGTATGACAATATCCGATCCCGGTCTCTTTAACAACCAAACGCTTATTTCACACCGGTTGGTTCTTTTACATTTCAAAAAGTCAATTCACAATTGATATCAAAATATCGTATTCTCAAAACCATATCATTTCAAATCATATTCACTTTCAAACTATATTCACTTTCAAAAATCATATTCACTTTTGAATTTTTCGATACGATAGGTTAATTAATCCTAGTTCCAAAATCATCATATTTACTTAAATATGTTAATTCACAAAAAGGGTATCAATTCCAAATTCCAACTTAGTTTGTATCATCATCAAGGATTTAAATAGAAATACTTCAACTTTACACAGTCTGAAATTTTAGAAAATAGTTTAGATAGTCATAAATAGTTTTAATAGGATGAAAATAATTTAAAATAGATTAAAATAGTTTTAAAATAGTAAAATAGTTTAAATAGATTTAAATTTGATTATATTATATTTTTATGATTTTAATAGATTAAATATAGGTTAAATAGATTTAAATTATATTAAATATGTTTTAAATAGATTAAATAAATTTAAAATAGATTAAATAAATTTAAAATAGATTAAATAGACTTAAATTGTATTAATTAGATTTAAAATAGATTAAATAAATTTAATTTGTTAAAAATAGGTAAATTAGATTAAATTGGATTAAATAGGTTATAATAGATTTAAAATAAGTTAAAATAGTTTAAATTGATTAAAATAGTTTAAATTGGTTAAAATGGATTTCAAAGTTATATCCAACATTTCAATAACTTAATTCCAATAAATTCATTTATATTTTTGCCACTTCAACTTTGAAATTTCAATTTAAATCCTTTGAACAATTCATTAAATCAATTCCAATTTCAACATTAACGCTTGGATTATCGAAAATAATTCGGTTTATATAAATCAATTTCTATTTCAAAATACCAGTTAACTGAATTCAAAATTTAAAGAATTAAAAATTATTTAATTTAACCAATCCGGTGTCCGTATATAATTTTCTACCCTATGGTCAAGTGATATAGATATTTATCATTTCAATCTGTAATTTTAAAATTTTACGGTTATATATCATTTAAAACCGCAATCCCGAATTAAATAAAAATCCATAAAATCGCTCGAGTTTATCATTCAACCCATTACGATTTCTCCCTAATCTATATATCGTTCGGTAATGTATCATTTCAACCCATAGAGAACTTGCAGTGTTATAACAATATAAAATACAACATCCAGTCATCCAATGTCAAAAATCAAACATCCATCACAATCATCATCCAAATCAATCAATAAACATCAATAGATAACTTATCATCAATAACAGGTATTAAATTGACAAATTAAATTCAATATTAAATTAAACGATGATTAAATGCAATAAAAGTCAAATTTGACTAGAATGATAATTTAAACATACCAAACGTCAATCAATTAATTTCTAATCACATCATAAATTTAATTTAACTAACATAAGATAACCTAGAAGTTGTGAGTGAGTCAAAACACTCACCTTTGATTTTAAATCGATTTGAATCCAAAATAAGGCTCAAATTTTGACAATCTAAGAATTCATCCAAACCAGTTTCATAATGTCCAGAATTTTGATACGATCCCAGCGGAATAAACCGTGCGTAAATCCGAGTTCATATGGAAAAGATATTAACATTAGAAGATAAGCGATTTATATTTAAAATAAATAAATTAATACACATATGATGCATTACCCTCCATGTTCACAGCCACATCATCGTCCTCCTATCATCACGCACGGCTCAGAAACCCAAGCACCCATCAGAAATGCACGCGCCATGCTGCACCCAGGCCCCTACTACCCTCAGATCAACTCAAACAATGCGCCATCTCCTCAAACCCTCCCCACGACCACGAGGTACGCCAAGCTCCTCGACCACAACCACGAACAGAGATAGCCGCCGCCCCATATTCCTTGCCCTAATCGAATTTTTGACGAAGATCTAACCATCATCTCGCCAAACGAACCACACCGATGGACTACGCTCATCGATCCCTACAATCCATGTCGTCGATTCGACGATCGGTCGAAGTCGATCGTAGCCCAACGAACGGCCGAGAATTAATCACTTATTTCTGGCCTCACAGAAATCCAAATCGAAAAACTAACTGCAGATTTGAATTGTGCTCGTCGAGAGCTTACAATCGATATAAAATTCGATATAGTTTGAAGGAGTTTGATGTTGAAGTTAAATTTTGAATTGAAATTGAAATGGGAAATTTAGGGTTTTCAGCCATTGAGAAAAGAGGAGCGACGGAAACTTCTATATGTATAGGAATAAGAAATAATAAGGTTGTTGGGGTTAGAACAGAACTATATATACTAACGAAGCCCGATAAGAAATATAAACAATACCCGAATTGATTTGAAACGACAAATACGGCCCGTAAAGTCCGTTGTCTCCGGAACGAAAATGGGTCATCCCATATCAAAATAGATGTTTTCGATATTCTTAAACTCAATGGAACAGGTTTCAAGTCCTAATTCCATTGTATAAAGAAGTTAGCTTAAAATCAGCTTATTTCAAATTGATTTCGATTGAATTTAATTTAAATTGATTTCTACGCGTTTCGAGTCCGTATGATCAAACGACAAGTCCGATCACTACGAAACTTTAAACCTTACAATAATTCACCGTTACGAATCCGATAAAACTGGTTTCATTGAAATTCGAGACAGTGGCCAAAATGGCTATTTTCAGGTTAATTAAATAAATTATTATTAAATTTATCACTTTTTAACTTCGATATTTATAAACTAACAAATTTCATCATTTTTGATTACTTAGACATTTATAATAATTTAAAACAAGTTTACATATAATTTCAGTGACAATTATTTTTTTACTAATTACAGTGTTTAATTTCAATTGAAATAAACAGGAAATTTTCCTCAAGGACAATTTTTAGGGCTTTTTTTGGATGTAGGGCAACCAACTACTAATTTTATCTAAAGGACAAATTATCGTATTTTCCTTCCAACCCACTTTCGCGCGTTTCTTCTTCTTCCTTTCAATCAAATTTTCTATCGCGATAGAATTTCTCTCTCGCAATCAAAATATCGATCAACCTCGTTCGGTCATTTCAATTTCGTTCTTCTGAAAATTATATTTCATCGATCAAATTTTTCTCACGCGCGTTTGTTGATCTCGTTCTTTTCATATTTCTACTGTGATCTTGTTTTTCTTCAAATTATATCAACTAGGTATGCTTATATTATTCTATTTTTTGTTTTTTTCTATTACAGTTAAAAAAATTGATTGTGATTTCTAATTGTGTTCGTTTTTACAAATTACGTGCAATGTTGTTTTTCTGATTGCTTATTTGTTCTTCTATGGCAACTTTTGAAATCAGCAGCAGGTTTTTTTTATTCGTTTCTTTATGCAGTGTTGTATTCTAATATGCTTTAAATTTAATTTATCTTGCATAATCTTGCATTAATGTTGGGATGATTGGAAAAGTATGATTGCTTGAGTTGTATATAAAGTTGTGATAGAGTGGAAAGTATCATAGTTTAGGTTCAGTTTTTGGGTATCATTTTTATTTTTTCTTAGTATCATTTTTTTTTATTATCAGTAACTAGGTATCAGTTTTGTAGACGATAGGTATCAGTTTTGTGAAATGGAAAAACTAATGTTTTAAACTGAACATATTTTTACTTTTTTTTTTTGGCAGTGGTGATAACAGTCTTCTTTGTCTGTTTGTGTTGAATAATAACACTTTTAGCACTCGATCGTCTATCGAATGCTCTTTGTATGATTTGAAGAATGAGATATGTCGATGTTGGTCTCAATTAACTCCTTCTTCCAATCAGATTTCTTATGTACTTGAGGACAAAGTTATTATGCTTGATACTGATTCTGATATTCCGAGTATAATTTGTTTTCAGTTATACAAGAGAAGTTCTTTCTTCAGTTTTACTGTTAAGGTTAAGGGTTCTGAATTGGAATATGTTGATGGTGCTTCTATTTCAAGTTCATCTAATGTTCGTGCTTCTTCATCTTCTACTGTATCTATCTATTCTAATGTTGTTGTTAATGGTAAAAGTTATTTAAAAGACATGTTGAGGAGAGGGTCGACATTATGCATTTTTGATTTTTTTTGTTTTTGTTTTGGAGGAGCTGAACATTTTAGAGAATTTTTGATGGCATATCAAATTCAAAAGGGATATGAATTAGTATTTTTAAAGAATTGTGCTATAAGAGTTACTATAATTTGCTCTTCATATAAGGATGGTTGTCTTTTCAAAGTCCATGCTTCTTGTGATTCTGGAGAATTGAAGAAGTTTTTTATGAGAAATATGGTTGTTGATCATTCTTGTGGGACTGGTGTTAGAAATGTGAATAATCCACATATATCTAGTTTGTTTGTTAAATCGTTGATTATTGACGAGATCCATGATTGTCCTAGTAAAAAGCCTAAAGATATTATAGTTGATTTTAGAAGAGAATACAATGTTCAGTTGTAACGAACGCGATTTTTCGTCGCTCGAAAATCGACATTAATACATTCACTGTATCAACTGCCGAGCAATCAAATGCCGAAAAACCGAATTGTTATGGAGAAAAAGAAGAGGTAGAAGAAAACAGAAGAAAAAGAAAGAAGAAACAATAGAAACAGAAACAATATCAGAATCTCACATTCGCAGCGGAACAACATATAATAGATAAATGAATAATCTTTAAATCAAAGAACTATATCATTTTATACATTACATCATCATCAGAGTTTACAACAACAATATACAACACACTGGACAGTTATATAAACTTGTCCTCATACAGAATACACAGCGGAATAAATAATATCATATACAAGTGATACGTCTTGCCATCCAGCTCGCCACTGAGCTCCATAGCATCTCCTGAATCCAGAATGACCTGATAACCTAACTCTAGACTGCCCGTGTGGAAATTGGTGGGCACCCAGAGTTTAGGAAGGGAACAATAAACTCCAGGCCAGTCATGGTGACTGGTGTGAGAACTAAAACAGTTTATCTTTAGAAACAAACAACAATAGAATTTTAACATTGAAACCCGCAATGCTTTTGGAAAATGAAACTACCATAAGACCTCCCGCCACACACACAATGCAAACGCAGAATTGGAGGAGATTTCTTCTTATGATAATCAAACATGCTTACTACGCAAAATCATTGGATTTTTATTATTAGTGCATAGTGCAGAAAACATTTCGAAAGTATAATATTAATCTTAGCCAGCATAGGCATTTCACGTTATGCCTACTATAGCTACTATGTTCAATAGCAGGTTACCGCCACATTCCATAGCAGGTTATACAATTGCAATCGTAAAGGTTCGTATTGTTTCTTTGGATTTTCCAACAAATGGTCAGGCTAAGGAACTTTCAATGCCACGTAGGAAACGCCTCTGGCTGGACGCTCCGAGAGACAAACTGCTCTTTGCCAACAAGGCCGGGTTACCCCTGTAACTAGGTAACTCACGAATATGTCATCCCCCGGTCCTTTGGGACCTTTATCCGAGCGCTCGGTAACATCATCACACATAATAATAAAGTGTGTCCACATGAGTAAGTATTTGGGCTCCATACCATGATACCACCCCTTTCCAGAAGGAAATGACATACCCTAAAGGGCGCGACCCTCATAACCTTGCCGCAACATTCCTGTTTCAACCATTTCCGGGTTGTGAGGCCCTGACGAAGTCTCGTCTCGCTTTATACAAAAGTTATGCTTGATCAAACAAATGATCATATCACAAATGATCAAACAATGATCATTTCACAGCAACACTCAGCATGTCATATTACCAAATTGGGAATATATCGCTGATAAATTTCAACTACATAACCTCTGAGCTCATACGTCTCAGAGAAGGGTGTTAAGCTAAGAGAATAAATTCTCCGCCACCAACATAAATGTATTTGAAAGAAATCAGCTTTATATCTCAAAACGTAATGTCAGACATGTAACCATACAAGTCTGTTCCGGGTTCGAACAGAACCGAAGGCACTTCCAAAGAAGCCCTTGCAATTCGGATATTCACAATCCCGATAAAACTTCCCATCACAAAGGAAATCTCAATACCGTAGCTAACGGTGTAGAGACAATCGATAGGTCATCCTATCGTTTTCACAAATACCCGGTCTTCACCACCGGTCTTCAATACGATCCATATCGTCGTCTCACAAATTTGGAATGGGTTATACGACACAAAGGTCCTTTCCCGGCTAATCCGAATAGTGAGCGCTTATTCAAAAATAAGTGTGGCATTCAAATTCAAGCAAATCACAACAAATACCCATTCAAGGTAATTATTGATAGTCAGTTATTTAACTATCAATAAAGATGCGCAACATCATCAAATTCCAAATAATTTTCCAAATTATTTATCTTTCAAAAATATCTTTACAAGATATATAATTTCCCACACTTAACCATTTGAAAACAAATTCAAATCAATTTCCACATTTCAATTTATCTTTGAAGATAAAATCTCAAAACATTTCACTTCATATTGGAAAAACATTTCCATGCTTATTTAATAATAAGTAATTCACTAATCCATTTATTTTCAACATTTGAAAATATTCAATATACTTAAATCACAGTTAAGTATATATTTTATTCTTTAAGGAAAACGTTCTCTTAGAACCATTTATTTGAGTCAAAACGAATGTTACGTAAAACATTGTTACGACAACTCAAAATCACTAGTATAGAGATTCGAAATTTAGATAGATATATATAAATCCCAATACTATATAAAACATTTCCTTTCGGAAACCATTTACTATAACAACAGTGTTATAGTCCACCATTTTTTTATTCCTCGAAACGTCTATTTCAACAATAAATGTTGAAATCTATGTTTTCGATACTTAACACGTTTTAAAAACATCTTTTTTAAAACAATTGCTTCATTTCGTAATATCACTTCTCCAAAACATATCCATTTTATTTAATAATATATTCACTGTCCAAAATCGTGAATATACTTCGTTATCCAAACTCAACATTTCTACAAATTTTATTTAAAGGATTATCCACTATCCAAAATCGTGAATATACTTCCTTTAATAAGCTATAATAATTCACTTATCAAAATAAGTCAAATTTCAGATTTATAAACCAACATTTATAAATTCCATTCACAAGCCAAAATCCAAATTATAAGCAAACTACTTATAATTCTCTATTTACAAATTCATTCATTTTATAACTTCCCCAAATCGTAGATTCTATCCTTTTATAAATCCATTTATAACATCGTTTTAAAACGTCTTTAAAACTCCTTTATAATTTCATCACTTTGATTCATAAAAATCATTAACTCCATATTTTCAAAAATCACTTTAAAAATCCCTTAAAAATCAAAATTGTTATTTTTAAACTTCAAAAATGGATCCGATGATGCAACAACACCAATCATCAATCACAACATCCAAACATCATATATCAATATGACAACAGAATATATAACAATATCTGTAAATAAATCACTACGGTGAGGAATCCAGTCGGATCCCTCCAACCTGTTTCCCTACATCCACAGATGTTAGCACAATACCAATTTCACATCAATGTGTAATTATCGCGGTATATGGGATTTATAAATATTATCCGCTATTATGCGGCGCAATAGGGTCTCATCCGCTATACAATGCGGGAAATCAACTCCAATATATACATATTCCAATATATATATATTGCTATATACATATATAATACCAATTTCACTTCAATGTGAAATTATCGTGGTATATGTTTTTAATAAATAACCTCCGCTTAATAACGGCGTATAATGTCTATTTCTCACAATAAATAGCAATCATCATTCAATCCACACAATCAAGCAATTTTAAATCTAACTATTTAAAATTTAAATCTAAACAAAACATTCGATTGAGTGAGAAGTTCTCACCTTGATTTCAATTCCGTTCCAGCGTTTTATCTCGAATAAAATTAAACACGCGTTCAATTTTATCCAAAAATTTCACTAGCTCCAAACGACTCCAATCCAATTCCATAGCATAGTGCTCGACCATACGATTCCAATGCAACTGGTTTCGTGCGTTTTCGACCTCGTAGCAAAAAGTTATACATTTTTAAAGTTCGAACGAATTTAAATATAAATAAATTTCACAATTTATAAAATTTCAAACCCTAGATCTAATCAGAGCCATCCAATTTGCTGCCATCAGATCCAGGCCGCACCCTTCTTCATCTTCCCAAACGTGAAAAATCCCGTTCGCCAAACCCATAGCCGCCATCCTTCAACGAATTATTGCGACCAAACCGAGCAACTTGAAGACGATCAGAGACCTTCATACAAAAGCCCTTCGCGAGCACTACCACCACCATAAAGCATGTGAAGCTCGGCCCTGCCTTTGGCCTCGAAAAACGTGAAAAACGCAGCAGGTTCGAGCTCGATTTCCCGTTGATCCGTTGCTCCGTTTTCGATCATCTCCGTATGGATTTGAAGCTCTCATCGTCCTCTACAACTTTGTAGTTGAACACTTTTCGTAATTCCTTACGGATTTGGAGAGATCGAGGGAGAAAGGAAACGAATTTCTGGCCATTAAACCTGATAGTGGCGGCTGGAGGAAAATGAATTAGGGTTTTGGGCAAACGTATATATATATATATATATATATACGTATTAAATTAATATTAAATTCATTTTAAAACGACTTTTTCAAACGATCTCCAAATCACACGTGCCGCCTAGCGTTCGTAAGATTTACCCCCACGTTCCGAACACAATGGAACGTGTTTCGGGAGCTAATTCGATCATCTGTCTGAGTTACGGCAATAAACGATCGATTTAAAATTAAATCGATTTAAACCGATTTCGATGCTTTTTGGCTTGCCTTAGACAAACGGTAAATCCGATTGACACGAAATTTGAAACCTTATAATAATTCAACATTACGGATCCGATGAAACTGGTTTTGTCGAAATCCAAGACTTTTTGAAAAATGACTATTTTAACTCGCCAAATTAATATTAAAACAATTTCGATGCGTTTGGAGCTGCCACGGTCAAACGACAACTCCGATTGCTACGAAAATTGAAATCCGATAATAACAAACTATTACGGATCCAATGGAACTAGTTTCGTCCAATTCTGAGACTGTCCCAAAAATGGCTAATTTCTCTAGTCGATTAAATATTAAAATATTCAATTTTCACAAATTAACTTTAAATTCAATTTTAAAAGTTCTATAACATTACTATAACTTCAACATGATTTAATATAACTTTATAAATCATTTTCAATTACATTAAATCCAGATTTCAATTATTTTTGGAATTTCACCTATTAATTTATCGATTTAATTATCCAATTAAATCCGGATATTCGAAAAATAAATTATTCGATTTATTAATTTCACTTATTAATATTTAAAATTAATTAAATATTCGAATTTCAAATATCAGAAATTCTGGGTCGTTACATCAGTTGTCTTACGGTTATGCTTATCATAGGAAACAACTTGCATTAATGGAGTTGCATGGTAATGATGCTTTGTCTTATAATGATTTGAGTTGGTATTTAGAAGCAGTGAAGAAGTCTAATCCAAATAGTTTTGTTGACATGGATGTTGATCCTTGTAGTAATGAATTTGAGAGGGTGGTTATTGCTTTTGGTGCTTGTTTACTTGGATTTAAGCATTTCGTCCTATGATATTCTTAGATGATACTCATTTGAAGGGTCGTCCTGGTGTTTTGATGGGTGCTACTGCAAAAAATGGCGATCAAGGTATGTCTTTCTTTTCAGTTTTGATTTATTTGTATTGACATCATAATAGTTGGCATTAGCATTAATATGTATTTGTTATTATAATTTGTATTATGTTGGTATCAGTCTTAAGATATGTAGTTTATAGTTAGCAAGTTTCTAGTATTAGAATTTGCATTGTATTGAATTGTAAGTTTGTATTTGGTATCATAATTTCATAATGCTTAGCAAGCAATTAGTATCAGTTTGTGTATAATGTTAGTATCAGGTTCATGTATGTTAATATATGGTATCATATATAGTTGTGTAGTATTAGAATTTCATTTGTATTATAATATATGTTAATGTACATTTCTTTGTTGTGTTAGAATGAAGATTAATGTGTATAATGTTCTGGTTATCAATATTTTTATAATGGTCATATCAGGTTTTCGGTATCAGTTTTTTTAATGTTAGTATCATTTTCATGAATAGTTTCAGATTTATGGTCAAAATTAGTTTTAGTTTTTTTACTAGTTATTTTTGCATTTGCAGGTTTCTTCCCTTTAGCTATGAGTGTAGTTTCTGTAGAAAATGTGGATAATTGGACATGGTTTTTGAATCATTTAAAACAAATGCTTCAAGAAGATCGTAATTTGGTTTTTATGTCAGGTCGGCACCAAGGTTTGCTTTCAGGTGTTCGTGAAGTTTTTCCTTCAGCTTATCACAGTTATTGCTATTTGCATATGGAACAAAATCTTCTTTCAGCGGTAAAAGCCAAAAATGCAAATGTGTATTGTTGATCTATTCAAAATGTGTTCTAGAGCTTCTAATCTATATGAATTTGAAGGAGCACATTCTAAGTTCTGTCAAATTGGCGGTGTTGCTGGTGTGAATTTTTTAAAGGATAAGCCTTTTGATAAATGGGTGGATTTATTTTTTCCAGGGAAACGTTATGGTGAATATAGTTCGAATGTTGTAGAAAGTTTTAACAGTTGGATTTTAGATGAACGAGCATTGCCTATTACTTTTGTGTTTAGATGGTATTCGTGTTAAGATTATGAAACAAATGGCTAGAAGGAGAGAAGAGTGTCGTTTGTGGAAAACAACTCTTTGCCCTTTTATGGAGTTGCGTTTAGGTGAATTGATTGAAGAAGGATTTGGATGGGATGTATATAAATCTTCTGAATTTTCTTTTGAAGTGAAATCTCCAAACTCTCATTGTGTTGATTTGAAGGAACGGGTTTGTAGTTGCAACCAATGGAAAATTATAGGATTTCCTTGTGCTCATGCTATTAAGTGTATGAACAAGTCTAAGTTGTTTGTATATGATTTTGTTGAGTATTATTTCACTGTTGATGCTTATCGATGTTCTTATGCCAATGCTATAAATCCTATTCCAAATTATGATAGGCCTATTGTTGATGGTAGTATTCAAGATGTTATCAAGCCACCAAAGGAGAAACGTGGCATTGGTAGACCATCAATCAAGCGCAAAGGAGGATTTTCATATTTTCAGAATAAGAAAAATAGATGTGGCGAGTGCAAGCAGTTTGGTCATAATAAACGGAATTGTCAAGCTTCGAAGAGGATATGATTTGATTTTACATTTTGAATTTGTTTAGATTAATAAGTGGATGTGTGACTTGTTTTGGTGGTTTACTGTAATTGAACCTTGTTATTAATTTGTATTCAGTATAGCATATTATCAAATTGATTTTAATTTCAGCTATTTAGTATAAATGATAGTATCAGTTTTAGTATCAGTTATATGTTTTTACAGTATCAGTTCTGGTGTTTATTTATTTATTTCAAACATTTGTTTTGATATTTGTTGCATAATGTTAGTATCGGGTGTTTAGTATCATTTTACGCATTCTGTTAGTATAAAATATGGTATCATTTTTTCATTGTGTGATATCAGTTTTGTTCAATTTTGTATATTTTACTTATTTATAACAAAGTTGAGAGCATAGTATATGGGATCTGATAATCATTGTGTAATTGATTGAAGAAGATGATTGAATTGATACATGCTTTCTATTGGTTGGAGATAATGTTTCTTTGATTGGATATAAAGGACTTTAGTATCAGTTTTGGTTAGTTTTTAGTATCAGTTTCGTGTATTATAATACGTGCTACAACTGACACTAGTACTAATAAATAATTATAATGATATCTTGTGTTAGCAAAAACTGACACTGGCACTAATGTTGTTTCATAAAGTATGTTGAGTGTTAGTTTTAGCAAAACTGATACTATTAGTTATTAGAACCGATACCCAGTTACTGTTTTGTATTGATATATGATATGAAATCTTATAATATTATTATACAACTAGTATTTGCATCATAAAACTGGTAATATTATGTAGGATCAATAGTTGCATGATAGAACATTCAATATATAATCTTGTTATAATATAAACAACAGGTAAAGAAAAGAACATCAATTACAACAAATCATTCCAGGAGATCATCATTGTTTTTACAAGTAAGATCAGCATTGTTTTAAGAACAGAACATCATTACTTCACAAGTACCAATTTCAACAGAGCATCATTACTTCATAAGTATCAAATTTAATTGTGAAACAATACAATGATTTACTTTAACACACGAAATTTTCAATTTTTCAACCTTCTTCTTTGCTTGACTGGTTATCAGTTACATTCCAACAGTGCTTGCTATCTGTCAATACGTCTATTGCTAGTTCTGTTCTAGTTTTGATATCAGTGTGTTGTTGGATCTTTTTTGCAATCATGTTTCTGTTCAGTGATGCAATGTAAATCATGACATATATTCCGCAGTCAACGCTGTTTGAAACAAAGTATGTTAACAAAATATAAACTATGATATAAGGTAATGAAATCTAATTTTTACATCACCAGAAATATGTTCATAGTTTGTACAACAAATTGTACTAATATCAAGCATTGATTGTATCAACATTAAAACAGAAATTAAATTCAACTACATATAACAAAATATGTAAAATGTACATCAGTTCATGTGAAAATAGTAGCACTTTTTGCAAACTATTTGATTTGTTCATTTATCTTTCTTCTTCCAAACTTGACATGAACTTGGCTAAGGTCCAGCAGTGCTCTTTATCAGTCAATATCTCATGTGCAATTCTTGCTCTAGATTTCAGCATTTGTTTAGGGGCTATTTTGAGTGGTATTTGACTTTTGTTCATTGATATGATGATTATCATCATGTATATACCACAGTCAAGCCTGTTTAAAAGAATATTTGCAGTATCAGTTTTGTGTATCTAGGTATTCATTTTTGTCTATAATTTGCAGTATCAGTTTAGCAGTCACTAAGTATCATTTTCAGTATCTAGGTATTACTTTTTTCTGTAATTTTTAGACAGTTTAGCAGTCAGTAGATTGAGTATCAGTTTTTGTCTGTAATTTGCAGTATCTAGGTATTAGTTTAAAAGAAAATTTACAGTGTCAGTTTAACTGTCAGTAGGTATCATTTTGAACAACATAAACAACTTATGTGTACGATCCTTGTTGTGCACATGGTATCTGATGCATTTCATTTGCCTTCACCTCCTTATCCTGTATGTTTTTCTTTTTCCAAACTTCTTTCAGCATTTCTTCAATTTTATTTCTCTATTGAAGAAAAACCAATACAAAGTTAGCTAATGTTCGATTTGTTTAATTAAATTATTTTGTTTCATAACAAAAATATATCATACCAATATCATTGCCTGCTTTAGACTGGGGTTGTTTCTTTCAAGAATTCCTTCTAGGACGTCTAGAATCTAGATGACTCCATTGCATTGTTGGGTATGTCAAAGTGACTAGTGTCCAATGGTATTCACAATGCAATGGGAAATATATAGCATCTGTGTATTCATCATCCACAATTTGTTCAAGGAAAGGCAGCACTAAAGATTTTATAATTCCATGTATATTGAAAACTATTGCTGTTCAATAAAAAAAAGTTAGAATTCAATATATATGTAGCATTATCATATTATTGTATATTAAAGTTTTATTTACCGTCATTATTGTTGTGAATGCATAGTTGTGCTCTTTCAGCCCACATTTGGATAAATACCAGTCAATTATCTATATTAACAACAAGAAAATGTAAGTTTTTGTTATTGGTGAAGCAATATTCAATGATAATTAGTATCTTTTGTTTAAATAGTGGTAATATATATTACAAATTACAAGAATAATTAAGCTTGAAATATGATGAAATAGCTTCCGGGTATCATTTTTTCACTGACTTGGTATCATTTTTGGACATGCTATTAAATCAATTGCTACTAGAAAACAAAAGTATGAATTTATATCAACTGCTGCTAGGAATTAGTTTTGCACTGTTTTGGTATTTATTTTGTCATACATGACGGTTAATACATAATTCAACTAATAGACCACCACTTTATAACAAATAGTAATTAGGTATCATTTTTGGTTATAAATAGGTATCAGTTTTGGTATAAATAACATTGGAAATAGCTATTAGACATTATTTTTTGTAATTATTTTTATTGGTAGCAGTATTATTAAGCAAAAAGAAAGTGTGTACCGATCCATGTGTGGCATTTTCTTCAAGAAGTTGTTGTAGTACTTTTTTTGTTATTGTACATCCTCCTCTAATTGTGTCTTTATCTGTCCATGCTATATCTCTGTTTTAAGAAAATAAGGCACATATCAATTATACAATGTTATTTTAACCGGCAAAATTAGTATATATGTTTGTAAACTTACTTTATTGATGATGTCATAGCAAAGAAAGTTTTGATTGTATTTTGTTGTTCTATATTCAAGTATGCCAAGGTTTTGCTGCAGTGTCCTAGTCCTAAATTTGAAAGTGTTGGCTCTATTACTTGAATTGGCATTGGGATTGACTCTTCTGCACTTTCTTTTTCATCATTTTCATTTTCTTCTAGTTTTTCATCATTTTATTCTCTTTAGGTTTTTGTTTTTTCGCTGTTTTTTTCATTCTCTGACCATATTCAAAGTTGGGGCTTTTTTTTCCTTTCTCTTGTTTTTATTCTTTTCACATAAGAAGATGGCTTATGAACTGTTTGTTTCCTTTTCCGATCAGGAGGTTTTGCTGGGTTTTTTTCTTTGACCTTTTCTGTTATTCCCTCTTGCAACTGTTGTGTGATATTGAGATTGAAAGATGGAGGTGTTAGGTCTAGTACTACATCATTGTATCGTGCAATTTTGCTCTCTTTACTGGTATCTTCTTCCAATTTTTGAGCCTCTTTTATTTCATTTTGCGCCATTTTATCTTTATTTGTTCGCAACACTGTTTCATTTGTTTTGTTCAACATTTCTTCACTTTTTTCTTTTGTGTCCATAGCTTTATCTTCATTTGGTTGGAGCGCATTTTCATGCATTTGAGTTGCTGTTTCAGTCTCCATGCATGTACTTTCTTTTTCAGTTGTTTGGTGGACTTGTTCTTTATTTGTGTCAGTAGTTGTGTCTTCAACTTCTTCTACATTTTTTCAGTTGAGAATCTATATTAACAATAAGAAGCTGTCGGTTTTTGTTATTGGTGAATAAATATAATATTATTAGTATCAATAATGTTAATAGTGGCAGTTTATGGGTATCATTTTTGCATTGATATCAGTTTTTCAAACAGAAAGTAAGTATCAGTTTTTCATACATATAGATATCAGTTTTGATTTATTCAATAGTGAAAATTGTTTGTAAAATAGCCAACCATGAGTTCTAATCAAACAACTACTACATATAAATTCTGCATTATTTTGGTATCAGTTTTCTACTAAATGATGGTCAACGTAAATAGTTCAATTTACATACCATCAAGTTATAAGAAATGAAACGTAGGTATCATTTTTTAATACATTTAGGTATCAGTTTATTCTAACTTATACTCAGAATTATTTATAATATAAGCAAGCATAAATTCGAATCAAACAGTTATTTTCAATAATAAAAAATCATGTACTTGTCCATTTCTGTTATTTTTGCTTGACACTTTGTAGGTTCTTGTTGACACTCTGGATTTTCTTCTTCAATATTTTCTGCTGTGAATGTTTTTTCTTCATTTTGTAGTTCAACTTCTGAATTTTTCTTTTCATTTTCTTCCAGTCTTGATTTGAGTTCTTTCGGTTGTACTTTCAATTTCAAATTTTCTTTTTCTACCTTTATCCTCAACTTCTTTTCGTTGTCTAATTGCTTCTTTGTTTTTTACCTTCTTCTTCCAAATCTTTAATGTGCATTTGCAAAACATTAAGGCTTACAAAATCTTCAAAAGATCAAGTACTCTATTCAGCTTCTTCAATTTTTCTTTTTTTCCGTTGGTTTTCTTTCTTTTGTTGCTTGATTCACCTTTTGTTGATGCTGTTTGGAGTAGCTTGTGTTCATGTGGAAGAATCGTGCTTATTTCTTTTACCTGTGTAATTGAAAGAGTTATTTTGTTTTAAAATTTAAATGCAAATGTTTTATGATAATATGTTGTAACTTATAAGTTATAACTGATATTAATAAGTGATTAGTTTAATAGAAGAAAATATAGTAGTAATGAAATTGATACTATGTACACTTACTAATTGATTGTGTGCAGCGTCAAAAATGATACCAAATATTATTGTATATTATAACTGATACTGTGCAAAATGACAAGATGTACTATGCCGAGGAAAAATTGATACTATGGAAACAAAAATTTAAAGCTACACATTGAAACTGATACTAATCAGAAGCTAAAGTGATACGGCAAAGAGGCATATGTGATACTATGCATAGACAAAAAATTATTCTAAGTGTTGAAACTGATACTACAGACAGAGAGAACATAAAATGTAAACTTATATTGACTAGTGTAAGTAAGATTTAATTTTAACTTACATTGCCAACTTTTATATCATTCAAAAATTGTTTCACAACAATGTCTTTAAGTTTTCTTACATCCCATCATGCAAATCTGGGTAAATCTTCAGCAAGTTGCCTTCTAGGTTGGATGAGGTTCATTTTCTCATAGATGCAATACTATAAACATTTAAAGATATAATTAGATAAGAATGTTGAATATAACATTTTTTTTCAATTAATAATATTTTGCATAACACAACCTACCAATGGAAGCATGGAATGTCCAAACATGTTTCTTGGTTTGGAGATAAACTTTTTGACAAATTTACTAAAAAAATTCTCTATTGTTTCTGGCTATGAGACATTCTGCATTGTTTCACTATCAATCAAATAGGGTAGAATTCCCCATCTCAGTTTTTGTTGGTTTTGGGAAAGAAAAATGTCAATAGTATTTGCATTATTATCAACAAAGGCAGATCTTCTTCATTTTCTTTTTTCCTTTTTGATATTTCTTGTTTTATTCTTCTTTCGACAACATTTCTTGTTATGTAAGTACATGTGCCAAAGTTTCTAGTTGCAAATTCTTTGCAGTCTGGTGGAATGGTTTTGGTCGTCAATTTTTTTGTTGGTTCTATGTTTATTCCTTTTAATGGCAGACTAAACAGCAAGCTTATATCTCTGGCAGTGACCTTCATTTTGTCTTCTCCTAAGACGAGGGTATCAGTTTCCATATAGTAGCAGTTGTATAAAGCATCCAAGTTGTGTTGATGCTTTTAGCACTCTTTTATTGTTATTTTTTCTTCATAGATGACTTTGAAGAAGTTGTAAAATGGTGTCTTCTTTAAGATGTCGAATTGTTTTTTGGTCAATCCATTTTTTCTTTCACCAGTTTTAATATCATGAAGATAGCTTGTAAGCCACATCTATAAGCAGTTTCTGGCTTAACATGTTCAGATTTTGCTATCTGTTTGTTTGATTGTTTTGATGTCGCATGCATGATTTTACGACATGGATTGACAAAATCATCATCGTCCTATTTCATGAAAATGTGGCATTAAGTTGTTAGTGAAACAAATAGCACTGAAACAAAACAATATATAACATGATATAGTGGTATCAGTTTCCATAAACATGAGATAAAACATGATATTTTTATCTAACCAAAATTTGGTATCATTTTTGCTAAATGTAGGTATCAATTTTTTAAAAATTATGGTTGATATAATTGTAAAATTGCTACATAATAACTTCAAAAGAAACATATTGCATGTATAATTTTTAGCTTATTTGTGTTATCTTTGTTACAAATTACAATGAGAGTAATTTGTATAATTAAAAGTATAAAGTTCAAAGAAAGATAAAGTGAGTATCATGTTTATAAGGTGTATGTATAAGTTTGGTTCAAACAAACAGTATATTAATTTTAAGATATGATGTCCATAAAAACAGATAGTAGGTATTAGTTTTTCATTACATTTGTGTCAATTTTATATTTGTGATAGAAATAATTTCAATTATGGAGTAGTAAATTCCATCAATGATATTGGGTATCATTTTATGAATATAACTATATCGGTTTTGTTATAAACCATTGAAAACTTATTTTCAAAATTACAAAGTTTTATCTTCAACTAAACAAACAATGGGTTCATTTTATGAAATTTAGGTATCAGTTTGTGAAATATAGGTATCATTTTGTTGAAAAATTACAACATTGACATATTAACTAAAACATATTATACAGTGGGTACCATTTCGTAAGAATTTAGTATTAGTTTTCCTAGAAAAAAGATGGTGAAATAACTTGTAAACTAAAATGAATCAGCTACACACAATTAGACAATAGGTATCACTATTGCAGGATATTGGTATTAGTTTTTATGTGTGTGCTGAAATTAATTTTTCTAAATACAAAGTATCACGTTAATTCTAACAGATGTTTGGTATCATATTTTCAATATATTAGCATCAGTTTTGTAACAATTGGCAATGAAATTTATTTTTTAACCAACTAAGTTTTGTCTTCTACCAAACAAACTATAGGTATCACTTTTTGAACATGAAAATCTTTATAAATGATATGGCTTGTATTTTTACCGTGTTGGCTTGTTTATCTTCAGATTCCTCAACTGCTATTTGTTTTTCCTTATTTGTTTGAGCTTTTTCCTGTTAAACATATTAACACTATTAAAATACATCTAATAATTTAATGGTATCAGTTTCATAACTAATGGTATTAGTTTCCTATTGAAGTTGCTGCTGAATTATTTTCTCATTTTTAATGTTCGATCTTAATTCTCTTTTTTGCACTTGTTGTACAGTTGATTTGTCACCAGCTGTTTTTTCCTGCATGGTTTCTTCATTTTTCTGTAAAATAAGTTCAATGGTATCATAATCAATCTAGAATGGTTTTGTTATGCTTCATTTCATAATATCATTTACCTTTTCTTCTATTCTGTTTTCTTCATGTTTCCTTTTTGTTCTTCTTTCCCTTTTTTGCTCTATATTTTCTTCCATTGGTCTTTTTAATAGTGTTAACTTTGCATATTCCTGCTGCGTCTCTACTACAGTTAGGATATTTGCTTCATGAAGATTATCAGATACAGCTGCTAGGGTATCAAATTCACATGGTAGGTTTTCAATTTCGACTCGATTCTCAGATTGAGGTTCTTTGTTTCCAGATTCGAGCTGATAATCAGAATGAGGCGCTAGGGTATTAGGTTTTTGTCGAATATCAGATTGAGGGGATAATGTATCAGATTCATGCTCAAACTATGCTTGTTTTTTTATTGCCTGACGTAAGCGATTGAGGTGGAGGTAGCGATTTTGCTGTGGTTTCGTTTGCCATTTTTTCTTAATTTTTATTTTGTGTCGTGAAGAAGAGTGTGGATTTGAAAATCGAACAGGAAGACGAATGAAGGAAATTGAGAAATGTTTTAACGCGCGAATGGGCTTTGGGCCTGTCCTTTGGAAGAAAACTGTTTGTGCGTGTCCTTTTGAATAAAATTTTTAAATTATTTGTCCTTTAAAAAAAATTCCCCTTCAATTGAAATAAATACAGTAATTATCAATTTAAATTCCAATAAATCCATTTATTTGTCTTTTCATCTTGTTATTCAATCAATTGCTATCTCATAGATATAACTAACATTTGTTTATATTTTATTACACTAAAAATCTACAATTATCATCTTTTACCACATTAGTCGCAGTATTCCAATAATATTGAACCTTTATTGATTTTAACATTAATTATAATTTAAAATCCTAAAACTTCATTTATCTTGGTCTCATTTTTATCATTAAATTAATTTATTGCCTTATGAGTGAAATTGACATTTCTGTACATTTTACTACATTCTCCATTTGCAGTTATTGTTTTAACTCACATTAACGTAACATTTATTTACATTTATTTGTAATTGATTAATTAAATTGGTAACAAATAACAATTGTCACCATTTCTACATTTAATAACATTTGTAAGTTATTATCCACAACAAATGTTATGATTATTACCACACCACTAATTTTTATTCAATTTACAATTTATTACATACTATTTAATTAATACAACATTTAAATTATCAATTACTCCTTTAATCCAATTATCAATTAATACACACATTATTACAATTAATTTACAATCTATATCCAATTATAACTTTTTAATCATTTCAATTAATTGGAATTACATTCAAAGCAATTATAAATTACCTTAAATTAATACTATCACATTTTATTCCAATTACATTCTTATTATTAAACCACAAATTTTTTATTTCTTCCAACATTAAGTCAACCTTATTAAATTTACAATTTTTAATTATCGAAAATTATGGGTCGTTACATTGTAATACTTTACTTTACTGATAGACATTACATATATAGCGTATTCTACTATATATATAGATATTTTGACGAATCCTTAAGAGATGGAAAATCCCGTAACATCTCTTGAGTCATTGCATGCACGTTATACACTAGATAGGAGATGTGAAAACCCGTAAACATCTCTGATGCTATTACACTCATGTTATGCGATATCGATTTGACTCACATAAGAATATTTTAGTCCTAACTCAAGTGTTTTGTCTTTTCATTACGCTCGGGTCAGTCCTGAGTTTTTCAGCGCATTGAAGATTATTCTCTGGAGGACGAGGATGAAGATTTGGTACATTATTACTATTATTATTCCCTGCATCATGTTGTTCTGCTGCATTATTATTTGTTCTATTGTATATATATAACTCTGATAAATGTTGTATAATTTATAATCAAATGTATAATATAAACAGCTTCATGAACTGTTTATTTGATTATTATATTTTGTTATACCGCTGCGAGATTCTGTGTTTGTTTCCTTCTTCTTTTCTTATTTTTATTCTCAATTATCCCCATTGATTATCTAGGTTCCGAATTATTTAAGTTGGACATGTGAGGATTATTGTCGATTTAAACCTTCCGAAATGTGGATCATTTACTATAATTGTCAGAAAAGTTAGTTGTTAAAGATCATTTATTGTAACTTTCATATGGCACCAATTGTAATTAGCAAGTTACAATATGACAGTTTTCTTGTAGTGAAATCAAGAGCCATGCCTCGTTCATGCGCGTATATCAATGCCTTTTCCAATATTTAGACAGTTCAGTGCACTTCATATAAGTAAACATAATGTTGGCATGATGAGTTAATGACAATATAGAAATCTATATATGAACTAGAGATGTCAGACATAATGGTGCAAAATTTAGTTGTCTTTGCAATTCTAGATAATAACAAAATCTATTAAAAAGGATATTTGAAGATTAGATAATAGGTTTGACTTAGAAGTCAGCTCAAAAAAAACCCAACGAACTTTCTTATAAAATCTAAGCTTCTTTTCAAAATTTAAAACTCTTCGCATATTAACTAAATACATAAACATATTATGGATTTTGTTTATGAGACAATTTATCAAAAAACTTCGCAAGTCAAAAATTCGGTTACAAATTAGTCGTATCTCCTAATGAAATTATAGCTAAAATAAAGTTTAAAAAGACTGATAATCCCTATTAATAGACAGGCGGCTATCACAAAGCTCCATCTAAATATAAATAAATAAAACCGGAGACCTTATAGCGAAGAAAACCGGACACCTTATAAAGGTGTTGTGTCTCCGATTTTATTGATTGTCTCTCTAAGTGTAGGGCGTTTAACAAATAATAAGCTATTATTTAATCTTTTTTGCATGAGTAGAGCCTTTAAAACTTATGAGGCATACGGCCGTAAGTCTTAAGGAACTATCATGAAACGGGAAATAGTTAAGATAATTAATTTTCTAACTAACAAACAAAAAACTTGTATGTTGTTTCTAATATAAATTCATTTTAAGTTGACCATTAAATTATCTTATATTATTTTTATTGTGTCCTCAACAATCTAGATCAATGAATTGTATATATTATGTATTGAGACAAATGTATGAAATAGTAAAAAACCACAATCAAAGCATCAATTTACAAAAATTATTATTTTAGTTTTTTTCCATTCATATTTTATATTAAATAATTATATAAATAATGTTTTGAAACAATCTCTTAATCGTTGGACTTTGTATAAGATGGTTCTTATTACCAACAAGAGAAGGATGAGGTTCGGGATAATTTATCTTGTAACGACCCATATTTTTAACTATTTTAAATTATTAAATTAAATATAATTATTGAACAAAAGTGGTTAGAAATAAAAATTTAATGATTTATTAATGTAATTTACGGGATATGAACTTAGATAAAATTTTAAATAACAAAATTCAATAAGATAAAAGATGATAACTTATATTAGAAAGTAAATTAAATGATATGAAATTGTAAGTGATTGAAATAATCAATGTTAAGTTAATTAAGAATCGAATAAATGTTTATTAAAGGTAAAAGCATAAGTTTACTTATATGAAATTGTATTTTTGATAAGTATAAATTTCAGAAATAAGAAAACATTTATTTGGTAAGAAATGAATAACTTTTGATGTATACAATAATTGCAAAGATGTTGAATTACTGTAAAATGGAAGTAGTTCTTTTATTATTTGAATTCGTTTTAAAAGCAAATTTTATAAGTTAAATAAATTATATTTCAAATATAGGATTTATTTGATAATTAAATTGCTGAATTTAATATTGAAATTATTTAAATATATGAATTTTGGATTTAATATGAATGAAAACGATTTCAAAAGTTGATTTCAAATCTATTTGAATAAGAAGAAAAATAGTAAACTTTTAATTTGGATTTTGAAAGTGATTAAATTGAGTTGTAATTAACGTGTAAAAATAGTATTTTTAGCACTGTCTTGGATTTCGACGAATCCAGTTTCATCAGATCCGTAATAGTGAATTATTATAGGATTTCATGTTTCATAGCCATTGGAGTTATCGTTTAGTCGTGCGAACTTGAAAAGTGTAGAATTTATTTTCAGAACTTTAAGTAATATAATTTTATTTTTGAAAAGCTATCTTCTGAATATGATGGAATTGGCTCCCGATATATATTCCATTATGTTCGGAATAGGGGTATAACAAATAGGACGTCAGGAGGCATGTTTTGTTTGGAGTTCGAAATTTTCACGGATGAATAGTGCCGTGAAATTTTCTATATAAGGAGTTGACCTTGTTTTTTGGCAATCCTAAAACCCTAGTTCTTCAGCCACCCCTTTTAAATTTTCAAAGGCCAAAATCGTTCTTCCTTTCTTCCTCGTTTTCTCCCAATCTATTAAAAATCTCGAATCGACTTTAACATGAAAGGTGAAGAGCTTGGCGAGCTCTACATGATGTACGGTTGGATCAGGCAGGAAGAGTTTGAAATAGATAGGATTTGGCCGAGATGTTGCTGTTTTGGGTTTGGTGGTCGACATGCGAAGATTGGGGAAGAGGGGCTTGGCGCATTGGTGGAGTAGGGGACGACCGACATGGCGGTGGTCATCGATAAGGGTCCGATAGTTTCCTGGTGGTGCGACGGTGAGAGGAGCACGTGGGTTTTGGGTTCGAACGAGGCTGGGTGGGAAAGAATGTGAGTAAACGTTTTTATTTATTATAAATTATATAATTATTATTCGTCCAAGAATCATATGCTAATAAATTCATAACCTTTTCTTACGAGGTCGGATTCGAGCGAAACGAGTCGCATTGCGATCGCATCAACGAAGGCTACAACATGGAGTTGGATTCAATTTTTTTTGACTTTGAGAAATTTTCAGTTTCAAATAAAGGTAAGTGATTAAACCCGCTCATGAATACTTAAATATTTCTAATGTTCGTTAAATTGAAATCATGAAGTGATTTAATTTAATTGATTGTTGTTTGGTAATTTAACAGACATGGAAGTCGACATAGAAATTGACATTATAGAAATTTTGAATTAACAGTTAAATTGAAATTTGAATTAAACTGCTAGTTAAACTCCCGATATTGATAACTAGTTAACTGTTATGATTTATTGTTGATTTGGATGTTGATTGAGATTGGATGCTATTATTGATATATTGGATGATTGGATGCTTATTTATTTTATATATATCCTATTATCACCCTGTATATTATTTGACAGCAAGTAAACTATTATTTGAATTATATTCGAATAAACTAAGAAATAGATTGAAATGATATTTACCAATAACAGTTTGATTTGGATTGAAATGATATATATCGATCCCTGAAATTAAAATCGAAATAACCGATCACTTGGCCATAGGATAGAAAATTATATATGGACACTGGATTGGTTAAATTAAATGGTTTTAAAATTTTGAAATTGAATTTATTTAAATGATTTTGCTTTAAAGAAATAAAAAAATCAAATTTATAAAGATTGAATTATTTTAAAATTCGAGCTTTGAAATGTTGAAGATGAAATTTGTAAAAGAAATTGTTTAAAGAATTTATTTTGGAATTTGCTGTTATAATCGATATATGACTTGAATTATGGGAATTGAATTGCTTTAAAGGTTTGAAATTTATTCAAACTTTGAAAATTTATCTTGGTTAAGGTAATTTAGATTGATATGTCAAACTTAGGCTCGGAATTAAAATATTCGAAATCGAATTAATTTAAAGATTTGAATCTAAATTCGAACATTGAAGTTAAATGGGTTGAAGTGATTTTAAATCGACATTTCAGAATTGGACTTGAAATCTATATAAATTGAAATGGTTTAAAATAAGAACCGAATTGAAATTTAAATGATTGAATCAAATCGTTGAATCGAATTCAAAGTTAAAACGAATGTTTCGAAATTGAAGTTAATTCGAATTGAAATCGAAATTGAAGTGGATTTAAATTGGAATCGAAATTGGAGTTGATTTGAATTGATTTGAGATTTAAGATGATTTGAAATGGAAGATTTGAAATTGAATCGGTTTGACTGAAATTTGGACCTAAGTCTAGATTTATTGGAAATGTAAAGAAACAGTTTAAATTTGAAACTATTTTCACTATATACTATTTTATTATAAATTAAACTATTTTAAAGTTCATCTTTTTAAATCTTCAAATTATTTAAATTTTCAAACCATTTTAATATATAACCCATTTTCAATACTCAAACTATTTTATATCAAACTGTTTTTAATCTCTAAACTATTTAAACTATTTTAGCTATTTAAACAATTTAAATTATTCAAATTATTTTCAAAATTCAAGCTATTCAAGTTGGGAACTATTTATACTTAAATCATTGATTTAAATACGAATGTGGTTAAAATGAAGTTATATCCTAAGTTGAAATTTGAAATAGAAATTTGAATGAAATGATTTTCATGTGAAAATGACATATGAAGTAAATATGATGATTTTGAAATGAAGGATAAGCGAATATGATATTTTTGATATCAAGTATGAATCGTTTTCAAAATGTAAAAGAACTAACCGTTATGTAAAACGGCGTTTGGTTGTTAAAGAGACCGAGGTTGATTATTGGTATACTCCTTGTCAATGTTGGAACCACTTTAATAACTGTGTACATGGAGGAGACTCCAAAATGAAGTTGTTGGATTTGATATACGTTTGCTGGATTTGAAGAAAGAGAACGATGATGGATAGCCTCGACACTTGTGTCAATTTGAAATGACTAAAGCAGGACGGCTTGAACTAGGCCAAGTGGGCTAGCTACCCTTAGCGGACACCCGTTCTTTGATTTTTCTTGTGGACTTAGTCCATACTATTATCTTTGTTGTTAGTTTCGATTGGTGCACCTTGATTTGGGATAACCTCCCTTTGACTCGATATGGGATGGGTGGACGGGGTGGATGGTCATTGTGGCGATGCGTTACCACCATCCTGGCGACTCGAACTGGTAGCATACTACCTTGGGCATTGCCTCATGTGCCTTGTCATACTTTTATTCTTATACGAGAACACTACGAGTTTGGTTTAGTGTTGACGTCTCATGATGCATCCATATCCCCCGACGTTCTACTGGGGTGTTATATGCAAACTGTACGACAATGCTTAAAAACGTGTTAAGAGGGATTAATGCAAAGCCTTAACACTAGGAAAAATATTTATTTTATTGATTAGACATTATATATATAGCGTATTCTACTATATATAGATATTTTGACGGATTCTTAAGAGATGGAAAATCTTGTAACATCTCTTAAGTTATTGCATGCACGTTGTACACTGGATAGGAGATATAAAACCCCATAAACATCTCTAACGCTATTACACTCCTGTTATATGTGATATTGATTTGACTCACATGAGAATATTTTAGTTTTGACTCGAGTGTATTGTTTTACATTATACTCGGGTCAGCCCTGAGTTTTTAGTGCATTGAAGACCATACTCCCCTGCATCATGTTGTTCCGACGCACTGTTTTATTTTGTCTCTATTGTATGTATAACTCTGATAGATGTTGTAAAAAGTATAATCAAATGTATAGTGTAAAAAGCTTCATGAACTGTTTGATTATTATATTTTGTCATTCTGCTGTGAGATTCTGTGTTTGTTTTTTTCTTTTCTTTTTTTCTTAATAAAACTCCATTGATTATCCATGTTTCGGATTGTTTTGAGTTGGGCATGTGTGGTTTATTATTGACTTAAACCTTTCGAAATGTGGGTTGTCATAGTTGGTATCAGAGCTTTGGTTTAGCGATAACCTTAGCTTTGGTTGGGTTGGACTCATTGGAGATAGGGTAGTAATACCTAATGAGTTTGTTTGTGTGTGTTTATATATATATATATATATATATATATATGAGAGTGCGTACTTGTTAGTGTTACAAAATGTTTTATATTGTTTTTTCTTATCTGTTGAGTTGTTTATGAATTCTAGTTGGTAGATGACGCGCCTTGTTATTGGTAGGGGTTTCTAAACACTTAAACGAGACAAGTCGACATAATATTGTTTTAAAATAGGGTAAATGAAATAAATTTACCTAAATTATATTTTATATATAAAAAGAAATAATCTTCCATAAATAACCTTATAGGTTTATGAAAATACGAATTTATTTATGCTGCTTGTTTGTTAGGAGATGATAATATTTAGCTATCATTGATTATTGGTTGAATTAAACTAAAAACGAATACTTTGTGAACTCTATTTCACAAAGCGTTCGATAATTAGATTGAATTGAAATTTAATTACAATAAGAACTGTTTGCAATAACAAAGATGTAAATTAACGAAATGTTTTCATAATAAGGTAATGGAATTGTATAAGTATATTTATAATATGGCTTATAATTAAAAAGGGATTTAAAAGCTAAGAATTTTAGAATTTAAAATCCCATTGATTTTCAAAAATTGTTTTCAAAGTTTTCAGAAATAATAATATTATTATTTTGGACGTGATTTTGATTAGAATTATATTTTGAAAGGATTTTGAAAGA
Organism: Allium fistulosum; assembly: GCA_030737815.1. Taxonomy (NCBI): domain Eukaryota; kingdom Viridiplantae; phylum Streptophyta; class Magnoliopsida; order Asparagales; family Amaryllidaceae; genus Allium; species Allium fistulosum. Next base: position 1,132,424,907 of record CM060901.1, read on the forward strand.
AATAAAAACATTGAACTCGCTTTAGTCGCTGGAAAAATATTCTGAGGGTGACCACGACATCGTCAATATTCATTTTCGAGTTTCTGAGTGAGAATTGCTACCAAAAGGAATTTATTTCTGGTTAAAACAAGTTTTTTATATTTCAAAGATATAATTGGATATATATATATATAAGGTTGATAAGTATGATATTATTTCAAAATGTTTTAAAATATAAAATTTGGTGTTTAAATTTGAGATTTTCAGCTAAGCTAGGTTATAATATGATCCATGTGAGTTTTAAAGGTATTTGAACTTGTTTGGTAAGTTTAAAAGTGTTTTAACTTGTGAATAAATAGGTTTGGAAATTTGTTTAATAAATATGGATAAGTAAAACGAAATCTGAATTGGTATATGCACTTTTGGATATGAGAGTATTATATTAACTTGAACTTGAATCAAGGAATATTTATTCACTTAAGTAAAAGTGGTAAGAAATAATTTAAACTTTAAGTTTAAATTATGAAATGAATGGATTTATAAAATAAATTGAATATGAAGTGAATAGGTTATAAAACTAAGTTTCAAAATATTAACTTAATTAATTTGAGTTTATGGATGTTTATAGGCATAAGTAATGAGATATGAAATAAAAATCTAACTTTAGTTTAAGTTAAAGAACGGATTTAAACTGAGAATTTGAGAACTTAAATCCCGGTGCTTTTGAAATTGTTTTCTAAGATTTTGAAAATAATATTAGTATTATTTAAAAATATTTAAGAATAGAAGTTGTTTTCAAAAAGGGATTTTAAAAGGAAGTAAGTCATGTACTTCCCTCTTCTGTTGCAGGAAAATAATTTCGGTGATGACGGCCGCATCCTTGACATTCATTTTCGAGTTTCAAAGTGGGGGAGGCCACTTAGCTGCTTTGCTACGCATTTGATTCAATAAAAAGATTTTTGATTTAAAATTTCTAAATATGATTTGATATATATAAAAGATATGAGTACATATATTATTTCAAAATGATTTGGAAAGAAACTCGGTGTTTAGTTCTTATATTCTCTGTAAATTAAAAAATTCCACTTATTGAAATGAAATGAATTAATAAAATGATTTTATAAAATGGTCCATGAATGATTTGATATGAAATGTGTTAAACATACAGTGAAATAATTGAAATTTGAATAATTTGAATGTAAATGAAATAGATGTGAATAAATTGGAAGTAAACCAATTTGGATGTTAATAAAGAATGGATGTTAATAAGAGATGAAAGTGTTTAAAATAACCTGTTGAAATTGGATAATGTAAATTGATATAGTTTGGATTAATTAGTTGAATATTAATTGTTGAATGGTTTCTTTTATTGCAAATTATTGTTATAACTGTTTTGGTTATTATGTTGTGTATTAGTGCTTATGCTTATGATTCTGATTAAGAATACATGTTATATAGTTCTATTAAACTCATACATGTTTCTATATCTCATTATAAGTGACTAATATTCAAAATTGAGTTGAGATAGGTACGTACGAAGACCGTTTGGATGTATATGCGATTCGACATGCTTTTGCTCGCTTAATATGAAAGAACTCGCTCGTATCAATAATAATAAGGTACATATCTCGAATTATATATCGTGCTTTTATATATTTTCCTACGAGATGCCTCATCACTGAAATGAGATGTATATCTATGATATATATTTGTATTGTAAATTTTTTACGATCGAGCCGCGCAAAGGAGACGCTGCCGAAATTTTCCGTAAATTCGGGTGTTAGAAAAATTTAAGACTTTAAAATTTTATAACTTATTTTACAAATAAGCAAATATCAGAATGGCATAGTAGAAGCGTAGTAAAGGTTTTGCAAAATAAATTTCATGTTTTGTAAGTTGATTATTTTGAGTAAAATATATCAAATGTTAGATTCCTTACTTAATCCCTTTTCAAGGACGAAAAGTTTTGAGTGGGGCAGATTGTAACGACCCGTATTTTTAACTATTTTAAATTATTAAATTTAATATAATTATTGAACAAAAATGGTTAGAAATAAAAATTTAATGATTTATTAATGTAATTTACGGCATCTGAACTTAGATAAAATTTTAAATAACAAAATTCAATAAGATAAAAGATGATAATTTATATTAGAAAGTAAATTAAATGATATGGAATTGTAAATGATTGACAACAAAAATTGAAATAATCAATGTTAAGTTAATTAAGAACCGAATAAATGTTTATTAAAAGTAAAAGCATAAGTTTACTTATATGAAATTGTATTTTTGATAAGTATAAATTTCAGAAATAAGAAAACATTTATTTGGTAAGAAATGAATAACTTTTGCTATATACAATAATCGCAAAGATGTTGAATTACTGTAAAATGGAAGTAGTCGTTTTATTATTTGAACTCGTTTTAAAAGCAAATTTTATAAGTTAAATAACTTATATTTCAAATATAGGAATTATTTGATAATTAAATTGTTGAATTTAATATTGAAATTATTTAAATAATTGAATCTTGGATTTAATGTGAATGAAAACGATTTCAAAAGTTGATTTCAAATCTATTTGAATAAGAAGGAAAATAGTAAACTTTTAATTTGGATTTTAAAAGTGATTAAATTCATTTTTGAAATTACTGTTTTAATTAATGTGTAAAAATAGGTTTTTTTGAGCGCTATCTCGGATTTCGATGAAACCAATTTCATCGGATCTGTAATAGTGAATTATTATAGAATCTCAAGTTTCGTAACGATTGGACTTATCGTTTGGTCATGCGAGCTTGAAACACATAGAATTTATTTTTAGAACTTCAATTAATATAATTTGATTTTTGAAAAGATATCTTCTGAATATGATGAAATTGGCTCCCGATACATAGTCTATTGTGTTCGGAATACGGGTATAACATATAGGACGACAGGCGGCATGTTTCGTTTGGACTTCGAAATTTTCATGGATGAACAGTGCCGCGAAATTTTCTATATAAGGACTTGAACTTTAATTTTTTTTGCAATCCTAGAACCCTAGTTCTTCAGCCGCCCCTTTTAAATTTTCAATGGCCGAAATATTTTCTTCCTTTCTTCCTCATTTTCTCCCAATCCATTCAAAATCTCGAATCGACTTCCACATGAAAGGTGAAGAGCTCGACGAGCTCTACATGATGTACGGTTGGATCGGGTTAGAAGCGTTCGAAATCGCCAAGGTTTGGCCGAGATGTTACTGCGGTTTCATAGGTTTGATGGTCGATAGGGGAAGCGGGGCTTGGCGCGTTGGTGGAGGGAACGACCGACGTGGCGAGGGTCGTCGATCAGGGTCCGGCGGTTTTCCTGGTGGTGTGACGGTGAGAGGAGCACGTGGGTCTTGGGTTCAAATGAGGCTTGGTGGGGAAGAATGTGAGTAAACGTTTTTATTTTATAGTAAATTACATAATTAATTATTCATTTAAGAATCGTATGCTAATAATTTCATAACTTTTTCATACGAGGTCGGATTTGAGCGAAACGAGTCGCATTGCAATCGTATCGATGAAGGCTACACCATGGAGCTGGATTCAAATTTGTTTGACTGTGAAAAATTTTTAGTTTCAAATAAAGGTGAGTGATTAAACCCACTCATGAATACTAAAATATTTCTGATATTCGTTAAATTGAAATTATGGAGTAATTTAATTTAATTGATTGTTATTTGGTAATTTAACTGACATGGAAATTGACAAAGAAATTGACATATTAGAAATTTTGAATTAACAGTTAAATTTAAATTGGAATTAAACTACTAGTTAAACTCCCAAATTAATAACTAGTTAACTATTGTGATTTATTGGCTGATTTGGATGTTGATTGAGATTGCATGTTATTGATTGATATATTGGATGATTAGATGTTTATTTATTTTATATATATCCTGTTATCACCCTGTATATTATTTGACTGCATATAAACTGTTATTTGAATTATATTCGAATAAATTAAGAAAAAGGTTGAAATGATATATACCTATAACACTTTGATTTGGATTGAAATGCAATATATCCATCCCTGAAAATAAAATCAAAATAACTGATCACTTGGCCATAGGATAGAAAATTATCTACGGACACCGGATTGGTTAAATTAAATGTTTTTAAATTCTTGAATTTGAATTTAGTTAAATGATTTTGTTTTAAAGAAATTAAAAAATTGAATTTATAAAGATTGAATTATTTTAAAATTCGAGCTTTGAAATGTTGAAGGTGAAATTTGTAAAAAGAATTTTTTTAATAATTTATTTTGGAGTTTGCAGTTATAATCGATATATGACTTGAATTATGGGAATTGAATTGCTTTAAAGGTTTGAACTTTATATGAACTTTGAAAATTTATCTTGATTACAGTACTTTAGATTGATATTTCAAATTTGGGCTCGGAATTGAAATATTCTAGATTAAATTAATTTATAGATTTGAATCTAAATTTGAACATTGAAGTTTAATTGGATTAAAGTGATTTTAAATCGGCATTTCAGAATTGGACTTGAAATCTATATAAATTGAAATGGTTTAACATAAGAATTGAATTGAAATTTAAACCATTGAATCGAATCGTTGAATCAAATTCAAAGTTAAAATGAACGTTTCGAAATTGAAGTTAATTCGAATTGAAATCGAAATTGAAGTTGATTTGAATTTAAATCAAAATTGGAGTTGATTTGAATTTAAATCGAAATTGGAGTTGATTTGAGATTTAAGATGATTTGAAATGGAAGATTTGAAATTGAATAATTTTGATAGAAATTTGGACTTAAGTCCAGATTTATTGGAAATGGAAAGAAACAGTTTAAATTTGAAACTATTTTCACTATAAACTATTTTACTATAAACTGTTTTAAAGTTCTTCTTTTTGAATCTTCAAATTATTTAAATTTTCAAACCATTTTAATATATAACCCATTTTCAATACTCAAACTATTTTATATCAAACTGTTTTCAATACTGTTTAAACTATTTTAGCTATTTAAATTATTCAAACTGTTTTGTTCTTTTCTTATTTTTCTTAATAAAATCTTATTGATTATCTGTGTTTCAGAATGTTTTCAGTTGGACATATGTGGTTTATTGTCGACTCAAACCTTCCGAAACGTGGGTCGTCACATATCTCCTAAAGAAATTAGAGCTAAAATAAAGTCTAAAAAAACTGATAAAGGACATAGAGTACTTCTCCACTTCCCATTGTATGACCCTGTTAATAGACATGCAGCTACCACAAATTTCCATCTAAATATAAAGCGAATGCAGGGTCTTTAACAACTAATAAGCTATTATTTAACATTTTCTTAGATGGGTAGAGCCTATAAAACTTACTAGGCATACGGCGGCAAGTCTTGAGGAATTATCATGAAATGGAAGACTGTTAAGGTAATTGGTTTTCTAACAAACAAACAAAAAACTTGTATGTCTTTTGTGATATAAAGTCGTTTTAAGTTGACTATTAAATTATCTTGTAATCTTTTATTGTGTCCTCAACAATCTAGATCAATGTATTGTATATATTATGTGATGAGGTATGAGGTATATGCATGTAATAGTAAAAAAGCACAACCAAAGCATCAATTTACATAAGGTATTATTTTAGTTTTTTTTTTCATATTTTATGTTAAATAATTATATGAATAATGTTTTGAAACAATCTCTTAATTGTTGAACTTTGTATAAGATGGTTCTTATTACCAACAAGAGATGGATGAGGTTGGGGATAATTTAGCTAATTATATCACGTCACTACAACAAAATACCCATTTCGTAATTGACAATACCAAGCATAAACTTTTCTATTCATTCAGATTACTGTTTGTAATTAACAACGTTTACTTCAAAGTGGTTACAGAATTACTTAAAACTTATGAGTAAGACAATGATTATAAATAAATATTTACAACAGTCAAAATTAATTAGCTGTCATAGATCTCTATTACCACTATGTAAAAGAAGCAGTTGCTAAAATATATTTATTGCAACTGCGAGGAAAATGTTATTTAAATATATGTTAATTGAAACTGACAGTAATACGCAGTTAAAAATACTTATTGCAACTGGTATGAAAACGCATGGTTAAATATATGTTTATTGTAACTATCTAGAAATGTCAGTTGTTAATAATCATTTATTACAACCGTCAGGAAATACTAGTTGTTAAACATCGTTTATTGCAACTGTCATATGACGCTAGTTGTAAATAGAAAGTTCCAATAAGGTAATTTTCTTTTGGTGCGTGTGAGAAGTTATATCAATGTAAAAGATGTTTTCCAACTGTAGTAAACTTCCGTTTTAAGTAGGGACACATATTATTCATATAGAATTCATTTGCAAACTTTATCTAGGCATTATTTATGATCTAACATCAATTATTAATACATATTCAAAAATACTTAAAACAATTTAAAATAGATAAATATAAAAATTCATGAAAACAATTTTTCCCATTTTTTTTGATCTATTCTCACAACTTAACAATGAATTTCATTTTCGGTAAACTTTTTCCGTTGCTCCATTCAAAATAATCCGTTCAAATACCTCGGTCTCTCACGCAACAACACATCCATCCATAGACAGCAATGTAAATCTGGAGATCCGTGAATACCATCAAACCATATGTTAAATTACATTGTAATCTTCAAATCCAAGAGGACGACTTAAATTTTTTTTATGGCCATCAAAATGTTATAAACGTGTGCATATGTACATAAACACGTTCATAAAGCTCACGTCTATGTGTGCTTGCATGCGCAAGCATGTACGGTTTGAGAAGTAAGTAGAGGCAAGGCAAGTGCCACAGTTACGGGCCTTTCATCTGTTAACTTTACATGGTCAATGCAAATCAACCTTCGAACCCATGTGTTTTCTATTGATTGCAAAGGTGGTACAAATCTTTATTAATAGTTGGCTTGAAACCGTAAACTTTTGATCCGACCGTAAACTTCCGAAAATATACTTTGTTCATATATAATTTAAAGCTCATCTATATATGTTAACAAATCCATTAAAAATTAGATTTAATAAATAAACTCACTTCACAAATTCAACACATGTCTTTACAAATATTAATAAACATTAATATCAGTTGAAGCTAGTATATAATTATTCCTTTTGGAATTGAGCACTAAAAATTTGTTGTTAGCGGTGGCTTTTTTGTGTCGTCATAGGGTCAAATAGAGTTGTATTAATATTGCTAACTAGAAAATTTTAGTCCAACTTAGGATCTAGTCAGAAAAACATGCCTTAGACCTTAGAAGATACGATCTTATCATATTTGCAAGTATATTAATTAGATACTTTGTGAGGTACGTACAGATCAACAGATTTTGTCAAACAGACCATCTCAACATCTCAATCCAAGTTACTTCACATTTTGCCAGCTTAGCAGCCAACTTGTATATATGAATGAGACTGTCATCTAAATTTCTCTGTTGCGTTATTCATTTTGTATGAATTTTCTTCCTGTGCCATCTAAATTCTATTTTTTTGTCGACCTGAGAAGCGTTCATTTTCTTAAAATAAAAAATAAACATACTTCTGTTTACATAAAATTTATCGCTATCGGATTCCATACCACAAATTCCAAAATATCCAATGCATCATTTTTAGCAGGCTTGTTTCTACGTGTTATAATGATCAATGTTTCAAGTGTTCTGTTTCCTTCAAATTAAATTTTAAAACAAACATGCGCCATTTGGACAAAAATTTACGTGGGAACCAAAGGCTTATCCGCTTTCGAAAAATTAATGTTTCTACATCTATTTCTTTTGGAAATTATTTTATACGTTCTCTTATTTACAACTCATTCATTTTTACCTGTTTCATTTTCAAATTTAAGAGTGATTATCAGGACATGCATCAAATGCAGTTATGACTTATGAAAAATAATAATATAAACATGTGTTAAAATTAGGAAAACTACTCGATATCCCGTTGAATTACATTTATATTTCTGAACATAAAAATGTATTTTATAAAAAGGAAATTAGTTTAAATGAAAAACTAAGAACGAAATTTTAGTCAACAGAATATAAATTTTAAAATTTAGTTCGAAGAATATTGAATGCTATATTAATAATTTAATATAACATAGATAAAATAGATTGCTATACTAAACTAGCATTAGGTATATGAAATGTTGAATTAAACTTTCGTCAGATGAGTGAAACGAGAAATAGGTTTGATTGTACATCATTTTGATATATAGAGGGTATTCTACGAATAATTCAAATCGAAGCAATTTGATGTCTAAATCAGACCTACATGACATGAACGATCGATAGGAATACCCCAACCCTCCATTCACCTTTGTTTATATATTCCATATATTACACTAGATAGATAGATATCATATTCATGGAATACGATTCAATTTCAAGATGGCTTGATGGTGAAATGGTAGACATGCGAGACTCAAAATCTCGTGCTAAATAAAGTGGAGGTTGGAGTCCTCTTCAAGGCACAGTATTTTAGGTGTTTTCATTTTAACTAATTCCATGTTCTTACTATTTATTGTGTGAACAAAATATAATTTGTCTTTATTTAAAAGGTAAAATCTATGTTCCCTTTTGTCAATTTTCATGCATTTGTCATACACATCTCACTTGTTATTTTTTTCTTTTCATCGTCCTGCGTGCTCGAAACGCACAGAGTTTAAATCAAGAGAATATAATTGTCTATAAATACACCTTAAAATGTTAAAACCAAATTTACTTCCCCTCTTTCTTCTTCCTTTTAAATTTTGCCTGCCACCACCACGTTCTTTTATATTTGATGGGAAACTAGACATATCTTGAACATAGTTTTGACTACCGGATACTACCTGATAAATATATGTCTACATGCAAGGCATTACAATAGTTTACGTTACCAATCAACTACATACACCCAACACAAATTACATCACGGATTCACCAATCAGCTGGGTTTGCATATATTCAAAGCTAAGGGGTAAAGCAGCGATATAGGAAGGAAAAATGGAATCTGGACATTCATTGGATCCACCCACTGGCTAAGGTTTTTTCCAGTCTACTAGTTATGTTAAAAAAATAATCATATTTGTTGTGTGGAATATGTTGTTTACCCTTATTAGGTAAAGAATAAGACACATTGTTGGGAAGTCTATTCAACCTGATAATTAAAGCCCTTCTCTTGCGTACTTATTATGAAGAAGTATATCAAAAGAACGTATTTTTCAAAGAAACGTTTTGTATCCTATTTTTTTGTCCTCCCATATAAAAAGTGAACATTAGCATCTTCAGATTAAATTAATATATACTTAATACGAAACAAAATACGATCTACAGATTTTAGTTTTTAACAGATATGCATTTAGTGTAATATGAAAATGAATTATTATTGAATGGAAGAAAGATGAGAAAAAATCTGAGTTGAAACAATATCTATATTATTATTTTTATAAATGATTTCTACTAAGAATATTTGGACTACTACAAGAACGTTTGACCATGATCAAGCATTGGCAGTGTATAATAGAATTAACCTTTTTATCATTTCAATGTTGTTGTAGAGACTTTATATTTTCTTAAAGCTAGTGCTTCCTTCCTTTCTAATTTTTGGTTGCAAAATCAAGCAACATCAAAAATGAAAAAGATTTTCAATACCGAATAAATAATATTGCAAAAAATGTCAATGTTTTGGAACAACATCAATTTCATTACCACCATAGGTTTTGAAAGACAAATACAATCAATCAAACACCACTTAATCCAAGAAGGGTGAAGTTGTATTAGCTAAAATAAGAGAGGAGAATCATCAGCACTTGGAAATCACACTAACTACTCTTCTAAAATGATCAACATCACATGCAATTCTCAATACACCTCCCCTGTTACTACTTCCACCTCCTAACTCATCCTCTTCAGCCATATCGAGCAATGTCGCCATGCACGGATCATTGAAGAGCTTCACGTTCACAAGAAACCTTTCCATGCACGCTCCTTGTCCTACTAGCACTGGCACTTGCCCCTTCCTTGCACGTGCTCTCCTACAATTATAATCGGCTAATTTCTCATATTGTAGTTGCTTCTCCTTCTCTTTTTTGCCTAATATGGACATTATCATTAGGACTTTTGAGTGTTGTATTTGGAGAGTCTAGCATATAATGGCTATGTGATAATAAGAACGGCTATATATATGTATTTGCAGCTTGATTGGTTTTTGTTGATTGAGACCTGGTCATTGTAGCAACTTAATTTGACTCGTGTGGTGTAAGATTGGGTTCGAAAAGATACGCAAAACAAGCCAATAATCTAATTTCAACTTACGTGGTCTATTTTTCAAAATTTGTGTTCTAGTTCTTTTATTATGCGTTTATATTTGAAGGTCTTTTTGTGGAAGATTTAGCAGAATGTTTTGAGTCTCGGGTAGACATCTCCAAAGTGAATCTTATTTTGTTATTAAGTAGGCCAAACGAAAGGACGGCTGAAATGGACAAAGGTTTAGTTAATTCTAATCGTGAAATCTCTTTAAAGAAAAGTTCTATCCATACTTTGAACCAAACGACATATCAATCGGACTTCAAAATGATTAAAAAAATGGATCAAGAAACTCAAAAGGTGTCAAGAATAATGAAAAGAAGAATTACAAGAAGTTTGATAAGAATTTGCATGAGTCAAATCATATCGACACATGATTAATCATGTTGGTACCGAGTTGTTTTATGATGTAAGATTTACTTTGCACTATAAATGATGATGAAGGCTTGTATTTTGACCAAAAAAAACAAGATTCATATAGAACAAATCATGTCTATTGCTCAAATTACTCACGAAGGATAACAAGCAAACCAACTCGACACAGCCCGATCCAATCTAAGCCTTTCAATACATCCAAGCCCGGCTCTATTCAGGCCGGTCCACACTCAACCTAGCCCCAAGCCCGCCCATCTACTCAGCTACACTCCTAGTCCATGACCGACCGACTCAACTCAACCCAAAGCAGCTCAAACAGCTAACTCTCTGGACAAGGTTCGACTCAAACGTGATCCATGGATCTTTGGTCCAGTTTAATCATAGCCTGCCTTCGACCGGTCTTAGACACCCCATCTCATTATCCCTTAGCCGGTCGGGCACATCCCTTGCAATTAGGTCATCAACAATACTCAACTTTCCACAGCAAGCGACCAGCCAGAACAGCCCGAAAGAAGCTATTTGTCAACCTTGCCACATAAAAATGTAAAAGTAAACGATAATTTGTACAAGCAGCCGTGCTTGGTACTGTAGCAAATTTGCCAAAAGCATTCCTACTCATATAGCACGCCTCCAACATTAAATAAGAATTAAATTCCAAGAACGCATCTGGTACGAAGTGACAATTGACATACTTCTCAATCATCCATCATCCATTTCAGCTGCTATAAATACCATATGCCATACAACATCAAAGGGGTTGAATATTGAAAGTTGATTCTCAAACTTTGAATTCATTTCTTATAGCAAACTAAAGCCCTAAGCTCTTAAGATTAACAAACTTTTAGTCTAATTCTGAGTTTGGCCAATTTATTAGTCAACATTTTGACGCTAGAAGGAGTGCTTAATTTCCCTAAAAGGTCTCGCAGTTCTTCACTTTTTCCTCTCTACACTCTTTTTACATTTCACCATGTCAAATCCTAATTGTGAGAATAAACTTATTAACTCCAATGACCATGAAACTAATGGTAACACGGTCGCCAGCTGCCAGTCTCGTTCTTAGGCTTAAATGACATGTGGAAAAGTGTACTCCAAAGCTTGACCAACGTGGGAGCTCTGGCCCGTGAGGTAAATGAATTGCGGACGAGGTTGGATGTCCAAACGACTATGAACTTTGTTCCACAGTCTCATCCAGTGGTTGAATTAACTCCTCTCCAAACTATACTCCTTAATGCTTACGACCTCATGAACTCCGCCAAGGACTGGGGTAGGGTGGTGCCTAAAATCCCGGTCGTTGATGTTCATGCCCATCCAAGAAGACATGTTGTACGTGGACCAAGTCACGTTATTGACATTGACCCGGATATAGCAGTGTAGAGGGAACAAAGACAACACCGCTCTCCTTCAACAGAATGCCAGTCGGCTTTGGAACTCCTTCAGATGTCAAACATAGCATGAGACTTGTGGTTTTAGTGTCTTAGCGGTGGTGCCCATGCCATCGATGGAGAGACAAGGATCCCATCGATGCACTCCCAATTCCATAGGGTTGTAGCCAGGCCTAGATCAAGAGAGGGACGGGCTGGTCATTCACGATCACCCTCTATGCATAAGGAGAGGAGGTCTCACACTACGGCTCATCATTGTCATCATCACTCTCCATCTTGTCACTGGTGTCCCAATTGTAATGGCCCAAGATTTTAGGAATTTATTTTGAAAATATAAATAAGTTTAAAATAATTTTTAAACTAATTTTGAAAAGGAATTGATATGGTGTAGCTATATGTGTACATGTGTGTGCCCAGGAAATACACATGAATAGAAGCTTAATTCCTGGATGATATGAATGAACATATGTTGATGTGTATGAATATATATATATACAGATAAATAGATTAAATCCTTAAAAGCTATATGCATAAATATATATGGATGCTACTAGTTGTATTTGAGTGTACATGTGCATATGTGTTCAGTAAAAATAAAGTATAGATATATATATATATATATATATATATATATATATGTATTAATTATTTCTGTAAGACATATATATACATATATGTATGCTAATCAAATGCCAGAGTTCAAATTAGTAAAATAAAAATACACAAATATATTTTAACTATAGGTAGAAAGAAAGAATAAAAGGAGCAATCCTTTTATAAATAAATAAGGAAAGCACATGTTATTTAAGTGAAAGCTAAAAATAGGGAAAAAAATAAGGTAAACCAGTGATATGTTTTGTATAGGCAGAATTAGGAAGAACCCTTGGTGTATATATATATATATATATATATATATATATATATATATATATAAGATAAAATAATGGAAATCAAGTCAAACTTTTAGCATGATATTAGAAAAGAGAAAAAGCATTTTCTGGAAAAGCAAAATTTCTGAAAAATAACCAAAAAGATAAAACCTCTTTTCTCTCCACAAACTTGAGCCGGGGAGGGTAGGATTTTGGGTTTAAACTAAATGCAAATGGCATGATTTCTGGTAGGCAAAAATGACTTTAGCTAACACCTTAAACCCTAGAAGAACCCTGCATAAATAAGCAGTGATAAGAGGGGCCTTCTTTTCTTCCCTGATAGCTCTTGAAAAAAAATATATCATATAAATATAAGACAAGTGAAGGAAAGGGTTTGGGGGCAAAAGCTTATCAATCAACTAAGAAGTGAAGGAGAGCTAGGTGAGAAAACTCACTCAAAAATCTAAGGCACTAAGTCCTAATGAAGGCAGCCAGTTTATAAGTTGATCTTTCTTAAAATGTATTTTTATATGTGGTTATCTTTCTTTGATTTCTAAGATGAAAATGCTTTGATCTTTAGTGTGGTTGTTCTACTTGATCTATTATGTGAAAGTTCTAAGTATTATTAGTAAATATGTTTTTATAAACCCAGATCTCTCTCTGATATGTTAATATTAGGAAAAATAAATGAATACCCAGAAAATCAAATGATGAATATAGGCAAGTAGTGTTGGTTCTGGCATAACCCAGAGAATATAAACATGTTGAGCTGCAATATACTTGTGTATAGGTGCTGAGGCTTGAGACAAAAAGGAATTAGGGGTGCAATAGGGTTGCATATGTGCTGATGCTCCTAATTTAATGAAAGTATATAAATAGCCATATACATAGCACATAAATTTGTGATTCAGTGAAACTTGGTCATTCTGAGTTTAACTTAAGCACGGATGTTTGCAAGATGAAAAACTCTCTCAAAAGCCATAAGCCAATGTTAGTTGCCTATACCCCTTTTTAAAATGCAAGTATATATATAAGGATGCAGAATCTTATTTATTAGACACCTATGTTTAATTGCCTGCTTGTCTTTGTTTGGTTATGAAAGATATGAAATGCCATGACATGGATGTTTGTTTTAGTGAAATGATTCACCGAATGGTTTAGTCATGAAAAATCAAAAGAGTTATTATCAACTCAAAACTAATTAGGAAATGGGGTCAAGAGCACTACAGGAACGACTTGTGTTCTTGAGCAATACAAGTTGACACATGGCTTGTTTAAGTCCTGAGATCTTTGTGTAATGGAGTGAATTAGTCCATTATAATGTGTCCATTGATTCATATGATTGCAGATGAGACCAAGATAGAAAAATATATCAATGTGAGAAAATTTGATATAAGAAGGAACTAGTGTTTTCCTGGAAGAAATCTGAGTAGGGAATAAATGATTTAATTCATTTTGGTGATTTCCTTGTTTGTATGGATGCTTATTTGATTTATGGCTGATTTGTATGAATGTATGCCTGTTCCATATCTTTATAAGGTTTCTGGAAAGAAAGATTTAAGTGTGCACATGCACACTGACACAGAACATGCACACCATGACTTATTTGTTTTTTTAAGGCAGGATATACTGATTTATATATGTTTCCACTTTAACTTGATTCACCAAATGTTTTAGTGGATTTTCTCATACCAGACTTGTGTCTGACCTTAGTGTGCTAATGGCATATGGGGTGTCTCATTTAATATGGGGCAGCTTCAAATGCATTTTCAGGGACTGCAGCAACTAAGTAGGAGTAGGAGCAAGGCTTTGAGAAGAAGATTATAACATGCTAAAATTAGTTAGATAAGAGATTTAAAAGATGAAATCTACATGTATTGATATTTTTAAATTATCACTTGTATTAAGTATTGAATGATGGATGGATATTTTGCTAAGTATTTTGCTAAGGAATTGACTTGTAACTGTAGTTTACAAATCTGGATATTATCTGAAAAGTTGAAGAAGTTAGTCTATGATTTTGTATGAAAATCTAAGCAAGAATAATATGATAAATAGGATGGTTACATTTTATATGTATTAGTCAATCTCGAGTCTTTGAAAAGGATTAAATATTGGAAATCTGGATAGTTGAGTCTCAATAAACAATATGGTCTATTCTTTCATCATGGCATTTGCATACAAGAGTTTAAAGGCATAGGGAAAATGTATTATGTGTCTACATGTTTTCATAATGCAATTTGTACTATGCAAATGTTTTATACCTCATTCTTGAATAAAGGAAGAATCTGTATCTATAGGAGTTGAAAGCCATGTACATAATTGTTTGTATTTATGCATGTTTAAATATATTTTGTTCAGATATTTTCACATCAGTTACCTCTGCATTTTAACATGAATCTGAACTCCTTTTACTAAAGCTTTGTTCAAATGCATTATCAATCCCTATGGCTTATATCAGAACTAAAGAAGCTGGTCTGTAGCAAATCATCTTACCATTAAAACCATGTTTTGGATCCTCAGGGTCTCAGGAAACTCATTCATGCTTGCATTTCATTTAGTATAGCATCATGACATCAAAGAATTAAGATTTAGGAACATGATATCTCACTTAAAAATATTCCAGAAAAAGAGTTTGTATCTAAGGCAGATTTTATAGAAAATCAAACATAGAAAATGATATAAACTTATATCATTTTCAGGACATAAGAAATACACCATTAATTTATAAGTGATCATAACACAATCTCCTTGTTTCTAGGAATTACCCTTCATAGAGAATCCAGCAAGAAATCAAGAGTTAAAATCTTACAAATACATATATGGATGGAATTTTATTGTATGAATTAAATTGAACTATGTGTGGATTGATTAAATTTAATCAATCAAATTATCCTCTTGTTTACCATGACTTTGATTTAAACAAGAGAGGCACATGCATCTTCATATGTATGTGCATATCTTTATGAATACACTGATATATTTATATTGGTAAAATTTTTGATCCTGGATAAATTGTTTATTTGATAAAATGAAAAATGACTCTAGGCTTCAGAAATATATATATGATAATAAATATATATATCTCAGAAAAAAAAAATCCTTACAAATTAAGGTATAAAAGAGAGGGTCATTTCATTTGGTATCAGAGCTATGTTACTAAAACATAGTTGAAAATTGAAATCAAATCCTTCCATGAAACTAAAAACTTAAGAAACAAAATATAAGTAAAATATTTTGTAGGGATTGATCACTGGATGATCAAGTTTGAGTTAGACATTATAAAAAAAAACTAACTAGCTATGTAAATTATTATTAGCAAACTATGGTAGGACGACCACCAAATCAGGGAGTAGGATCCTCCAATACACCACCAATGGTCAATCTACAAGATTTGGTGAGAGCATTTAGGGATGGGCAGGACAAAGGCAAGAAAATCCCCATGAAGAGCTCTCAAAATTACTCAAGACTTATACTCATTTAGGAGGCAAAAGCTTTGAAGGGACAGAAAGTATTATGGAAATTCAAGCATGGTTGAGAACATTGGATAGGATTTTCAATGACATGCAGCTTGATGATCAAAGGAAGAGGCAAGTGGCTTTAAGACAGCTGAAAGGAGTAGCTTTAAGCTGGTGGGAAGTAATCATTACAGGGAGAAATGAGAATGAAATCACTTGGAATCAATTCAAGGAGATGTTGGAAGCAAGATTTGTACCAGCATCAGCTAAGACCATTTTACTCGAAGAATTTAGTAGGCTCAGGCAAGGAACTCTGAATGTCACTGAATATACTCAGAAGTTTGAGGGGTTATCCAAATATGGAGCAATGCTAGTGGCAGATGAAGCATCCAAAAATGATAGGTACATTAAAGGTTTGAACCCAGGACTTAGCAGAGCCATGTTACCTTATGCTGACATGACTTTTGATCAAGTAATAGACTTGGCTTTGAAATTGGAGCAGCATGACAAGGAGAGGGAGAAGTTCAAAAAATTTAGGAATAATAACACTAAGAAGGGTAATGGGAGATATCACCCTTATGATAAGAAGAAAGAAGAGGCCAGTAACAAAGGCACTGGAGATACCAAAGCTAAGGAAACCAAGAAGAAAATTGTGTGTCATCAATGTGGAAAGGAAGGACATATCAAACCAAGGTGCCCAGAATTGAAAGGAGGAGCTTTCAAGTGCTATCTATGCGGGAAAGAGGGGCATATAAAGAGAAACTGTCCTGAGTATAAACAGCAAGGAAAATTGGCAAATTTGGAAGGCAAAGGCAAATCCACAGTGGAGATTAATGCTGAAAATCACAGTCAAGTGGAAGGTACACTATTTATTTGTACCATACCCATAGCAGTAGTATATGATATTGGGGCAACTCACTCTTTGATTTCTTATGAACTAGTTAAAATGCTAAAATTGAATTGCATATTGGTTGAAACTCCATTGCATATACAAAGTCCACTAGGGAGTTCTAGTGTTTTAAATATGATTTGTGTGGATGTGGAATTAAACATAGGAGGAGATACTTTTATTTCCAATTTATATGTTTTAAACTACCCAAATATAGGTGTTATATTGGGGGTAGACTAGTTAAGGCAATTTAAAGCCATAATTAACTTAGATTCATCCACCATATCATTGCAAAACTTTATAGGCCAGAGAATCACAATATTGTGTGAAGTAGCTAAGGGAAGGAAATTGTATCATTTAATTGACTTGGAAATTTTTTTCAGTGAACTTACTGTTGAAGAAATTCCCATAGTCAATGAATACTTTGATGTGTTTGGGGAGGTTAAGGGTGTTCCAAACCATAGACCAGTGGAATTCCAAATTCATTTAGTTCCAGGAGCAAGCCCAGTGATTAAAAAGCCAACTAGAATAGGGCCAAATGAACTAAAGGAATTAAAGAAACAATTAGAGGAATTAGAAGATAAGGGTTTTATAAGACCAAGTAATTCTTGCTGGGGAGCACCAGTGGTATTTGTTAAGAAACAAGATGGTTCCTTAAGACTTTGTATAGATTATAGAGAATTGAACAAAGTAACTATCAAAAATAAATACCCATTGCCAAGAATAGATGATCTTTTTGATCAATTAGTTGGGGCAAGAGTGTTTTCTAGACTAGATTTAGCATCTGGTTTTCATCAGATGAAGGTTGAAGACTCAAGTGTCAAGTACACTGCCTTTAACACTAGGTATGGGTTGTATGAATTTCTGGTTATGCCATTTGGCTTGACTAATGCACCACCATACTTTGTAGATTTAACGAATAGAACCTTTAGAGATTATTTAGACAGATTTGTGCTGATTTTTATAGATGACATTTTAATTTATTCCAAAACAGTGGAAGAACATAAAAGACATTTGCATCTGGTTTTGTCTAGATTGAGGGAAAAAGATTTAAAGGCAAAATTTTCAAAATGTGTATTTTGGAAAGAGGAAGTACATTTCCTTGGCCATGTCATTTCTGCCAAAGGAATTTCTGTGAACCCCAATAAAGTAATAGCTATTCAAGCATGGAAGAGGCCTAGCACAGTGAGTGAAGTAAGATCATTTATGGGGATGGCAGGATATTATAGGAGATTTATAAAATATTTTTCAAAAATTTCTACACCACTTACTAACCTAACTAGGAAAAATCAAGCTTTTGTTTGGTCAGAGAAGTGTGAGAAGTCTTTTGAACAGTTGAAGGAGGCATTGATGAATGCTCCAATCTTAAAAGTACCCCAAGGAAATGAAGAATTAGTAGTATACACTGATGCTAGTGGGTTTGGCTTGGGTGCAGTGTTGATGCAACAAGGCCAAGTCATTGCATATCCATCCAGACAACTCAAACCCCATGAAGTAAGGTATGCCACACATGATCTTGAATTAGCAGCTGTGATCTATGCTTTGAAACTTTGGAGACATTATTTGTTAGGAACTAAGTTTGAACTTTACACTGACCACAAGTCTTTAAAGTATTTATTTTCACAAAAAGATTTAAACATGAGGCAACATAGATGGGTGGAGTTCTTAGCTGCCTATGATCTAGACATACTCTATACACCAGGTAAAGAAAACAAAGTTGCAGATGCCTTGAGTAGACAACATGCTAAGATAGCTATGTTGATGATGGAAGAATTTAAAGATTTGTCTATACTCACTGACTTGGAAATTGAAGCAAGTAGTATGGTACAAATGGTACCAGTTGAAGGAGATAAGAGTAAAGGAAAATTGAGTTTAATGTCTCTACAATCAGATTTAATTTTGAAGGTAGAAAAAATGCAAGAACAAGACACAAACTTATTAGAGAAGAAAATTCTCATATCAAAAGGGGAAGAAGTGACAAATTACCATATTGATAAAAATGGTTATTTAAGAAACAGAATAGGATATGTGTTCCAGAAAACATGGAGTTGAAGGAAGAAATATTGAATGAATATCATAGGAGTAAATACTCCATACACCCAGGCAGTATAAAGATGTATCAAAATTTAAAAAGAAATTTTTGGTGGAAGGGAATGAAGTCAGATGTAGCCAAATATATTTCAAGATGTATGACTTGCCAACAAGACAAGGCAGAAACACAAAAGCCATCAGGGTTGTTACAACCTCTTAGCATACCACAGTGGAAATGGGAAGACATATCTATGGATTTCATAAATGGACTGCCTAGATCTAAAAGAGGAAACACAAGTATATGGGTGATAATAGATAGGCTAACTAAAGTGGCACATTTCATTCCAGTCAAATCAGAAAGGAATGCACCAAAATTAGCTCAAATATTTATGAAGGAGGTGGTAAGGTTACATGGCATTCTCAAAACTATTGTGAGTGATAGGGATACCATCTTCACATCAAGGTTATGGAAAAGTTTTCAAGAAGCCATGGGAAGTGAATTATGCTTAAACACTGCCTACCATCCACAATCTGATGGGCAGACTGAGGTGGTGAATAAAGTTTTAGAGGACTTGTTAAGGGCATGTGCACTGGATTTTGGAGGTAACTGGGAAGATTATCTCCATTTAGCTGAGTTTACATACAATAACAGCTATCAAAGCACTATAGGATGGCTCCATTTGAAGCCTTATATGGCAAGCCATGTTTATCACCTGTATGTTGGGTAGAAACAGGAGAAAGAGCTATTTTAGGGCCTGAGTACATACAAGAAACTAAAGAGAAGATTGAGCTGGTAAGGAGGAGAATTACAGCAGCTCAAGACATGCAAAAGAAGTTTGCAGACATGAAAAGGAAGCAGGTGGAATATGAAGTAGGAAATTTTGTTTTCATCAAAATCTCACCCATGAAAAATGTACTGAGGTTTGGGAAGCAAGGCAAGTTAACCCCAAGATATATTAGGCCATACAAAATTCTGGAAAGAATTGGTTCCTTGGCATATAAGTTGGAATTACCATAAAACATGCAAGGGATGCATGATGTTTTTCATGTATCACAATTGAGAAGGTGGGTTCATGACAAGGCAGAAATTCTTGAGACCCCAACCCAAGTGCAAATAAATCCTAATTTGATTTATGAAAAGGATCCAATGGGAATTTTGGCAAAGGATGTGAAGAAGTTGAGGAATAAATCACTGAAACTTGTGAAGGTACAGTGGAGTCTTGATCCTAGCGATTGCACATGAGAATTAGAAGACAAGGTTAGGATGAACTATCCTAAGCTATTTTTAGATTAAAGGTAATTCTGATTTTTAATTTGTTTTCCTTTTGGATGCATGTATTTTTAGTTATTGTGATAGAACTAAAAATCTATTTGGTTGAGAATGTATTTGTTCTCTGGATTAAGTTTAAATTTGATTTAAGCTTAGGAAAATTGTGGGACACAATTTCTAAAAGGTGGGATATATGTAATGACCCAAGATTTTAGGAATTTATTTTGAAAATATAAATAAGTTTAAAATAATTTTTAAACTAATTTTGAAAAGGAATTGATATGGCTTGATATGGAGTAGCTATATGTGTACATGTGTGTGCACAGGAAATACACATGAATAGAAGCTTAATTCCTGGATGATATGAATGAACATATGTTGATGTGTATGAATATATATATATATATATATACAGATAAATAGATTAAATCCTTAAAAGCTATATGCATAAATATATATGGATGCTACTGGTTGTATTTGAGTGTACATGTGCATATGTGTTTAGTAAAAATAAAGTATATATATATATATGTATTAATTATTTCTGTAAGACATATATATACATATATGTATACTAATCAAATGCCAGAGTTCAAATCAGTAAAATAAAAATACACAAATATATTTTAACTATAGACAGAAAGAAAGAATAAAAGGAGCAATCCTTTTATAAATAAATAAGGAAAGCACATGCTATTTAAGTGAAAGCTAAAAATAGAAAAAAAAGGTAAACTAGTGATATGTTTTGTATAGGCAGAATTAGGAAGAACCCTTAGTATATATATATATAAGATAAAATAATGGAAATCAAGTCACACTTTTAGCATGATATTAGATAAAAGAAAAAGCATTTTCTGGAAAAGCAAAATTTCTGAAAATAACCAAAAAGATAGAACCTCTTTTCTCTCCACAAACTTGAGCCGGGGAGGGTAGGATTTTGGGTTTAAACTAAATGCAAATGGCATGATTTCTGGTGGGCAAAAATGACTTTAGCTAACACCTTAAACCCTAGAAGAACCTTGCATAAATAAGCAGTGATAAGAGGGGCCTTCTTTTCTTCCCTGATAGCTCTTGAAAAAAAAAATATCATATAAATATAAGACAAGTGAAGGAAAGGGTTTGGGGGCAGAAGTTTATCAATCAACTAAGAAGTGAAGGAGAGCTAGGTGAGAAAACTCACTCAAAGATCTAAGGCACTAAGTCCTAACGAAGGCAGCCAGTTTATAAGTTGATCTTTCTTAAAATGTATTTTTATATGTGGTTATCTTTCTTTGATTTCTAAGATGAAAATGCTTTGATCTTTAGTGTGGTTGTTCTACTTGATCTATTATGTGAAAGTTCTAAGTATTATTAGTAAATATGTTTTTATAAACCCAGATCTCTCTCTGATATGTTAATATTAGGAAAAATAAATGAATACCCAGAAAATCAAATGATGAATATAGGCAAGTAGTGTTGGTTCTGGCATAACCCAGAGAATATAAACATGTTGAGCTGCAATATACTTGTGTATAGGTGCTGAGGCTTGAGACAAAAAGGAATTAGGGGTGCAATAGGGTTGCCTATGTGCTGATGTCCTAATTCAATGAAAGTATATAAATAGCCATATACATAGCAAATAAATTTGTGATTCAGTGAAACTTGGTCATTCTGAGTTTAACTTAAGCACGGATGTTTGCAAGATGAAAAACTCTCTCAAAAGCCATAAGCCAATGTTAGTTGCCTATACCCCTTTTTAAAATGCAAGTATATATATAAGGATGCAGAATCTTATTTATTAGACACCTATGTTTAATTGCCTGCTTGTCTTTGTTTGGTTATGAAAGATATGAAATGCCATGACATGGATGTTTGTTTTAGTGAAATGATTCACTGAATGGTTTAGTCATGAAAAATCAAAAGAGTTATTATCAACTCAAAACTAATTAGGAAATGGGGTCAAGAGCACTGCAGGAACGACTTGTGTTCTTGAGCAATACAAGTTGACACATGGCTTGTTTAAGTCCTGAGATCTTTGTGTAATGGAGTGAATTAGTCCATTACAATGTGTCCATTGATTCATATGATTGCAGATGAGACCAAGATAGAAAAATATATCAATGTGAGAAAATTTGATATAAGAAGGAACTAGAGTTTTCCTGGAAGAAATCTGAGTAGGGAATAAATGATTTAATTCATTTTGGTGATTTCCTTGTTTTGTATGGATGCTTATTTGATTTATGGCTGATTTGTATGAATGTATGCCTGTTCCATATCTTTATAAGGTTTCTGGAAAGAAAGATTTAAGTGTGCACATGCACACTGACACAGAACATGCACACCATGACTTATTTGTTTTTTTAAGGCAGGATATACTGATTTATATATGTTTCAACTTTAACTTGATTCACCAAATGTTTTAGTGGATTTTCTCATACCAGACATGTGTCTGACCCTAGTGTGCTAATGGCATATGGGGTGGCTCATTTAATATGGGGCAGCTACAAATGCATTTTCAGGGACTGCAACAACTAAGTAGGAGTAGGAGCAAGGCTTTGAGAAGAAGATTATAGCATGCCAAAATTAGTTAGATAAGAGATTTAAAAGATGAAATCTGCATGTATTGATATTTTTAAATTATCACTTGTATTAAGTACTGAATGATGGATGGATATTTTGCTAAGTATTTTGCTAAGGAATTGACTTGTAACTGTAGTTTATAATTCTGGATATTATCTGAAAAGTTGAAGAAGGTAGTCTATGATTTTGTATGAAAATCTGAGCAAGAATACTATGATAAATAGGATGGTTACATTTTATAAATGTATTAGTCAATCTTGAGTCTTTGAAAAGGATTAAGTATTGGAAATCTGGATAGTTGAGTCTCAATAAACAATATGGTCTATTCTTTCATCATGGCATTTGCATACAAGAGTTTAAAGGCATAGGGAAAATGTATTATGTGTCTGCATATTTTCATAACACAATTTGTACTATGCAAATGTTTTATACCTCATTCTTGAATAAAGGAAGAATCTGTATCTATAGGAGTTAAAAGCCATGTACATAATTGTTTGTATTTATGCATGTTTAAATATATTTTGTTCAGATATTTGCACATCAGTTACCTCTGCATTTTAACATGAATCTGAACTCCTTTTACTAAAGCTTTGTTCAAATGCATTATCAATCCCTATGGCTTATATCAGAACTAAAGAAGCTGGTCTGTAGCAAATCATCTTACCATTAAAACCATGTTTTGGATCCTCAGGGTCTCAGGAAACTCATTCATGCTTGCATTTCATTTAGTATAGCATCATGACATCAAATAATTAAGCTTTAGGAACATGATATCTCACTTAAAAATATTCCAGAAAAAGAGTTTGTATCTAAGGCAGATTTTATAGAAAATCAAACATAGAAAATGATATAAACTTATATCATTTTCAGGACATAAGCAATACACCATTAATTTATATTGATCATAACACAATCTCCTTGTTTCTAGGAATTACCCTTCATAGAGAATCCAGCAAGAAATCAAGAGTTAAAATCTTACAAATACATATATGGATGGAATTTTATTGTATGAATTAAATTGAACTATGTGTGGATTGATTAAATTTAATCAATCAAATTATCCTCTTGTTTACCATGACTCTGATTTAAACAAGAGAGGCACATGCATCTTCATATGTATGTGCATATCTTTATGAATACACTGATATATTTATATTGGTAAAAATTTTGATCCTGGATAAATTGTTTATTTGATAAAAGGAAAAATGACTCCAGGCTTCAGAAATATATATATGATAATAAATATATATATCTAAAAAAAAATCCTTACAAATTAAGGTATAAAAGAGAGGGTCATTTCACCAATCCACTAAGACATTAGCTGAGTCCATAGCCGATCATTGGCCAGACAATCCCGCAATAGGCCGATGACGGCCTCTAAGAGGAAATGAACGTCATTCACTAGAAACTCAATAGAATGCAAGCTCGAAATGTTGGGGGTGAAGCTTTTTATGATGATGAGAATGGTAAGCTATTTTCTGAGGAAATCTTGAACACTTACATCCATCGGTGGTATGCCTTGCCACCTATTGACAAGTATGATGGGAGAGCTGACTCATATTATCACATTACTACATTCAACTCCATCACCCATGCTGGCCAGCTTTCCGACCCAATAAAGTGCCTACTCTTCCCCTCCACTCATAGGACTAGCATCATGCTAGTTCATGCACCTACAACCAGGTAGCATCCATTCTGGAACCCAACTATGTGACTTTAAGATAGGGTTCTTCACTTTAAAAACCCATATTATAATGGCTAGCGAGCTTGGTAATATCAGACAGGGACTGACCTAGAGTCTTTGATCATACGTAAACCACTTCAATAAAGAATCCACCGGGGCAAGAGGTGGTGATATGAATAGTCTAGTCATTGTCCTCTGCTCGAGGGTCGGATACAAGTCAGGAATGTGGAAAGAACTTTAAAAGAAGCCAGCTACCTCACTAACCGACTTCTATTAATTGGCGAACGATATTATAGGGACAGAGGATGCATATCTTTCTGACATCGATAATGAAACTTGGCATATCACTTAGGTCAGTCCCTAAGAAAATATTGACCGTCGACCCAATGGTCGGTAGAACAACATGAAGAGGGATGTAGAGACTGACACCCAATACAGATCCAGGTACACTAACTATGCTACTTTAAATAGGGATATGGAGACAATATATCTCATAATCCGGGACAGGGTGTAATTTCAAAGGCCAATCGCCATCAAAGGAAAAATTGGGGGGACCTCGCGA
This sequence comes from Allium fistulosum, assembly GCA_030737815.1. Classification (NCBI taxonomy): domain Eukaryota; kingdom Viridiplantae; phylum Streptophyta; class Magnoliopsida; order Asparagales; family Amaryllidaceae; genus Allium; species Allium fistulosum. Next base: position 1,132,450,265 of record CM060901.1, read on the forward strand.
AAACGGAAATATTGTCAATTCCAACAAATGAAGGGCCATGCCACCAACGAGTGTTGGGTGCTCAAAGATGAAACCGAAAGACTGGTCTGGGATGGGATGCTTTTAGGGTACATTCGGCATTAAGTGGAACAAAATATGACTCATAACAGCTAGTCAACACCACCCTAGCAACCCAACAACAACGTCGCAGCCATAACTGACATCTTAACAATATGCGAAGGCTCGCATGTGGTCGAAAGCAGTTGAGGAGCATAGTCTCGGTACCAAAGAGAAGTGGGTTCTGCCAGCCCGATCTATTATTTAGAGCATCGAGGGTCTAAATCACCCTGGATGGAAATAGATCAGTTCATCGTGTTTATTGCCGATGACAGGGAAGCCCTCTCTTACCCCTACCATGATCCAATGGTCATCAATCTTGAAATTACCAAATCAAATGTGTATCGAGTCTTTGTAGATAGGGGAAGCTCATTCAGCATTACGTTTAGACATGTTTTTAAGGCTCTCAAGCTTTGTGCCTCCGGCCTCACCCTCGCTCCTTGCCCATCTATAGTTTTGGGGGTGTGGGCATTATTCCAGTGGGTATTACCTCCCTCATAAACATAATTGAAAATAAAGCCCCTTGCAGCAAAGATTTAGGTAAACTTGTAGTATATGATCATCCATCTACCTATAATCTCTTAATAGGACGGTTTGCCATTCCGTAACTGTACGCGATCGTCTCCTACGATTGGCTCATCATGAAGTTCGCTATCTCAAGGAGGATTGGCGAAATCTGAGGTAATCAACAGAAAGCCAGAGAGTGTTATGGGACCTCCTCCTTAGATAAACAAAGAAAGGTGTCCTCATGCTTCAGCAAGAACTTGCAACTGTTAGGGAAAGTCACCCAAGAGAACCTACGAGCCGGTCAATACTCAAGTATGTGCTGAGATCACCCCTAACCCTAAAGCCAAGGCATAAACCTCACGTACTCTCCCCATGGACAATAACCTACCTGATCAGATCACAGCAACCAACGACGTGTCACCGGAGAAGATTCTATAAATAAGGGTACTCCACACCACTTCAACGGTGCGTGTCTAAAGACAAAGTCAGTTAGATCATGGAAGCGCTGCATGAAGGGTTGTGGGGATCACACTGGGGGCAAAACTTAGCAAAAAAGGCCACCCAATAGGGCTACCATTGGCCTACTATGATCAAAGATTCTATGGACTATGTCAAGAACCGCGACTAGTTTTAGTGGTTCGCCAAGATCCCTAAGGCCTCTCCTACCCTCCTTACCCTATGACTTCCCCATTGTCATTCGACATGTAGAATTGACTTGATAAGAAAGCCACCTAATGCTCGGGGGGAGGGTACAATCACACTATAGTCGCCATCGATTATTTCACCAAATGGGTCAAGGTCGAGCCCCTTATTATGGTCACTGCCCCCAAGATCTTGAACTTCGTCATTGAAAACATCGTTTTCATTTCAGCCTAACAAAGAAGATTATGACTGATAATGGCTCTCTGTTCGAGGGCAACCTCTTTTAAGACTTCTATGCAAGGGATAGGATCGAGAAATGTTTCTCTTTCATTTCCTACCATCAAGAAAATGGACAAGTCGAGGCCGTCAACAAGACCATCAAATAAAAACTTAAGAAGCGCCTAACAATAGCTAAAGGGAACTGGATCAAAGAACCATCGCTTGTTCTTTACTCCTATTACCCCCAGCCCCAATTCAACCAGCCATGCTCCTTTCTCGCTACCCTATGAGTACAAAGCCATGCTACCCATAGACATAAATGTTCCTTCACCTTGACATTATAACGATCTGCCTTTTCGATCCTCGGATGTCGACACTAATACATCCATGGTATTCACATGCCGAGCATCCAAGTCTCAGAAAGATAGATTGTTAGGGTAAAGAAAAAAAGAAAAGAAAACGAACAAAAGGAGGAGAACAGAAACATCAGAATCTCACATGTAGAATGATAACATATAATATCAAAAGATAGTACATAGAGCTACTCTAATATACATAACATTTCAGAGTTACTTACTAAAGTACTATCATTAACCTGGAAAGTTATAACAATATGTCCTTACAATTGCTGATACATATACATAAAGTAATGCATCGGAAATAAATACTACGGTAGGTAAAACATCCAGCTCCTCTCCAAGAGCTCAATGAACATCAACGAAAACCTGCCCTTCTCAGACTGCTCAAAAGTGAAACCATTGAAATAAGGGGAAAATAAAATGATGGGTCAGACATAAGTCTGTGTGAGAAACTCAAGAAATATGTGATCCAAATATAACAGTACTTTTGAGACCACATGTAATGTCGTAATGGTTATTCCCTCAAAAGAGCCACCATCTAATAAGTGCATAAGGTGATATAATAGATAATGTCCAGGGTATAGAATATAAATCAGAATATTGCTATGCCGCTTGCATCTCATGACATAACAATATTGAAGTACAATCAAAACCGCTAAGGTGCATTCGCATATGAATTTTCCATTGGAGGTGCCCTCGGTACATCGAGGAGGATCTCCTGATAAGGGTCAGAAAATACCTTCCAAGCGTCATATATCTCTAAATAGATTATACCAAAAAGAAAACACAGCTAGACCACGTCCTAACACGTGATATGAAAATCATAAACTCCCCGGGCCCACAATCGAAAGCATCTCTAGTTATGGAGTTGATATACCCTTAGGGTTAGCTAAACCCCCTTGGCTATGCCCCTACTCTGTTTTCTGTCATTATCGATGGTGAAGTCACGTTTAGCTTCTCTACACAAGAGCAACAACTCGAACAAATCACAAATCCCCATATTGATTCCAACATCTTGAACAGATTACGAACCTCTACATGGGTTCGAGCATCTCGAACAGATCTTGATTCTTCACATAGATTCCAGCATCTTGAACAAATCCACTTGTAAGAGATAGAACACGTATCTCAGTTTTGAAGTGGTGTGACAACCAGCACCCCTCAACACACCGATCCAAAGCCTAGGATGACTTTCGAACTCGCGTCGGTGCCAAAACGAAAGAGTTATCTGGTTTTTATAACATTACAAAGACTAAAAATAAATAGATATGATCTAAGATAAACTACACTTTCAGAACTCACAACGGAAGGAACAAAATATAAACATAAAAAATAACCATCTCAAAAAATATCTCCAAACACAGTCTTAGAAAAATCATACGTAGTTAAATATAGAGTACACAGAAATACAACCCATAGTCTAATAAAATACTAAGTACCGATAAGATAGACAATTACATAGAGAGTAAATTAAAGGATAAGAAACTCCAGTGATGATCTCGCCTCTCCACGTAATGAAATCGGGCCAACCATCTACTGCCATGTCCTCCTTTGGTAGGGAAAAGAAAGGAAAAAGGGTGGGTCAGACAAAAGTTTGGTGAATGAGTACATGTTTAATATATGGTGATCATGTGCAGCTGACTTTAATTCTACAATATGTGACCTAGTGTGCTCTACAAATGTTCATATATTCCTAGGCACTTAAGGGTTTAACATACACCAACACTAACTACATGTGTAGGCTCCTATAAGGATCGAACTACGGATCGAACCTTAATAGCTTACAATCAGCCACCACTACGAGAGCAACTCAACATTGGGTCATCGTACAACTTTCTAATATGGGACTACATCTCATGTTACAACTACGCGTGACTATTAGCTTTCCAAACTATTTACATATGAGAATAAATTTCCCATAACTACGACTACACATACCCCAACTATGCATTGAGGGGGAAACACACAATGCCGATTTGCTGGTATGTCTCATCGTCTGCATTCGTGTTCACCCCTCAATAGTAGTTCATGCCTCTTATTACACACATCGAGATCCATCAACAATACAGTATCACATCGTGTCAGTATCCATAAACAACACACACTTCATCGAGCATAAATCAATGATGCACGTCTACCGTAGAAACTCCTATGAGTGCTATTTACGATAGAATCGCCCCTAGTCGAATAATCGACTTCTCATTGGGTAAAGAACATTAACCCAACCCCACAACGTCCTAGCGTCATCTCATAGGGAACTTGCTTCCTTACTATCTCTAATATCCACATATGTATATAATATAACTATAAATATTGCTAATATTTTTATTTTCAACCTAGGATATAGGTCGAGGTTCAGATTACGCATCTAGGTCATTTACCGATCGACTGCTATACCCTACCGATCAACCGCTTGCTATTAACCGCTCAAGTTAAATGATCAACTGGTCTAAGTATAAAATTTAGGGTTTTGATTATTTCATTGCTTGTTTAATTACTTGTTTTAATTAGTGTTTAACTTTAATCGGTTTAACATCGTAGTGATCTCATATTTTCCAGTTTTAACAGTTTTTTTCAACTCCTAATCAATGTGAAATTATAATAATTAGTTTCACCTGGGTTTGATCCAATAGCCAAGTTACATAGAAAATTATAGGAATTTCTATTTGATTTAAAAAGAAGTTCAATCTAGGTCAATTCCTATTTAACATGTTTACATTAATTTAATTTATCATCAACTCTCATATATAAACAATCAGGGTTTATAATTTAATTACTAAAATCCTAGAACAGATAGTGTAAACTAAAATTAACTGCAGTTAATCAACTTATTAAAAATGTTCCGACTCACCTTGGATCCAAGCTCTATTCCTATGCTCCATTTGGAAATCAACACTCGATAGCTTGCCCCTTCCTTGATCCGATCTTCTTATGTTCTTCTTATTTTATTTTTATTTGTTTCTAAAGAAACTTTATAAGTGGAGGAGAAGAGATTTTGATAGAGTTTTAGTATAAAGATGAATTTCTAATGAATTATGGTTTAGGTCAGGTGTATATTTATATGGATTTTGGTTAATACAGACCGTTAGTTTAACCTTAGAGAATATTCAGCTTTATCATATATGCTCATCGTTTAGTTTGGACAAGTAATATATTTGGTTCAATCACGATTGTTCATCTTGCTTTAGAATTGACGATTCACAACATCAACTAGTCGACTGCTAATAAGGACCAGTTTACCACTACCGATGGACCCTAGGGGTCGACCGCTTGAGTTTTTTAATTATGGAAAGTTTTATAATTTAATTTACTTCATTTTCAAATTTTAACGCTCGTAACTTCTCTATACTAACTCCGATTTCAAAGTGTTATGTTATCCCGCCTTTTGGCAAGGCCGTGACACCAAGAACTTGACTAGAAACCAATGATAGTTCTTCTTGGAGATCGGTTGTACGAAGGCTCACTATGGATATCGACGAATTTTTTCCGAGTCCGGATCAAGATAAAATTGATATGACACGACAAGCAAAGCTATGAGAGCCAACATTACGAATTTCAAGTCAATCGGAGTTCATATGCTCAAGATATTGATCGATCACGGTTGAGAAATTCAAACTTGCATCGATCATAACTCGAGATCTACAAACCCAAATGCCACCAAATTTTCACAACAGCTTAAGTACAACATGAAGAATGTTCCTACCAAATTTCGACTCGATCGGAGCAAGTCTTGACCGAGTCGAAATTCGTTCGTATCGATCGCGGATGGAAAAACTCCAACTTGCATCGATCATATCTCAAGATCTACAAGTCCAAATGCTATGAAATTTTCACAGTAGCTTAAGTACAACATGAAGAATGTTCCTGCCAAATTTCGACTCGATCGGAGTAAGTCTTGACCGAGTCGAAATTCGTTCGTATCGATCGCGGATGGAGAAACTCCAACTTGCATCGATCATATCTCGAGATCTACAAGTCCAAATGCTATGAAATTTTCACAGCAGCTTAAGTACAACATGAAGAATGCTCCTGCCAAATTTCAACTCGATCGGAGCAAGTCTTGACCGAGTCGAAATTCGTTCGTATCGATCGCGGATGGAAAAACTCCAACTTGCATAGATCATATCTTGAGATCTACAAGTCCAAATGCTATGAAATTTTCACAGAAGCTTAAGTACAACATGAAGAATGTTCCTGCCAAATTTTGACTCGATCGGAGCAAGTCTTGACCGAGTCGAAATTCGTTTGTATCGATCGCGGATGGAAAAACTCCAACTTGCATAGATCATATCTCGAGATCTACAAGTCCAAATGCTATGAAATTTTCACAGAAGCTTATATACAACATAAAGAATGTCCACGCCAAATTTCGACTCCATCGGACGCAATCTTGATCGATACGAAATCCGTTCGTATCGATCACGGATCGTGCCAAAAATTCACGGGCTTGGGCGTGCGGGCCTGGTCACGTGCCAGAGAGGGTCTATCGAGATCTGAGCGAAATACCAGCCTCCTACACCTATAAATAGATCCCCAGGGCATACAGAAAAAGGGCTTCTTCTCCTTTGAATTCTCCAACGCCCAGACTCTGCCAGATCCAGACCTAAACTCCATAGCTGCTGCCAATAACGAAATTCACTGCTGTAAATCATCATTAACTGCTGTAATTCGTTGAATTCACTTGTAATCATCAAAGATAGATCAATAAAGCTATAACTTCATAGTGGACATAGGTGATACGCCGAACCACTCTAAATTCTTGTGTCTCTGTGCATTTTAATTATTTTCATATTTGAAATTTGGAGTTTTTGTTAGATAATCCTCTTTTTCCATTTAATTTCTTCACTTTATCTCTTCAAAAACTTCCGAAGAGTGTTGTGTCCAATTTTGGTATAAACACTTTGGTGCTTTCATTGAGAAAACCTTGCTTTTCTCCTGCTCTGTGGATCTACTACCGTAGTTGGATTGCAAAAATCTAAGGAGGAGATCCAGATCTGTCGTCAAGTGGTTCCATCTATTCTATTCAGATTGCTCCAGATCTAAGAGGAACTGCATTCATCAAGATTTTCGTATCCATATTTTCGTATCCATGAAAATATGGTAATTTTCGTATCCATGTTTTCGTATCCAGAAAATATGATGATTTTCGTATCTAGAAAATATGGTGATTTTCGTATCCATGTTTTCGAGTCCAGAAAAAATGGTGAATTTCATATCCATGAAAATATGATCATTTTCGAATCCATCATTTCGTATCCAGAAAATATGGTCATTTTCGAATCCATCATTTCGTATCCAGAAAATATGGTCATTTTCATATCCATATTTTTGTATCCATGAAAATATGGTGTTTTTCGTATCCATCACTTCGTATCCAGAAAATATGGTAATTTTCGTGTCCATGAAAATATGGTGATTTTCGTATCCATGCTCTCGAATCCAGAAAATGTGATCATTTTCGTATCCATCATTTCGAATCAAGAAAATACGATCATTTTCGTATCCATCATTTCGTATCCAGAAAATATGGTAATTTTCGCATCCATCAAAGAGCATCTGTTCGACTCGCTCCGCTTCGCATCCATCAGAGAGCATCTGTTCGACTCGCTCCGCTTCGCCTCCATCAGAAGCCAACTTCGACTCGCTTCACAGCCATCAGAAGTGACCATTTCGACTCGCTTCACAACCATCAGAAGTGACCATTTCGACTCGCTTCGCAACCATCAGAAGTGACTGCTTCGACTCACTCCGCTTCGCCTCCATCAGAAGCCAACTTCGAATCGCTCACTTTGACTCGCTTCACAGCCATCAGAAGTGACCATTTCGACTCGCTTCACAACCATCAGAAGTGACCATTTCGACTCGCTTCGCAACCATCAGAAGTGACTCTTTCGACTCCATTGGCGAAGCCACTGTTCGACTCGCTCCGCTTTGCATCCATCAGAGAGCCTCTGTTCGACTCGATCTGCTTCGCATGGCTCTGTTCGTATCGATCGCATGTGCTCTGTTTGTATCGATCGCAACTGCTCTAATTCGTATCGATACTCACACGCTGTTCGTATCGATCCATCTGCGTCTAATTCGTATCGATACGAAATTTCAAAAAAAAAAAATCGGGTACGACCCAGATTTCCTAAAAAGAGGCTAAATAAAAAAAATTCGGGGGAAACTCCCCAAACCCTAGCCGTAGCGCAGGGCACCCGCATAGTGAGTTCAATCACCAATTTAGTGAAGGAACATTCCATCCGTGCTTCTAATTGTTCCATGACAGAACAAGACATAGGAGATCACAACAAAAAATGTTGAGTTGCAATCAAGGAATGGGTAAAGAAATACTACTCAACCGTACTCCCAGAGGCTGGAGAACCTAGCTAATATGCCAAGAACTGGAGTTGTTTAATATATCATGCTTTTAAGGTGGAATGCAACTTCCTCCAATTGACCAGCTTTTAAACTCCTGAATTGACAACTATGGTACGATGGCTAATATGACAGCTGCCCTACAATGTCTACTCTGCCAACTCAAAACATAGCTGGTCACTGCTGGACCATCTTCAAAAGCCCGCAGCCATTTGCTGCCGATACCCATAAATGAATTGATCACCATCGCTTATTTCTAGACTTTAACAAGAGAACTGGTGGACCGCCGCCGACAACTACACCAACATGTCTATGCCAATTTTGAGTTGATGAATCAGGTGAAGGATCAACATAGCAAGATAAGGGGGGGACCTGCTCCATACTCTAGATCGGAAAACTCCTCTTCTCTAAATGGCTACCGTTAACGCCAACGCCATAAGGCTGCTCCGGGAAGGATAGCTCCGACAATATGTGCAAGCCCCATAAAACGAAGGACCGGGAACATCCGACCCCTATCGATCAAGGATTTTGATCAAATTGAATCATTTGCGTTAGACTTCCAACTGAGAAGGGCTGGGCTGAAGTGTAATAGCGGGCATACGACGCTGCCTCACTTATCAATGAGATTTGATCTGATCTCTTTTGAATTATTTCTAATTCAATTTCATTTACGTTGCGAAATAGGACCTACTTGAATTAAACTACTTGCAAATGATGCATGTAACCGAGTACTTAAGATTGGGTGCAAAACAACCTCCGCAGACTATGATCAAATCATCGAGGTATCATCATGACGAGCATGATTCAACCACTCATCGGCTACTATATGCACTTGACTGGGGGGCAAGGCATCAAAGCGGAAGACACCGACAAGGTCAAGACTCTAGTACAAAGTAGATGCAACCAACCATCCACTCATCCACCTATGCAATTTAATTGGAGATCTGGGAAAGACTTGGGGTGATATATCCCAACAATGTACTCTCCATCTCGTACTTGAAGCTCGCCAAAATACTTACGCTTCTTCTGATGCCCGATAAAATCGGAATCACACCAAGGGTGGACGCAACGTCACCATCCATTTAAAGTGGATATGATTTGACCGTTCACTTCCCAGTTTGCATCTGTGATTCGGCAAAACAATCATGCCTTAAACCGACTTCATCAGGGGCCAACCCTTAATTTAAAGTCATCAACGACTGACTACCTACTCGCTAACCGTCACGAGCTGTCATTTCAACTCTTTTCCTTAGCTCGATCGAGAGAATGCAAAGTATAAATTGGACGTGACTCGACTATCCGCTCTCCAATTCTTGCACCCGACTTAAGGGAAAATACACAACTCAGAGTGGAGGTAGTTTGACCATCCCTTCCTATGCTCGAGCACAAAGCTTGCCAGAACACTAATCTTACTCCTTAGGCTTAGCAAAAGTGGAATCCAAACGAACATGGACGTGATCAAACCGTCCATAAACTAAATCTCATCCTTCGTTGAGGGCCCTATAAGTGGAAGTTAATCGGGATCCCACTGATCACTCGCTAAGTGAAACCCCAAGCTCAGGGACAAGCCATCAGACTGTGGCAATAAGGGATTGATACACGACAATCCTCTAACTAACTCCGGCTCCCAAAGTGTGAGATGGAGTATAAAATTACGGACATAGGCTCGAGGAGGATGGATCCGTCCATCTAACGACTTCGCCCGTGTTCAACCTAAACCCGAGGAGGATGGATCAGTACATCTAACGACCTCGCCTTCCATATTTACAAGCTCGAGGAGGACGGATCCGTCCATCTAACGACTTTGCTTGCCTACTCAGGGTGGATATGATACAACCGTCCACGTACCTGATCAACTAACTCCAGATTCCCAGAGTGCGAACTGGAGTATAAACATCAACTCCGGATTCCCAGAGTGCGAAACGGAGTATAAACATCAACTTCGAACTCCCAGAGTGCGAGTCGAAGTATAAACATCAACTCTAGATTCCCAGAGTGCGAACTGGAGTATAAACATCAATCAACTCCGAACTCCCAGAGTGCGAGTCGGAGTATAAACATCAACTCCAGATTCCCAGAGTGCGAACTGGAGTATAAACATCAACCAACTCCGAACTCCCAGAGTGCGAGTCGGAGTATAAACATCAACTCCAGATTCCTAGAGTGCGAACTGGAGTATAAACATCAATCAACTCCGAACTCCCAGAGTGAGAGTCGGAGTATAAACATCAACTCCAAATTCCCAGAGTGCGAACTGGAGTATAAACATCAACCAACTCCGAACTCCCAGAGTGCGAGTCGAAGTATAAACATCAACTCCAGATTCCTAGAGTGCGAACTAGAGTATAAACATCAACAACTCCAGATTCCCAGAGCGCGAACTGGAGTATAAACATCAACCAACTCCATATTCCCAGAGTGCGAACTGGAGTATAAACATCAACTAACTCCAGATTCCCAAAGTGCGAACTGGAGTATAAACATCAACTAACTCCAGATTCCCAGAGTGCGAACTGAAGTATAAACATCAACTAACTCCAGATTCCCAGAGTGCGAACTGGAGTATAAACATCAACTAACTCCAGATTCCTAGAGTGCGAACTGGAGTATAAACATCAAACCCAGATTTCCAGAGTGCGAACAGGAGTATAAACATCAACTAACTCCAGATTCCCAGAGTGCGAACTGGAGTATAAACATCAACTAACTCCAGATTCACAGAGTGCAAACTGGAGAATAAACTTCAACTAACTCTAAGTCCCCAGAGTGTGGACTGGAGTATAAACACCAATTGGGTGCGAATGACCACCCATCAACTTGCTTCGGTCCCGAGAGCGCAGGCTAGAGTATAAACACCAAATGGGTGTGACTAACAACCCATTAACCCAACTCCAGTCCTCAAAGCATGGTTTGGAATATGAATACCAAAAGGGATGTGATTCGACTGTCCATCTATCGGCTATGATTCCTCATCAAGTTCTGTAGTACAAAAGGCGGATGTGGTTCGACCGTATGCTCTCCAATCTTCCCCTGACACGGGGGCACACTTAACACACAAAATTGGATGCGATCCGACCATCCAACACTAAGCGGGCGTGACACAACCGTCCATGCATCAACTCTTGTCCCCGACATGGGACCCATAACGTAAATTTATAGGGATGCACTCCAATCCTACAAGACAAAATTTCTTCCTTGATTCGACAGGGAGGCGTAGATTCGAAAAACGAACCTAGCTGGATGTCCCATTCTAAATTGATATTACTACCATCCAACCGCAAATGAACATGGCATGACCGTTCATCTGCTAACTCTCGCCAGTGAACCGATGGGTTGTGCGCGCAACATGGACGAATGTGACCTAACCATCCGCCAATCAATTCCTTCCTACAGTTCAGTGGGAGAAGCATTAAACTAAAGTTGTTGTAATTTGACCGGCCACACTTCAACTTTTGCCCTTGACTGGGGGCAGAGGAATTGACCGAGGAAAGCACGGTCTGACCATTTTCTACAAAAAAAACTTAATCCCCAGAGTGTGGATAGGAGTATAAACATCAAATAGGTATGATGAATGGCCCTTCAACCGACTCTGATCCCCAAAGTGTGGCTACCAGAATAGACAAACGAATGAATGTGATTCGACCATTCATTCGCCAACTCTGACCTAGACTCGACATGAACAATATAAACTCACTATAGGTGCAATCAGACCATCCACGAACTAACTCTTCTAACTCAAGACTAGAGGTAGAAGTACAAATCACCGAAAGAAGAGAAAGGTGACTCGCTACATATCCAACTTAGCGTCCTTTACAACTTAAGGCAACGACTACAAGGAAACCCTAATGCTAACCAATCAGAGTGATGCCCGAAGTTCTGGGCAACCAATTATATCGTACCGCCAGATCAACGGGCAATATCGATATGCACCCTTCACGTCGTACCATTGAATCGATGGTCAATATCGGTCCTCTTCGTCTACAAGTCGATGTGACCCGAACTCCATCGAATACCTTTGACCAACAGAGCATGGATAGAAGAATGAACCACGAATGGGTGTGACTTGACCATTCGTCCTCCGTTACCCTCCTTCGATCCGTCAGGAAGAGCATGAGACCAGATGAGCATGACATGACCGCATTCGAGCTAACTTTATCCCTAAATCTGACGGGAGAACGTAAATCGAAATGGACATGGTTGATCACCCAACTCCAAATGAATGCAACGCGACCATTCATTCATTGACTCTTACCATGATCCGAATAAAAGAGAAGTTCAAAACAAGTGCAACCTAAACATCTGCACACTGATTCTTACCCTGGATTCAACAAGGGAAGCATCAATCCTGCATTGGATCTGACTGGACGATTCACTCTTCAGTTTTAGCCTAAAGTATGGCGACATAAGCAGCGAAGTGAATGTCATTGACCGTCCAGAATCTAGCTTATGTCCGAATGTCGGCAAAGTAACAATGTATTCCTCCAATAGGAAAGAACTAGAACATAATACAGGATAGGCACGACTCAGCCTTCCATCGGTTAACTCGATCCCATGGTTTAATGGGATAGAATACAAAATTGAAGCGGACATTATCTACCCTGCCACTTATCGAGATATTCCCCAGACTTGGGGCACGAACAAGAAGATAAGATTAATATGATTCAACCATTCATCAGTCAACTCTGGTTCTTAAAGCTTGAACTACAGTATAGACACAGCTAGGATGAGACTAGACCGTCCGCGTAATGCATCCGCCAACCCGAGACTGGGGGCAAAAGAGTAATTATCCGAGAGTTGACTATGACAACTTGAACCTATGACCCACGCCTGATATTCATAACAACTCTAGGTTGCGACCGAAAGGATGCCTAGAGATAGAGTCATCAAATCAATACTTGGACTTATGGGCAACTGATCATCATTCTGACCCTTCCAATGAGCAATGGATCGCAGGTACATTGCATGAAAAGCGCATCATTCAGAAACATAAGTAAATTCAATCTCAAAGCTGGAGCCAGCTATGTAGCAGCATGCAGTACAAGGCTAAGTTCAACTAATCCTTTGATTCAACATCCTTATAAGCCTGATCATTTACCATTGCAAATAAACACATAAGGCGCTTACAACCCATCACGAGTATTGTAGATCAGATCACAACTCTGCACAATGATGAAGAAAGAGTCAACTGTTTTACTTCAGGTGAATCTTGATGTGTTCGCTTGGACTCGATCTCATATATATATATATATATATATGGACTCTCGCCAGCCATGAAGAAACCTACATTAAATGTCGACCCGAGGCATGTCTCGGTGAACAAAAGCGATGCGACATGGATCCGGAGAGATCTGTTGCACTTAAAGAGGAGGCGAATCTGCTCAAAACCAGTGGGTTTATCCATGATGCCCTCCAACCAAAATGAGTATCCAATCCTTTACTTATAAGAAAAACAAACAGGGAGTGGAGGACATACGTCAACTACTCAGATTTGCATGGGGTATGACAAAGCACAGCTTTCCACTTCCAATGATCAACCAACTGATGGACCCGACCATCAGACATGAATTACTCACATCCATGGATGCAAACTCCAGATACAATCAGATACTGAAGCATGTCCCATACCAGGAATACAACTGTTTCGCTACTAACCTGGGCCTATAGTGCTGTGCTGCAATCTATAGATTCAAACTTAAGGACACTTGTGCTACTTACAAAAGGACGATTAACAGATCATTCAAAAATTAGATCGACCGATCGATAAAGGTAGATGCGGTTTATATGCTCGTGAGATTATGACTATCAAACAACCACATCGATGACTTGACAGAGATATTCAGTGCTCTCCAGAAAATGCAGGATCAAACTCAATCCTTCGAAATGCTCTTTCACCATTACATCAGAAAGATTCTTTATTTTCATCATCAATTCTCATGGAATCAAGACTAATTTATAGAAAATTCTGACAATTAGAGACACCCATGTACCGAGGATAACCAAGCAGGTACGGAGCCTAAGTCAAAAGATTACCGTCCTGAGTTGATTTGACTCTAGGACCATCTACAAGTGAATTCTCTTCTTCAACCTGACCAAGAGAGAGAAGAGAACTTTTGAATGAACTAACAACTGCGTTGATGCACTTCCAGCTCTGATAGATCGCTTAAAGAGACCTCCCATTTTACCTAAACTTTTGGATCGCGAAGATTTATACATCAATTGGACCATGTCAACACACTCCATAAGCGTCGCAATGCTATGTGAAGAGAAACGAATCCAAAGACCCGTATATGATGAAGGCTGGCTATTGGCAAGCTCACCCCGTTAACATCCATATCGACCAACCGTTACGATAGGTCCAATAGAAACCTTAGATGTCTGAAAAGTTACTCAAATGGAGTATCAAGCTAAGCCAATTTGATATCACTTATCTCCCTCGGAGAGCTCTCCATGGTCAAACATTAGCATACTTCATATCTAAATTCACTACATCGGACGATTATCCGAAGAACAGTGGAGAACCGTCCAACCGATGGAGAACGTACACCGATGGAACTTCGAATAATCGGCTTTCTAACATCGAAGTTGCGTTAATGACTCCTGAGGAACGAATGATCTGCTACGCCCTGAAACTCAACTTCCTTGCAACAAATAACGAAGCTGGGTATGAAGCCTTGGCGCTCAAACTTGCAAGAAAACTAGGAGTGGAAACTTTACATGTCTTATGTGATTACTGGTTAGTAGTACGCCAAGTCAGGGAAGATTATCTGACTAGGGGGCAACGTCTTGCTCCTTATCTCAACCGGGTCCTAAAGCTACTAGCCGACTTCGACTATTGCACCACTACACAAATCTCAGAGAACAAAACGAAAAGGCCAAATCACTCGCCAAGCTAGCCAGTTATGGGGATGCGCGACAAATAGACTTTGCCTCAGTTGAAATGCTTATTATTCCAGGCATTGACATATGAAGATCAACTAGATCTTGGGGACATATCTAGAAAAAGAGTCATGGATGACTTTTATCAAAGATTATCCACAATCGGGGATTCTCATTGAATAAAGGAATGAGAAATGGCATATCCTCTGTGAAGCATCACTGCATAATTATGTCTCGATCGTTCGACTCCATCGATACAAAGCATTACTCCTGTATCCACTAGTCCGAGACCTAATATGGCGTATCCATCGATACGGAGCATACATTCCAACATCTCAGATCGATCCAGGAGAGGATCGATACAAAGGAAGGACTTAAAAAACAACCAACAAACGTTGTTCCAACTCGAATTTCACATCGATCCAGGAGAGGATCGTTACGAAACTCGATATAAAAAAAAACTTGACAACGACCCATGAACGTGCAAACATTAATGGGAGTCAGGTTAACATACATACACGTATGATGAACTAATATTCGATTTTCAAAATTTACAGGAATTGAATGCTCACCTGATGACAATTACAACAGCGAACAACAAATCGCTAGCACTCGACACTCAGTTACAACAATGCACTACATAATCATTGGTAGTCAACAAATCAACATTTATATTACTGGAAATCAATCGAAGGTTACATCTTTTGACGAAAAGATAGCAACTACTCAACGAATCAGATAGAACTTTTTCAGAATGAAGGATGCAGCATTTCAAAGCACGTCATGTTCACACAAGACGTACTTTGGGGGGCAAATGTTATCCCGCCTTTTGGCAAGGCCGTGACACCAAGAACTTGACTAGAAACCAATGACAGTTCGTCTTGGAGATCGGTTGTACGCACGCTTACTATGGATATCGACGAATTTTTTCCGAGTCCGGATCGAGCTAAAATTGATATGACACGAGAAGCAAAGCTATGAGAGAAAACATTGCGAATTTCAAGTCAATCGGAGTTCATATGCTCAAGATATTGATCGATCACGGTTGAGAAATTCAAACTTGCATCGATCATAACTCGAGATCTACAAACCCAAATGCCACCAAATTTTCACAGCAGCTTAAGTACAACATGAAGAATGTTCCTGCCAAATTTCGACTCGATCGGAGCAAGTCTTGACCAAGTCGAAATTCGTTCATATCGATCGCGGATGGAAAAACTCCAACTTGCATCGATCATATCTCGAGATCTACAAGTCCAAATGCTATGAAATTTTCACAGCAGCTTAAGTACAACATGAAGAATGTTCCTGCCAAATTTCGACTCGATCGGAGCATGTCTTGACCGAGTCAAAATTCGTTCGTATCGATCGCGGATGGAGAAACTCCAACTTGCATCGATCATATCTCGAGATCTACAAGTCCAAATACTATGAAATTTTCATAGCAGCTTAAGTACAACATGAAGAATGCTCCTGCCAAATTTTGACTCGATTGGAGCAAGTCTTGACTGAGTCGAAATTTGTTCGTATCGATCGCGGATGGAAAAACTCCAACTTGCATCGATCATATCTCGAGATCTACAAGTCCAAATGCTATGAAATTTTCACAGCAGCTTAAGTACAACATGAAGAATGTTCCTGCCAAATTTTGACTCGATCAGGGCAAGTCTTGACTAGG
This sequence comes from Allium fistulosum, assembly GCA_030737815.1. Lineage (NCBI taxonomy): Eukaryota > Viridiplantae > Streptophyta > Magnoliopsida > Asparagales > Amaryllidaceae > Allium > Allium fistulosum. The sequence continues at coordinate 1,132,467,002 of CM060901.1, forward strand.
GGTGTAAACGGGTCAGACCGGACTGGACGGAGGTGTGTCCTAGTCCTGTCCTATAAGAGATTCGAACGGACACGGACCAGACAAACTTTAACTTCGAACATTGTTCGTACGAGTCGGACAACGGACGAACAACGTTCGGACAATAGAAAAACATCGAACATTTTCGGACGGACGTTTTTTCGTACATTTTTTCTTGTCCTAAATCGTGTCCTAAATGAGAATCGTACGGACACGGACCGGACGTTTTACAGCCTCGGACCGAGTCGGACAACGGACTGTCCTGTCCTATATACAGCCTTAGTCTTGACCGAGTCAAAATTCGTTCGTATCGATCGCGGATGGAAAAACTCCAACTTGCATCGATCATATCTCGAGATCTACAACTCCAAATGCTATGAAATTTTCACAGAAGCTTATGTACAACATAAAGAATGTCCATGCCAAATTTCGACTCCATCGGACGCAATCTTGATCGATACGAAATCCGTTCGTATCGATCACGGATCGGGCCGAAACTTTACGGGCTTGGGCGCGCGGGCCTGGTCACGTGCCAGAGAGGGTCTCCCGAGATCTGAGCGAAATACCAGCCTCCTACACCTATAAATAGAGCCCCAAGGCATACAGAAAAAGGGATTCTTCTCCTTTAAATTCTCCAACGCCCAGACTCTGCCAGATCTAGACCTAAACTCCATAGCTGCTGCCAATAACGAAATTCACTGCTGTAAATCATCATTAACTGTTGTAATTCGTTGAATTCACTTGTAATCATCAAAGATAGATCAATAAAGCTATCAACTTCATAGTGGACGTAGGCGATACGCCGAACCACTCTAAATTCTTGTGTCTCTGTGCATTTTAATTATTTTCATATTTGAAATTTGGAGTTTTTGTTAGATAATCCTCCTTTTTCGTTTAATTTCTTCACTTTATCTCTTCAAAAACTTCCGAAGAGTGTTGTGCCCAATTTTGGTACAAACATGTTAAATATGAAAATTGTCTAGAAAATCACTACGAACACAGTGCTGCAAGTTTTGTAGCGAAATTCAAAAGGTTGCAAAAAAATTATTTTCGTCATTTTATATTTAATTTAATTCTTTTATTAAATTTTCTACTTAAATTTTTAGGATGTTTCATTATCCCCCTTAAAAGGATTCATCCTCGAAATCTCAAAGGATGGAAAAAATGTAACTCGTACGCGTAGCAATCAATAGCTACATCCATCATCTATGGGTAATCATTGTCTTTAGTAAATTTCTAATGTAGTATATGTATATGCAAGCGTGAAATGCACGTGAACCTATACTAATGCAAAGAGTAGGCAGCCTCCTGATCTAGTCTACCTTTTGTCATGTAAATGTTCATGTCATGTATCTAAGATGTATGCAACATCCTAAATGGACATACTTACATTTCTACATATATGCATAACCATTCAATCCAAATGCAGCATCCATATGCATAATACTTAACAAGATAAAACAAATAACAAGTGATGATGTGAGTGTGTGTATTATCTAGAGAATATATTTTCCTAAATGTGTAAAAAAAATAATCAAAATAATTCATCCACTAGCATCCACCATCCATCATCCATAACATGTCCTAATGACACATTCGCAACCATTCCTGTCATCTAATGGTCTCTACCTAAATGGGCATACCAAGTTAAGTCCTAATGCATAAGTAACCTATACTTATTAGATTTAAATCAAAAATATACCAAAAACGAATTATGGGTGGGTAGCTCGGTCTTCTCCTCAAGCTTCCATACACTCTCTGCTACATCTTCTCCCCATTGGACCTTGTACAATGCTTAAGAATACAAGCGGGTGTATGATGAACAAGTGACTCCCTCTCTACCCCTATCTCCTCTAGCTAACTCGGCTTGACTATGGCAGCTGAATCATGTAAGCACTTTCGCAAGTGCGGCACATGGGAAACATCATGTACTCCCGCCAACTTCTTAGGAAGCTCCACTCTATATGGCAACTTCTCTATCCTACCAGCTATCAGGAAAGGTCCTAAAAACCTCGATGCTAGCTTCCCCAAACTACCAAATTTCATAACTTTTAGAACTGGGCCAGCTCGGAACGGAAGATATGGATGAATTTCAAAAAAAATTCCCTTATTAGATTTATATTAGGCCTATGAAGTCTAATTTATGTAGAAAAATTCTAAACTTAATTTAAATAAAATCTCTTATTTCATTTAAATTTATAAATTATAGAATTTTATTTTACTTATATTCAATTAAATATATAAGTACACACATGTATCATATACATACATATATACATACATACATACATACATACATATATATGTTTGTATATATGTGCATTTGTAACATGATAATCCATGCAAGATATAACATGCCCGTTATAGATGTTGGGATTTACATCGCAATGGACATGTTAGCTCATCCTATATGTATTATATGTTGCTCATATATATGTATGTATGTAAACTTGTTATTTATATAAATATTAAAATTATGTATATACATACATACATACATATATATATTACTTACATGTAAAAATATTAATGATTTGTATACATATATTGCAACAACCCGGAATTTCGAACACTTCGTATTTAAATATCTGAATTACTTGAATATTTGAATCTAGGATTTAAAATAATATCTGAATTACATAAATACTTGAATCTAGGATTTTATTTTAAAAATATTATTTTATAACCTTGTTAAACACTTTTTAATTAATAACTAATGTTAGAAAAATTATTTTTAAAATATTTTTACAAAAATATATACTTTGAAGAAATATTATAAATATGACCAAACAAACGTTATTTTTTTAAATCAGCTTTTTATTCAATAAAAGTTATTTAAATTCCTTAGGCTTGTTTAACAAATATATCAACACATTAATAAGTACTTAAATCTTCTATTATCCTAAGAGAAATTTTTTTAACAAATAATTTCTAGAAGAACTACATAAAGGTGGAAGGTAAAGGGAGGCTTTTTCAGACTATGTAGGAAGTGAGTGAGGTATGGGCTTGGTATGGTGGAGTCCTTTTAGGGTCGGCCAAGTAGGGGCATTTGGGGTCTTTTGGCTTCATTTTACAAGTTTATAAATAGTCGTACAATGCTCCCTTCACTTGTTTTCTAATTCACAAATTATTTGACAACAACTCTTGCACTTCTTTCTCTTCACAATCTTCTTAAAACAAAGAAACTCTAAACTAGTTCAAACTTCCAAAAACTCTTGCTATCATCCTAATATAGCATATAACACCATTCTATTATCTTAAAGCTAATAAATTTGGAGCATTTCCACTTATTACACCTTTGGGTCATGAGCAATTAGGCAAATAATTGCCTAGGTCGTGCACCTCTCAAGCTCTATTCTTCCTTGGCCGTGCTCTTCTAGGCCCATCCTTTTCTTATTCGTGTGCTTGTGGGTTGAAGGTAGGAGTTGTTGTGTTGTTGCTAGGTCGAGGTTGGAATGTTCTAACTTGGATTTAAATTGAAAGTGAGTTATCCCACTCCTTGAATAAATCTCTAAAACTTGACAATTTGCTTGCAAATAATAGTAATAATTGACCATACCTTATTAATGTTATAAACCCATATTTGTGTGCTTTGAAAAGCATGTGATTTGCTTGTTTGCTGTGATTTGGATAACACTTTGATTTGTTGATTTATTTGGCATATGTAATGGACATTTGGACTTGGATTTAATATGGTGCATATGTAATATAGTAGAATTGTTATTGCCTTTATAGCGATATTCGCTATAGAAACACTTTGATCTTGTCGTTTCTATCTTGCTTTTCTCTTGCTTTTTTGGCTTATATATGTTGTATATATGTTATTCCATGCTTCTTTGTGATATGATATGAACTAGAGAATCATATATATATATACATGTGATTGAATGGAGTTTGAGTATTGAATAAGATATGGAATTGTCCATATAACGATAGTTGCTATAAATGCACTTTGAATACTACTCTTCTATCTCATTTTTAAAACCAATCATTTGTTTATTTTTGAATAAAATGTTTTCTGTACTTATAGAAATATAAAAGATAGTAAGAAATGAAGTTTAAAAGATATTTTATTTATAAAACAAAGTTACTAAAGTTATGGTCGATATAGCGAGTTGTGGATGCACTTTGGAAAAACATGTTTTTTGTAAATTTCGAAATATTATTACTCCGATATTTTATGAAATCTTTTAAAAGGAGTTTAATAAAAGATATATAAGTATTCTAAAAGAATTTTGGAGTTTATATATATATATATATTCAAATAATCATTTTAAAGATTTAAAGTAAAGGTTATTCTTATTTTATATACACAAAATTTATTTAGTTGAAGTAGTAAAAGTTTTCAAACTAATATTAAGTAACTATTCCAAAAGAAATATTTTCTATAACTATTAATATCCTATTTATAATTATTTTAAAGGTATTTTATTCATATATAAGTCTATAAAACTATTTTTAATCTTTTATTAAAGTAATAGCTTTTTGTTCAGTTTCCTTCGTTAACTTATTTTAAAGCCTATTTCCTTATTAAATAAAACTATTTGTTTGACAAAGCCAACCGGTTTTATAGTGAACCATCCACTTTACCAAAGTAATAAAATATAGTTTAAGAACAGGAGTAAGGTAGAAGAACCTTAACTACTAAAAACCAAGGAAATACAACATAGAAGTGTGGCGGAAATGCCATAGCTACTATAAATGACCTATAAAACTAGCCCTCCTTAGAAGAACGGGAATCACCATCGTCCGAAGACTCCGAGGCAATCACCTTGAGGACATCCCCAACAATACGAGCAAGTCACAAAACTGCACAACAAGAAAAGGGTCAAAGTCTACCGACTCAGGAGAGAAATTGAACTACCTAATTTTAAAAGTTATTTATATAAGTAATTTCAAAAGATTGTTGTTTTAGAAGAAGGGATGGAAAGTCAAATTTATGGAATGACTCTAGTTTCATTGTTTATGGAATGTTAGTATTACTATGTTTAACACTAAAACAAGAGTGAGGTAGGCTTCTCTATTTGTGAGAGTTAAGACTGATGTTGGAGTAAGGATCGAGAAATATTGCTCAAACTTACCGAATTCCTTCTTAACCGAGGAATAGTTAAGCTGGAATGTTGAAAACATGCCAAGTATATGAACCCTGATTTCCATAAGCAAGTTCTTAAGACTCGATAGTCGATTAGTCGACTGCCAGTCTTGATAAAACTTAACTTAGGAAGTATACGAAAGGCTTCGTAGATTTATACCCACGAGAACCCCTGAGGATGAGCATTTGTATGAAACACCTCTAGCTTTCAGTTACTTCTAAAAGAACCGAAATTGAGTTAACCAGAAATTCATTAATTAGTTTTGAAGAGTCTGGGATCGGTAATTATTTTACTTGCCGAATACCACTTCAAAACTATTATACGGTCTAGTTTTGGAAGAGGTCATTAAAGTGGACTCTGTTTGAGTGATGAAGACTCTTGTGAAAGATACCGAATGTAACCTCAACATCAGTACATGACTAAAGACAGAGTAGGATGCACAATCTCGGATTTAGCTCATCCAAGGTGGTAGGCGATCAACTCCATATCTAGTGTATGCTTTCGATATATCGCACATGGGGAGTTGATGGCACTTGGTTCACGTTATTCATGAAAGTGGTCGGATGTTGGGCCAGGTTTGTTTGCCTTATGGTATATTTTATCTGGAGATATACAATGCTCAATAGGTAACTTCCGATCCATATCATAGGAGATCGGTCACAATTTTGCTTACGAGTTTTACTAGGGAGGTCTTCATGGAAAATCCATTATATGAAAAGATTTTAAATGTACTATATTATGATATTGAATTTAATTAATGTAACCATTCCGACTATGTTATATAATTATTTTCAACCCTAGACATTATTATAATATCTTTAGATTTTCTTATGTAATGTTTTGGTTAACATAAAGTAAAAACCCATCCGTGTTTATGCGTGGTAGGTCTTACGAAATACATTTATTTTTGAAGGTTTTTATAAATATGAAAATCCATATAATTGAGTTTCTCACGCTGGTTTACCAGACTGATCCGGATGTTATTTTCTTTAATGGTCGGGTCAGCTCCGAGTATATTTCCAGATTTAGTTATGGACGCTTTGGGCCCTTGGAGAAGAGCTGGATGATTACCTACCATAGTATTTATTTCTATTGCATTACTTTATGTATATATATCAAAAATTGTAAGGACGGACTGTCATAACTGTCCAAGCTGATGGTCGTACTTAGATTACTGACATTGACAAGCTATGTATATTAGAGTAATACTGTATATTATCTTTTGATATTATATATTATCATTCCGCATGTGATATTCTGGTATTGTGTTCTTCTTTTCTGTCTTTTTTTACCACAGCTTTTTATTTTTTCAGCACTTGGTCCTCGGCACACGAATATTGTGGATGTATTTAGTGTCAACATTCAAGGGTTGAAAAGACGATCATTGGTATCAGAGCCGAAGGTTAAGCGAGAAACTTGGCTTTGGTGGTATAACTCATTAAGAGATAGAGTAACGGAATGCCCTATTATAAGTCGAGTGTATTATACATGTGAGTGCATATTTGTTAGTGCTACAAAAATATTTTATATTTTGTTAATTGGTCTATTGAGTAGTTTATGAATTCTATTTGGTACATGAGACATCATGGTATTGATAGGAATTTCTAAATATTTGAACAAGGCAAACCAACAGATTATTATTTTCAGAATTAGTAAATGAAATAATTTTACCTAGGATTATATTTTATATATAATAGAATAATTTTCAAAAATTGATATAGTTATTTATAATGTGTTTGTTTGTTAGAAAATGATAATATTCAATTATTATAATTTATTATTTGATTAGTTATGCTCGACCAGTTTATGAGCATTGACTATTGTTTTTTTGATTTTTGAATTGTGCTTGACCAGTTTATGAGCAGTTTTACCTTTTACCTTCTCACTATATAGGTTGGGTAGATAATAATCATGGGAACATTGAAACAGACACCTTATGAATTAAGTTTCACAATTTGACTATAAGGTGTTCGGTAGTAATGTTGTTATAAAATTATTTTGAATACCAAAAGGAATGATTTTATATAAAAATAATTTTTTTGTTATAGTTTTTAAAATATGTTTTGTAAATAAGAATGATTTTTGGAGAATTTAAATCCTGGTGTCTTTGAAAAGAATATTAATGACTTTTGGAAAGGTAGAAATAGTAGTATTATTTCCAAAGTATTTATAAGTGTAAAATATTTCAAGGGAAATTTTAAGTAAGATACCTTTTCTTTGGATAATTCAGGGCAAGAAGTTTCGATTAGTTTTGTGGTAAGCGAATTAATCTTTTAAGTGAAATCGGATATTTTGCTTAGGCGAACATTGTAGTGCACTTAGTAAATTATTCTTTTTATCATTGTAGTGCACTTAGTAAATATCATTGATATTCAACCGTATAGTCCAGACACAAAGTCCTTGGTTCAATAATAATAATTATTACTAACCAAACTGCTCTGGCCAGAGACTTTGACTATGAGTTGATCTTGATACTAACCCCATATAACTGAGAGACGAATCCTCTCTTATATAGTGCTTCACTTCCAATACTTCAACCCAACCCAACTATAGTCACCCGATGGATATCGTGCTATGATTTGACTATAATCAAAGCGCAGTTTTCATATTGAAGATCCACAGTATTCTTAAGTCGAGAGAACTATGTAAATCAATCACATTGATATTTACTGTTTTTGATCTTAGTTATATTATCCAATAAAAAACTATCAAGTGAGTTGTTCCATAGTTATCCAATAACTATCAGTACGTAACCCCTAGCTTCCCTCAGCAGTCATGAGTAATACACTACCCAACATTTGTAGAGTGTCACGTATTCTAGTTTCAACGGATACATCGATATCTAGTCTTAATGCATACTGACTAGGAATATTTATAATGGTATATTTGTTTTTATTGTGACAAATTACTCACGATTACAACACTTTGTAATTACTATCACATAACATGCCATTTATGAATTTTTTATTAAATATACTTTTGATTAAATTAATTAATCAATGTACCACATTATATCAAGTATATAATAGACATAAAACACCTTTATTTCGAACAAGATTGGTCAATAAGTTAGATATATGTAAAAAAAATTACATAATTATTCCTAGGGCATACCCCTAACTCTATCAATAACATGCCTAAGTGGTAAGGCCTTTACAAACACCATGTCACACATTGCGAACTCTGGCTCCGCACGTCTCCTATCAGCATAAGATTTCTTCCAATCTTGCGTGGTTTTCATTCTTCTACGGATCAAGTCTACTTTCTTCAATGTCTCCCTCACCATATCCGGCCCAAGAATAATCCTATCTATAGTGTTCCACCATCACAATGGTGATCTATAAGGTCTACCGTATAGCGCCTCAAATGGTTCCATCCCAATGCTCGCTTGAGAGCTATTATTATAGGTAAACTCCACCAACAGCAAGTGATCCTCCCAACAGCTCCCAAAATCCAAGATCCATATCTGAAGTAAGTCCTCCAAGACTCGATTCACTCTCTCTTTTTGTCCGTTTGTCTGCGAGTGATAAGCGGTACTCAAACTCAACTCAGTGCCCAAATCCTCCTTAGACTCCTCCTAAACTCGCTAGTGAAAAGAGGATCTTGGTCGCTAACGATACTAGTAGGAACTCTGTGTAATCTAACGACCTCCCTCACATATAGAGTCGCTAAAGAGGCTGATATCCTCATACTCCTAACCGGTATTAAATGAGCGCATTTAGTCAGCCGATCGACTATAAGCCAAATACTCACATTCCTTCTCCTACTCCTCGGTAAACCATCGATGAAATCCATAAAAAAACTCTCCCACTTCCACTAAGGAATATCCAATGGCTTCAACAAACCTCCCAAATTCTTCTACCCCGCCTTACCCTTTGACAAGTGATACATCGAGCTACATACTTCGCAATATGCTTCTTCGTACCAAGCCAATAAAAGACACTCTTCATATCACAGTACATTTTGTCTTCGCTGGGATGAATGGTCATCCTCGAACGATGAGACTTAACTAGTACCATATCAGTTAACCCCATAATGAGAAGAACACAAAATTTACCATCTCTCCGTAACCATCCCTTCGAGTCAGTGGCATAATGCCACAAATGACTCGACTGCTCTCTCCTACCAAGCTTCTCAAAAATATCTAGTAGCTCCATATCTTGCTTTTCATTGGATCTAATACGTTCCATAAGTGTAGGTTGTATATCCAAAGTTGCTAACAATCCCTGGGTAATGTATGATGCTGGTCGGAAATCAATTATAGAAATGAACTCCAAATGCTTTCACTCTAAGAACAAAAGACACAATACTGCATGCAGTCTACTCAAGGCTTTGGCCACCACATTGCCCTTGCTTCGAGTATATGAGTTATCGAAATCGTGCCATGCCAAAAACTCCATCCACCTCTACCGCCTTAAATTTAAGTCCTTTTAGGAGAACAAATACTTCAGGGACTTATGATCCATATATAGCTCAAACCTCTCTCCTAAAAGATAATGCCTCCATGACTTAAGCGCAAAGTCAATGGCTGCTAACTCAAGATCATGGGAATTGTAGTTTCTATCATTGAACTTCAACTATCGACTAGCATAGCTCACCACTCTTTCTTCTTGCATCAAGACTGCGCCCAACCCCGTACCATAAGCATCGGTATAAATTGTAAATTCCTTTGTACCATCGGGCAATACAAAAACAGGTACACTAGTCAACACCTCCTTCAGTAATAAAAGCATCCTCATACTTCATGTCCCATGAGAAAACTAAATTCTTCTTGGTGAGGTGGGTCGGAGAAGCAGAGATCTTTGTGAATTCCTTAATGAACTTCCAATAATAGCCCGCCAAACAAAGGAAACTCCTCACCTCTATGGCATTTTTGGCACATGCCAAATTTGAACTATAATAACTATACTGGGATTGACCACCAGCCCACTTTCTAAGACAATGTGTCCCAAAAAGCGTCCTCTCGCCAAAAGTGGCACTTAGAAAACATCGCCTTCAACTTATGCTCACGAAATGTATTAAGCACTTCTTCTAGATGCAACTTATGCTCCTTCTCGCTCTTCGAATAGATCAAAAATGACGAACTTGTTAAGCAATCCTCTGAAAATTCGGCTCATCGGCTCAACAAAGAAGGCAGGTGCATTGGTCGGCCCAAAGGGCATAATTGACCATTCATAAAGTCCGTCGGGTGTGTGAACAGTCTTTTAGATACTATCATCAGCTACATGCAACTGGAGGAATCCAATAGCCACATCAAGCTATGAGAACACCTTCACTTTAACCAACCGATCAAAGAGATCTTCTATATGGGGCAGTGGATTCTTCTTTGTCAGTTTATTTAGCTTCCTATAATCGATGCAAAGCCTTGGATAACCATCCGTCTTAGTGGCAAAGACGACTGGTGCTCCCCATTCTGAAATGCTTCTCCTAATTAAGCCCTTCTCCAACAACTTATTTCCTTGCTTGTTTAACTCACGTCTCTTTTTTGAAGCCATATACCTTAAGGGTAAGGCAACAAGTTTGGCGTTTTCTACAAGGTGAATTCAGAACTCAATCTCTCACTGGGGTGGAAGACATAACCTCGAGAAAGACATCTGGGTAATCTCTAACAACTGGCACAGAATCTAACTCATCTTGTGATAGGTCTAATGAATATAGGTTGCTCAATATAGCTGATCCTTAGGGATCGAAATAAACCTCAAAGCTACGTTCACTACGTGTACTCAACCTAACAACCTTCCTATCAGAATTTGGATAGCCCTAAAGATAGTCATCCAATCCATGCCCATTATCAACCGAAACACGAGTAATCCTAAGACAAATGCATCGCAATCGAACCTGACCCCTAATATAAGTAATTTCAAACCCTTACGTACCATAGAAAAATAAACCGATCCTCCTATAGGGTTTGACACAACTATAGGTCCATAACCGTGCTAGTGTTTAAGGGTAACTCATCCACAAGTCTACTAGAAATAAAAGAGTTTGATGCCCCAGTGTCAAATAAATGGCGAATGGATAAACCAGATAAAGTCAACACACCTTCAGTCAAGACCTTCTTTCCTTTATCTGCAGCTGGCTCCGTGTTTGAGCTAGGTACTATGTTTAGTGCATCAGCTAGGACCACCTAAGTAGAGGTCTTTTGAGGTGCTGGACTGTAATACCCCTAATTTTTAATATCATTATTCAAGAGATTTAATTAGATAAATTAAATAGAATAATTTAAATATTAGAGTGAAAAAGGGATTGAGATTTGAAAATTTAAATTAAAGGTCGTGCTTAATTAAATACAAAGAATGGGCTATGAAAGATTTCATATGTGAATTAATAAGAAAACAATTAATGCAAGGGCTTAATGGGTAATTGCCGCACCATAATCCCATTACCCTTTAAATTCTCGTTTCCATTCTTTATACGTTCATTTTACAAAACACAAAAACATAACCAAAAAAAAGCATGCCGGCCATTACCTAGGGAAGAAAAAGGGAAAAATCAAACTAAAGCTAAGCAATCAAGCAAGGGGAATTAAGCAAAGATCAAATCTCAAGTTCCTTATCCTTATCAAGGTGAATAATAATAAAAACCATCTCTATTTTTGTTTTTTATGATCATTTGATTTCAGGTTTAAGTTTAAATCCATTAAGATGATTTTTGATGATGATACGCTTGGATTTCATGATATGTTATATTCAAACAAGTTTGTTTGATAATGTTATAAACGGTTTTAAGGCTAAAATCATTTATATTATGTTTCGAATGCCATAAGGAATTTATATGTTATGTAAAACATTATTTTGGATATGGGTTTTAATTTTTTTAATTTTCCAAGCTATGTAAAATTTATTATGAATTTTCAAAGGAAAATATAAACAATTGGGTTTAAAAATTAATTTCAGCTATATTATGAAGAATTTGGATCTGAAATTTAGAAATGTTGGACAACATATTAAAAGTGAATTTCTATGATTTTTGGGGATTTTTCCTAAGTAATTTACTATGGAAAATTTAATTATTTTAAGTGGAGGACTTAAATGTTTTATTTGTTTTGCTTAAGGAAGGGCTTATTTGCTAAATTATTTTATTTAAATCTGAAATTAATGCGGTAATTTTATTTTGGAAAGAATCTAAATAGTTTATGGCAACCAATTAAATGTTTACAAATAGGCAAGTTAATTAAAAAGCAATTACTTAAAAAGGCATTAAAACGGTCTTTACCCAGAAATTATGTTTCGCCTCTTTTAGATGCTACCTTTCGACCTTATACTTCCACCTCAAGCAAGTCAAACCCAACCAAGTTGAAACCAATACACAAGCTATAAATAAGTTGGTACATAGTGGATTGGAGAAAGGCGGAAGGTATGGAGTCGAAACATAGATTTCGAAGGGGTCGAAGCTTTCGTATTACGATCCAAAGAAATGTGCTTGCCTTGTTTTCAAAAGAATGCTTTCGAATGAGTTTGCTATAGCTTTTGAAGAAGTCACCACCTTTTTGTTTCGAAAAGATAGCTTTCGAATGAGTTGCCTTGTTTTTAAATCAATGCTTTCGAAAGGATAGTTTCAACTAGTCGAAACCTTGCTGCCGACCTTATACCTTTCGAATGGATTTAAGTCCTCAACTAATTCAAAAGGTAGCTTTTGTTTTATAAACATAATAGCCACCTACTAAAGCTTTCGAAAGGGTTTAATGGTTTCAAAGGCAATGGCTTCGAAAGGGGTTTCGAAGCTATCCTTCCAAATGTTTTGCTTAATTGATCAATGCTTTCAAAAGGATGGTTCTGAAGCCATCGATTTCTCCCCAATCACTTTTATTTAAAAGTTAATGGTTTCGAAAGGGGTACTTCGTTTATGTTTACTTTGACCTAAAAGATATTTTTAAAGATAAATCCAATGGTTTCGAAAGGGGTACTTTTAAATGGTTTCGAAGCTATGCTTCTATGGGTTAATAAGGGATGCTTTAATACTTTCGAAAAGTATGTTTTGATGGTTTCAAAAGAAATGTTTTAAGGTGTTTTGAAAGGCATATGCTTAGTGTCTGAAAAGAAGATTTGAATGCTTTCGAAGGAGGTTATCCAATGGTTTCGAAAGTAAAGGTTTAAGGTTTTGAAAGCCTTAGTTTCCAAAACAAAGAACCCAATCTCATTTTTAAAGGAAAAACCATGACAGAAATAAAGGAGTTTTAAAATGGCTTTTAAATATGGAGTTTCTGAAGAAGCTTTTCTTGACAAAATAATAGGTTAAAGGGATTAACCATGTTTCATATAAAAAGGATTTCAAGGATATTAAACCACAGATGTTGGTGTTATTATGTTGGAATGTTTTCTTCTTCTAATATACATATTCCGTGTAAAATGGACCCATAACTGTATTTTGGGGAGAAAGGGCAGAATAACCAGCTAGGTTGACCCAACAGTGAATATAAATTGAGTTAACTCCTATATGAGTAGAATTGCATCCAAGAGGTCAGATAGACCAGAATATAAGATGCCTAAATTTTGATTAAAGAAGTTGTCAGATAGACAGGTTCATAGTAAACCCATGAAAACTATGATTAGAAAGAGTTATTGGCAGGGGCCAATAGGTTTGTAGTGAACCCATGAAAACTATATCTGGATAATGTTATTGACAAATGTCAATAGTGTAACGACCCGATATTTTGGACCATTCGCATCCATTATAAGTGTATAGGTAGACACTCATGCCGGAATTGAATTGCTCAAAATACCGCGTTGTTAATTTAAATTTGGCAAAACTGAACATATACAGTAAATAAATAATCACAGATCACAGACACAGAGTAATAAATGCAGCGGAAATAAAAGAGATAGTAGTTCATGAAGCTACTATATAAATGTATAAGTTACATCAGAGTTAAACCAGATACAACGGAAGAGTAATACGATACATCAGATACAAATCAGAATACATCACTGGAATCATCGAATACTGAAAGCAGAATAGATGGCTGGATCTTCAAGCAAAGCTCCAACTCCAAAGGCGAGTCTCGAATACTGGTGCACTCAGTCTGACCCGAGCGTAAAGCAAAAACACAAGACACTCGAGTCAGGATTAACATTCTTATATTAATAAATCCAACTCAAGTGAAATAGCAATTGAAATACAAGTAACTCAAAGGATGTTGGAATAACCATCCTTTAAGGATCCGTTAAACTATCTACTATGTAGTAGTGTACGATAAGTAGATAATGTCTATTAATAATATAAGATATCAAAATAGTGTTAAGGCGTTACCAATTTTCCCCTTAACACATTTTTATTCCCAAGAGCATGTACAAGACCGTAGTTTTCCCAAAACCGGAAGTCACCAGAGGGCAATCCATATACTAAAGGTACAAACCAAAATCATAGTGGTCGCGTATAAAGGAATACAAGTATGACAAGGCACATGAGGCAATACCCAAGGTAGTGAAACTACTGTTTGCCTGATCCGGACTGGTGAGAACGCATCGCCGCAGCGACCGCAACACCGCGAAACAACACTCCCAAAATCAAGGGTGCACCAATCAACAACAAGTAATGAGTAGTTCGAAGAAGTGTGTTCGTTTGAGGTAGCTGACCTCCATTGGCCCGGCACGGTTCCTGTTTTAGTCATTTCCAATTTGACACAAGTGTCAAGGCTATCCATTATCGTTCTCTTTCTTCAGTCATCACGTACATCATTCCAACCACTTCATTCTGGATCACACTCCGCGTATAGTTATTAAAGTGGTTTTCGGTTTAGACAGAGAGTATGTCCATAACCAATTCCGGTCTCTTTAATAACTTTCGTAATTATTACACCGATTGGTCGTTTAATTAATTTCAAAACCAAATCAATTTCAATTCCAATTAGAATTTGTAAATCAACATTTCATTTGTCTTTCTAAAACAATTTCCACAATTTACGTTTCAAAACTTCCAAATTCGTAATTTCAAAATCTTATAATTCAATTTCAATTTCTTTTTTAAAACAATTCAAATATTGATTCAAGTTCGTATTTAAGTTTCGTTCCAAAATCATTTAAATTAATTTAATTTAACATTTAAATCAATTTAAATTCATTTATCAATTTTATTCAATATTCATTAAGTAAATTTGTCATTCAAAACAATTTCCATTAAATTTCCAATTCATTAAATCCATTATTTAAATTCAACTTCCTTATATCAAAACTTACAAATTAAATTAAATTCATCAAATCAAATTCTTTAAATTTCAAGTCTTACATTAATTTCAATAAATCACATTTTATTTCTTGTTAAAGAAATTCAATTTCACTTATTTACTTACTTAAATAATTTTCCAAACTTAATTAATAAAGAAACTCAATTTCAATTATTCAAGAAGTTCAATTCCACTTATTAAAGAATTCAATTTATTTAATTATTAAAAAAAATTCAATCTTATTTAATTACTTAATAATTTCAAAACTTAATTATTAAATAATTTCAAACTTAATTATTAATAATTCCAAATTTTAAAACAACGTTCATTCATCATCTACTATGTTAATATTTTGATTCAGATTATTAAATACTAACATTTCCTTTCATTAAAATTCAAATTCCAACTTCGTTTCAAAACATATTATTTATTCAAATAAAATCTTCATTTTATTTTATTTTAAATCAAATTATTGACCAATCGGGTTTTATTTAATTCTCTATCCTAGGTCAAAGTTTATTTGGGTATTTATCATTTCAACCCGATTCCAATTCAATTCAAAATCAAAACATAGCAAAGGGAACTTGCAGTGTGATAACTGGGATGGTGTCAAAGTAAATAAACAAGCAATAACAACAATCAATATCAATCCAATAATTAATTCAAATAATCTCGAAATAATCGTATTAATTCGCATTGTTGTTTGTGAAAATTAATATAATTATTTCTAGAATCTACACTATCATTTCATGTAGATTAAAGATTATTACATTACGGTTTTTCACTTGTCATCCACTATTCAATTTCATACTATATCAATTTATACAATCATACATTAAATGGTTCAAGGTGTAGTTAACACTATTTCTACGTGTCAATTTATTTAAACATTTAAAGGGGTCATATTATACAAATTTAACTATCCTATATCAAATTCAATTGCATACTATTTATCACTTTAATATTAGCAATTTAACATCTAATATAAACATCAACAATCAATAAATTTTCAGCCAAACTGTATTATCATCGCATAAATAATTAACAGATAATGGTGTCAGATGTCACAGGTGAACTGATACATGTAATAGCATATATTTAACAGTGTAAATAACTAGCAGCAGCATATTTCAATTGTCGTTTCAATTGAAATCAAATTTAATAAATAAAAGAACATTAATCGTGAGTGATTGCTCACCTTTCGAGGCTAGAGAGATTTGACAAAGAAAAATAAGCTACTGATTCCAAAGCAACGCCAGATGGATACGCTTTGAGGGAGAAAACAGGCACGACGAACAAAGCTAATAACAAGGATCGACGGAATCAAACCAAAACTGAACCAAAATCATGACTTCAGCAATTTGAGCTTCAGCGTTTTCGTGTACAGAAGGTTGGTGTGGAACTCTTCCCTCTCGCACCGTTAGTTGGCGCCAAAACCCAGCAT
This sequence comes from Allium fistulosum, assembly GCA_030737815.1. Taxonomy (NCBI): domain Eukaryota; kingdom Viridiplantae; phylum Streptophyta; class Magnoliopsida; order Asparagales; family Amaryllidaceae; genus Allium; species Allium fistulosum. Next base: position 1,132,483,719 of record CM060901.1, read on the forward strand.
TCTTGTGTTGGTTCCAGATAGGAAGTTCAGAAGACTGTAGAAAGTCTTGAAATATATGGGCATATTTGCAGAAATTTTGGAAATGTTTGGGCAATCATCAGGTTCTTCAACCGCTGTCACCCCTTCTATGAAATTTCCAGGCTTGAACCCAACAGTAGGCTTTCCCTGAACAGAGTAACCAACTGAGAATTCACATTTATTTCGGTATCCATCAATAATTGGTGATTCCAAAATGCCTTCAAGTTCGCATGGAAGACCACCTCGAGCGTTCAGAATCCACTATGGAAGTGAAACAGAATCAGGACAGGCCTTGCGTGCATTTTGGGAAGTTTCCTAAGTGTTTGCACTAATGAATTCCTCTTTTTGGCTGATTGATATTTGATACCCTGATCATCTAGGAATTTTTTTTTCAATTGATCCGTACCCCAATTCCTTGGAAATGAAATGAGACACTTATTAAGGCCGCTGTTTGAGGTAGTCTTAGAATCAAGCACTGATTGCATCTCCTTTTTAGTCATTTTCTGAATCTTCTTAGCTCTACTGGATGTCGGATCCCAGGATTTATCGGGTCTCTGTCGGAGCTCCTCTTCACCATGAGCATAACGGCAGGTATCTCCGTGGCTGCAAACTCCATTATTACTTCTGAAGTAAGAGCAGAGACTCATTTTCCACCACAGCGACTGCTTTTTTTCGGATCTGAAGATTCATCGGTTTTGGTGTCATTAACGATGATGTTTTCGTCGTCGCTGTTCTCTCTTTTTCTCTTGTCAGCTATTGTTTCCATGGGTCCTTCTTGTTCTATGTCTGAAATCGTCGTTGCATTGATTGGTTTGGATTGTTCTATTTTCCTTCCAATAGAACGATCCATAGTATTGTGCTGATGCTCCATAGTTGTGGTAGTTTCTTCCATCGGCATCTCCATTTTGTTTCTTAATGCTTTATTAATTGACGAAGGCGAGAAAAAAACTATATAAGCGATAGGATGGAGCGGATGATGGCAACGGTGGCGGAAGGCGAGAGGGTGGGTACAGGCGGAGGGTTTTCTCGGGTCAGGCCCGTGTCTTGTCGGGCACAGGGAGGCTCGGGTCGGGATTTTGGGGTGGTGCTTGGTGACTTCGAGTTGAAGAGGGACGGCATGAGGACAGCTTCCGTTTTGGTCTCGGGTAGGTGATGGGTTGATGGAAGGGGAAGGCTGGTCGAAGTTCAAGGCGGAGCTGTGGCGAATGACGGTGCTTGGATGGTGATAGGTTCTGTTCGGTGGTGAAGCACGAAGGGGAGGTGCAGCTCGGTGGATCTGGTCAGTGGTGAACCAACGGTGGAGTAGAGCAGAGCTTGAAATGAGAGGGGAAAAATATAAAGGAAGCGAGACAGAGAAGAGAAATGAAAAATGAAAAAGAAGTCAGGTGAAGTAAATAGAAATGAACGTATTTCCAAAAATGAAACGTAAGACTCAAAGGAAATTTGAAAAGGAACGGTTGGAATTTGGGATAATTAAAGTCATAGAAACCTGAACGGTTGCATGCATGGATTGATAGGAATAAGTGCCAATGCGTAGCTGTTCCATAGATAAACGAATAGTCACCGGGAATTGGGCTAACCGATAGCGATGCGAATATCGTTCCATAGATTTCGCTGTCTTTCATCTTCCGAAACACAAAACGAATATACCGCCGAGGACAGCATGACGAGACGATCAAACGGCATACGGATATTAGTGGTACGATTAGATTATAAAATTTTGAATTTTCTAAAAGCGGAAAAATGCAAGAAAAACGCTAAATAAGATCGACGGAACCAAAGATGTCCGAATTTGGAAAAACGACAAACTGACATCTTGCTCAGAAGATGGTTTAGAACTTTTCTATGTAAAAATATTTAGGTTTCGTAAACATTTTATTTTCATCGCTTTTTAACTGATTAAATTGAAGTAAATTTATGCGCGAAATAAACTTTCATATTTTCGGACGAAAATATACCAGTTGCTATGTTTAACTAGACGCATTCCAAATATCAAATTTATATTTCAAAATTTTATCGTTTAAAATTTCACAAAATTTCAACTAATTACGTTATTAAAACAGTTGAAATTTTACGGGTCGTTACAAATAGGTTCATAGTCAACCCATGAAAACTATGATAAGAGGGAAGTTATTGGAGATACCAATAGGTTCAGAGAGAACCAATTAATAATGAAGTTATTAGCAAGAGCCAATAGGTTCTTAGTGATCCCATGAAAACTATGAGACCGGACAGGTAGTCCATAAGCTTTAAACAGATTATTAGTCAGCCCGTGAAAACTAATAGGCTAATAGTGACCCTAGAAAATGTAACTAAGACAGATAGTAAAAATGAATGAGGATGGGAAATCCAAAAATTGATTTATTTGTTTGCATATCACCATAATATTTTGGATTGTTATGTTTTTAACCATTATGGATGCAGGAGCATAGTATATGGTTATTATAAAATTTTGGAAGATATTAGTGAGGGGAAAACCCATTTCGTTAAGCAGCGTGGACTCACTAGATATCTAAATGGTTTAAGATGGTAGGTTGTTATTCATACTAGGCTTTATGTCTGACTCAAAGTTTTTGTTTTCCCCTTAAACTCTCGGGTGCTCAATTGATTTTGAGTAGTTTGAGAGTTGAGGTTTTCAGGTTCTCCTTAGACGAATAAGCTTTCGAAGACGTGCAGGAGGCAAGCTAGCTAGTAGGAGTTCTTTTCTGTTTTGATTCCGCTGTGTTTTGTTGTAAAGGCAAAGTTGTTTAATTGCCTATATATATATACTCTCTGATCATCTAAGGGGTCATCTTCATATGTCGCTCTTGGCGTATGTTGTAATATTATATTTTCTCTGAACGTGGTTCTCGAATATGATATTATGTAATGAATTTGAGATGATTTGAAATGGAATGTAATGAATATCCATGTGTTTCTGTTATATCAATGTATCTAACATTACCGTATTTGGTCATCGAGGATTAATAATTATGGATGACTCAACATCCATAGCCATTAGTTTTGGGCCTCCAAATAGGGGATGTTATAAGTTGGTATCAGAGCAAAGGTTTATAAAAACTTAAAAGAAATTTAAACCTAAAAGATTTTTCAAAACATAATCTAATGAATCAAAAAATAAGATCGAGGTTTGGGATAACACTATAGTAACGTACTTGTATTTGATATATGTATATATATAAGTACGTATTCCCCTCTCTCTTAGACTGTTTTTCTGTATCTTGTGAAGGCTCATATGCAGATTTACGAGAAAGAAGATATGAAGGAAGGAAACGGAAGAGGAAATCTCGGTGGTGGAACAAACGGAAACGGTCGACCCATAAGGAGGAACCCGAGTCGACAGGCTAATGCTAATCAAAATGCAGATGCCAATGTGGGTGCTGGAAATCCACCAGTAGATATGTGGATGATGTATCAGTTCTTCGTCAATCTGATGCAAGCAGGAGCAGCTGCTGGAGTTGCTAGAAATGTTGGAGGATCTAATCCTTTAGCTCCAATTGGGAATAATTATACTAAGTTGAGCAGAGATTACACTAGTCTTGGTGGAAAGCCATTTGTGGGAACGGAGGATGCCATAGATGTTGAAAATTGGCTGTTACATTGTGAGAGAATCTTCATTGACTTGGGATTGAATGATAAGTAAAAGAGGAGACTTGCCTCTAGGCAGTTGCAAAGAGCAGCGCTTCACTGGAGGAATAGTTTTACTACCGGAGTTTCTGAGGAAGAGTTAACTTGGGCAGAATTTCGAAGGAGATTCAAGCAGAGGTTTTTATCTAAAGTTGCTAAGTCAGTCTTGTTGAGAAAGTTTATGGGTTTGGTGCAGGGAGAGATGTCGATAATTGAGTATGCTACTAAGTTTGATGAGTTGTCTCGATATGGTATGCTACAATAGACACCGTCATCAGGAGGAATGAGAAGTTCATTCGGGGATTAAGACCTGAGATTGCTAGAGCAACCCTGCCACATCTTCGTGATCCTTGTAATGTAGTTATGGAGATGGCAATCCGACATGAGGAAATGTTTGCCATTTGTGGGAAGGAAAAGCCAGTTGAAATCCAGGGTTCTCAGGGAAAGAAGAGGAAGTTCTTTAAGAAGAAGGGAGCCCAGAAGGGAGAGGCTGCCAAGAAGGTAAAGGCTGATTTAGTTTGCTTTAAGTGTGACAAGAATGGTCATTATGCTCTTGAGTGCCGATCAGGCAAGGGGAAGAAGGCTACATAAAAGAAGGGTGTGAAGTGCTTTAACTGTGACCAAGTTGTGCATTATAAGAATCATTGTCCAGAACCAGTTCGGGCGGACATGGGAAAGGTCTTTGCTGTTGGACCATCATTTGCTAGGCTAAATGTAGCTGAAAAAGGGAAGACTGGGATGGAAGATATGCTTTTGATTCAAAGTATACCAGTTAGGGTACTATTTGATACCGGTGCATGACATTCATTTATATCTTAGTGTTCGGTTGTTAGGTTATTCTTAGAACCCACATATCTTGTTACTTCCTTAAGGGTTGCGAATCCGATACGAGGGTATGCAACTCTTGGGATAAGATGTGACCGTTTAGAACTTGATTTGTTAGGTCATAAGTTTGTATGCAGTCTGTATGTTTTTTATTTTGTAGATTTCAGAATCATTTTGGGTATGGATTGGTTGGGTAAATATGCGGCTAGGATATTTTTCCAGGATAGGAAAATATCATTGAGACTCCCTCATAGTCATAACCGAATCATATTCTCAGTGGAGAATTTTGATCGGAGTGTTTGTGCTTTGTTAAGTGCTATGGAACTGGGAGAAGAGTTAAGTCAGGTTCGAGTAGCAAGAGAGTTTGCCGATGTCTTTGAGCCGGTTACAGGACTACCACCGAAACGAGCTGTTGAGTTTTAGATAGATCTTGTGCTAGGAGCTGAACTTGTAAGTAGATCACCTAGTAGGATGACACCGACCGAGATTAAGGAATTGAAGGTGCAGCTAGTGGATCTAGAAGGGAGAAATTTTATTAGACCAAGCTGTTTGCCTTGGGGAGCAGCCACGGTGTTCGTGAAGAAACAAGATGGGTCATTGAGGATGTGTATTGACTATCGTAAGTTGAACGAGAAGACGATCAAGAATAAATATCCTTTGTCGAGAATTGATGATCTATTTGATCAGTTGTATGGAGCCAGAGTATTTTCCCAGTTGGATTTGGCGATAGGTTTCCATCAGTTAAGAGTGGCAGAGGACAGTGTTCCATTGACATCATTTTGAACTAGGTATGGTTCATATGAGTGGTTAGTAATGCCATTCGGGTTAATGAATGCACCTGCTTTCTTCATGGATCTGATGGACCGAGTTTTCTGAGAGTACTTGGATAGGTTTGTGTTGGTATTTATAAATGACATTTTAGTATACTCTAAGAATGAAAGAGAGTATGAAGGTCATCTTAGGGTAGTGCTTGAGACGTTGAGGCAGCATGAGCTGAAAGTGAAGTTTACCAAGTGTCATTTTCGAAAAAAAGAGGTTAAGTTTTTTGGTCACGTGGTTTTAGAGAAGGGCTTGTCTGTCTATCCAAATAAGATCGAAGTTGTTAATAACTGGAAGAGACCAAAGATGGTGACAGAGATTAGAAGCTTTTTTGGACTTGCTGGCTATTACCGGAGATTCACCAAGGATTTCTCGCGGATAACAGCACCTTTGACTAAGTTAACCAGGAAGGATGTAAAGTTTGTCTGGTCCGACAAATGTGAGGAAGCATTTCTTAAGTTAAAGCATTTGTTGACCAAAGCACCTGTGTTAGTAGTGCTAGACGGAAGCCAAGGGTTGGTGGTGTATACTCATGCATGTGGGACTGGATTAGGAGCTGCGTTGATGCAGAAGGGTAAAGTTATCACCTACGCTTCATGACAGCTTAGACCGCATGAAGTAAGATATCCTACTCATGATTTGGAGTTGGCAGCGATGATCTTCACGTTAAAGATTTGGAGACATTATTTTTTAGGGGAGAGATTTGAGCTATACACAGATCATAAGTCCTTGAGGTATTTATTCTCTCAGAAGGAGCTGAATATGAGACAGCAAAGGTGGCTGGAGTTTTTAGCAGCTTATAATTTTGGTATGGAGTATACAACTGGGAAAGGAAATAAGGTAGCCGATGCACTTAGCAGAAGACATCAAAATTTTGTGTTAGGTATGTTGGCAGAATGGAAAGATTTAGAAGCTTTGGCTACTTGTAGTGTGTAGTTAAGATCGACTGCTAGTTCTAGTCAGAGCACCACCATGTTGTCCTGTTTGAAAGTTCGACCAGTGTTGATCTAAAGGATTGCTTCTGAGTAGAAAGAGGATCCAGTATTAGCCGAGAAGATTATAAGGCTTGAGGTTGGAACTGAGATCAATGATCTAAGAGATTTCAGTCTTGACCAGAGAGGATGGTTGAGAAAGAAGGGATAGTTATGTGTTCTGAAAGTTGAGGATTTAAGGAAAGATGTTCTTAAGGAATGTCATCGATCTAAATTTATGATTCATCCTGGAGAGACCAAGATGTATCAAGATATGAAAAGGAACTTCTAATGGGAAAGTATGAAGAGGAAAGTTGGCTTGTGGGTTAGGCAGTGCACAAACTATCAACAAGTGAAGGCCGAACATCAGAAGCCAAGCGGGTTGCTTCAACCTTTGAAGGTACCAGTTTGGAAATGAGATTCGATATCCATGGATTTTATAGACAGGTTGCCAAGGTCAAATAGGGGAAATGAAAGTATATGGGTTATAGTGGGCAGGTTGACTAAGAGTGCCCATTTCATTCCAGTTAAGTCAACCAAGTCGGCACCCGTTTTAGCTAAGTTGTTCATGAAGAAAATAGTTAGAATATATGGAATTCCTCGTAGTATAGTCTATGATAAAGATGCTTTGTTTACTAGTGAATTTTGAAAGAGTCTACAGGAGGTATTAGGTACCAAGCTTAAGATGAGTACTGCATATCACCCTTAGACGGATGGGCAGACAGAGAGAGTCAATAAGGTACTCGAAGATTTACTAAGAGCTTGTGCATTGGATTTTGGTGGATCTTGGGAAGATCACCTACACCTAGTGGAGTTTTCCTATATTAATAGTTATCAGAATAGTATAGGAATGACGCCTTTTGAAGCTTTGTATGAAAAGCCATGCAAATCGCCAGCATGTTGGTTGGAAACTGGAGACAGATTAGTCTTGGGTCCGGATTTGGTTAGAGAGGCGATAGAGAAGATTGAGTTAATCCGAGAAAGGATGATGGAAGCTCAGTCCAGACAGAAGAGTTATGCAGATAAGAGGTTTAAAGAACTAGAATTCTCAGTTGGAGATAGGGTTTTCATTAAAGTATCTCCGATGAAGGGTGTGGTACGATTTGGAAAGTCAGGGAAACTGGCTCCGAGATATGTTGGTCTGTTCCAAGTAATAGAGAGGATCAGGACGCTCGCATATAGAGTAGAGTTGCCGAGCAGTATAACAGGTGTTCGTAATGTGTTTCATGTGTTTTATCTCCGCAAGTATGTGCATGATCCAGAGAGTACTATACCTCCGACAGGGTTGGAAGATTTGATAATAGAACCGAATTTGACTTTTGTTAGACAAACAGTTTGAGTTGTGGCTAGAGATGACAAAAGATTAAGGAACAAGATAGTCAAGTTGGTGAAATTTCAGTTGAGGGACAACGAGAAGGACTGTACTTGGGAGGCAGAAGACAGGATTAGAGATACTTATCCTGATCTGTTGTGAGGGTATGTTCTACATTAGCTTTATATTGACAGTTGCTAGTCAAGTAGGATAATATGGTTGTTAGGAGCTGTTACAAATGATTACTATGTTTATTATTTAGTCCTTACCGAATTTTAAGGACGAAATTCTTTAAGGAGGAGAGCCTGTAACACCACTAATTTTTAATAATATTATTCAGGAGATTTAATTAGATAAATTAAATAGAATAATGTAAATATTAAAGTGATAAGGGGATTGAGATTTGAAAAATTAAATTAAAGGCCGTGCTTAATTAAATACAAAGAATGGGCTATGAAAGATTTCATATGTTAATTAATAAGAAAACAATTAATGCAAGGGCTGAATGGGTAATTGCCGCACCATAATTCCATTACTCTTAAAATTCTCGTTTCCATTCTTTATACGTTCATTTTACAAAACACAAAAACGTAAGCAAAAAGTAAAGCACGTCGATCATTACCTAGGGAAGAAAAAGGGAAAAATCAAATTAAAGCTAAGCAATTAAGCAAGGGGAATTAAGCAAAGATCAAATCTCAAGTTCCTTATCCTAATCAAGGTGAATAATAATAAAAACCATCTCTATTTTTGTTTTTAATGATCATTTGATTTCGGGTTTAAGTTTAAATCCATTAAGGTGATTTTTGATGATGATACGCTTGGATTTCATGATATGTTATATTCAAACAAGTTTGTTTGATAAATGTTATAAATGGTTTTAAGGCTAAAATCATTTATATTGTGTTTCGAATCCCATGAGGAATTTATATATTATGTAAAACATTATTTTGGAGATGGGTTTTAATTTTTATAATTTTCCAAGCTATGGAAAATTTATTATGAATTTTCAAAGGAAAATATGAACAATTGGGTTTGGAAATTAATTTCGGCTATATTATGAAGAATTTGGCTCTGAAATTTATAAATGTTAGACAACGTATTAAAAGTGAATTTCTATGATTTTTGGGGATTTTTCCTAAGTAATTTACTATGGAAAATTTAATTATTTTAAGTGGAGGACTTAAATGTTTTATTTGTTTTGCTTAAGGAAGGGCTTATTTGCTAAATTATTTTATTTTGATCTGAAATTAATGCGGCAGTTTTATTTTGGAAAGAATATGAAAATTATGGTAACCAATTAAATGTTTACAAATAGGCAAGTTAGTTAAAAAGCAATTACTTAAAAAGGCATTAAAACAGTCTTTACCCAGAAATTATGTTTCGCCTCTTTAAGACGCTACCTTTCGACCTTTTACTTCCGCCTCAACCAAGTCAAAACCAATGCACAAGGTATCAATAAGTTGGTACGTAGTGGATTGGAGAAATGCGGAAGGTATGGAGTCGAAACCTAGCTTTCAAAGGGGTCGAAGCCTTCGTTTTACGATCCAAAGAAATGCGCTTGCCTTGTTTTCAAAAGAGTGCTTTCAAAAGAGTTGCTATAGCTTTCGAAGAAGTCGCTGCCTTTTTGTTTTGAAAAGATAGCTTTCGAATGAGTTGCCTTGTTTTTAAATCAATGCTTTCGAAAGGGTAGTTTCAACCCAGTCGAAAACATGCTGCCGATCTTATACCTTTCGAATGGATTGAAGTCCTTAACTGATTCGAAAGGTAGCTTTTGTTTTATAAACATAATAGCCGCCTTCTAAAGCTTTTGAAACAGTTTAATGGTATCGAAGGAAATGGCTTCAAAAGGGGTTTCGAAGCTATCCTTCCAAATGTTTTGCTTAATTGATCAATGCTTTCAAAATGATGGTTTCGAAGCCATTAGTTTTTCCTCAATCACTTTTATTTAAAGGTTAATGGTTTCGAAAGGGGTACTTTCATTTATATTCACTTTGACCCAAAAGATATTATTAAAGATAAATCCAAAGGTTTCGAAAGAGGTACTTTCAAATGGTTTCGAAGCTATGCTTCTATGAGTTAATAAGTGATGCTTTAATACTTTCGAAAAGTATGTTTTGATGGTTTCGAAAGAGATGTTTTAAAGTGTTTCAAAAGGCATATGCTTAGTGTTTAAAAAGAAGATTTGAATGCTTTCGAAGGAGGTTATCTAATGGTTTCAAAAGTAAAGGCTTACGGTTTCGAAAGCCTTAGTTTTCAAAACAAAGAACCCATTCTCATTTTTAAAAGAAAACCATGGCAGAAATAAAGGAGTTTTAAAATGGCTTTTAAATATGGAGTTTTTGAAGAAGCTTTCCTTGATAAAATAATAGGTTAATGGGATTAACCATGTTTCACATAAGAAGGATTTCAAGGATATTAAACCACAGATGTTGATGTTATTATGTTATAATGTTTGCTTCCTCTAATATACATTTTGGCTATAAAATGGACCCATAAGTGTATTTTAGGGAGAAAGGGTAGAATAACCAGCTAGGTTGACCTAGTAGTGAATATAAATTGAGTTAACTCCTATATGACTAGAATTGCATCCGGGAGGTCAGATAGACTGGAATATAGGAGGCCTAAATATTGACTAAAGAAGTTGTCAGATAGACAGGTTCATAGTAAACCCATGTAAACCATGATTATAAAGAGTTATTGGCGGGGGCCAATAGGTTTGTAGTGAACCCATTAAAACTATATCAGGATAAAGTTATTGACAGAAGTCAATAGGTTCATAGTCAACCCATGAAAACTGCGATATGAGGGAAGTTATTGGAGATACCAATAGGTTTAGGGAGAACCCATGAATAATGAAGTTATGTGTAGGGGCCAATAGATTCTTAATGATCCCATGAAAACTATGAGACCGGACAGGGGGTCCATAAGCTTTAAACAGGTTATTAGTTAGCCCATGGAAACTAACAGGTTAATAGTGACCCTAGAAACTATAACCAAGATAGATAGTGAAAATGAAAGGGGATGGGAAATCCAAAATTTGATTTACTTGTTTGCATATCTCCATAATATTTTGAATTGTTATGTTTTTAATCATTGTGGATGCAGGAGCACGGTATATGGTTATTATAAAATTTTAGAAGATACCAGTGAGAAGAAAACCCGTTCCACTAAGCGGCGTGGACTCACTAGATATTTAAATGGTTTGAGATGGTAGGCTATTATTCATATTAGGCTTTATGTCTGACTCGAAGTTTATGTTTTCCCCTTAAACTCTCAGGCGCTCAATTGATTTTGAGTAGTTTAAGAGTTGAGCTTTTCAGGTTCTCCTTAGACGAATAAGCTTCTGGAGACGTGCATGAGGCAAGCTAGCTAGTAGAAGTTCTTTTCTATTGTGATTCCGCTGTGTTTTGTTGTAAAGGTAAAGTTGTTTAATTGCCTAGATATACACACACCCACACACACACACACTCTGATCATCCAAGAGGGCATCTTCATATGTCCCTTTTGGTTTATGTTGTAATAATTATATTTTCTCTGAACGTGGTTCTCAAATATGGGATTATGTAATGAATTTGAGATGATTTGAAATGGAATGTGAAAATTGTTTAGTGATTTAATTTTTTTCCATATCCATGTGAATCTGTTATATCAATGTGTCTAACATTATCGTATTCGGTCGTCGAGGATTAATAACTATGGATGACTACAACATCAGTAGCCATTAGTTTTAGGCCTCCAAGTGGGGGATGTTACATGGACACTTCCGCTTCATGTGCCCGAACTGATTGCAATAGTAACACTTGACCTTCAAACCATCTATCTTGCACTCCTTTGTGAAACCTTCCTTCTTGCCACACTTCCTACAATGCATATCCTGCTTCTTGATCTTTTCCATAGGTCCAAATCCTCCCTTGCGATGATTCTGCTGTTGTGCTTTTCCTCCTGTCTTCTTGACTTCTTCCTTTGATTCCTCTTTGGAGATGGTATTCACCAAAGGCCATCTCCACTAAACCTCATATATAGCACCCATGAGAATATGACATAGAGCTAAACCTTGAAAGGGTTAGTACAGCCCTTTAGCAAACCTCAAAGCCTTCTTATGTGGGGTATTGATTAACTCCATCCCAAATCTGGTCAGCTCGTTAAATTGATTGACATACTCCTTTATTGATATGTCTCCTTGCTTAGATGAATTAGCTTCTCTAACTGCACTCCCTCTTCAGCTCTAGATAGAAATTTCATTACAAAACATCTCCGAAACTCCCCTAAGTGATCTCTCCTACATCAGTCTCTGCCTCACCTACCTTCCACAAACTTAGGGCCTCCACTTGTAACTACCAAGTGCTAGCAGCCTCCTCACTCATCAGCAAGACCCATCAACCCAAAAATCCTCTCATAATTACGAATCTATGTCCTCATATATCTACATATGAATCAATCCCCTCATACGGCTTTCCTCAAATGCTCATGAAATCCTTACATAACTTATCAAAATTGACTGTAGGTAGGTAGGAAGGAACTGCACTTGTTGCTCTCCCTGAAGGTTATCTAGTGGGATTAAGCTCGGCTTGTCCCCTCGCCCGAAGATAACGATGGAACCAAATCTGGAAGTTCATGCTTAGAATCTCGGCTACGTCGCTTGAGCCTGAACCTACAAGATCATTGACCTTCTATCAATGATTTTTAAGAATTTATTAGCAGCTTTCCATAAATAGCATAGGTAAGGATAGGAGAGAGATTACGCTTATATAAAATAATTTAGGAAAACATTTTGAAAACTTTTACCTATACATACATACATACATTATATATATACAAACATACACTTTCAAAACTCATTTTGAAAACTTTCTGGAAGCCGTTTTAAAAAACCCTTTTTTCCCAAAAACATTTCAAGTACGTTCTCTCTATACGCCCATATCCCTAAGGAATTTTTAAACCTATGTTCTGATGCCAAATATGAAAACCCGCTCCCCTCTACACATCGATCGAAAGCCTAAGGGGGCTTTCGGACTAGCGTCGGTGCTAAGAAGTACAAGCTATTAGGTTTTCATAACATTATAGAGACTAAGAATAACTAAATATGATCTAAGATATACTACACTTTCAGAACTCATTGTGGAAGGAACAAAATATAAATATAGAAAATAACCATCTCAGAAAATATCTCTAAACACATGTTCAGAAAAATAACACATAGTCAAATATAGAGTACACAGAAATATAACACATAGTCTGATAAAATACCAAGTATAGATAGGATAGATAGTTATATGGAGAGTAAATAAAAGGGTAAGAGACTCCTGTGATGAGCTTGCCTCTTCACATACTGAAATCAGGCCAACCAGCTGCTGCCCTGTCCTCTCGTGGTGGGGAAAAGAAAGGAAAAGGGTGGGTCAGATAGAAGTCTGGTGAATGAGTGCATGTGATGATCTTGTAAAGTTGACTTTAATTCTACTCTATGTGATATAGGGTGCTCATAAGTATATATATATTCCTAGGTTCCTTCACTTAAGGGTTTAATACACACCTACATAAACTACTTGTTTAGGCTCCTATAAGGATTGAATGATGGTTCAGACCTTAATAACTAACGATCGGGCACTGCTACTAGAGCTGCTCAACATTGGGTCATCCTATAATTTTCCTATATGGAATTACATCTCATATTATGACTACGTGTAACTATCTTGCATTGGTTTCCTTACTATTTCCACATGGGAATAAATTTCCCACAACTATGACTACACGTACCCCAACTACACATTGAGCGGGAGCCCACAATGCTGACTCATCAGTGTGTGTCATCGTCTGCATCCGTGTTCACCTCTTAATGGTAGCTTACGCCTCTTATTGCATGTGCCGGGATCCATCAACAACAAGTATCACGTCGCGTCAGTATACGTGCATATCAAGGAACCCCCATTGTACTGGGCCCACACACATCATCAGGCATCAGTCAATGTTGCGCGTCCATCATAGAACCTCTTGTGAGTGCCATTTGCGATAGAATCGCCCCTAGTCGAATAATCGACCCCTCATTGGTTAAAGAACATTTTCCCAACTCTACAACGTCTTAACATCATCTCATAGGGAACTAGCTTCCATACTATCTGTAACATCAACATATGTATATAATATAACTATTCATACTACTAATATTTTTATTTTCAACCACGGCCATAGGCCGAGGTTCAGATTATGCATCTGGGTCATTTACCGGTCGACCGCTTAAACTACCGGTCGACCTCTTAAACTACCGGTCCACCCTTATAACCTACCGTCGACCGCTCGGGTTGAACAGTCGATCGATCATAGTATAAATTTTAGGGTTTTGATTGTTTCATGGTATGTTTAATTACTTGTCTTAATTAGTATTTAACTTTAATCCGTTGAACATAGCAGTGATCTCATAATTTCTAATTTTAACCGCTTTTGTGTCCACCCCTAATCAATGTGAATATACAGTAATTAGTTTCACCTAGGTTTGACCCAATAGCCAAGTTACATAGCAAATTATAAGACTTTCTATTTGATTTAAAAAGAAGTTTAATCTTGATTAATTCCTATTAAATAGGTTTGCATCAATTTAATTTGTTATCAAATCTCAGATATAAACAAGTAGGGTTTACAATTTAATTACTAACAGCCTATATCAGATATTGCAAACTAAAATTAACCGCAATTAATCAACTTATTAAAAATATTTGCACTCACCTCGGATGCAAGCCCTATTCCTATTCTCCGTTCGGAAATCAATACTCGATATCTTGCTTTGATCTGATCTTCTTATATTCTTATTATTTTATTTTATTTTTTATTTTGAAGAAATTTAATAAGTGTAGGAGAAGAAATTTTGACAGAGTTTCAGTATGGAGATGAACTTCTAATGAATTAGAGTTTAGCTTAGGTGTATATTTATAGGGGTTTTAAGTTAATACTGACTGTTAGATTAACCCTAGAGAATATCCAACTTCATCATGAATGCTCATTGTTTACTTTAGGCGCAAGTAATATATTTGGTTCAATCATGATCGTTCATCTAGCTTCAGAATTACCGATTCACAATATCAATCGGTCAACCGCCAATAGAGACCGGTCAACCCCAACAGGCCGACCGGTGGACCCTAGGGTTCGACCGCTTGAGTTGTTTAAGTAGGGAACGTTTTATATTATAACTCATTTCATTTTCAAATTTTAAAATGCTAGTAACTTCTCCATACTAACTTCAATTGAAAAGTGTTATATATGGAAAATTTTCAAAAAATCACTATGAGCACAATGGTGCAAGTTTCTTAACCAAATTCAAACATTTGTGAAAATTTTATTTTTGCCCTTGGTTAATTTAATTTTTTTTTAAAATTTTCCACATAAAATTTTTGCAGTGTTACAAGTGGTTTTCGGTAAGTATTACCTAAGTATACTTATCCAATCCCAGTCTCTTCAAGACAAAATCGATGAATTTCCGGTTAACTCAACTATAGTTCTTTTAGAAATAAACTAACAACGATAAGGTTGGTGTAACGACCTAGAATTTCTGTCTTCGAATTTGGAATATTTTTTATTGATTTTAAATATTGAAAAGTTAATTTTATAAGTTAAATAACTTGAATTTCAAATACAGCGATTTATTTGATGATTAAATTGTTAAATTTAATGTTTGGAAATTATTTAAATAATTAAATCTTGAATTTAATATGAATGAAAATGATTATTAAAGTTGATTTAAAACCTATTTAAATAAGAAGGAAGATAGTAAAACTTTTAAATTTGATTTAAAAGTGAACAGAAAGAAATTGGAAATTTTATGTTTTAATTAACATGTAAAAATAGTCTTTTGGGGTACTGTCTCAGATTTTGACGAAACCAGTTTCATTGGATCCGTAATAGTGAATTATTATATGCCATTGAATTTCGTGGTAATTGGACTAATCGTTTGGTCGTGCGAGTTCGAAACACGTAGAAATTTAATAAAGGAATTTAAATTAATATAATTTGATTTTGAAAGCTATCTTCAGTATATGATGGAATTGGCTTCCGATATATATTCCATTGTGTTCGGAATAGGGGTATAACATATAGAACGCCAGGCGACACGCTTCGTTTGGAGTTCGAAATTTTCATGGATGAATAGTGCTTTAGAAAATTTTCTATATAAGGACATCCATTCCTTTCATTTGCTAAAACCGTAACTTAAAAAACCTAGCTACCATTTCCAAAACCCTCCATCCAACAGCCATTATTGCACGACAAGCTAGGAGAAAAATTAGTCGAAACGTCCAAAATGAAAGTTGGAGAGCTCGACTCCACGAAAAAAAATCCATACGAACCGATCGTCGAATCGATGCTCAACAAGGCTGAAAAGTTGCCGCGTTCTCGTACATGTGATGTCATATTTTTGCGTTGCGTACGCGCGCGCACAGCGGTTCAGGGTAGGCAGCGCAAGCATGAAGGATGGCGGCGGCAGGTCGGCGGCGCAGTAGGTGGTGGGTCGGCATTCATTGGTCAGGCGCGGTTGATCGAACGATGGAAAAAAAATGTCGCGACCTGGAACTGGTTCGTGCATGAGAAGGAAAAGGGGAAGATAGATGAAAGGTTTAAAGTTTAAATTAATTCATTTATGTTAATTATGATTT
Organism: Allium fistulosum; assembly: GCA_030737815.1. Lineage (NCBI taxonomy): Eukaryota > Viridiplantae > Streptophyta > Magnoliopsida > Asparagales > Amaryllidaceae > Allium > Allium fistulosum. Next base: position 1,132,499,927 of record CM060901.1, read on the forward strand.
TAATTATATCGAATGTTAATAAATTCGTAACTTTCTCGTACGAGGTCCAAATCGAGCGGGACAAGTTGCATTGCGTTCATATCAGCGAGTGCTACGCTATGGAGTTGGATTGAATGAGATTGGATCTTGTTGGAATTTATGCTAAAATTGAACGATCGTTCGGTTTTAGTCCAAATCGGAACGTTTGGACGAAACAAAAATCAAAGTGAGTTAGTCTCAACTTTTTGGTCAATGAGATATATATATATATTTTAGGCAAGAAAAATTATTTATTGGATGTTTGGATATTTATTATTGACCATTATTGATTGTTCGATGATTTACTATTTAATTAGTTGGATTGAATATATTCTCGCCTTTGGAGCGGATGATACTTTATTACATTCCCGTGTAAGACCGGATGACCCTTTGTATACATATTCCGCCTCAAAGCGGTTGATTTATATTTTTATGATTACATACTACTGTATGTGATGCGGTGGACAAGTTGGAGGGATCCAACAGGATTCCTCACACTATTGATTTTATTTTTCATATATATTCTGATATATGATATGTTGGATGTTATGTCGGATGACATGAACATGATTTTTCTTATTAGTGCTTTAGTAGCATTGGGCCTTGTATTTTGGTATTTTAAGATACCATAAAATAGTGATTAATTTGAAAAGGGGATTTCTAAGTGATTTTGAAGATTATATATGTTTTAAATATCTAGTCCTGAATTATTGAAAGAGTAATTTATTTTAAAATCAAAAGGTAAGATTTTTAGATATTATAATTTAATAGTTTTTTGAAATATTTTAAAAAGAGATTTTGAACCGCGAATAAAGACTTTTAAAATCTTGAGGAATATGTCGGTCTTTTATAATGAAGGGATATGGTTTTAAAAAGTAAATAAAAATATTTTGATATAATATTCGAATGGTTGTTTTATTCATAATGTTTTGATTTATTAATTATTATTTTTAAGAGGTTAAAAGTTAATAATTACTATTTATTTAAGATGTTTATTATGAATAATTACTATTATATAATAATGTTTTAAAGAAAGTGATTAGGACTTATTTATGATGTTTCCGAGGTTCATAAATAGAGTTTTGAAAACGAACTTGGATTTTTATAAGAGGAGCTTATAAAATGGTTTGAAGATTTAAAGGAAGATTACTTACAAGGTAAAGTGGTTTATAAATAGATGGATATTTATAACGAATTTTAGAAATGGGTTTATAGATTTATAAAAAAGAGTTTATAAATAATTGTATGGTTTTATAAAGGGTCTATAAATGACTTGGGAAATAATTTATAGACGGTTTATAAAGGGTTCTAGAAATTTATAATGGAGTTTATAGATGATTTTAGAATTCTATAAAAAGGCGATCTTCCTTAGTGTTTGGTAAATATATTTATACTATTTAGATAAGTATGTGGATATTTTCTAAGTATTGAAAATATAAGGGTTATGAATATATCTTTGTAAAAGTATTTTGATACAAGCATTTATAAGATGACTTTAATTAATGAAAAGATTATTTAAGAAGGCTTAGTGTTGCTTGGTGCTCAGCCAATGTTGGTTTTCCCTATGGAATTGTATCTCTGAATGAATGTTTGTTTATTCAATGGTTAAATAACCGACCATCGAATTTGGACCTAAATTTAACTTTGGAAATATCTAGGAGAAACACATGAGTTATGTGGCACAATCATCTCCGATGATGTTGTACCGTACGTGTAAATCTCGTTTAGTTCTTAAAGAACCGGGGTTGATTTTACCGGAAACTGTCGAATGTTGTATCGAAGAGACCGGGATCGGATATTTTATCCGAAAACCACTTCGATCCAACTTAAGCGTTCGAATTAAAGACATCTTGAAGATGATGGAATTGGAGACGGAGTTATCAAGTGTTTCGTTCAGTCCCAGAATAAACTTGTATGGATGAATGCTGGTATTGCATTGGTTGCCAGGAGGGTAATATTAGCATTCCAACATGATTTGCTAGGAGGAAATGTAAGAGCGTGGCCTCTTCGAGCCTCACACCCGGCAAATGAATAAAGTAGGGATATGTGACAGGGCTAAGTGGGTTGCATCCAAGTAGCGTATGATCATCCCAAATCTAGAGAGATATTCATGTATGCTTCGGGATTCCATTGTGTGGTTGTTGATTGAAACTAAGGGGTGATCATATTCGGTGCTACTCGAGAAGGGGGTAGTGCCGGTCTTGAGTAGCAGAGGTGCAACATGTTATAGCCTCCCATACACTTGATTTAGTGGTGCACGGATTCGGTGGGTAGACCCTTACCCTTTCATAGTTGGAATCCAATATCCAATACGAGCCTTCAGTTTTGGTTGTAGGACCTAGTATGCTGGAATTTAACTAGTGTAACAATTTCGGCTATGATGAATAAGTATTTGTATCTTAGACACTATTATAATATCAGAGAATTTCATATGAAATGGTTTGGTTATCACAAGGTAAAAAATCATCTGTGTTTATGTGCGGCGTGGTCTTACGAGATACTTGATTTTCAAAAGGTTTCTATAACTTTAAAAGATCATTTGGGTGTGCTTTTCTCACGCTGGTTTTCCAGACTAACTCGGGTGTTATTTTATTATAATGCTCGGGTCAGACTGAGAATATTTACATATTGCTTTGGATGCATTGGAGCTCAGGAGATGAGTTGGAGATCTTCTAGTCGTATTATCGTATATGTTCATTTTCCACTTGTTATCCCGCCTTTTGGCAAGGCCGTGACACCAAAAAGTCGACTAGAAATCAATGACAGTCCATCCTGTAGGACGGTTACATCACAAGTTCACCATGGATATCGATGAATTTTGTCCGAGTCCGGATCAGGCTACAATTGATAAGACATGACAAGTAAAGCCATGCAAACCAATGTTCCAAGTTTCAAGTCAATCCGAGTTCGTATGCTCAAGATATAGTCGATACAAGATGAGGACATGACCTTGCTTCGAATCCATCCTATGACCTTGCTTCGAATCCATAGGCCGAGCCTCAGTTCGAATCCATAGGCCGAGCCTCAGTTCGAATCCATAGGCCGAGCCTCAGTTCGAATCCATAGGCCGAGCCTCAGTTCGAATCCATAGGCCGAGCCTCAGTTCGAATCCATAGGCCGAGCCTCAGTTCGAATCCATAGGCCGAGCCTCAGTTCGAATCCATAGGCCGAGCCTCAGTTCGAATCCATAGGGCGAAGAACGTCAACTTGAATCGATCATAACTTGAGATCTACAAGTCCAAATGCCATGAAATTTTCACAGAAGCTTAAGCACATGATGAAGAATGTCCACCCCAAATTTTAGCTCGATTGGACTCTTTCTTGATCGATTCGAACCAAGGGTCGAATCGATCCCAAAGTGGGCCCGGATCTCCAGTTTTCGGCCATGTGGGCCCCCTCACGTACCAGAACTGGTCTCCCTTCAATATAGGCGAAATATCAGCCTCCTACACCTATAAATAGAGCACCTGGTCATTCAGAAAAGGGGTCGGACAATTTTAGGAGCTAAAGAGCGCCCAGACTCTGCCAGATCTACTCAGAATCACCACTGCTTCCTTAGATTCAGATTATAATCATATAATCAGTTGTACTACATCAGAAGAAATTGTAATCATCAAGTGAACATCAATAAAATCATCAACTTCAGAGTGGACGTAGGCAAGATCGCCGAACCACTATAAACCTCGTGTTTATGTTCATTATTTTTGAATTGTGATACTCTGTTTGCTTAGATTTTAGATTTGTGTGTGAATATTGTTGATTTATATTCATACACTGGTGCTTTCACAACATTCGGGGTTTGTGACCAATTTTGGCGCAAACACTTTGGTGCTTTCACTGAGAAGGACTAGCACCCGCTACACAAGATTTGAAAATTTGAAAGACAATGACTCGACAAACAAGTAGAAGGCAAAGAGCTGAGAGAAGTCAGCACGAAGGAAGTCAAGAGGCTTCCTCAGGAGCAAACCAAGCTTCAGCATTCGTCACCAGGGACGAGATAGAGGCAATGATGAGAAGACAAGAAGAAATGATACAGAACTTGCTTCAATAGATTGGGCAACTTGGAGCGTAAAATCAAGGAACAACCAGAGTCCAGAACGAAGCAGGACCATCCAACGCAGCGCCGGAGCTGGGGGGCACACACTTAGGACATGTTGATCCGAACCCGGGAAGAGAGACAAGGACATCCGAGCAACCTGGCAGCGATAGAGGGATGAACGCTCAGCCAAGAGGGCAGACACCCGAAAGCTCACAAGGACTCGGGGGGCAGATCGAAGGTAGTGAACGAGGACTACAGCTTGGAGACAATGATAGATTGGCAGAGATGGTCAGGCGAGCCATGATAGGAGGATTAGTAAACAGAGATCTTGAAGACATGAACAGGAGTCCCTTTTCTCCTGCGATTAGGCTGGCTAGGAACCCACCAGAATTCAAACTGCCAACAGTAGAAAGGTATGATGGGAGGACGGACCCTGTGGTCCATCTAACGAGGTATATAAGGCACATGGAAGTGCTGGGGGCATCACAGGAAGTCATGGCCCGATGCTTCCCATTGTATTTGACAGACATAGCAGCTTTATGGTTCAGACAGCTAGAGAGCGGCTCCATTGAAACATGGACCGATTTGATTGAGAAATTTATGAGGCAATTCAAGGTTCACATTTCAAGGCCCAAGAATGTGATGAGTTTGGCAACGCTAAAGCAGAAAGCTGGGGAGTCTTTGAGGAATTTCCTGACGCGGTTCAATGCGGCAGCAGCATCCGTGTATCGGCCAGATCCATCCATGGTTATGATGGCAGCTGTGTCCGGAATAGCTGATAGCACAGAATTCAAAAATTCATTAACTAAGGATCCACCTATGGATCTAGGAGAATTCTATCACGAGGCAGAAAAGTTTTTGCGATTGGAAGACGCTAATGCTGAAAGAGAAGAAGGAGAGGGAATAGAAGTTTATGCACTTAAAGACAAAAAGCCTTTTGAAAAGGATTCAGACCAGGATAAAAGAAAACGAAAGGCTGAGGATAGTGGTGATGGGCCAAAGCGACTGCGGAGAGTGCCACGATTCACCACCTACCCAGAGCTGAATGAGAGTTTGGAACGAATCTACCGAGACACACGAGAGCAAATTGCCTATCGTAGACCAATGCGACGGGATCCAACTACCGACGAAAGAAAGTCAGACCAATATTGCTTATTCCACGAGCTGAATGGACATAACACAAACGACTGTAGACACCTGAAGGATGAGGTAGAAGGGCATATCAGGAACGGTAGGTTACTTCAGTATGTGAGGAGGCGAGCTCCAACGGTGGAACCAGAGCGACCACCGTCTACATCAGCTAGGGGTGATCTTGAACCAGGACACCGTTTGGTTATCAATTGATTTGAATAACGATGAACGAGTCGTAAACTTCTCACTAACAACGTCAAACCATTTACACATGTATGAGGTCGCGAACGATCCACAGGCATGCTCTGAATAATCATTGACCGTCTCGTAGTGGGAATTTACACTTTGACATCCTTGCTTTGCTTTTGTTTCATGTTGATTTGAACATTTAGACTTTGTTTGTTTGAATATTTCTGTGAACGTTAATTTGATATTTGCAATTCTGTAGAAGAAGTTACTCGCGTATGCTTTGGATCGTGAACGGTCCACAAGCACACCTTGTATGGCGACGAACCGCCACGATCGCTGATTCAGAAGTTCACCCGAACGTGAACCTGACATTGATAATACTAAGTCCCCCTCCTGGGCACACTCATTCGCCTCGAACGGCACCCGACCTCGAACAGTCACCATTAGCCTCGAACGGCACCCGACCTCGAACGGTCACCATTAGCCTCGAACGGCACCCGACCTCGAACGGTCACCATTTGCCTCGAACGGCACCCGACCGCGAACGGTCACACTTCATCTAGTATAACATTCGATCACGAACGATCACACTCTGCCTCGTACGGCACTCGACCACGAACGGTCACAATTCACCTAATATGACATTCGATCGCGAACGATCACATTTTTGCCCCGTACGGCACGCGATCGCGAACGATCACATTTTTGCCCCGTACGGCACGCGATCGCGAACGATCACATTCCTCTTTCCACGTCACCCGACTTCGAACAGTCACAAATTCGCCTCGAACAGACACCCGACCTCGAACGGTCACGATTCGCCACGAACGGCACTCGACCACGAACGGTCACAACTCGCCTCGAATGGCACCCCTCGCCTCAAATGGCTTGATCGCGAACGGTCGTCATTTGGGGCCATATAGAAATGGCTTGATCGCGAACGGTCGTCATTTGAGGTCATATAAAACTGTCAAACTCTTCGCAGGTTGTACCACAGGTCATCAACAGGATATGAACATCCAGCTTATGGCATTACAAAACACACCTTCCTATCGCAAGGCATGTTTTGGGGGGCAAATGTTATCGCGCCTTTTGGCAAGGCCGTGACACCAAAAAGTCGACTAGAAATCAATGACAGTCCATCCTGTAGGACGGTTACATCACAAGTTCACCATGGATATCGATGAATTTTGTCCGAGTCCGGATCAGGCTACAATTGATAAGACATGACAAGTAAAGCCATGCAAACCAACGTTCCAAGTTTCAAGTCAATCCGAGTTCGTATGCTCAAGATATAGTCGATACAAGATGAGGACATGACCTTGCTTCGAATCCATCCTATGACCTTGCTTCGAATCCATAGGCCGAGCCTTAGTTCGAATCCATAGGCCGAGCCTCAGTTCGAATCCATAGGCCGAGCCTCAGTTCGAATCCATAGGCCGAGCCTCAGTTCGAATCCATAGAACAAGCCTTAGTTCGAATCCATAGGCCGAGCCTCAGTTCGAATCCATAGGCCGAGCCTCAGTTCGAATCCATAGGCCGAGCCTCAGTTCGAATCCATAGGCCGAGCCTTAGTTCAAATCCATAGGGCGAAGAACGTCAACTTGAATCGATCATAACTTGAGATCTACAAGTCCAAATGCCATGAAATTTTCACAGAAGCTTAAGCACATGATGAAGAATGTCCCCCCCAAATTTCAGCTCGATTGGACTCTTTCTTGATCGATTCGAACCAAGGGTCGAATCGATCCCAAAGTGGGTCCGGATCTCCAGATTTCGGCCATGTGGGCCCTCTCACGTACCAGAACTGGTCTCCCTTCAATATAGGCGAAATATCAGCCTCCTACACCTATAAATAGAGCCCCTGGTCATTCAGAAAAGGGGTCGGACAATTTTAGGAGCTAAAGAGCGCCCAGACTCTGCCAGATCTACTCAGAATCACCACTGCTTCCTTAGATTCAGATTATAATCATATAATCAGTTGTACTACATCAGAAGAAATTGTAATCATCAAGTGAACATCAATAAAATCATCAACTTCAGAGTGGACGTAGGAAAGATCGCCGAACCACTATAAACCTCGTGTTTATGTTCATTATTTTTGAATTGTGATACTCTGTTTGCTTAGATTTTAGATTTGTGTGTGAATATTGTTGATTTATATTCATACACTGGTGCTTTCACAACATTCGGGGTTTGTGACCAATTTTGGCACAAATATCACTGCTTTGTTATTGAAATTATCAGCATTGTGATGACAGGATGTTATAATTGTCCAGACTGATGATTGTGATTGTTGTTGTACTCTGATGGATGTATGTATATAAAAGTTTCTCTTTTGTAAAGATCATTAATATTATATTATATATTGTTACGCCACGATTGTGACATTCTGTGTCGTTTTTAGTTTCTTTTCTCTTCTTCTTTCTTCTTTCTTTCCCTTAACTATTCATCTTTCTGTTCGATTTTGGGTTGGACATGTGTGGTTTATTTTCAGCTTGAATTGTACGGAAAAGCGGGTCATTACACGTGGTATCAGAGCATAGGTTGAGCGAACACCTAGGCTTTAGTGGGAATTTACTCATCTGAGATAGGGTAAGCGAGACCCTAGAATGAGTTTGAGTGTATATGTATAAGCGCGTATTTGTTAGTGATTATAAAAATATTTTATATTACATTAATTTATCTGTTTAGTGGCTTATGAATTCTGGTCCGTATGTGGAACGCCATGATATCGATAGGGGTTTCTAAACGCTTAAACAAAGTAAACCGACAAAGTATTGTTTTGAAAACTAGGTAAATGAAATTATTTTACCTAAATTATATATTTTTATATAAAGGGATAATTTTTTAGAAATTATTATAGTTATATATGGTGTGTTTGGTTGTTAGTGAATGATAATATTTTATTATTATCACTTATTGTTTGTTGTTTAAATAAAAGTTGTTGTTATTGTAATATAAACAAGATAAACAATTGTAAATTGAGTTATATAAGAAAATAAATTTATAAGTAAGAATTATAGAGTATTGACTATAACTAAAATAATCAACAATTGTGAAATGAATTACATAAGAAGTGATGTTTTATTAATATGATATATAAATGTGATTTGTAAACAGAAATTAAAGGAAACTGCCTAAGTATATTTATAATATGAGTTGTAAATAAAAACGGTTTTAAAACAAGAAGTTGGAGAATTTATAACCCATGGATTTTGGAAATTGTTTTTCGAAAGGTTTTAGAAAATAATAATAGTATTATTTTGAAAATATTTTGGGTTAGGAGTATTTGAAATGGAATTTAAAGAGATAGAAAGCACTGAATTCACTTCAATTGCTGGAAAATAATTATGGGGATGACTGCAGCATCATCGGCGTTCATTTTCAAGTTTCTAAATGAGGAATTGCTACCATTGAAGTTTTGTTTTGATAAAACAAATTTGTTTTAGATTCCAGAGGTGTAATTTGATACATAAAGGAGTTATGTATATATATGATTTCAAAATGATTTGGAAATAAAACCGAGTGTTAGAATCCTGAAATTTTATCTAAATGTCTTGAGAAAACCTAAGATAATAAGTTTTGAACTTATAGTTTGAAAATAGTATAGATAGGAAAATAATTTGGAATCGAGATATGAAATTAAAATTTAACTTAGGTTAAGTTAAATAAATTGAGTAAAGGGTTAAATGAAACTGAAAAGGGATTTGAATTGAATTGGATAAAATAATGAAATGAATATACATTTAAGTCGTAAAGTGATTATATAACCCTGAATTATAGATATAGTATGTGAATAAACTTGTGTAAAATAAATTTCATGAAATTTTAAGTAAATAAGTTTGTATAACTTATAGATTTGAGGAACATTAAGCTAAAAACAAATTTTAAATGTGTTAAATGTGAATATTAAGGAATGAAAATCATAAATTGAGATCGGTAATTAAATTTAACTTAAGTTAAGTTAAATAAGACGATTTTTTAAATGGAACTTAACTCAAGTGGGGTAACAGAATGAATTAAATAAAGTTGAATTTGATGTGTAATGAATGGATTAATGGAATAAAATAGTAAAATGGATATGAATTTGAGTTGCAAATTGAATTGAATATGGTTGGAATGTTGTTTAATAAAACTGAATTTGAACTTAAGTTGTAAAGTGAAAATAAAAGGTAGAAGTGTTATATAAAAATGTTTACAATAAAACTTAAGTAAATTGCTGTATGGAATGGTTCTTAAGGGATATTAGTATTGAGAAAAAAATACTAAGTGATAATGAAAAAGGATTTAACTTAGGAAAGTTAAAATGAAATGATTTTAGGAAATGATCCATGAATGAATTAAATAAGGAGTGAAATGTTGTTAAACATAATGTGAATAATTGGATGTGAACCAATGAATGTAAATGGATCGAGCGTAAATAAAGTGAATGTAGATGATTGAATGTAAATAATTTGAATGGAAGTAAATTGAAATAAATACGTAAGTTGTACGTATATTATTTTACTCGCATAATTGTTTGATCCAAATTCGGGTACATGATTGTGAGGTGATTTATACCGATCCGTGTTAGGATTTTTCACTCGATTCTCGACGGCGAACACTGGATATGGATTTTTGATTGATTCTGGTATTCTCTATCATAATATTTGGCTATGCAAGGAGAATGGCAGTTTTTAATCAAGGAACCGAATCTGAGTCTGCACCAGAGTGCTCGTGTGAACGATACTAGTTTGGAAGTTAAATTATGTGATTGAGCGAGCGATCAGGTATGGTTTTGCGTACGAATGATACATGTACATCGTACAGGCTTTAATAAACTAAATGCTGACTTTGGAAAATCCAAATGATATGATTATGAATAAATTCGATGAACATAAATTGTTTGATGGTTTCTCTATTTGCATTTGTTACATTTGCATATAGTTAGTGTATATTCTATATGTTATACATTGATATTACTTTCCATATACATGTTCTCATCGGTTGTTGAGTGTTTAGTAGGTGCAGATGGCGTATGCTTTGCATTTGAAGCTCGCTTTCGCGCAATATTGATTGTATATGCTTGCTAATACTAAAATAAGGTGCACATCTCGGATTACATATCGTACTTTTATATTTTTCCCTACGGGATGCCTCATCGAAGATGAGATGTATATTTGTGATTATATATATATATATATTGTAAATTTTTACGATCGAGCCGCGCAAAGGAGACGGTGGAGAAATTTTCCATAAGTTTAAGGCGTTAGAAATTTTTTGAGAATTTTGGAAAACATTTTGATAACTAAAATTTGGATTTTGGATTTTGGTTTTATAACTTGAAATGATATTAGTTGATTTTTGGAATAGTATTAATTAATATCTATGAATGAATTTGGTATCTGTTTCAATTAATTGTTTTGAACAGTTAACGAGTTTTGCGACATTTTTCTTACTTGGTAATTTCAGGGATGAAATTCTTTTAAAGGGGAAGTCTGTAACGACCCATAATTTCAGTCATTTGAATTTGGAATATTTAATTGATTTTAAATATTGAAAAGTTAATTTTGTAAGTTAAATAACTTGAATTTCATATATAACAATTTATTTGATGATTAAATTGTTAAATTTAATATTTGGAAATTGTTTAAATAATTGAATCTTGAAGTTAATATGAATGAAAATGATTTCTAAAGTTGATTTAAAATCTATTTAAATAAGAAGGAAGATAGTAAAACTTTTAAATTTGATTTAAAAGTGAATAAACCAAAATTGGAAATTTTACGTTTTAATTAACGTGTAAAAATAGTCTTTTGAGGTACTGTCTCGAATTTCGATGAAACCAGTTTCGTTGGATCCGTAATAGTGAATTATGATATGCCATCGAATTTCGTGGCGATTGGACGTATCATTTGGTCGTGCGAGTTTCGAAACGCGTAGAAATTTATTGAAGAAATTTAAATTAATATAATTTGGTTTTGAAAGCTATTTTCTGCATATGATGGAATTGGCTTCCGATATATATTCCATTGTATTCGGAATGGGGGTATAACAAATTGAACGCCAGGCGGCATGCTTCGTTTGGAGTTCAAAATTTTCACGGATGAATAGTGCTTTGGAAATTTTTTAATATAAGGACATCTATTCTTTTCACTTGCTAAAACCCTAACTTAAAAAACCTAGCCACCATTTCCCAAACCCTTCATCCAATTGCCATTATTGCATGGCAAGATAGGAGCAAAATTAGTCGAAACGTCCAACATGAAAGTTGGAGAGCTCGACTCCACGAACAAATCCATATGAACCGATCGTTGAATCGATCCTCAACGAGGCAGAAAAGTTGCCCCATTCTCATACAGGTGATGTCGTTTTTTTTGGGTTGCGTATGCGCACGCGATAGTTCAGGGTAGGCGGCGTGAGCATGGAGGAGGGCGGCGGTAGATCGGCAAGCGCGGTAGGTGGTGGGTCGACGTTCGTTGGTTAGGCGTTGTTGATCGAACGATGAGAAAAAAAACAAATGTCAGGACCTAGAACTGGTTCATACATGAGAGTGAAAAGGAGAAGGTAGAAGAAAGGTTTAAAGTTTAAATTAATTTATTTATGTCAATTATGATTATAATTATATCGAATGTTAATAAATTCGTAACTTTCTCGTACGAGATCCAAATCGAGCATGACAAGTTGCGTTGCATTCGTATTAGCGAGTGCTACACTATGGAGTTGGATTGAACGAGATTGGAGCTTGTTGGAATTTATGCTAAAATCGAACGGCCTTTTGATTTTAGTCCAAATCGGAATATTTGGACGAAACAAAAATCAAAGTGAGTTAATTTCACCTTTTTGGTCAACGAGATATATATATTTTGGGCAATAAAAATTATTTATTGGATGTTTGGATATTTATTATTGATTATTATTGATTGCTCAATGATTTACTATTTAATTAGTTGGATTGAATATATTCCCGCCCCTGGAGCGGATGAGACCCTATTACGTTCCCGTGTAAGAGCAGATGGCCCTTTGTGTTTGAATCCCGTCTCGAAGTAGTTGATTTATATTTTTATGATTATATACTGTATATGATGCAGGGGGACAAGGTGTCACACTGTTGATTTAATTTTTCATATATATTGTGATATATGATATGTTGGTTGTTATATCAGATGACAAGAACATGATTTTGCTTATTAGTGGTTTAGTAGCATTGGGCCTTGTATTTTGGTATTTTAAGATACCACAAAATAGTGATTAATTTAAAAAGAGGATTTCCAAGTGATTTTGAAGATTATATATGTTTTAAATAATTAGTCCTGAATTATTGAAGGAGTAATTGTTTTAAAATCAAAAGGTAAGAATTTTGGATATTATAATTTAATAGTTTTATGAAATATTTTAAAAAGAGATTTTGAACCATAAATAAAGATTTTAAAAATCTTGAAGAATATGCCAGTCTTTTATAATGAAGGGATATGGTTTTAAAAAGGAAATAGAAATATTTTGATATAATATTTATTAATCATCTTTGTATAAAGTGACATATATGTATATAGGTACATGTATTATGATTTATTCATAAATGTGAAATTTATAAATGGGATAATTTATAGGGTAAGTTTGGCTCACATCCTTAACAAGTTTTAAAATAGAGAAAACATCCTTCCTAACCAACATTTACGTTTCCGCTCCCTGTTTTCAAATTCACGCACGCAAAAAGACCGAAATACCCTTTATGTTTTTAACTTTTCAAACGTGTATAACTTTATTTACAAAAACCGGATCAACATAACGTTTTCACCAAAAAAACGCAAATTTTATGATCTTTAAAATGAGATCCATTGTTGATACCAAAAATTTAAATTTGTATTAAAGTTGCAATTATTTCAAATATTTGCAGACAATTCAGCAAATATTGAACATTTTTGATTTTTTTTCAAATATATAAAAATTGCAAAAAATTGCAGATATTTCTGCAACTATATGGTATAGTTGCAGAAATGTCTGCAACTATTACATATAGTTGCATATATTTCTGCAACTATATGGTATAGTTGCAGAAATATCTGCAACTATTTCATATAGTTGCAGACATTTCTGCAACTATTGCATATAGTTGCAGAAATGCAACTATCGCAAATAGGTGCAGATGCAACTATTGCAAATAGTTGCAGAAATGCAACTATTGCAAATAGTTGCAGATGCAACTATTGCAAATAGTTGCAGAAATATCTGCAACTATTTCATATAGTTGCAGACATTTCTGCAACTATTGCATATAGTTGCAGAAATGCAACTATTGTAAATAGTTGCAAATGCAACTATTGCAAATAGTTGCAGAAATGTCAGCAACTATTGCATATAGTTGTAGACATTTCTGCAACTATATGGTATAGTTGCAGAAATGCAACTATATGCAATAGTTGTAGACATTTCTGCAACTATTTGGTATAGTTGCAGAAATGTCTGCAACTATTGCATATAGTTGCAGACATTTCTGCAACTATTGCAAATAGTTGCAGAAAACGAACTTACACAGTACTTCAGTAAAAATCTTTTATTGCAAACAGATAAATCATTAAGCAAAGATAATTTTATCGTTCAATATAAACCAAATAATCACAGATAGAAAAAATGGAGCACGGTATAAACGAGGGTATTTATGGAAAAGAATTAAGCCGAAACAAAAATAGGGACCGGATTTATAAAGTTTCGAACGGAAGGAGTTTTTGTGAATTACGTTTGGTTTTAGGGATGCGACCCTAATTTTCACTAATTTATAAGAGTGGTATATTTACAAAGGGAGTGAAGATTTGTGAAATCGTATTTTGTTAATAAAGTATGAGTTTATAAACGGGGTTTATAAATTAAAGGAACTATTATCGTTTAATAAATTAAAGAAATAAATCAAACGGTGGATTTATTATAAGATACAAAATGATATTTTAGAAATAGTTGACTCTATTTTGGAAGTTGAAGGCGAGGGTAAATTTGGAATGTCAAACGATATTTTATAAATAGAAAGGGATTTATAAAAAGAATTTATCTATATGGAAGTAACGTTAAAACGGATGGTGATTGATATTTTAAATGAGATTTATGAATAGTGAGATTCATAATGGAGATAGAGTTATAAACGGAGTTCATAAATTAATGATTTTTATTTAAGGAAGTTTTATAAAATGGAAAGAGATTCTTAAATATAGTTTTATAAAGAGTGATTGGGTTGAAGGTTTAAGTATGGATTTTTATCAAGGAAATATATTATGTTCCAAAAGTTGGTTACCTATATTAATATTGTTTAAAGTTGTTGATTAGTATTAAATATTTTTAAAGGTTAATTATTTAAATCGTGAATATGATTTGAAATTAATAATAATGATTGTTAATAATATTTTGGCAATTTACTATTATTTAAGTTAATGGTAAAAATTAACGGTTGTTTTATTCATAATGTTTTGATTTATTAATTATTATTATTTAGAGGTTAAAAGTTATTAATTACTATTTATTTATGATTTTTATTATGAATATTACTATTATATAATAATGTTTTAAAGAAAGTGATTACGACTTATTTATGATGTTTCCGAGATTCATAAATAGAGTTTTAAAAACGAACTTGGATTTTTATAAGAGGAGCTTATAAAATTGTTTGAAGATTTAAAGGAAGATTATTTACAAGGTAAAAAGGTTTATAAATAGATGGATACTTATAACGAATTTTAGAAATGGGTATATAGATTTATAAAAAGAGTTTATAAATAATTGCATGGTTTTATAAAGGGTCTATAAATGACTTGGGAAATAATTTATAAATGGTTTATAAAGGGCTTTAGATATTTGTAATGGAGTTTATAAATGATTTTAGAATTCTATAAAAAGGAGATCTTCCGTAGTGTTTGGTAAATATATTTATACCGTTGAGATAAGTATATGGATAATTTCTAAGTATTGAAAATATAAGTGTTATGAATATATCTTTGTAAAAGTATTTTGATATAAGCATTTTAAAGATGACTTTAATTAATGAAAAGATTAATTAAGAAGGCTTAGTGTTGGTTGGTGTTTAACCAATGTTGGTTTTTCCTATGGAATTAAATTTTTAATTGAATGTTTGTTTATTCGATTGTTAAATAACCAACTATCGAATTTGGACCCAAATTTAACTTTGGAAATATCTAGGAGAAACATGTGAGTTATGTGGCACAGTCATCTCCGATGATGATGTACTGTGCGTGTAAATCTCGTTTAGTTCTTCTAGGACAAATGAAAAGGAAATCTATCCGCTAACAGTTAGGAGGTTTGCTAGGAGGAAATGGTAAGAGCATGGCCTTTTCGAGCCTCACACCCGAGAAATGATTAAAGCAGGGATATGCCGCATGGCTAAGTGGGTCGCACCTAAGTAGGGTATGATCATCCCAAATCTAGAGCGATATTCATGTATGCTTCGGGATCCTATTGTGTGGTTGTTGATTGCAACCAAGGGGTGATCATATTCGGTGCTACTCGAGAAGGGGGTTGTGCCGGTCCTAAGTAGCAGAGGTGCAACGTGTTGTAGCCTCTCGTACACATGATCTAGAGGTGTGCTGTAACGACCCGTAATTTTTGATAATTAAAATAGTTTATTTAATAAGATTTTGTTATTTAATGTTGGAAGAAATTAAAATTTGAGATTTAATTAATGAGAATAATAATTAGAATGAAATTTAATAATGTTAATTTAAGGCAATTGATAATTATCTTAAAGTAATTTCAATAAATTGAAATAATTGTAAACATAAAATATGGTTATAGATTGTAAATAAGGAAATATTTAAATGTTATATTAATTGGTGAGAAAATAGGTAATTAATTGTAATTGGATGAAATCATTATTGTGTAAGTATTTATAACATTCGTTTGTAAATAATAAAACCAAAAATGTGATTAAATTAAGTAAAAGATGACCATTGTGATATGTTACCTATTTATTTAAGCTGTTGAATTAAATTGGAAATCAATTGAAATTAAATGTAATTAAATATTATGTTAATAGAAATTAAGATGAAATTGGAAGATATTAATGTAATAAGATATAAACCAATGTTAACTATGTCCATAAAGTAATAATTGATTGAATAAAAAGATTGAAATTTAATTAAATCAATTTATTGGAATTAAATTATAATTAATTTGATTTAAGTATAGTTGAAATTGAACACTGTAATTAGTGTAATATTTAACACTGAATTCATATGTAAATTTGTTTTAAATTATTTTAAATGTCTAAGTAATCAAAAATGATAAAAATTATTAGTTATTAAATCTAAAATTAAAAGGTGATTTAATCAATTTAACAAAAATTTATTCAATTAATGTGAAAATAGCCATTTTGGCCATTGTCTTGGATTTCGACGAAACCAGTTTCATCGGATCCGTAATGGTGAATTATTATAGGATTTCAAGTTTCGTAGCGATCGAACTTGTCGTTTGATCGTACGGGCTCGAAACGCGTAGAAATCAATTTGAAATAAATAAACTGATTTTAAGAGCTAACTACTGTCCTATTCCTTCTGGGCTTTTACTACTAGGCTGTTACTACTAGGCTGCTCCTACTAGGCTGTTCCTGCTAGGCTGTCTCTTCTAGGCTGTCCCTGCTAGGAAGTTCTTGTTAGACTATTCCTACTAGACTTATTCCTGCAAGGTTGCTGCTGCTAGATTGTTACTATTCTGTAGCCTATCTGCCAATACCTTTGTAGGCTTAGCCCTTCTGAATCCTCCCCTTATTGTTGTTGGAAGCTTTGGTATTTATAGGAGTGGAAAGGTATGGAGGTCACTCCGTTAAATCAAGTAATTTCCATCTATAACTCATTCGATTCGATTATTTCCATATATACATGATATAATCAGAAATTTCTATATGTACTCAGATTTCATTCCATAAATAGCTTGTATGGGTTCGGCTGGAGAAGCTCTATTTGGAGTTTACTGGTTCAGTGGATGCACATGGATACCTTGTTGGCTAGGTTCTCTCACTTCCTCCCTCGGCTCGGCATCCCTTGGTTTGGTCTTCATATCAGACATTTTGGTTTGGCATCCACTCCATGCTCATGTTCGGCATTCAACCTACCGAACAAGAAACCCTGTTCATTGACCTAGGGTAATGGATAGGATTCCCTGTTTGGTACCCTTGGGTACCGGATAGGATTTCCAGTTAACTACCCTGGGGTATCGAACATGATTTGCTATTTGGTACCATGGGTATCGAACAGGGGTGGGAGTTTCTCCTCCTAACTCCTATTTTACTCTTAACCTCCTTGTGTCATGCCTTCTCTCCTTTCCTTTCCTTCGTTGAAAATGGTTAGGCAATCAATAGTTTGATTCCCTACCGGACCATTCCTCATGTTCCATAAAATAATGTTCTTGCTCAGAATCGAACTCTTGACCTCTCCGTTGGAAACTTAATGCTAAACCAATTGAGCTACACATGTTTTGTGCTATAACTTCTTTATTTCAAGTTAGAATTCAATGAAACTTGGACTAGTAACTTCATATTGTTGAGTAGAGCATTCCAATGCCCTTGAATGTTCCATTTTCTTGGAATAGGTAGTACCTTTCTAAGGTAGGGCCCGCGTTGGTTAGGTGGTGGAAAATTTTCAAGATGATCATATCTCTCCTAATCTTTCGCTCAGATTGAGATGCCTTATCGATCTAGGTGTACGTCCTGACCTTAGGAACATTTTGCAAGTGCTTTGACTATATTTTCCGACTATGCCAAATTTACCCCTAACGCTTTGGCTTGCCCTTATGATTACATGATGGCACTTTTATTATGTATCTTCCAGCCGTTTCTATGCTCCTTAATATCTTCTCGTATTTACCATAATGTGGGCAAAAATGTCCACAACACTGGGCTTGGTGCCAGCTTGAAAATAGAAGTATGTGCCGACTAGTTAACTTGCCTCCTTCTATAAGCATAAGACCATGGTAACAATTTCAACGTTTGGCTCTAGAAGATGAAGCTCAGTGCAGGCAACATAGAGACCTCATAGAAACGAATAGCTATTGGGTTTAAGCTAACCGAGAGCAAGATAATAGGTGTTCATAATTGTAGCTTCCCACCTCTGTCCCCATACTACCAAAGAGAATTACTAGGTAATCCTATCGGGCAACAGGAAGAATGAGGCTTATTAGGAGTGACCATACATTAATATTCCCTTAGGTTAACACCGGTACGTATCTCACCTAGAAATATATCAAAAATATACGTATCTGGTATCGGCACAAAGCAATAAACACATGGACTTACAAGAATAGAACAATATACAATACATACAAATGAACATTAGGTCATAGATCACGGTAGAAAAATATATTACATAACAAACTGATACCAACTGTAATAGAGTCTTACAATGACATATATATAAAGCTAAGTTCAAAATATACAACTGAAAGCCATCTCATCAAAATCAAATATAAGGAGACATCCAAAGGAAAAAATATGTAGCTATTAACTCAAAACATGATACTGTGTATATATATATGTATATGTATATTGTGACGCCTCACCTCTATGCTCACAATAACAAAGGTTATTATAAGGAATAACGTCTGTTATTGCGAAGAATAAGGCTTGTTAGAAGCGACCATCCGTAAGTTATGCCTTAGACGAGTATTGATTACATCGATAGGAGTTGTGTAAATTACTCCCAAAGATATAAATTCAATCCAAATCTAAAACGAAACTACGACGGCTAGAGAAAATCTAGAACAACTCATAATAACAACAACACAGATAGTATAATCACATTAGAACAGAAATATCAGATATATAGCGGAAGACAAGTCTGGATACATGCTACAACAATCGATAGTTCCCCTGTACCAAAAGTACATTTACATCTCCATCAATACATACATGAGACGAGAGTCAATACACCAAAAGTAACCTCGAAGTCTAAACAAAAGATGATGTGAAATCCCAAAAAGCTGAAGCAGCAACTGAATCAGAGATAGTGATTATCCTGAAATAACTCGGTCTGACCCGAGTATTATTTAAGAGAAAAATAATAAATGGATCAGTCTAATTTAAACTTCAGAAATAAGTGTATGATAAACAACACTTAAGCAATTAATTATAATCTCGAATGAGATTATACAGCATAAATAATCAGCATAGTTTAAAGGAAGAAATCTCATTAAACTCCATTAAAATCATCATTCGAATTCATAATTGAATTCAAAACAGCAATACACAAAATTATAATCTCGGATGAGACTATACACCAAATTATAATCTCGAATGAGACTATACACAAAATTATAGTCTCGGATGAGACTATACAACATATTAATCAACATAGTTTAAATGGAGAAATCTCATTAAACACCATCAAAATCAACTTTCAAATTCACAATTGAATTCAAAACAACAATACGCAGAATCTAGAAATCAAAATAGATAACTAGAAAAATCAGCAGTCGCAAAATCTAGAAATCAAATAAGATAACTAGAAAAATCAGCATAAAAGTGGATCGATCCCAGCAGATGGCGAGTATTAGCTACGCCGCACGTGCATCTCAAATGGCCGAAGCCTACCAAGTACTATAATTTTTGGCGCCCATCAGATGACCCGAAGGTCCGTAGAGTGACCTGAAGGTCTAGTACTGGTAATTGACCCGAAGGTCCATCAGATGACCCGAAGATCTATCAGATGACCCGAAGGTCCAGCAGAGTGGCTCTAAAGCCCAACAAAATCATCAAAATCCTTAAACAGCAAATCCCCAGCAATTATTTCAATAAACGAGTCCGGAATTAACCGAATTAGTAAAAGTGTGGTTCCATACTCCTCACTTTTGCTAAATCGTTTAAATCTCTTCATCATTTCCTTGAAAGTGCAAAATTGTATATTTTATAAAAATAACATTTTACGTTCTCAAACGGACAAGTCCGGAATTAAGCGAATCAGTAAAAGTAAGGGTTCATAGTCCTCAATTTTTGCTAAAGCGTTTAAATCGCTTCCTCATTCTTTTGAAAACGCAAACTGTAAATTTTTTTAAAACAATTTTATTTTAAAATGATTTTTAAAACACGTGATTAAAACAACAACAACAACTATAGCAATTTCGACGAGGAAATTGCGCTTCACAAAACACCGTAAAAATGGATACCAAATCAGCGTTGCGGGATAACCGCTTGAAAATTCACTATAAATTGATGGTTACTGAAGTCAAAACAACAGTAATTTTTTTCTCGTCAAAAATCTCATCAAAACAACATGCTTCAAAAATATATTGCCGGAGTAAAAATCCGTTATAAAAATAACGACAACAAAATATGTTTTAAAATGAAACACCGGTTCAAAGCAAATTAAGCACTGGTATTTAAAACACTTTCGTGCAATTCAACATGTACGTACATTTTGTGTTCTGGGCAGTGTTTCACTATGCACACATATTTGCACACGGTCTGGATATAAATGCTTTAACTGACAATGCAAATTTATATATAATTTCGTGCTATACTTGGCCTCGTGCGCTACATGTACGTGCAAAACTAACATAGACAAAATTATAATTTGACCAAGATATTGAAACGTGCAACTAAATTTTTAGGCACACAACCAATGTAAATTGATCTCATACACACACGAAACACGGCATGCATGCAAGTGACACACTCAAAAGAAAATGACTTGAAATTTTTTTGAGTATAAACTCTCTCACAAGCTGACACGCACAATTAATATTTCAAAGAATTTTCGTGAAGGCTTTGTGTAGTGCAACGTACTCTCCCCCCCCATACATACCTATTGAAAAAGACTAGAAGTTGGTTTGGACTTCTACCCCTGTACGCACACAACAAATGAAAACAAATGCAAAATAATGCTACCTGTACACATTATATAAAACAATGGTCAGAACTATATAATATTTGCACACATGCATGGATTAAAATGCATGTATGTTATAAATAGTGGTTTGACAATATCCTCTTGGTGACGCATGCAGTTTTCAGACATGAAAATGTTCCAAACTAATGTTTCGCACCAGTTTACAAATAGAAAATAACCTGTAACCGGGTTCAAAGCTTTGCATGTATACATTTAAATGGTTTACAAAATTCGCGTGCACAGGAAGAGACAACAAAATGTCTGGGCCACACGTTTTCGTGTGTACAAGAATTCACTTAAACGAATTCTAACAAATATAGTACCCTGACTCTAGCCCCGTGTATTACATGCACGCGAAAAAAAAATCAAAGATATTGCATACGTGAATATTTTCTACAAACGTAAAAAATTTTACTAACTAAGTTGCAACCATAGTTTTTAAATTAGAATTGTGAGTTTTCACTCACCTTAGATTGGGTTCAAAATCAGTAAGCAACAAAAATTCCAGCTTTACTACCAGTATGGATCAAAATCTGAGTGGGGGAGGAATGAACTGCCATTAATGTGTTTTACTGAGTAGCTGAAACAAAAATGAAAACGAAAATAATAATGCAGGCTCTAGGAAAGATGGAACAAGGAAGGCTACTATTCTCTTTCAAAATGTGCACAAGTCAAATAAAAGTGTGCTGGCATGTTCTTTGGTACAATTCATTAAATGCAAACGTGCTTTGTTGCAAAGAAAGACAGGCTGCCTATACGAATGATGATGGCTGTATAAACAAAAAATGTTCATACTTGCATTATAAAATAAATGTGACAACATAAGGAAAAATGGTGCACTTTGCTTCACAATTGGACCATATTCACTTATACACTAAATATTGCACAACACTTTAACCTGGGCAGTGCTAGTATGCACGCATTAAAAGTGAAAATCCAAAAATATGATGTTCCACTATTTTCTTTTTACAACTGACAGCAAGGTCATGTATGTTCCACTTTGCCCTTTTAAAACATTGTTGTAACTGAGTAAATGTTCCTATCTTTGTTTTATAAAATGTTCAACTTAGCTTTAGAAATGGTCCACTTTGTTTACACGTGAATGCAAAGAAAATATATCACAACTTTGATTTTTAATGGACCATTCCTCATATGCACGTGAAGGCTATAAGTAAGTCATTTACAACGTGCACCATACACTGACTTTGCAACATTTTAAAATTTCTATTTAAAATATTTATTACGACAGTAATTACTAAATCACGGTCGCTACAGACTCCTCCCCTTATAAAAATTGCGTCCCCGCAATTTTCATACTAAAAGTAGTCAATAACACAAATAATTCATCACAACAAAGATTAATATAGAAAAGATAGATCAAGAATGCTCACCCCCACCCGAAGAGGAGAGAAAACCCGGATAAGAACGCTCGATGAATTCTCTGGTTTCCCAAGTGCAATCTTTGGGGTTTGCGGACCATTGAATTTTCACAAGCGGGACTTCTTTATTTCGAAGGCGTTTAACCTCCGAAGCTAGCACATGAATAGGATCTTGCACGATAAACAAGTCGGGTGAGATCTCAAGATCTTGCAACATATGGGGATTAATAATAGAATCCGAATCTCGAAGGCATCGGCGAAGCTGGGATACATGAAATACGTTATGAATTCCCGAAAACTGAATAGGTAGCGATACACAATAAGCAACAGGGCCAATGCGTTCCGTAATAGGAAACGGTCCAACATATCGAGGAGCCAATTTCCCGGAGCTACTAAAACGCACCACACCCTTCATCGAAGAAACACGAATGAATACGAGATCGCCAATAGAAAATTCCAAAGGATTCCTACGGTGATCAGCATAAGATTTCTGCCTATTCTGAGCCTCTTTCATTCTCTGTCTAATGATATCAATCCTCTCCGAAGATTCACCAATATAATCGGGGCCGAGAACTTACTTTTCCCCCGATTCCAACCAACAAGACGGTGATCGACACGGTCTTCCATAAAGAGCTTCGAAAGGAGCCATATCGATACTGGATTGAAAACTGTTGTTATAAGAGAACTCAACAAGAGATAAGTGGTCTTCCCAACTACCACCAAAATCAAGAATGCAAGCTCGAAGGAGATCTTCTAACACTTGATTCACCCTTTCAGTCTGACCATCAGACTGTGGATGATAAGCTATACTGAGATTGAGCTTAACACCCAAAGCTTTCTGAAGACTCTGCCAGAAACCACTAGTAAAAAGCGGATCTCTGTCACTAACAATAGAACTAGGCACACCATGAAGTCGAACGACCTCTTTAATAAACAGCTTAGCCAATAAAGGAGCAGTCCGATTGGTCTTGATAGGAATAAAATGGGCTGATTTAGTCAATCTGTCAACACTCACTCAAACACTAGTATGACCCGACCTCGAACGAGGTAGACCATCAATGAAGTCCATAGAAATCTGATCCCATTTCGATAATGCAATCTCAAGAGGCTGCAAAAGACCACTAGGACGCTGATGTTCTGCTTTAACCAGTTGACAAGTCATGCAACGACTTACATAACTTGCAATATCACGCTTCATACCTTCCCAAAAGTATAAGCGTTTCATATCAGCATACATCTTACTACTACCCGGATGGATAATATACTTAGAATGATGACAGTCCTCAAGAATGTCATTTCGAAGATTAGAAACATTAGGCACGCTCAACCTACCCTTCTTCCGAATACAACCACGAATATCAATATCGAAATCCTTTAGATCATCACTTTGGGGTTCCGATTTACAACTCTGAATAAGATAAGAGATAACTGGATCTTGTTTCTGGGCATCGGCAACACGATCCAACAAACTAGGACGAGCTTCCATGCTAAATAAAAGCACGGGAGAATCAAAAACTGAATGACAGTCTCTAATATCACAATGAGATAAAGCTTCCAAAATATTCCACTCTGCTAGCATCATAGAAACAACAACTTGCTGCTTGCGACTAAGCGCATCAGCAACTCGATTACCCTTACCAGGGGTATACTGAATATCAATATCATATGAAGCAAGAAATTCGAGCCAACGTTGTTGCCTCATATTAAGTTCTTTCTGAGTGAATAGATACTTCATAGATTTGTGATCAGTGAAGAGAATAAAACGCTCGCCCAATAAATAATGTCGCCAAATCTTTAGAGCAAAGACTATAGCGGCTAACTCCAAATCATGAGTAGCATAACGAATCTCGTTAGGCTTTAGTTGTTTAGAAGCATAGGCAACTACTCTATTCTTTTGCATGAGAACAACACTGAAACCAATACAGCTAGTATTGGTACAAATAATGAAGTCTTGGTTCCATTCGGGAATCACAAGGATAAGAGTATCGGAAAAGAGTTCTTTCAAATAATCTTCTTTCCTGAAAAGCTAAAGCTTCCAAAATTACAATTATCTTTATGAAATCATTTTCTAGAAACATTTACTTTTTATAGGTCAATTTATTGTGTCAAATTGTCTCATCAAAGCGTTTCGGAAATTCCTATCGATAACGTTGATCAAGCGCATCGACCAGAATTCTTAACGCACTCAATGGGCAATACAATCACAAAATCATCTTCTATATGATAAACACAAATCCAATTATACTTGTAAATAAATCTTATTAAAAAGATTTGCAAATTTTAAATTGCCGTTTTCATCCAAAATCAATAAATACACAAATGGAGTCATCGAGATATTCGTAGAATACTCGATTCATAAAATGGATTAAATAAGCTGGGCAAATTGAATGACATAATAAGTCATTCATAAGAATCATAACGAGTGCGGAATGCGGTAAGTGGAATGCTATCTTCCGCAACTCGTAACTGATGAAAACCGGTAGCAAGATCGAGTTGGGAGAAAAGCTTAGCGCCACTTAACTAATCGAACATGTCGTCGATCTTAGGTAATGGATACCTATTTTTGATAGTGAGCTTGTTAAGCTTGCGATAAACAATGCAAAGCCTAAGAGTACTATCTGGTTTCTTAATGAAGACAATGGCGGCGCCCCAAGGAGATGAGCTAGAACGAATAAATTGTTTGGCTTCCAACTCAGATAATTGTTGCTTGAGTTCCTCATTTTCCTTAGCAGACATCCTCGTGGGAGGACGACTGATAGGATGAGCACTAGAGATAAGATCAATACGGAACTCAAATGCCTTATTCGGCGGTAACACGAAAATAGGCACGAAGACATCAGAAAAATCGCAACAATCGGAATATTATCTATGACATCCTCCGATTCGAAGGAAGAAATGATAGCATTCGAAGTATGATCCATGCTTCAAAATATAATAGATAACTGCTCGATAGCATCGGGATGCTTGAGATATAAATTTCTTTCGGGACATAGGATTGAACTTCATAACGGACGAGCCAATCCATACCCAAAATCATATCAAAATCAAGATGATCCATAACATGTAGATTCGCATGAAAGGAAAAGCCACAAAGAATAATCTCAACATCACACACAACAAACCAAGAGTAGCGGATCCACCAATAGGATTCACAATCCTCAAAGGTTCGTAAAGACTAATAACACCCAAAGAAATAACATCAACAAGCTCCTTCGACACGAATGAATGTGATGCACCCGTATCGAAAAGAACTCTAATAGAACGGCCATGGAGTAAAATAAAACCTTCCAAAACAGAAGGAAGAATACCTTTGGGCTGAGAAGAATCACTAAAAGCTTTAGCAACATTTAAGCTTCCCAGATTTGAAACCCTTAGGAGCAGTAGGACAATCAGAAACCGAATGACCTATTTTCTTGCAATAGCGGCAATTGCGAGGCTTAGGACAACTACAAAGAAGATGATCAACTCCGTATTCGGACAAGGCCTCGAAAGATGCAACAAAATCAGAAACAGAGGACTTTCCTTGTTTTAACTCAAGGAAACTACGAGCAAGATTGATAAGGAATTTAACAAATGGAAAACTACGGAAATATGAGATATATTCCTAGGCATATCCCAACTTGTTAAAGAAGGTAAAAGTTTATGAACAACGAAGGAATAGATTAGGAAGGCACGACTAGAACCCTCGAATAGTTGTAACACATGTTCCATTCTACTTCTGTTCTATATTTATTATAATTTGTTCTGAACCTCTGCTCTGATACCAAGCTGTGATGCCCCACCTCTATGCTCACAATAACAAAGGTTATTATAAGGAATAACGTCTGCTATTGCGAAGAATAAGGCTTGTTGGAAGCGACCATCTGTAAGTTATGCCTTAGACGAGTATTGATTACATCGATAGGAGTTGTGTAAATTACTCCCAAAGATATAAATTCAATCCAAATATAAAACGAAACTACGGTGGCTAGAGAAAATCTAGAACAACTCATAATAACAACAACACAGATAGTATAATCACATCAGAACAGAAATATCAGATATATAGCGGAAGACAAGTCTGGATACATGCTACAACAATCGATAGTTCCCCTGTACCAAAAGTACATTTACTTCTCCATCAATACATACATGAGACGAGAGTCAATACACCAAAAGTAACCTCGAAGTCTAGACAAAAGATGATGTGAAATCCCAAAAAGCTAAAGCAGCAACTGAATCAGAGATAGTGATTATCCTGAAATAACTCGGTCTGACCCGAGTATTATTTAAGAGAAATATAATAAACGGATCAGTCTAATTTAAACTTCAAAAATAAGTGTATGATAAACAACACTTAAGTAATTAATTATAATCTCGAATGAGATTATACAGCATAAATAATCAGCATAGTTTAAAGGAAGAAATCTCATTAAACTCCACTAAAATCATCATTCGAATTCATAATTGAATTCAAAACAGCAATACACAAAATTATAATCTCGGATGAGACTATACACCAAATTATAATCTCGAATGAGACTATACACAAAATTATAGTCTCGGATGAGACTATACAACATATTAATCAACATAGTTTAAATGGAGAAATCTCATTAAACACCATCAAAATCAACTTTCAAATTCACAATTGAATTCAAAACAACAATACGCAGAATATAGAAATCAAAATAGATAACTAGAAAAATCAACAGTCGCAAAATCTAGAAATCAAATAAGATAACTAGAAAAATCAGCATAAAAGTGGATCGATCCCACTAGATGGCGAGTTTTAGCTACGCCGCACGTGCATCTCAAATGGCCGAAGCCTACCAAGTACTATAATTTTTGGCGCCCATCAGATGACCCGAAGGTCCGCAGAGTAACCCGAAGGTCTAGTACTGGTAATTGACCCGAAGGTCCATCAGATGACCCGAAGGTCCAGCAGAGTGGCTCGGAAGCCCAACAAAATCATCAAAATCCTTAAACAGCAAATCCCCAGCAATTATTTCAATTAACGAGTCCAGAATTAACCGAATTAGTAAAAGTGTGGTTCCATACTCCTCACTTTTGCTAAATCGTTTAAATCTCTTCATCGTTTCCTTGAAAGTGCAAAATTGTATATTTTATAAAAATAACATTTTACGTTCTCAAACGGACAAGTCCGGAATTAAGCGAATCAGTAAAAGTAAGGGTTCATAGTCCTCAATTTTTGCTAAAGCGTTTAAATCGCTTCCTCATTCTTTTGAAATGCAAACTGTAAATTTTTCTAAAACAATTTTATTTTAAAATGATTTTTAAAACACGTGATTAAAACAACAACAACAACTATAGCAATTTCGACGAGGAAATTGCGCTTCACAAAACACCATAAAAATGGATACCAAATCAGCGTTGCGGGATAACCGCTTGAAAATTCACTATAAATTGATGGTTACTGAAGTCAAAACAACAGTAATTTTTTTCTCGTCAAAAATCTCATCAAAACAACATGCTTCAAAAATATATTGCCGGAGTAAAAATCCGTTATAAAAATAACGGCAACAAAATATGTTTTAAAATGAAACACCGGTTCAAAGCAAATTAAGCACTGGTATTTAAAACACTTTCGTGCAATTCAACATGTACGTACATTTTGTGTTCTGGGCAGTGTTTCACTATGCACACATATTTGCACACGGTCTGGATATAAATGCTTTAACTGACAATGCAAATTTATATATAATTTCGTGCTATACTTGGCCTCGTGCGCTACATGTACGTGCAAAACTAACATAGACAAAATTATAATTTGACCAAGATATTGAAACGTGCAACTAAATTTTTAGGCACACAACCAATGTAAATTGATCTCATACACACACGAAACACGGCATGCATGCAAGTGACACACTCAAAAGAAAATGACTTGAAATTTTTTTGAGTATAAACTCTCTCACAAGCTGACATGCACAATTAATATTTCAAAGCATTTTCGTGAAGGCTTTGTGTAGTGCAACGTACTCTCCCCCCCATACGTACCTATTGAAAAAGACTAGAAGTTGGTCTGGACTTCTACCCCTGTACGCACACAACAAATGAAAACAAATGCAAAATAATGCTACCTGTACACACTATATAAAACAATGGTCAGAACTATATAATATTTGCACACATGCATGGATTAAAATGCATATATGTAATAAATAGTGGTTTGACAATATCCTCTTGGTGACGCATGCAGTTTTTAGATATGAAAATGTTCCAAACTAATGTTTCGCACCCAGTTTACAGATAGAAAATAACTTGTAACCGGGTTCAAAGCTTTGCATGTATACATTTAAATGGTTTACAAAATTCGCGTGCACAGGAAGAGACAACAAAATGTCCGGGCCACATGCTTTCATGTGTACAAGAATTCACTTAAACGAATTCTAACAAATATAATACCCTGACTCTAGCCCCGTGTATTACATGCACGCGGAAAAAAAATCAAAGATATTGCATACGTGAATATTTTCTACAAACGTAAACAATTTTACTAACTAAGATGCAACCTTAGTTTTTAAATTAGAATTGTGAGTTTTCACTCACCTTAGACTGGGTTCAAAATCAGTAAGCAACAAAAATTCCAGCTTCACTACCAATATGGATCAAAATCTGAGTGGGGGAGGAATGAACTGCCATTAATGTGTTTTACTGAGCAGTTGAAACAAAAATGGAAACGAAAATAATAATGCAGGCTCTGGGAAAGATGGAACAAGGAAGGCTACTATTCTCTTTAAAAATGTGCACAAGTCAAATAAAAGTGTGCTGGCATGCTCTCTGGTACAATTCATTAAATGCAAACATGCTTTGTTGCAAAGAAAGACAGGCTGCCTATACGAATGATGATGGATGTATAAACAAAAAATGTTCATACTTGCATTATAAAATAAATGTGATAGCATATGGCAAAATGGTGCACTTTGCTTCACAATTGGACCATATTCACTTATACACTAAAAATTGCACAACACTTTAACCTGGGCAGTGCTAGTATGCACGCATTAAAAGTGAAAATGCAAAAATATGATGTTCCACTATTTTCTTTTTACAACTGACAGTAAGGTCATGTATGTTCCACTTTGCCCTTTTAAAACATTGTTGTAACTTAGTAAATGTTCCTATCTTTGTTTTATAAAATGTTCAACTTAGCTTTAGAAATGGTCCACTTTGTTTACACGTGAATGCAAAGAAAATATATCACAACTTTGATTTTTAATGGACCATTCCTCATATGCACGTGAAGGCTATAAGTAAGTCATTTACAACGTGCACCATACACTGACTTTTCAACATTTTAAAATTTCTATTTATAATATTTATTACGACAGTAATTACTAAATCACGGTCGTTACATATATATTGTCTCCTCTAAAGGCTAATCATCCAAAATGACTAATGTCCCTATACCTAAAAAGTCTCGGGCTGACCCGTGTATTACATAAATAATAAAAGGATCAGTCTATATCTAAATCCCAATGTGAGTACATAACAATAAGCATGGTTGATGATAGCATAGCATGAACATAACATAACATAAAATATAACATCATAACAATATACCATGCCACCCATATCAATAATCACCTACGAAGTACTTCTAAGCAAATAAGAATCACATCCACAAATCGGGTAATAACAATCAAACTCATCGAAATATCAAAATGCTATGGACAAGCACACAATAGGTCCATGAAAGTCATAAATAAACTAACGAATCACGATTCATACTAAATATAAAATTTAATAACCAAAAGATCAATCTCGGCTTACAGTCCTAATGAAAGTGAAGACTTCCGACTTTCAAACCCTAAAAGATAAACCAAAAGATGCAAAATCCCAAACAATAATCAAAGCATCAAATCTCGACCTACAGCCCTAATGGAAGCAATAACTTTCGACTGTCAAGTCATAAAAGAATGCAATGGTGTAACTTTAGTGGCCAAATTTCGACATTTATAAAATTTCCATTTTTATCCATACTATTAATTAATTAATTTCTTATTAATTTTTACGGGGTGTTACATTCTCCCCCTCTAAAGGATTTCATCTCTGAAATCCCTAAGGGACAAATAGTGTAACACACAATCAATATCCATGTTATACAACCAAGTTATATGTAGAATCATATACTCAACCAAAAGTGCAATGTAATTATGTGTGCAAACATACTATACGTGAGCTCAGTCCTAGTTTGAATGCAAGATCGTGACATATATGCATGTATGCAAGTATCCTAAATATGCATAGCATTCAACAGGAGTGCAAAAATGGCAGGAAAAAGTGTGGTAACCATTCCTTACCATCTAATCTAGCAGCCACAATGCAACCAAAAACGTAAAAATTTACCAGTGAAAAGCTCAGGATGAGAAGCCTTCATCTTTTCTTTGGTTTTCCATGTGGTTTCCATTGGGTTATCTTTTCATTGTATTTGGATCAACCTAATTTGTTTGTTACAGATCTTCCTAGTTTTGTGCTTCACTATGCATGCAGTTCCATGGGGTGTTGTCGGCTCTGTCTCAATATCTGCTAACTAATCAGGCACTACTAAATTGGACACTTTATGAAGGTATTTCCTAAAGTGCGAAACATGAGAAACACCATGGACTCCTGCCTCTTATGTAGTTGCTCCGCTCGATATGCAAGTTTTCCTATTCTTCCAAAGATCAGGAAAGGCCCAACAAACCTTGGCTCCAACTTCCTTGACGTACCAAACCTCATATCCTTCATAAGAGGGGATACCTTAGCGAACACCATTTCTCCTACCTCAAACTCCAATTCTTTCCTTTGCTTATTAGCATAGAACTTTTGACGGTCCTGTGCAACCTTCATTCGCTGCCTAATCATCTTTACATTTTACGAGGTCTCGTGAATCAAATTTGATCCAAGTGGAATTTTGTTTGTGGTTTCCCACCAACAATTAGGCGATTTGCATGTCCTCCCATAAAGAGCTTCGAAGGGTGCCATGCCAATCGTCGCTTGTTAACTAATATTGTATGCAAATTTTGCTAAGGATAAATGCTACTTCCAATGTCTTTTGAAATCCATGATGGAAACTCTCAACAAATCCTCCAAAATCATATTCACCCTTTCCATCTAACCATCGATCTATGGATGGTAAGCGGTGTTAAGATTCAATGTCATCTCTAAAGCTGACTATAAACTCCTCCAAAATTCGCTAATGAATAAAAGGTCCCTATCACCTACAATGCTAACTGGAATTCCATGAAGTCAGACTACTTCCTTTATATAAATTTGTACTAGAGATGATGTAATCCTATTACTTCTTACGGGAATAAAGTGGGCGTTTTTATGGAGTCTATCCACTATTACCCAAATGGCTTCATTGCCTCTTTAACT
This sequence comes from Allium fistulosum, assembly GCA_030737815.1. Taxonomy (NCBI): domain Eukaryota; kingdom Viridiplantae; phylum Streptophyta; class Magnoliopsida; order Asparagales; family Amaryllidaceae; genus Allium; species Allium fistulosum. Next base: position 1,132,531,903 of record CM060901.1, read on the forward strand.
CCTAGGAAACCCGTCTATAAATTCCATCGATACATGCTATCATTTCCAAGTTGGCATCTCTAACGGTAATTACAATCCTTCGAGCTTCCCTTGTTCTACCTTTATCCCTTGGCACGTTTAACACCTAAAAACAAATTCCGCAACCCTTTTCTTCATCCCTGGCCAACAAAAAATTCGCTTCACATCATTGTACATTTTATCTTCACCGAGGTGAACGGTCATCCAAGAATGGTGACTCTCAGCCAGAACTTCCTATAAAACATCTTCCTTTATAGGGACACACAATCATCCATCTCTCCGCAAACATCCTGTTTGATCAACTGCATATCTACTGACATGGGGAAAATGTTCTGCTTTACACATCTTGTCCAAAATGTTTACTATCGCCACATCCTTCTTCTGCTCATGCCCGATGCGCTCCATTAATGTTGGCCTAACTTCCATAGCTACCAAATATCCTAGAGTGGGTTCTATTGGCGGTTGGAAATTGAATTAGTGCAACTCCAACTGCCTCCACTCATATATAGCACCTAGAATAGCATGCCTCCAACTAAGGGCGTCGGCGAAAACATTCCCTTTTTTGGGAGTGTATTATATCTCAAAGTCATACGATGCTACAAACTCCATCCACCTATGCTGCCTAAGATTCAAATCTTTTCGAGAAAATAGGTACTTAAGAGATTTGTGGTTGATGAATAATTCAAACCTTTCTCCCAAAAGATAGTGCCTCCATATCTTCAAAGTGAAAACAATAGCTGCTTACTCTAACTCATGAGTTGGGTATCTCTACTCACGGTCCTTCAATTGTCTGCTTGTATAGGCTATCACTCTTCCTTCTTGCATAAGAAAAGCTCCTAATCTCGTACCACATGCGTTGGTATAAACAGTGAAAGACTTCGTCCTATGGGGAATAATAAGTGCTAGCATGTTAGTCAACAACTCCTTCAGCTTCTCGAATGCTTCCATGCAATTCCCATCCCACGCAAAAATTTGATTTTTCTTGTTAGTGGACTGCAATTTTTTCAAAGTCATTGATGAATTTCCTATAGTAACCCACTAGCCCAAGAAGAAAATCCTAACTTACAAGGCATTCTTTGGAATACTCCAATCTTGAATAGCTTCCACCGTCGTAGGATCAACAGACAATCCCTTCTTGGAAAAAATATAACCGAGAAACTTCTCCTCCTTCTTCCAAAAGTGACACTTTGAGAATTTTGTTTTTAGTTGGCACCTTCTCAAGGTCCCTAGTACCTCCCTTAAGTGATTTTTATGCTCACCCTCACTTCTAGAGAATACTAGTACATCATCCATAAACACCACGATGAGTTTATTTAGCTGCCCCTAAAAACTCGACTCATCAAATCTATAAAGTATGCGGGGTCATTCGTCAATCCGAAAGGCATTACTTCTCATTCATACAGTCTATTCAGAGTGCAAAATGCAGTTTTCGCCTATCCTCAATTGAAGAAATCCAGTGGCTAAAACCAACTGGGAAAAGATTTTAGCTCCAATAAGCTGATTAAATAAGTCATCTATTCTTGGTAAGGGATACCTATTTTTCTTGGTTAAATTGTTCAGTTCTCTATAGTCGACGCATAGCTTTAGAAAGCCGTCTGCCTTAGTGGTGAAGACAACGTGTGCTCCCCATTCATTTGACGAATAAATCAATTCTGCAATAGCTCCAAAATCTACTTGTTCAATTCTTGCCTTTCCTTGGGGGCCATGTACCTTAATAATAGAGCGGTAGGTCTAGCGTTTTTCTCCAAATCAATCCTAAACTCGATCTCCCTTGACGAGACCCGAGACTTCTTCAAAAATGTTAGGAAATTCTCAAACTACATGCACAGATGAGAGATCATTTTATAATTGGCTAAGAGAATATAAATAGCTTAATTGATTAAGTTTTGGGGTGTACAACGATTATCTCTTCGTCCCCTACAACTCCTTAACCAAACGATCCTCCTAGCATAATCTAAGATAGCCTCATAGTAGAATAACCAATCCATCCCAAGGATAAGTCCTTACCCCTCAAAGCTAAGAATATACACGTTACAGGTAAAATTGATGTTACACATATCCATAACTAGGTCTATACAAATTAAAGAAAGGGAAGTCGACCAACCAATAGGATTTGATACGACTATTGGGTCAGTGACAACTCAGGTTTTTAGACTCAAAGAGTTAACTACATTTCTAGCTATGAGTGAATGCGATGCTCCCGAATCAAATAGGGTGCGAATAGTATTATCGAAAATAACGATTATACCTTCCATTGCAGCTTTTCCTTTATCTCTAGGGGAATTTCTACTCGAGATAGGTACAACCTCAATGGCATAAGCCTGCCTACTCTGCCTCTCCTTCGCAAGATTTGGACACCGATTCTTGTAATGTCCCTCCTTAAGGCAGTGATAGCACTTTCTTTTGAACTCCTTCCTCATCAAACTCACTTTACAGTGCTTAGCAACATGTCTTTTCTTCTGGCATCTTCGACCCATTATACCCTCCTTCTTGATCTTTCCCTTGGTAACTGTCGCCTCTAGGTACTTGGGTCAAAAGTAATTCTCTAAGTGGGGAATTCACGCCTTTAACAAACTTCATAGCCTTCTTCATGGGGGTATCAATCGGACTTAATCTAAACTTAGCTAACTCTTTAAACTTACTGATATACTCTTATAATGTGGAGTCTCCTTACTTAAGCTGTATAAACTTCTCCGATTGCAAACTTACTTCAGCTTTGGACATGAATTACGACTCAAAGCGAGTTCTGAATTTAGCCCAAGTGATCCTTTCCTTAGCATTCTCCTTGGCCACAATAGTCCACCAATCTAGTGCCTCTCCTTTTAGATGCCATGCAGCTATTCTTCTATTGATCTGGTCTTTCCATCCAAGCTCTCAAAATATACGCTCACAATAGTTAATCCAAGCCTTCGTTTCCACAAAATTATCATCTTCTAAATACACTCGTCCTCCCATATTCTGGAAGTCTTTGTACATTTTAGGGAAGTCCAGTAGGTGGGGTGCTGCTTCAGCAGGCGAGGTAACGGGTGCTGGTGGTGCAGCTTGTTAAGGTATGGGAACTTGCCATACATGCCTCGGCTATTGCTTGAACCATTCATGCATCCCTCCAATAGTGAGCATCTCTTGGGTAGAGGGGTTCCCAGCCTTAGAGGAAAGATTTTCAGCTATGATCAACTATCTGTAGGTTTAAAATTTTAGTTACAACTTCCTAAGATAGTATTATTTACTGAAATAAATGATTTGCCTAGTGTGTTTATGTATGTTCATACGAGCACACACACACACACACACACACACACATATATATATATTATGGTTTTTGAAAACACTTTCAAAAATAACAAGTACGCACTCTTAGGTATACTATCCCGTTGATCGGATAACCTAAGCTCTGATCTGATACCAAATGTAGCAACCCGCTCGAAACGGACCTAATTTTCCACCCAATAAAAACCCATCGGACCTTAGGCCCATTTTGAAGCTAGCTATTGGTTGGTACATTGATACAATGAATAATACATGGACCTATCTGTTTATGCTATCAGAATCCACTACAAGAAAATAAGCCTTTTGGTTGTAGAAATTTGTAGCATTTGATATGTAAGTGTAACTAATAATATTTCATCCTATATTATAAACGTAACAAAAAATTGACACTATCCTACCTTAACTAAAAAAAATCTACCTTAACGTAATAAACTAACAAAAAATTTCCCCTTTCGTTATTCATCTATACTTAGAAAAGTTTACCCTCTACCTCTTGTAACCTAATAAACGTAACAAAAAAATTTCCCCTTTCGCTTCAATAAAATCCACCTCGCCCTCTATTTTCAATTCAACCATTCATCCATTTTCATCGTCGTTGTAGCACTCCATCATTCTACTTCTCTCCACATCATCGCGGTAGCTCTCTAGTAAGAATATCTCCTCGTGGTACCCTAGATAGGTATATTTAGGTATGAATTTTATAAATCGATTTTGTGATTCTATTTGGATTTTATATGAATTTATATGCATCTTATTTCCGGATTTCTGCATAAACCCTAACAGGAATATTTGATTTAAACCTAATTGGATTAAACCCTAACTGGAATAATTGATTTTATATGATTATGTACGAGAAAAAAGAGTTTCTAACTTTTACTTAAATTCCAGTCATTTCCTATATTATGTTGGTGTTATATATTTGCTTTGATTGCATCCAATTTATGTTTCATGACTATCTTATGTTTGATAAATTTTTAGTAATATCTTGTTTTTATTCATTCTTATTATTTGATATCTGGTTTTTGATTGGTGAAACTGTTGAAATACGAGGATTTATGTATACTTTTAATTATTAATTTCCCACCAGTTTCAAACCACAATGAGAAAAAATATCAAGAAAATTTGCACAAGAAAAATATTATTTATTATTATACTTCTTGTACTTCTAATAATTACAAGTGTTCAGTGGACCAAAATTCCAAAACGAGTTTTTTTGCATGAAACAAAAAATCAATTAAAAAACTATCCAAGTGCCGAGCCAATAAAAGTGAGTTGAAACTTGAAGCTACTAATACAATCGGTTGGAGACAGAGAATGATGGAAACGTATAATTAGTAAACACAACAATACAAGACTTTCATGTAAAAGTTATAAAAAATAAAGAGTCATACAATTAGTTGCTTGGTATTTTGCAAGTAGTTTTACAGGCCTAAGATTGGCCACAGTTCATCTAAGCTTGAATTTACTATAATAATACATTTTTAATCATTATTAGTCTTTTAAATACATCATTAAGAATAAACTATTCTATTAATTAGCTTTTCACAAGGATGCTAATTATTAGCATATCATAAATTGTCATTTTTGCTTTAAATTGGTGTCTTTTTTGTTTTCTCATGCACATCGGCCTGTAAAATTTACCTTCGTGAAACTAGTTGGCATTATTTATTAATGTTAGCACCAAAATTGGTCACTAACCTCGTTGAGAAAGATTGTGTAGAGATGTAAGTGATGAAGTTAAATTAAACAAGGAAGAATATGCTAATTTAAATGCAGAAAGTAAGAACACCGGATTTATAGTGGTTCAGCGTAACTGCCTACATCCACTTTGAGTTTTGATCTTTATTTCTTTCACAAGTAGTTGAATACAGATACAATCCATATATTAATGACTTGAATACAAGTTTGAACTGAAAACAATCAGTCTTCAAAGTGGCAAAGTCTCCCCATTGTTCTCCCAAAAAAGGTCCATTTCACTGTGCCCCTGCCCCTCTATTTATAGACAAAGGTGGGTTGGACTTCTCTGGCGGGCCTGGTAGCTAAATAACTTGGTCCAGATAGGCTGGTCCATGTGTGCCGAACCAATCAGGCCGAACAGTTGGGTGCCGAACCACTCTCCTTCTGCCGAACGAGGCGCTTGCTATGTGGGAAGAGTAGGCCGAATAGCCATCGAAGCCGAACGTGTCTTCTGGCCGAACGTGTCTTCTGGCCGAGCGAAGTATCTGGCCAAACGTGTCTTTAGGCCGAACGAAGCCCTTAGCCGAACGATGTCCTTAGGCCGAACAAAGCCCTTGGTCGGACGATGTCTCTGGCCGAACGATGCCTCTAGCCGAACGTTGCCTGATGCCGAGCGCTCCTGGATGCCGAGTACTCCTGGATGCCGAGTACTCCAAGATGCCGAGTACTCCTAGATGCCGAGTACTCCTAGATGCCAAGTACTCAGTTGCCTGGCTAAATCTCCAGGAAACACTTGCCCCCCAAAGTGTGTTATGTGACTGCACGTAATACGCTTTGAACTATGTATCCTCCATGTCTCGTTTCAAATCCTTGACTAAATTCTAATGGAGATGCCTTCTTGAGAATATCAGTGGTCATCCGTGTCTGATTCTGCAGAGCTAATAGGCTTCGGCTATCTGACCTAGTCTTCTCTTAATAACCCTTAGTGAGAATTCAATTTCTGTTGATTTCAAGAAGTCGAACTTTTTCGGACGTACACATGCACGTTCGGGTACATGTTCTTGCCATTGGCTCTCGGATGCGTTTTATATGCTCATAAGTCGTCGCCAACTCCATCTAGTTTAATTGCAATTCAATCGCGATTCCTTGTTTGTATTTTCTGTGAAATAAGGGTTGCAATCAGCCACTTGAGGAGTTTTCCAAACCTCTCTTCAGTACAGACTCTATGATTTTGTTCACAGCTTCAACCTGTCCATTTGCAGTTATAATGGATCATGGATGGTCGTAAGGACAGATGACGTTACGGATAAAGAAGTTGATTATTTTGTTCATCTTGGTCGTGGTTAAGAGTTCTTCATCTGCCCATTTGGTGACGTAATCAACTGCTATGATGGTGTATTTCGCATCACCTTTAGGATCGACAAGAAGATGATTTCAGTGCCCCTAAGTGGCAAACGGCTATGAACTAGCCATTTGAATAATTTCCATCGGTGGGGTTCCCGGATTCTTTGCAAACATCTTGCACTTGTCACATTGTCTAGCTTGATCAACCGCATCTGGGTTGATGGTTGGCTAGTAATACTTGTAGCAGAGTATCTTCTTTATCATGGTTTTCCCCCTGATGTTATTACCGCATTCTTCTTCATAGATTTTGCTCAAGATATCATCATGGGCGATATGCCGAAGCATGGGGATGGATAAACTCCTTTTTACACACGAATTATTCTTAGATGATTTGGCGTGAAGCTTTGAGGAGGATCCGTCGTTTGCCATTCCTCCGTTCAGTAAGAATTCCTCATTTTAGATAGTCTTTGATAGGAGTCAACCATGACACCTTTTCATTTTGTTCGCTGAGTACGTGTGTAATGATGTAATACGTGAAGTCAGTTAGTAGCTCTCGGACTTGGCCGAGAAAAGGAGCAAGACAATGCCCCCTAGCAAGGTCAACTTCCTTAAATTTGTATACTACCAATCAAGAATGAGGCTGGTAGTTAAGGCTTCATACTAAGCATCGTTGTTTGTTACAGGTAAATCGAGTTTTAGGACGTAGCAGATTGATCGTTCCTCAGGAGTCATTATCAAGCCATAACACTGATCATTGGATGCTCCATCCGTGTACATTTTCCATCTTATGGTTGGTTCTCTGCTACTCTTCGAGTAGTCATCTGAGGTAGTGAATTTGGGTGTGAGGTCTGCTAATTTCCGTCCTTGGATAGCCCTTCGTGGAAAATAAGTGATATCGAATTAGCTTAGTTTGATATTCTATTTTAAGTAGTCTTTCAGACGTCTCAGGTCATTGTATGCCTTGTCGCAACGGCTGGTAGGCATAGACGTTGATGGGGTGAGCCTAAAAGTAAGAGTGGAGCTTTCATGATGAAATCAATAGAGATTGTGCTAGCTTTTGTAGCTTCAGGTTGATATCCAATGCATGGCTCGCGATAGTTAATGAAATCACATATGCATGTCAGAATGGGTCCAAGGGAACATATCATCATTTACTCAGAAAAATCCAACTAATTCTTTTATCATCATTGCACTGAGCTGTGATCCGATATTGAGCACCCGGAAAGGGTCTCCATGGCTGGCTGTAATGTCGACCGTCAGCTTAGCAGGTGCCATCCCAGATTCTTTGAGTAAAGGTGTAACTATTTTGCATAACATTCAATGTGAAATATGGTTGGGACGGCCAATGTTGATGGTTACTCTAGTCGAATCCTAGAGTCTTGTCATGAGTTATTGAGTCTAATAGTGAAGGGCTCTGAATGCTCTAATAGATTATCAGCAAATGGCCAAAAATCAGGCTTAAAAGCGCATTAAAGGAAATGTCGAGTGGGGGTCAGCCTCGAGTGGCACGCGACTGTATAGCTGGATCTTGCTATGAGTTTGAATTTGCTTGTGCATTCGAGTAACGCACTTTCTATTTAATGCATTCATGATTCTTTACCCGTCCTTCGGGTTGGAGTGAAAGTCAATTGCCCATGAGCTAAGGTATCGATTTAACGATTCTATCTCTAGGCATCCTTTCGGTCGTTGCCTTAAGTAGCTGTAAGCACTATATATAAGTTTTAATACTGAGCTATCATAGCCAGTTTTTGGATGACCATGCGTCTTCTCCCAGTCTTGGGTTGATAAATGTACTACATGGGCGGTTGAGTCTCGTCCTAGCTATGTTTATGTTTCCACCTACACTCCAAAGACATAGAGGTGATTGGTGAATAGTCGGTTCACATTCATCTTGCTTCTCGCTCGTGCCCCCAGGTCTGGGGCATATACCGATAAGTAGGAAGGCCAGCCACGCCCACTTTAGCTTTACTCTCTTTCCCGTTGGATCGTGGGATCATGTCAGTCGATGGGAGACTAGGTCTCGCCTATCTTGGATTTTATCATGGTTTTCCATTCCAAGAGGAATACTTCGATGCCACGTAAATTTTAGGGCGTAATTTGGACAGTGGATGGTCATCCACGTCCACTTTGGTTCATGCTCTGTAATCAGATCTCGGGGTAAAGTTGGCTACAAATGCAGTCGGGTTATGCTCATCCAGTTTCATACTCCTCCTGACGAATCGAACGAGGGTGCTGGAGAATTTTTGACCAAGTATTCGTGGTTTACCCTATTTTCCATACTCTGGGGGTCATAGTTTTTCAACAAAAAAAACATCCGAGTCACATTCGTATGTGCTTGGTGCGGATCGGCATTGACCCTTGGTCTGAGGTATGATATAGTAGGTTGCTCGTAGCTTTGGATGCCGTTTCGATTGGCTCTGTATTGAGGCCTCCCTGCAGTCGCTGCCTCAAGTTATAAAGAATGCCATGCTAGAGCTACAATAAGCTGTCGTATTCAGCTTTTTAGTGTTTTGTACCCCCGCCCCCAGTAATGATTTGGTCAGGTCACTGGTTGGATGGTCGAACTCCATCCTCAGCGGGTTAATAATCCTCCTGTCGATTCCAGGTCGAAGTTTGCGGAATAGAAAATGGTCGGAATCCACTCGTCTATTTATCGATGTTTATACACCACTCTGCATTCTGGTGACTTAGTGTTATTCTCCCCCCGGTTGACTCGCGCCCAATTTGTGTTCATGCTTCGGTCCACGCTCCGGGGACTTAGAGATTTGTCAAACGGTTTACGCTTTAGTCCACAGTTTGAGACGCAGAGATTTTCGTCAACTCGTTTATACTCTAGTTCGCACTCTGGGAACTTAGAGTAATCTGGTCCGCTTCTGGGATTTAGGGATTTTTCTGAAGTCGTCTATAATCTAGTCCATGCTCTGGGGACTGAGAGTACTATAGTCCGCACTCTGGGGACGTAGAGGTTTTTGAGTCATTTATACTCTAGTCCGCACTCAGGGACATAGAGTACTTTAGTCCGCATTCTGTCTCCCATTCCAGAGGGTGAGACCTCTCGGATGGCTGCGAGTTTGCCCAAACCTGGTAGATAATCCTTCTCTTTAGGTTCTCTTTAAGATTTCGAAAGTCGTTATTCTTTATGCAGGACTATTGCATTCTTGTTTTCCACGATTTTGTGCAGGCCGTTCTGACCCCGAGCCCACTCCGAGGAGCGATGTCGCCAAGGAAGCGGGGGAGAAAACACGTGAAGCCACTCACGCAGGGGAGGCTTCTGGTCCAGACGCTCAAGTGATCGGAGCGCTTGACGAAGACAAGTCTGAAACCTCCTCTCCTACCGACGGGGGTTATGAAGTAGAAATTACAGGCGCCTTTGAGCATACATCCGAATTGAGCATGGAGGAGCGGCTCGAGAAAGAGAGGGAGGAGACGGTCAAGGTCATAGTAGATCCCCGAGTTGTGGACTTGGACGATCCTTTGAACAAGCCGTTGAAGGTCATCCTTCCTTGCGGGTCCAAGCCCATGGAAGGCCCCCGTACTCCTTCAGTTGCTACCCCTCTATCAAAGAAGAGTACCAAGGGTAAATGCTCTGGAGAGGAGCCGTCTGGAAAGAAGTTGAAGAAGCACAAGAAGTGATTACTATCCTCGTTCAACGAGGGTTAGTTTAAGTCATGTAATTATTTTCATCTATTTCCTTAGTCCTTGTAGATAGAATGTCGACTCTGAACTTTGGAGGGGTTGTAATAGAAACTCATTTCTGAATAAGGTTTAGTTCCTTTTTCTGTCTTACAAAAGACTCTTATTGTTCAGTTTTCTTTGTGATTGTGATTTTAATCCAAGCAGTTGTGAGTAACATAGACTTCTCAGTCCATCTTCATATAACTCGGAAACTCTTCGGGAGTCGTTGAACTTCCATTCTGTGCTTCGAGCACTTAGAATACTTTCTAGCCCGTATGTCAGGGATTTGACAAATTCAAGTCATTTGTGTCATAGTTCATATTCAGGGAACTTGGAGATCCGATTCGCTTATATTCGAGTCTGCACTCTGGGGAGTTAGATTACTCTAGTCCGCACTCTGGGGACTTGGAGGTTTAAGTCATTTATACTCTAGTCCGTGCTCTGGGGACTTAGAGTACTCCAGTCCGCAATCTGGGGACTTGGAGGTTTAAGTCGTTTATACTCTAGTCCGCGCTCTGGGGACTTAGAGTACTCCAGTCCGCACTCTGGGGACTTGGAGGTTTTAGTCATTTATACTCTAGTCCGCGCTCTGGGGACTTAGAGTACTCCAGTCTGCACTCTGGGGACTTGGAGGTTTAAGTCGTTTATACTCTAGTCCGCGCTCTGGGGACTTAGAGTACTCCAGTCCGCACTCTGGGAACTTGGAGGTTTTAGTCATTTATACTCTAGTCCGCGCTCTGGGGACTTAGAGTACTCCAGTTCGCACTCTGGGGACTTGGAGGTTTAAGTCGTTTATACTCTAGTCCGCGCTTTGGGGACTTAGAGTACTCCAGTCCGCACTCTGGGGACTTGGAGGTTTTAGTCATTTATACTCTAGTCCGCGCTCTGGGGACTTAGAGTACTCCAGTTCGCACTCTGGGGACTTGGAGGTTTAAGTCGTTTATACTCTAGTCCGCGCTCTGGGGACTTAGAGTACTCCAGTCCGCACTCTGGGGACTTGGAGGTTTTAGTCATTTATACTCTAGTCCACGCTCTGGGGACTTAGAGTACTCCAGTCTGCACTCTAGGGACTTGGAGGTTTAAGTCGTTTATACTCTAGTCCGTGCTCTGGGGACTTAGAGTACTCTAGTCCGCACTCTGGGGACTTGGATGCTTAAGTCGTTTATACTCTAGTCCACGCTCTGGGGACTTAGAGTACTCCAGTCCGCACTCTGAGGACTTGGAGGTTTTAGTCGTTTATACTCTAGTCCACGCTCTAGGGACTTAGAGTACTCCAGTCCGCACTCTGGGGACTTGGAGGTTTTAGTCGTTTATACTCTAGTCCGCGCTCTAGGGACTTAGAGTACTCCAGTCCGCACTCTGGGGACTTGGATGCTTAAGTCGTTTATACTCTAGTCCGCGCTCTAGGGACTTAGAGTACTCCAGTCCGCACTCTGGGGACTTGGAGGTTTTAGTCGTTTATACTCTAGTCCGCGCTCTAGGGACTTAGAGTACTCCAGTCCGCACTCTGGGGACTTGGAGCTTTAAGTCGTTTATACTCTAGTCCGCGCTCTAGGGACTTAGAGTACTCCAGTCCGCACTCTAGGGACTTGGAGGTTTAAGTCGTTTATACTCTAGTCCGCGCTTTGGGGACTTAGAGTACTCTAGTCCGCGCTTTGGGGACTTAGAGTACTCCAGTCCGCACTCTGGGGACTTGGAGGTTTAAGTCGTTTATACTCTAGTCCGCGCTCTGGGGACAGAGTACTCCAGTCCGCACTCTGGGGACTTGGATGTTTAAGTTGAGAGCAGTCGTATTTCCACTCTTTAATTTGTATTCATCTAGTGTATCGAGGCTAATGTCGTCGAATGAACAATCGAACCACGTTTGCTCACGGAATGGGATTCTGCCCCCTAGGATGAGGGACGGAATTTGAAAAATGGACGATCGATTCTCGTATGCTTGGTGATTATAGCTCTTCCAATCAAGTCAAGGAAGGAGGTATATGACAGATGGTTGAATCACATCCATGTTAGGTTAGATAGCCAAATCTCTTACAATTTGCTCCGTATCTCCTTCTACAAAATAAGGATAATAGATTGTTGAGTAGACAAAGTAAGTTGCATATGTTCCAAGGTGCAGTCGTGTTCATATATTGACAGCGATGGTTAGCGAGTATGCAGTCTACCATAGCTACTTCAAGTTGGGCTTTCGAACAACCTTTCGTGTTCAGGGTAGGATTTGATGTGTAGATGATCAAATCACGTCCACTTTAGACGGATCCCAGCGTCACTGAGCTTCATGAGGGGTATCTGTATTTTGTCAAACTTTGTTCTATGACTCGATTGGAGTGGATGATCGGGCCATATTCATTCCAAGCAGTTTAGGTCTCCAAAACAAATGTGGAGGTTGATGGATGGATGGTCGGTTGTTCGAATCGATCATAAGTTGAGCATATGAACTCGGATCGTCTTGAAACTTGGAACATTGGCTTCCCTGGCTTTGATTGTTATGTCTTGTTAATCGTGGCTCGATCCAGACTCAGACAAAATCCATCGATATCCATAGTGAGCCTTTGTGTAACCGATCTCCAAGACGAACTGTCACTGGTTTCTAATCAAGTTCTTGGTGTCACGGCCTTGCCAAAAGGCGGGATAACATTTGCCCCCCAAAGGACGTCTTGTGTAAACATGACGTGCTTTGAAAAACCGCAGTCTTTCATGCTGAATATTTCCGTTCAGTTGATTGCTTGACAGTCATTTTTTAATCGTTTCGTTGCAATCTTCTTTTAGACAAATGTTCAACTAGCATGCTTTGCTTTGGTTCTGCCCCCAGTTTTGAGGATGAGTATGGAGTTGATGTATGTTTATACTCCGTCTCGCACTCTGGGAGTACGGAGTTGATTAATGTTTATACTCCGTCTCGCACTCTGGAAATACGGAGTTGATTAATGTTTATACTCCATCTCGCACTCTGGGAGTACGGAGTTAAGCGAATGTTTATACTCCGTCTCACACTCTGGGAGTACGGAGTTGATTAATGTTTATACTCCGTCTCGCACTCTGGGAGTATGGAGTTGATTAATGTTTATACTCCGTCTCGCACTCTGGGAGTACGGAGTTGATTAATGTTTATACTCCGTCTCGCACTCTGGGAGTACGGAGTTAAGTAGATGTTTATACTCCGTCTCGCACTCTGGGAGTACAGAGTTGATCAATGTTTATACTCCGTCTCGCACTCTGGGAGTACGGAGTTAAGTAGATGTTTATACTCCGTCTCACACTCTGGGAGTACGGAGTTGATTAATGTTTATACTCCGTCTCGCACTCTGGGAGTACGGAGTTAAGTAGATGTTTATACTCTGTCTCGCACTCTGGGAGTACGGAGTTGATGAATGTTTATACTCCGTCTCGCACTCTAGGAGTACGGAGTTGATGAATGTTTATACTCCGTCTCGCACTCTGGGAGTACGGAGTTGATGAATGTTTATACTCCGTCTCGCACTCTTGGAGTACGGAGTTGATGAATGTTTATACTCCGTCTCGCACTCTTGGAGTACGGAGTTGATGAATGTTTATACTCCGTCTCGCACTCTAGGAGTACGGAGTTGTGCGAAGGATCGTCGTGTATCAACCCATTTTTAGCCTTGATGTGATGGCTTGCCCCCGAGCTCGAGTTTCACTTAGCGAGTGGCTGGTCGTATCGCAGCCGCTCTCTACTTGAATAAATTCCACTTGCAGGATGGAATTCAGCTCTCTGTGCATCGTGATGTTGTACATTGTATTTAATCCATAGCCCCAAATCAAAGGCATATGGTTGATGATGAGCAATAGAATTATTCTCGTCCAGATGTAACTCCACACGTCCGATCATGGTCTGCGTAGATTGGTTGGCAACCAAATCTGGTACCTGGACACTTGCATCGTTTTGAAAGTAGTTTAGTTCAAGCTAGTCGTAGTTCATAGAACAATTGAAATAGAGATGGAAATGGAAATAATTCAAAGAAGATTATGGTAAATCTCATTGATATGTGAAGCAGCATCGTGTGCTCGCTATTCGACTCCGCCCCTGGCTCCTTTCAAAGGGATGTTAGCCGTCAACCGTCCAATTGATAATCATAGCCCTTTATTAATAGGCATCGGATATTCGCTGCCGGCCATTCTGCAGGACTTGTACATACTACTAAAGCTTTCCTTTCCAGGTCATCTTTTCGATCACACCTCGGAGGTGTTTGTAATCGCCCGTGTTAGGATCAGCGAGCATCCGGGAATATACAACATTCCCCTGATTTTCTTTAGACTTTGGTGTACTCTCTCGAGGTTGGTTTCTAGTACCACTCCGAGTCGTGAGTCTTCAAGTAGAGGTTGTCAATTGAATCTTTCAAAGAGCATATGAGCTGAATTCTGAAGTCTTGTTTCGGCTACTGGGATCTACATCCTTAGCCAATGGGCCTTCATTGTTATTTTTCTTAGTCTGCTCCACTCCTCCTCACTTCAGTTCTGATTCATTTTGTAAAAGAAACGATCCATAGTCCTAGGAGGCTCTTTAGCTAACTAGCTGCCAAAATATATCTGGAGGTCGACTTTCCTCAAACGCGATCAGTATGATACCCTTGTTAGTATTTGGAATAAATTGCTTAGAGCATTGGTTTGCTTGGAGTCATCTTGGCGTTTGCTAGAGTCATATCATCTATGTTCTCCAACCTTTGGGAGTACCACTTGAATAGCGGTTGCTTGTCCGTTTCCTTGATGTCGTTCATAAGCTGCCGCTAGATCCTCTATGCCCTGGTCGATCATGGGATGTCAAGGAAGTGGATAGAATGTTCCTTTATTAAGTTGAGTTTTGAATTCACTATCCGGAGGCACTGCGTTGCGGCTAGGGTTCGGGGGGGTTTCCCCCCGAAATTTTTTTTAACCTCTTTTTTGAAAATTCTATCCGAAAAATATTTTTTTTAAAATAGGGGTCGTATAAGGGACCGGTGTAACTTAATTCCAGAGGTGTTCGGAATTCGTTCTCGTTCGGCACAACCGAGTCGTTCGGCATACAATACCGTTCGGCATTACAGAGGTGTTCGGCATAGAGGTATGGATCGGTCTGGAAGAGTGTTCGGCCTAGAGGTATGGTCGGCCTGGAAGGGCGTTCGGCCTAGAGTTATGGTCGGCCTGGAAGGGCATTCAGCCTAGAGGTATGTTCGGCCAAAGCTGTTCTGCCAAGGCTGTTCGGTGGAATGGATCGGCGTGGAGTGGTTCGGCCAAAGCTGTTCGGCCAAGGCTGTTCGGCCAAAGTGGATCGGCCTGGAGTGGTTCGGCCAAAGCTGTTCGGCCAAGGCTGTTCGGCCAAAGTGGTTCGGCCTGGAGTGGTTCGGCCAAGGCTGTTCGGCACAGTAGATCGGCCTGGAGTGGTTCGGCCAAAGCTGTTCGGCCAAGACTGTTCGGCCAGAGTGGTTTGGCCTGGAGTGGTTCGGCCAAAGCTGTTCGGCCAAAGTGGATCGGTCTGGAGTGGTTCGGCCAAATCTGCTCGGCCAAGGCTGTTCGGCATAGGAATGCTGCTCGGCATGAGAATTCTGTTCGGCATGGGAGCTCTGCTCGGCCTGGATGCTGCTCGGCATGGGAATTCCGTTCGGCATGGGAGATCTACTCGGCCTGGATGCTGCTCGGCATGGGAATTCTGCTCGTAATGGGGAATTCTCTGGAGCGATGGGCATACACCTTTTCTGTAGCGGTCGGCGTACTCCTTTTCTGGGGCGATCGGCTAAGTTGGCTTCAGAGGGGGGTCGACCTCTATTCAACATGACTGCAAACTTCAACGCCTAGTCCCCATATCTTACATAGACTTGGTTTCTATGAATACGGCTATCAGCTTCCTTTAGATTTCTTTCAAATCCGAGTAGAATAGGAAGTTTCCTAGTAAACAACTGGATCTATCTCGCGAATATGGAAATCCACTAGTAGATGATGAGATCCAATCAAGCTGAGAATTCAATTCTCAGTGAAAGCACCAAAGTGTTAGCACCAAAATTGGTCACTAACCTCGTTGAGAAATATTGTGTAGAGATGTAAGTGATGAAGTTAAATTAAACAAGGAAGAATATGCTAATTTAAATGCAGAAAGTAAGAACACCGGATTTATAGTGGTTCAGCATAACTGCCTACATCCACTTTGAGTTTTGATCTTTATTTCTTTCACAAGTAGTTGAATACAGATACAATCCATATATTAATGACTTGAATACAAGTTTGAACTAAAAATAATCAGTCTTCAAAGTGGCAAAGTCTCCCCATTGTTCTCCCAAAAAAGGTCCATTTCACTGTGCCCCTGCCCCTCTATTTATAGACAAAGGTGGGTTGGACTTCTCTGGCGGGCCTGGTAGCTGAATAACTTGGTCCAGATAGGCTGGTCCATGTGTGCCGAACCAATTAGGCCGAACAGTTGGGTGCCGAACCACTCTCCTTCTGCCGAACGAGGCGCTTGCTGTGTGGGAAGAGTAGGCCGAATAGCCATCGAAGCCGAACGTGTCTTCTGGCCGAGCGAAGTATCTGGCCGAACGTGTCTTTAGGCTGAAGGAAGCCCTTAGCCGAACGATGTCCTTAGGCCGAACAAAGCCCTTGGTCGGACGATGTCTCTGGCCGAACGATTCCTCTAGCCGAACGTTGCCTGATGCCGAGCGCTCCTGGATGCCGAGTACTCCTGGATGCCGAGTACTCCAAGATGCCGAGTACTCCTAGATGCCGAGTACTCAGTTGCCTGGCCAAATCTCCAAGAAACACTTAACTTCCTTAACCAGTGACCGAAAATTAAGAATATACTCATATATTACAAAATAAGAGTATTTGTCTTCATTAATTTTATAAACCAATAGAAATGATCAAATAATAAGAAATAATTTTTTTGTCACAACCAAACATTTGGATTTGTGTTAATTATGAAACTTGATATACGTTAACCCCAAAATGGATCAACACCCTGGATCGAGGGTGAAAGCACCAGCCCTATTTATCAAGGCATATAAAATAGAAAAAGCAATAGTAAATTGTAGAAAAAGTAAAGAGACAAGATATTTTTATAGTGGTTTGGCTGTTAACGAAGCCTACGTCCACTTTATAGCTTTTATTGATCAACTGTTGTTACAAAGGAGTTTAGATTACAATATGGTTCTTCTTTCCTAAGTTAGATCAAGCCATCATTGTTAGAGATGACTGAAAGGATCTCGGTTGCCCCTTAATGGCTGTTATGTAGGAGAAGAAGAGTGAATAATAATAATGGAAGAGTTACACCAGCCAATCCAGACGATCCCCTTCATGTTGCGGATAGGATGGCATTTATAGGGGTTGGAGAGCACTTGGGCCAGAGCAATTTTTCCAGCAGCCTGCATTCATCACATAGTGGGATTCGAGAAAGATTGAAGGTCATCGGAACGAAGAATTTGGATTGGTACCGAACCGTTCCAATTGGATCGGTACAAATCCAAATAGTTAAATTATTTTCATGCTCTGACTACTTGGTTGTCTTCCTTGTCTTTATACGATGCTCTTTATGTAGTTTCGTAGCTTGTTGAATTATTTTATGATGACCCGCCTATGGGTTAGATTGAACTGTACTCTGAATCGGATGAACCTTCACTTCTGGAACTAGGTTGCTTGGAATGCTACCAAATTCGTTGGGTGAGCTTAGTAGAGACATAGGAGTGTGATGCAAATGATTTGGAGTTACCCTGAATCAATAATTCGGATCGGTACAGATCAGTAGAGACTAGGGTGAGCTTAGTAGAGACTAGGGCATTCAACCGGCTGAATCTGTTGTCTTTGTACATATCAGCTTATAACAAAATATAATCAGGTTATATATATATATATTTATACGAGCTTTATTCTCATGTTAAATAATTTTAAACAGTTTTATACAACAAACATATTATTTACTATATGGAAACCATATGTATATTATGTAGATATTCCGGCGTATATGGAAACCTTATTTATTTATTTTCAAAAGGCTCGGATTCTTCTGATGAGCAGCCTTTGAACGAATCTGGTTCAACTTTGGTTTTCTCTGTTAATGGTTTGATAGGGACAGAATTTTTTTACGAACAGGGTTGAGTTTGCTTGATGGACCTTTTTCTCATGAATTACGAGGAGATGTTTCCGTGCGATGCGGCGATTGTCTTTGGATGTTATTACTTGTAGGAGAATGACTACAAATCTTAAGAGCACATTTCTCAAGGAAACTCAAACGAGCTCCTTGATTTTTCTATTCATAGTATATTTCACGTTGAACGTTGATTATTTCTCTTTGAAAATGATGTATATCATTTATTTGATTTTGAGTAGATGGTGAACCAAAATCTATGTTTCTTCTGACTCGTTTTCCATTTGGAGTATAGCCAGTGTGATGATTTGGAGAAGGTGTTATTCGTACGGAATCATATATAGGAGTTGAGTTATTTGAAGTTTTTGTAGTTGATGAGCTGAAATCAATGGATGAGTACAGGGAATTATCTTGCAAAGACATTCTTATATGAAAAGTTGATTATAGCTTATATATTTATTTCTTCTATACTTATTCTAATCTTATATATTATTAATTTCTATTTTTAGAAAAAGTTTTGAAAATTCTTTTTATTTATAACCTGTGAATTATATATATTTTTAATGGTGGTTATAAACACAAGTTTTATGACCTTTAATTGGTTTATCTAAAATTAGTAAGTTCAAATTTTATTAGGCACATTTTATGCACTTATTTCTTTATTGCCTATGGAAAAACAAAAGAAATTTACATTTCTTGTAGAGATATAATTCCAAGCTCACGTCTTAATTTTACAAAAGCGTTTTCATTTAATAGTTTGATAAATACGTCTACAATTTGATTTTCCAAAATACGAATTGGAGAGAAATAATATCTTTCTCTATGTTGTCATGTAGAAAATGATGTCGGATATCAATATTTTTGGTGCGAGAATGATTTATTGGATTTTTGGACAAGTTAATGGCACTTGTGTTATCATAATAAATCGTTGATTTAGAATGATTGATGCCAAAATCGTGAAGAGTATGTTGGATGTAAATTACTTGTGCACATGCCAATGTAGCAGAGATATATTCTGCTTCACACGTCGAGAGTGAGACACAATTTTGCTTCTTACTAAACTACGATACTAGAGACTATCTAATGAAGTGGCATGTACCACTCATACTCTTTCGGTCCGTTCAACATCCATCGAAGTCATCGTCACTATATGATACTAATTCGAAAGGACATTCTTTCAGATAAAAGAGGCCAAAGTCCCTAGTGTTGCTTAAGTATCTCAAAATTCGTTTCACCGCTCGCAAATGTGATTCTTTAGGATTTGCCTGAAAAGAACAAAGACACACACTCATTATGATATCGGGATGACTAGCAGTCAAATATAATAAAGAACTAATCATACTTTGATATAATTTTTTATCCATACTTTTACCGTTTTCGTCTCGATCGAGATGGATCGTAGTGCTCATGGGAGTTGGTTTTGCAGAAGTGTTCTCCATACCAAAATGTTTTATTTAATTATTACAGTATTTTTCTTGATTTATAAAAATACCATTATTTAATTGTTTAATTTGTAAACCAAGAAAATATGAGAGTTCTCTCATATGTAACATCTCGAATTAACTTTTCATAATGTTAGAAAATTCTTTACAAATTTTTTCATTTGTTGAACCAAAAGTAATATCATCTACATAAACTTGAATTATTAAAATATCATTCTTATCTTGTTTAATAAAAAGTGTTTGATCAACTTTTCCAATTTCAAAACCTGACTTTATAAGATAGCCCTTAAGACGATCATACCAAGCATGAGGTGCTTGTTTTAAACCGTATGATGCTTTCTTTAGTTTATAAACATGATCTGGATATTGTTCATGTGTAAACAATGGTGGTTGTTCTACATAAACATTTTCTTTTATAAAACCATTTATAAATGCACTTTTTACATCCATTTGATATAGTTTAAAATTATGATAATAAGAGAAGGCTAACAAGATACGTATTGCTTTTAATCGAGCGACATTTCTAAAAGTATCATTTTGTTGTGGAGTTCTAGAAAATGAAAAATTATGAAAAATTCTTCCCTGTTACAATAATTTTCAAATAAATCATTATCAAATTCACTACCGTGATCACTCCCAATGTTCTTAATTTTTCAATTTTTGAAAATTTTAATTCTTTTGGTAAATATTTTAAAATTTTCAAAAGTAACATTTTTATTTTTCGAAAATATTGTCTATGTATATCTTAAAAAATCATCTACAATAACAAATACATAATTATTATGATTAATTGATTAAACTTGAGCAGGTCCAAAAAGATCCAAATGTAATAGTTCAAGTGATTGTAATGTAGAAATAATTTTCTTAGACTTAAATGATGATTTTGTTAGTTTTCCTAATTGACAATCATCACAAGTTTTGTTTACCTTATAATTCATTTTTGGTAATCCTTTTACGAAATTATTTTTTAGATAATTTGCTTATTGCTTTGAAATTTATGTGACAAAATCTCTTATGCCATAACGAAGGATTATTTTCTTTGGCTATTAAACATAAATTTGTGTTATGATTAATTTTCATATTAAAGCGTATATATTTCTTTTACGATTTCCTTCAAATTTTTTATTTTATTTTTATCATAAATATTACATTTTTTTCAAAAGTAATTTTGAAATCTTTATAACAGAGCTGACTAATACTTAAGAGATTATGTTTTAAATTCTTAACTAATAGAACATTTCTAATAAGAGGTAAGTTAGATGTACCGTCGTTGCTTACATCACCTTTGCCGATGATATATCCTTTGGAGTTATCTCCAAATGTGACAGATCCTTCATTTGAGTACGTAATGTTTGTTAACATTTCTTTATTTCCCATCATATGTTTTGAGCAACCACTATCAAGTATCCATTTTCCTCTTTTTTATGTGGTACCTGCAAAAAATCTAGAAATGATGTTGGTACCCACTTTTTTGTTAGGGTCCTAAGAGTTAGATCTTAGGAAACTAAACCCATGAGAGTTTAGAATTACCTTTGTAAATAAAATTATTATTCTTATGAACAGAATTTATAAAAAATTCTATATACTTATTTCTAGTCAAATGATTATTAGTTTTGGAACCCAAATCTTAATAGATTTTGAATGGGTTGTAGTTTTCTTTTGACTAATAGATTTTAAACCGGACTTTTCAAGATTTTTGTTTTTCTTGTTAACATTTGTATATAGAGAGTTATACTGTTTAGGACTAGTTTTTACTTTTGTAAACTCGCTATATCCTAATCCCTTTTCACTAGTAGTGGATTGTGAATTTTCTATAATCTTAGAAAGCTTTCTCTGCCTCTATTAAAGTTTGTAACATTTTTGGTAATATCATCTAACTTTGTTTTAAGACTAGTAATATCTAGTTCTAGTATTTTAACAGTTGATTTCAATTCATGATTTTCTGTTGATAACGTATCATTCTTTTCTTGTTGAGTCTCGATTTCACTACTAACATAGTAAGTTGAGAAGCAATATTAGAACAAGATTCTTGTGAAATAACAAGTTCTTCTTTTAAGATTTTCTGTTTGTCTCTTAACATATCGACTTCGATTTCGTTTCTATTTAGCCTATCTAGTGAATCTTTATACTTTCTCTTAAGATTTCATAGTTTATCTAATAATTCAGAATTCAACTAAATCATCAAAAGTAAGATCACTTACATCATCGTTTGTGGCCATAAAACATATGTTGTCTTGTTCTGAATCACTATCACTATCGCTATCTGATGAGGAAGAGAAATCCGAGTCATCCCATGTAACCGAAAATGCTTGTTTCCTCTTATACCTATTGCTCTTGTTTTTGTAATTATTTCTATCTCTCTTCCGATCTGGAAAGTCTTTCTTCATATGCCCCTTTTTGTGACATTCAGAGCATTCAAGATTTGAGGATGATGGTTGTTTCTGTCATTTCCAAACTTTTTATTCTTTCTAAATTTTAGATTTTTTTTGAAGTTTTAGCTATAAACGCCATATCGTCTTCATCAGATTCTTATTGTTCAGCCTAGAATGCTATTATTTTTCTACCTTAAGCTTGAACTCTTTTTGCCTGCAAATTAACTTCATATGACATGAGATTTCCTATTAACTCTTCCGGTTTTATGGTAAAAGTGTCGTTAGCTTCTTCAATTGCTAAGACTTTTCGTTCCCATTCATCTATTAAAGAGCTTAGGATTTTTGAAACAATATCAAATCAGTATATTTTTCTCCTAATGCCAGAAGTGAGTGATATATCTTGAAACCTAGAATACATCTCATTTATGGTTTCATCTTACTTCATTCTAAAATTCTGAAATTGTTTCTTAAGCATAGATGTAACGACCCGGAATTTTGGACCATTCGCGTCCATTATAAGTGTATAGGTAGACACTCATGCCGGAGTTGAATTGCTCAAAATACTGCGTTATTAATTTAAATTTGGCAAAACTGAACATATACAGTAAATAAATGAATAATCACAGATCACAGACACAGAGTAATAAGTGCAGCGGAAATAAAAGAGATAGTAGTTCATGAAGCTACTATATGAATATATAAAATACATCAGAGTTTACAATAGATTAGTAATACGATACATCAGAGTTAAACCAGATACAATGGAAGAGTAATATGATGCATCAGATACAAATCCGAATACATCGCTGGAATCATCGAATACTGAAGCAGAATAGATGGCTGGATCTTCAAGCAAAGCTCCAACTTCAAAAGGTGAGTCTCGAATACTGGTACACTCAGTCTGACCCGAGCGTAAAGCAAAACACAAGACACTCGAGTCAGGATTAACATTCTCATATTAATAAATCCAACTCAAGTGAAATAGCAATTGAGATACAAGTAACTCAAAGGATGTTGGAATAACCATCCTTTAAGGATCCGTCAAACTATCTACTATGTAGTAATGTACGATAAGTAGATAATGTCTATCAGTAATATAAAAATATCAAAATAGCGTTAAGTCATGGCCCATTCCACCCTTAACACATTTTTATTCCCACAAGCATATACAAGACCGTAGTTTCCCCAAAACCGGAAGTCACCAGAGGGCAATCCATATACTCAAGGTACAAAACAAATTTGTAGTGGTCGCGCATAAATGGAATACAAGTATGACAAGGCACATAAGGCTATACCCAAGGTAGTGATACTACCGTTCGCCTGATCCGGACTGGTGAGAACGCAACGCCGCAGCGCCCGCAACACCGTGAAACAACACTCCCAAAAATCAAGGGTGCACCAATCGACAACAAGTATAAATAGTTCGAAGAAGTGTGTCCACTTGAGGTATCAATCCTCCATTGGCCCGGCACAGCTCCTGTTTTAGTCATTTCCAATTTGACACAAGTGTCAAGGCTATCCATTATCGTTCTCTTTCTTCAATCATCACGTACATCATTCCAACCACTTCATTCTGGATCATCACTCCGCGTATAGTTATTAAAGTGGTTTTCGGTTTAGATAGAGAGTATATCCATAACCGAATTCCGGTCTCTTTAATAACTTCCGTAATTATTACACCGATTGGTCGTTTGTTTATTTCAAAAATCAATTTCAATTCAATTTCAATTTGTAAATCAACATTTCATTTGTCTTTCAAAACCAATTTCCAATAATTTACGTTTCAAAACTTCCAAATTATCATTTCAAAACCTTAAAATTCAATTTCAATCTTTATTTTTAAACAATTCAAATATCAATTTAAATTCGTATATAAGATTCATTTCGAAATCATTTAAATTAATTTAATTTAACATTCAAATCAATTTAAATTCATTTATCGATTTCATTTAATATTCGTTAAGTAAATCTGTCATTCAAAACAATTTCTATTTGATTTCCAATTTATTAAATCCATTATTTAAATTCAACTTCATTACATTAAAACTTACAAATTGAATTAAATTAAATTCATCAAATCAAATTCTTTAAATTTCAAGTCTTACATTAATTTCAATAAATCACATTTTATTTCTTGTTTAAAGAAATTCAATTTCACTTATTTACCTACTTAAATAAATTTTCCAAAACTTACTTAATCAAGAAAACTCAATTTCAATTATTTACGAAGTACAAATTCACTCATTCAAAAGTTCAATTTTAAAGAATTCAATTCAATTTAACCATTAAATAATTCAATCTTATTTAATTATTAAATAATTCAAAACTAAATTATTAAATCACTTCAAAGTTTAATAATTTCAAACTTAATTATAATTTCAAACTAAATTATTAAATCATTTCAAAGTTAATTCAATCATTTCTCAAATTAAACAGCATTCTTTCATTAATTACATTATAAATCTTTTGTTTCAGATTTTTATATATTAACATTTTCTTTTCATTACAATTCGAATTTCAACTTCATTTCAAAACCATATTATTATTCAAATAAAATCTTCGTTTACTTTTAAATCAAATTATTGACCAATCGGGTTTTATTTAATTTTCTATCCTAGGTCAAAGTTAAATTTGGGTATTTATCATTTCAACCCGATTCCAATTCAATTCAAAATCAAAGCATATCAAAGGGAACTTGCAGTGTGATAACTGGGATGGTGTCAAAGTAAATAAACAAGCAATAACAACAAACAATAACAATCCAATAATCAATTCAAATAATCCCGAAATAACCGTATTAATTCGCATTGTTATTTGTACGAATTAATATAATTATTTCTAGAATCTACACTATCATTTCATGTAGATTAAAGATTATTACATTACGGTTTTCACGTGTCATCTATTTACAATTTCATACATCATCAATTTAACAACTTACATTCAGTGGTTCAAAATGTAATTAAACAAATCCTACGTGTCAATAAATTTTACAGTTAAAGGGGTCATAATTGTCATTTAATCAAATTTAACATTTAACTATTCTATATCCATTTAAATTTACATACCATTTATCATTTTAACATTAATAATTTAACGTCCAATATAAACATCAACAATCAATCAATTATCAGCCAAACTGTATTATCATCGCATAAATAATTAACAGGTAATGGTGTCAGATGTCATAGATGAACTGATACAGATAATAGCATATATAATAGTGTAACTAACTAACATCAGTATATTTCAATTGTCGTTTCAATTGAAATCAAATTTAATAAATAAAAGAACGTCAATCGTGAGTGAGTGCTCACCTTTCGAGGCTAGAAGAACAGAAGATGACACGGATACGCACACTGATACGAACATTGAAATTTGAATGACAAATCAGATCAAAGCAACATCGGCCCGAATCAACGATCAAAGCTGATAAAAGAATTAGGTGGACAAATCGGAACGGGGTCGGTGAAGGTAATTGGTATAAGCGAACTTGTATTGATATACACAAATATATAACTATGTAAAACTATTAATGAAATCATTTCCTTAATTCAAACACATGTTAATTTTAAACATATATGTAATTCTAAATTTATTTGTTTAAATACAACCCATAAAAACAAACATATTTACATAATTTTCAACACCACATATGCTAACCCATAATATAAACTTTGAAATTATATTTATTGAGAAAGTACACAACTCATATATTATAGAATATACCGTACACCTACATGCACGCAACACATACAACAATAGTTTAAGGAATGGTGTTTGTAATACTTTTGTATCTATATAGCGTATACAAAATAATACGAACAAAACAACAAGTATACTATTATAATACTTATACCCATTCGAAATGTAATTATATCTTAAAAACGCAACATATCTATACATACTAGTAAATTCGCGTAAAACTCTTTTTTTTTATACATATTATAATTATACTATCAAATATATGTATCCTTTATTTAAATAAATCTAAAACAGACTCATATTATACTTTCACTAAGTATATACTCACTTTAGTTCATAAATACACACAGAACAAAATAAATGTACATCTGAACAGTTAAATATATATACAAACAATGTGCAGACCCATATACGAACTAAAACCCATAGCTTTAAACGTGCATACCTTACTGCCTTTAACATATAGTACATATATAAGCTTATATATTCAAATCAATATAATTTGCTATATGTATAATACTCTTATAAAATATACTGTGTAAACTTTAAAATACGCTTCAACATGCAGTTTACATCAATGTTTAATAAAATAGATATACTTTCTATAACAGTAAAAGTTTGTAAAACAATTACACATTCTATGATAGGGAGCACATGCAAGTACATAATTCAAACCTTATATATACCTTTGCCTTTATACTGTAAACAGTGAGCACCATGGTAACATAAAGTCTACTACTCTTTCCTTCTTCTTTTTTTATAGAGAAGAGAGGCGATAGGGAGATGGACGTGGGTTGTGTCGAAGCTGGAAAGGGACCTGGGCGGTTGTTGGGTGGAGCGAGTGAGAGAGAGCGCGGATGAGGGAGGGGCAGCGGTGGTCATGTCGTGCAGAGGGCTTGTGTTGGGCTCTGGCCAGGGAGGTTCGGCGCAAGCGAGTTGGTGGATCTGAGATGCGGAGGTGTAACATGGTGGCGGAGGGTGATGTTTGGCGGTAGGAAGCTTCACGCGTGGGAGCAAGGGATGATGTGGACTGTGCTGATGTGGTGAGTATGATGTTGGACCGAGCTTCGATGGGAGGAGAGGTGACGCACTGTGGCTCTGGCGGTGTCGTTGGGTCAGAGACGGATGCAAGGAGAATAGGCAGGTAGTTTTGGGCGGAGCAAAGTGGGAATGGGTGAGGGAAACGGGGAAAGGGGAGGAGAGGATCGTGGAGAGGGGCAGATCGCCTGGCGGAAGGGTTATCACGGTGGTAGCTGCCGTGTGGAAGTGGGGATGGTGCCGCCGGTCTCTGGTCAGTGGTGAACAGGTGCAGAGAAGATGGGAGAAGGTGGTTTATAGTTGGTGATTGTTGCGGCGTTCAGGGAATGGTCGAGCAAGGAGGAAATGGGTTTGGTTGTAGAGCAAAGGTTTCGGTGGCAATTGGAAAGAAGGAGTTGATAAGGCAGACATTTTTTTTTTATAAATGTCTATTGCATATCTTTAATTTATTGCAGAAAGCAAGAAACAGAGTAGGGAGAAAGTGGGTTCAGCGAAAGGTCGAATGTTAGTATATTTTGAAGATTTGGGAATAGCGAAAGCCTGCTATTGAATTCAGAATTAATAAAAGAAAATGTCTATTGGAATTTATACGTTAGATAATAGAAAGACACGGGAACCAAAAAGGTTTTAAAACGTTACCGGTATGGTTAATCGTTTCACGGACTACGCCGCGTACCGGGTACCGAAATTTACAAATAAATATACTGCGGAGATCAGCACGACAAGACGATCAAAATGATAAACAGATATTAGTGGTACGATTGAATTATAAAAATTCGAATTTTTCTACTGGCGGAAAATGCAAGAAAAACGCTGAAAAATAAGATCGATGGAGCCAAAGATGTCCGAATTTGGAAAAACGACAAACCGACATCTTGCTCAGAAGATGGTTTAGAATTTTTCTATGTAAAAATATTTAGGTTTCGGAAACATTTTATTTTCACTGCTATTTAACTGATTAAATTGAAGTAAATTTACGCGTGAAATAAACTTTCATATTTTCGGACGAAAATTTACCAGTTGCTATGTTTAACTAAGTGCATTCCAAATATTAAATTTTTATTTCAAAATTTATCGTTTAAAATTTCACAAAATTTCAACTAATTACGTTATTAAAACAGTTGAAATTTACGGGTCGTTACACTCTCCCCCACTCAAAACTTTTCGTCCCCGAAAAGGAACGAGGTAGGAGAATAGAAACAACCAGAAAGAAAAACATATTTGAAATACAAAATAACAATTAATTTAAACCATATAGAATATTCAATTTAAATTATTTGATATTCAATAATTGATTTAATCCATTTGATTTCACTAAAATCAATCTCAACTATTTCTAAATTCACTATCTTTTTATCCCATTTCTTAAATTTACACCTTCTAAAACCATAAATTTGAATAGTCTTTTGTTATACTCATATTTCTTCAACAATTTTAAATTCTTCTCCATTCCAAATTACTATTAAATTTATTCCACTTAACATATCTAATCACATATATTTAAACCATATAAATTAATTTAAACCATAAAATTTTCGATTTTAAATTAATTTATATTTACTAATTTCTTTAAATTCAAGGTATTTTCATAAGTTGATCAAATTTCAATTTATTAATTCTTTCAAAACAAATTTATTAATTCTTTCAAAACAAATTTATTTCATTATTAACTGAGTTTACTTATTATCCTATCTAACTCTATTAACATCTTTATAATCAAAATTTAGTGTATAACCTTTATTATAAACACTCAAATTTATTTATAGATTCAATTTATCTTATATATTATCCAATTACATATTCAACTTCTGAATGATTTAGGTAAGTTGTATTAGAATGCAGTTGAACAATATACAAATAAAATATTCCCAATTCAATTATTCAAGTTTAAATATTTATTCCAAATTTTGGTTTTATTTATAATTAAAATCATCCTTTAACAAAATTTAAGAATTAGGTTTCCGATTAACTTTAAACAATTTAGAGTTATATAATATATTTATATCAAATCAAATTAAATTTTAAAACAAGATACTTATATATATAAATCAAATTATACTGAAGAAATTCAAATCAAAATATTTTTCAAAACAAAACCGTAGCAAAGCTACAGAATGGTTTCTCCACTTCGAAACTCGAAAATGAATGTCGATGATGCGGCCGCCATCACCGAGATTATTTTCCAGCGACAAAGAGAAGAGCATTGGTTTCAACATTTAAAATTCTTTGAAAACGATTTATATTCGAAAATATTTCCAATAATATATCTTTTAAAATTTTTAAAACCAAAGTTCGAAATCACCGGAAACTAAATTCTCAAATTTCTGAATTAAATTCATTTCAAATTCCAAATCAATTTATAAACCGTATTTATAAATTTATTTAGAACAATAAATGAAAATCAAATATTATTATTTCAGACAACAAATTCATTAACAATTTAATTTCAGAAAACTTATATATAATATAATCATACAAAACTTTTATTTTATTTATCAAATTTGAAAACAACATTTTTATATAAATTTACAAATACACTTCCTCGCTTGACGATACAAGAATGGATTCAAAGCAAGGATAGAGATTCAAATTTGATGGGCTCAAATCAAAGAGAATTCTGATTCGAAGACAAATTCGAAAGAAAAGATAAGATGATTCAATAACAGCATCGGGAGACGGATAAGCTTATTAAATTCACAGGCAACCTTAACCGTGTCGACCGTAACTTCAAGAATAAGATCAATGTAGAATTCCGAGGCAAATCGACATTTGATCTCAAGAAATAAAATTTAGGTATATCAGGAGATAGATAACATCGTAAACCGAGAATACAGAAATCTCCGGTAAATCAATGCATATTGTAAAGGAGTTTTGCTCCTTGACGAATCATTCAAAGATTGGCGAGACTGCCGATCTATTATAGATATCATTCATAATGGAGTTATGGGGTGCTCCAGAATTGAAAGAAGACGAATTATGAAGGACACGAATGAATTCCGGAACCGATGGGGAACGTTCCAAAATTCAAAGGAATTGAGTCAAAGGAAGAGATTGAAACTCGAGTGGGAGTAATTCTGTAAATAAATTTACCCTATATGTTGAGTTTTGCCTAGAGCTACCAAAGCTCCGATACCAACTGTAACGACCCGGAATTTTGGACCATTCGCGTCCATTATAAGTGTATAGCTAGACACTCATGCCGGAGTTGAATTGCTCAAAATACCGCGTTGTTAATTTAAATTTGGCAAAACTGAACATATACAGTAAATAAATGAATAATCACAGATCACAGACACAGAGTAATAAGTGCAGCGGAAATAAAAGAGATAGTAGTTCATGAAGCTACTATATGAATATATAAAATACATCAGAGTTTACAACAGAAGAGTAATACGATACATCAGAGTTAAACCAGATACAACGGAAGAGTACTATGATGCATCAGATACAAATCCGAATACATCGCTGGAATCATCGAATACTGAAGCAGAATAGATGGCTGGATCTTCAAGCAAAGCTCCAACTTCAAAAGGTGAGTCTCGAATACTGGTACACTCAGTCTGACCCGAGCGTAAAGCAAAACACAAGACACTCGAGTCAGGATTAACATTCTCATATTAATAAATCCAACTCAAGTGAAATAGCAATTGAGATACAAGTAACTCAAAGGATGTTGGAATAACCATCCTTTAAGGATCCGTCAAACTATCTACTATGTAGTAATGTACGATAAGTAGATAATGTCTATCAGTAATATAAAAATATCAAAATAGCGTTAAGTCATGGCCCATTCCACCCTTAACACATTTTTATTCCCACAAGCATATACAAGACCGTAGTTTCCCCAAAACCGGAAGTCACCAGAGGGCAAT
This sequence comes from Allium fistulosum, assembly GCA_030737815.1. Lineage (NCBI taxonomy): Eukaryota > Viridiplantae > Streptophyta > Magnoliopsida > Asparagales > Amaryllidaceae > Allium > Allium fistulosum. The sequence goes on from CM060901.1 coordinate 1,132,562,375, forward strand.
CCATATACTCAAGGTACAAAACAAATTTGTAGTGGTCGCGCATAAATGGAATACAAGTATGACAAGGCACATGAGGCTATACCCAAGGTAGTGATACTACCGTTCGCCTGATCCGGACTGGTGAGAACGCAACGCCGCAGCGCCCGCAACACCGTGAAACAACACTCCCAAAAATCAAGGGTGCACCAATCGACAACAAGTATAAATAGTTCGAAGAAGTGTGTCCACTTGAGGTATCAATCCTCCATTGGCCCGGCACAGCTCCTGTTTTAGTCATTTCCAATTTGACACAAGTGTCAAGGCTATCCATTATCGTTCTCTTTCTTCAATCATCACGTACATCATTCCAACCACTTCATTCTGGATCATCACTCCGCGTATAGTTATTAAAGTGGTTTTCGGTTTAGATAGAGAGTATATCCATAACTGAATTCCGGTCTCTTTAATAACTTCCGTAATTATTACACCGATTGGTCGTTTGTTTATTTCAAAAACCAAATCAATTTCAATTCAATTTCAATTTGTAAATCAACATTTCATTTGTCTTTCAAAACCAATTTCCAATAATTTACGTTTCAAAACTTCCAAATTATCATTTCAAAACCTTATAATTCAATTTCAATCTTTATTTTTAAACAATTCAAATATCAATTTAAATTCGTATATAAGATTCATTTCGAAATCATTTAAATTAATTTAATTTAACATTCAAATCAATTTAAATTCATTTATCGATTTCATTTAATATTCGTTAAGTAAATCTGTCATTCAAAACAATTTCTATTTGATTTCCAATTTATTAAATCCATTATTTAAATTCAACTTCATTACATCAAAACTTACAAATTGAATTAAATTAAATTCATCAAATCAAATTCTTTAAATTTCAAGTCTTACATTAATTTCAATAAATCACATTTTATTTCTTGTTTAAAGAAATTCAATTTCACTTATTTACTTACTTAAATAAATTTTCCAAAACTTACTTAATCAAGAAAACTCAATTTCAATTATTTACGAAGTACAAATTCACTCATTCAAAAGTTCAATTTTAAAGAATTCAATTCAATTTAACCATTAAATAATTCAATCTTATTTAATTATTAAATAATTCAAAACTAAATTATTAAATCACTTCAAAGTTTAATAATTTCAAACTTAATTATAATTTCAAACTAAATTATTAAATCATTTCAAAGTTAATTCAATCATTTCTCAAATTAAACAGCATTCTTTCATTAATTACATTATAAATCTTTTGTTTCAGATTTTTATATATTAACATTTTCTTTTCATTACAATTCGAATTTCAACTTCATTTCAAAACCATATTATTATTCAAATAAAATCTTCGTTTACTTTTAAATCAAATTATTGACCAATCGGGTTTTATTTAATTTTCTATCCTAGGTCAAAGTTAAATTTGGGTATTTATCATTTCAACCCGATTCCAATTCAATTCAAAATCAAAGCATATCAAAGGGAACTTGCAGTGTGATAACTGGGATGGTGTCAAAGTAAATAAACAAGCAATAACAACAAACAATAACAATCCAATAATCAATTCAAATAATCCCGAAATAACCGTATTAATTCGCATTGTTATTTGTACGAATTAATATAATTATTTCTAGAATCTACACTATCATTTCATGTAGATTAAAGATTATTACATTACGGTTTTCACTTGTCATCTATTTACAATTTCATACATCATCAATTTAACAACATACATTCAGTGGTTCAAAATGTAATTAAACAAATCCTACGTGTCAATAAATTTTACAGTTAAAGGGGTCATAATTGTCATTTAATCAAATTTAACATTTAACTATTCTATATCCATTTAAATTTACATACCATTTATCATTTTAACATTAATAATTTAACGTCCAATATAAACATCAACAATCAATCAATTATCAGCCAAACTGTATTATCATCGCATAAATAATTAACAGGTAATGGTGTCAGATGTCATAGATGAACTGATACAGATAATAGCATATATAATAGTGTAACTAACTAACATCAGTATATTTCAATTGTCGTTTCAATTGAAATCAAATTTAATAAATAAAAGAACGTCAATCGTGAGTGAGTGCTCACCTTTCGAGGCTAGAAGAACAGAAGATGACACGGATACGCACACTGATACGAACATTGAAATTTGAATGACAAATCAGATCAAAGCAACATCGGCCCGAATCAACGATCAAAGCTGATAAAAGAATTAGGTGGACAAATCGGAACGGGGTCGGTGAAGGTAATTGGTATAAGCGAACTTGTATTGATATATACAAATATATAACTATGTAAAACTATTAATGAAATCATTTCCTTAATTCAAACACATGTTAATTTTAAACATATATGTAATTCTAAATTTATTTGTTTAAATACAACCCATAAAAACAAACATATTTACATAATTTTCAACACCACATATGCTAACCCATAATATAAACTTTGAAATTATATTTATTGAGAAAGTACACAACTCATATATTATAGAATATACCGTACACCTACATGCACGCAACACATACAACAATAGTTTAAGGAATGATGTTTGTAATACTTTTGTATCTATATAGCGTATACAAAATAATACGAACAAAACAACAAGTATACTATTATAATACTTATACCCATTCGAAATGTAATTATATCTTAAAAACGCAACATATCTATACATACTAGTAAATTCGCGTAAAACTCTTTTTTTATATACATATTATAATTATACTATCAAATATATGTATCCTTTATTTAAATAAATCTAAAACAGAATCATACTATACTTTCACTAAGTATATACTCACTTTAGTTCATAAATACACACAGAACAAAATAAATGTACATCTGAACAGTTAAATATATATACAAACAATGTGCAGACCCATATACGAACTAAAACCCATAGCTTTAAACGTGCATACCTTACTGCCTTTAACATATAGTACATATATAAGCTTATATATTCAAATCAATATAATTTGCTATATGTATAATACTCTTATAAAATATACTGTGTAAACTTTAAAATACGCTTCAACATGCAGTTTACATCAATGTTTAATAAAATAGATATACTTTCTATAACAGTAAAAGTTTGTAAAACAATTACACATTCTATGATAGGGAGCACATGCAAGTACATAATTCAAACCTTATATATACCTTTGCCTTTATACTGTAAACAGTGAGCACCATGGTAACATAAAGTCTACTACTCTTTCCTTCTTCTTTTTTATAGAGAAGAGAGGCGATAGGGAGATGGGCGTGGGTTGTGTCGAAGCTGGAAAGGGACCTGGGCGGTTGTTGGGTGGAGCGAGTGAGAGAGAGCGCGGATGAGGGAGGGGCAGCGGTGGTCATGTCGTGCAGAGGGCTTGTGTTGGGCTCTGGCCAGGGAGGTTCGGCGCAAGCGAGTTGGTGGATCTGAGATGCGGAGGTGTAACATGGTGGCGGAGGGTGATGTTTGGCGGTAGGAAGCTTCACGCGTGGGAGCAAGGGATGATGTGGACTGTGCTGATGTGGTGAGTATGATGTTGGACCGAGCTTCGATGGGAGGAGAGGTGAGGCACGGTGGCTCTGGCGGTGTCGTTGGGTCAGAGACGGATGCAAGGAGAATAGGCAGGTAGTTTTGGGCGGAGCAAAGTGGGAATGGGTGAGGGAAACGGGGAAAGGGGAGGAGAGGATCGTGGAGAGGGGCAGATCGCCTGGCGGAAGGGTTATCACGGTGGTAGCTGCCGCGTGGAAGTGGGGATGGTGCCGCCGGTCTCTGGTCAGTGGTGAACAGGTGCAGAGAAGATGGGAGAAGGTGGTTTATAGTTGGTGATTGTTGCGGCGTTCAGGGAATGGTCGAGCAAGGAGGAAATGGGTTTGGTTGTAGAGCAATGGTTTCGGTGGCAATTGGAAAGAAGGAGTTGATAAGGCAGACATTTTTTTTTATAAATGTCTATTGCATATCTTTAATTTATTGCAGAAAGCAAGAAACAGAGTAGGGAGAAAGTGGGTTCAGCGAAAGGTCGAATGTTAGTATATTTTGAAGATTTGGGAATAGCGAAAGCCTGCTATTGAATTCAGAATTAATAAAAGAAAATGTCTATTGGAATTTATACGTTAGATAATAGAAAGACACGGGAACCAAAAAGGTTTTAAAACGTTACCGGTATGGTTAACCGTTTCACGGACTACGCCGCGTACCGGGTACCGAAATTTACATATAAATATACTGCGGAGATCAGCACGACAAGACGATCAAAATGATAAACAGATATTAGTGGTACGATTGAATTATAAAAATTCGAATTTTTCTACTGGCGGAAAATGCAAGAAAAACGCTGAAAAATAAGATCGACGGAGCCAAAGATGTCCGAATTTGGAAAAACGACAAACCGACATCTTGCTCAGAAGATGGTTTAGAATTTTTCTATGTAAAAATATTTAGGTTTTGGAAACATTTTATTTTCACTGCTTTTTAACTGATTAAATTGAAGTAAATTTACGTGTGAAATAAACTTTCATATTTTCGGACGAAAATTTACCAGTTGCTATGTTTAACTAAGCGCATTCCAAATATTAAATTTTTATTTCAAAATTTATCGTTTAAAATTTCACAAAATTTCAACTAATTACGTTATTAAAACAGTTGAAATTTACGGGTCGTTACAATAGATATCTTGCTTTGTTTAACCTAATTAGTACCTTCATGAGTAACTTTGAGTGCGCCAAATTTCATATGATGAAGTACACATACAAAATCTATTAAACTTATTTTTATCTAAGGAACAAAACAACATATTCATGGCTTTAGCATTTGCAGTAGCATTTAATTTCTGTGTATTTAACCATTGTGCATAAGAAGTGGTAGGTACAAAATATTCTTGTTGAGTGATATTCCAAGTGTCGTATCCATTTGCTTGCATGTAAATTGTCATCCTAGTTGACCAATAATTATAGTTTAATCCATTAAATAGTGGTGGTCGTGTAGTGGATTTACCTTCAACAAAACTTGATACCGTGTTGTTTTCCATATGACTTGAATATCAAAAACATTGTTATGGTTATATGATGACCTTGCTCTGTTACCAAACGAAAGTGACCGAGGATCGTGTAATATGAAATATTTACTAAACTATATTTACTTGTGTGGAAAATAAATATAAAAGTAAAATTAATAAAGGAAATGACACCAGAGATTTTTATACAGTTTCGAACTTTCCGTTCTACGTCCTGTCACAGACTCCTTCTGGATTTAACTGATACCCTTACTTAACCCGGAGGAACAAGTATTACACTGTCTGAGCAACCGAATAGGACTTCAACCACCTGAGGATACTACAACATGACTTTAACTATAAATAGCAGAAAAGTATTTGACTGAGTATGCTCTTGAATAGCACCGATAAGCCAATAATGTACACCCTTCCTATAATCTTCTCCTTTGTGGTATATCATATAGTTTGTGAAGAAAGGAAGTATATTTGATCATAAGAAAATTTCCTTGAAATAGTATGATAAAAAATGTAAAGCGGTTTGGAATTGAATGCTTGAGAGTTCAATAGTAAAGATAGAGAGAATTCCAAAATAGAATTCATTATCAAAACAATGAAATAATTTCCTTTATATAGAGTTTAATAGTTGCAATCATTCGTGAGAAGAAACGGTGAAAAGTCATGACAACAACTCTTGGTTTTAAAGATGAAACCCTTTATGAAGAAGTGGTACCTTTTAAGAAAACTTGCCATTATATAAATTCAGCCAGCTGAATAAAGTTTGGCAGCCCGCCGAATTGATGGTTTTTTTAAATCAGCAAGAAAATAGTTCAATTTAGGCCATTTTTAGCCGGTTGAATATTTTCAGTCAGTCGGCTAAATATTCGTAAATATTTATGTGCATGTGCACAGATTCAGTTGGCTGACTTAGGTATTTCAGCCCGTTGAAATTCAAATTTCTTTGGATGTTTTATAAATTTCAATGAAAGATTGTGCATGTGTGTGTATCACATAAGAGATATTTTAACAACTTTATACTTCTAGATATAGACATGATGATTGATACTTCTTCGTAGCGTCAATCTTGTCTTCATTTTGATATAGTTGTCTCTTTGTAAAGCTGATATGATTTCCTGCAAAAATGGTTAGTACATATAATATATACGTATATACAATATATACTTGTATAGTTGTCACTATCAAAACATCAAAATATAAGGTTCTAACAGGTTTGTTCACAGTGTTCAAGACACCATACCCATTCCCACTTAGATTGCACATCACACACACTCTTGGTTAATACTTGGAATCAAATCGGTGGTTGGTACACATCAATTACTTCTCGGATTTCAAGTGTCAACTATGCAAGGATTTATAGTTTAGAGATTAGGCGTACTTGACTGTTTTGAACACAAGCGTTCTTATATAGAATGATGCACAAATCTTCTCGACGCAAATCGGTTGAGGGGAACTCATCTCTTTCTGAAGAGGAATCATCATCGATACCAGTTGGATCCATCACTTCCATAACTTCAGGTCATTATGGTCGTCTGGTTGGAGTAGGTCCCGTCATTGATCACACTCCTCCTAACTTTAGAATCTTGCTTGATCCTCCGGAGAAAGCTCCTTCAATCCTTACATATAAGATTTTGTGAAGCATTTGCTTGCAATATGGTATCCCAAAGGAAGACGTGCTTCTGCCATCGAGAGGAGACTTTGTTCATAGGCCACCTTTTGGAAACGTAACCTGCCACTGATACATGTGCATGTATGGTACAGTGCCCCCATTCAATCGCTTCTTAATGACAATACTTCAGAACATGGGGTTGGCCCCATTCTAGATTCTTCCAAATGGATATGCCATGTTGACATGCTTATATGTTCTGTTCATACGGACACTTAATCATGCCCCGAGCTTCGCTGAGCTGCCATCTTCTATTGTTCAAGAAAACAAAGTCTAATCCATTACTAGTTTATATTGAGGCGCATCGTAGCCAAAAACTTATACTGGATCTTCCCGGCAAAGTTCCTTCATTCAAGAATCAGTTCTTTTTCGCTAAATGTCCAGAAGGATTCACTCGTTTATGGACCACGGGGGGAAAGTCTCTCTCATCATGCTTGGAATTTTCTTTAACTACTACAAATTTTTCGAATGATCATATATTCCTTACAGTGCTTCCAAAGATTAACAAGGACTCGGCACTCGGCACTGTTCTTGGCACCTTGATGGCGGTCAATGCTCAGGAGCGCACAATTAGGTTCTTTCTCATAGATGAGAACCTTCGCCGATGTGGGCTTTTATACCCTAGGAGGTCCATTGGATTCATCAGTGCTACTTCCTACTCTAAGGCCCAAACCCATTCTGTTTCCTCTTCCCATGACTCTGGTGAAGATGATGATGATGAAGAAGAAGAAATTGGCCCACCTGATTATTCAGAGAAGACCCTTGAGGAGATACATATTCAATTCAGGGTCAACGTTTCGCTCAAAATGCCATCGATCCCAAAAGAGAAAGAAGAAGAGTTTATTCAATGAAAGGACAAGGCTCCATTGATTAAAGGGGAGGAGGAAGGAGAAATCAGTGAGGAGTATCCTCTAAATGAGGAAGAAATAGATTGGGACACTTATGAGGGTGACGTCAACATAGGGGACAAGGCCTTGGAATTGAGCCCTGGAATGCACCCTCACCTCTTTTGAAAGAGCTTACTAAAGGAGCTTCTCCCAAGAATGAGCCTGTACCCAACTCTCTGTCGGAAGGTGCTGAGATTGATTTGGGAGATACGAGTGACATTTTTGTGAATATGGATGACTTCACTTCGAAAGGGTTACCAACCCAGCCTACTCATATCATCCCTGCAGGAATCAATGTTTTGACATTAGTTGGCGACCGATCTGGTTTGTGTATCCCGCTGGAGTCATTAAACTGCAACACACACTTCACTAGGATCACACACTTTATATTGTTACTATTTTCTAGGATGTTTTAGTTCATCAAACGCTTCCTTCCAAAAGCCATTTTATTGCTTGTTGTAGGAATCATGTCTCGTGGTTTTTACAGCGAACTTGATCGAGTTTTGGAGTCTCGGCGTTCGCAGAGACAGTCTTCATGGTACTATGCTCCTCGGGAGACTGACGAGGAGAGGAAAAGGTGGAAGGATAGGGAGGCAGAAGTGCGTCTTCGTGCTGAGAAAGACCAATGCCGTGATAGGGGAAGTGGATACGAGAAGAGGAAGAGCCCGACTGAGTAGGGAGATTCGTCAAAGAGACCGAAAAAAGACCAAGAGCGAGAATCGCTTCATAGCCACCTGCTTCCACTGGGATACACATCCCTACTTCCGGTGTCATGACCTCCTCCACTCATACTGTCATGACCGTGTCTTCCCAGATTTCTAGGCGTGCGCCTTACATTCTTCCCACTAGTCCCCCACATCTACAAGCCGCATTCCCTAATTTGTTCTTAAGGGAGTTTTTTTGATAAGCCAAATCTAAAGTCAGTTCATGGCGAATCTTATTCACCCCATCTCCAACCAATTCAGAGCGGTTTGGAGCAAGCCGAGAGGTTGTAAAAGTTATGCATGGAGCTGTCCACTGTTAATAGGAACAACTACCAAGAAATTCTCTCATTCGAATCAGAAAAAGATGAGTACGAGAAGCAGCTCGCAGATCGTGACACCGAGATCGAGAGGCTGAAGAAAGACAAAGATGATGCCCTCAAGAGGGAGAGCAAAAGTGCTTCCTTGCTTAAGAAGCTGAAAGAATCCGCTGACCGAACCGCACTCATATTTAGAGATGAAATAAAGAAGTGCCATACTAATGAGGCGACTTTAAAAGAAAAGTTGATGATAAGCGAGATGATGGTTGAGGTGCAGAAGTAAACCATCGTCGAGCAGGATCGAGAAATTGCATCTCTTCATGAACAAGTGTCGAATTTGGATGCTAAGAAGAAATAGCTGGCAGTAGAGAAGGCTAGCATTGATGCCAGCTTTTCAGAGCTTCAAGATACCTTCACAAAGAAGATGAAAGGCTTATATGCTACTATTTTAGGCTTCTATGTCAACTCCATGCTGCATCAAGAGAGCCTTAACTACTTGGGTCCGTTGTTCCCTTGTACGCTCGCTGTATTCTAAGAAAAGATTTTGGCTTGATTTCAAGACATGGGTGGCAGTTATACCCAAGAAGAGTTGGTTCTGGCATATCTAAACGAAGAGTCCCACCAAGCTTTAGGGGAGGGCCAGTAAATCTTGAGACTGGAGAGGGAACGAGAAGCTATTGATGCCGGGGCTGCAACTAAAGCTGTAACCGACCATTTTCCTTTAGGCACTGGTGAGCCATCTTCACATCTTTGCGTTGATGTAGGGATTGTTTCTACTTCTTACATGGTTATGTAGCCATCAAAGGAGAGCAACGGCGAAGGCTTCGAAGGTGTAGTGCATGAACAGACCCCCACAGCAGGTAATTTTTTATCTCTTCTGTGCTTGAAGACTTCCAATTTACACCGGATGAAATTGCTAAGATAACCATCCTTTATTCTAATATGATAGATCAACCCTTTCTTCCTACCGAGTTACCTCCTCCTTATGGTGCTGGATCTACTGCCATTTTGGCCGCATCAACCATCGCCTCCGCATCTAGCTTGCAGCACGGTTCGCACTCCGAGCTAATTGCAGCGCTGCATGGTTTGAATGACCCCTTTATATCTCAAGACGAGGGTCTAGCAGCCACTGACATACAGAAGAAGGCAGACCAAGCTAGCCAACTAGACAAAGTAGAGGCCGAGCAGCCGAAGACCGAGCAGTAGATGGTAGTAGTGAAGAAGGAGAAGGTTGAAGAGCAAAAGAGATAATCGAAAAGCTCTCACAAATCCCGCAAGCACAAGAGCAAAGAAGGATCTGGCAGTGGCAATGTTTCAGAAAGAGAAATCGCTTCGGTGGGGAGAAGCTTGAGAAGTTGCCGATCAGAGGCGGGAAAGGCGACCGAGGAAGTAGTGACCATAAGTCATGATCTGCTCTTGTACTCATGAAGCGGAGCTTTTGCTCTTTTAGTTGCTTTATGTACAAGTGCAGAGTCTGCAATTAGCATTTCTTCCTATTGTTGCAACAATGGTGTTTGTATTTTCCTATTCTTAACCGATATTGTGCGAGTATTGCCCCCACTATTTATTGTTGCACATGAAAAATATTATAAGTAATAAAACTGTTGAAATTTTGGTTGTAACTTCACCTGTCTATTTATCTACATTCCATGCACTATTTTATTTATTCCTGTAATTACTGTCGAAATTCTTTGTTTGGAGTAACAAACCTATGAAGTATTTTCTATTTTGGTTGAGTATTGGTGTGTGCCCCTTAGTTTACGAGACTGTTTACTCCGAACACTTGATACGAGACTGGGTGCCCCTTGTGGTCTTTCGGATGCCCCCAGTCGGATTTATACTGCAACTCTTATCTTTTGAACTAAGTGATTGGTGATGCCCGAGCAACACCGATTATTTGAAATTTTGTTAAGTGATTTTGTTATAATGTTGACGTTCAGGCTATTGTGCATACGTGTCGCTCCTTGGAGTGCTATATCATTGGCTTCGAAGGTGGTATATGGCTTTTGTAATATGAGAGTTCCTCATCTTTGGATGCAATTTTGCCGATCCAAGTAGTGAGTATGCGGCTGACTAAATGCACACATTAGGATCGACGCTTGCATGGTCGCAGTTTTGCGAATCAAGAAGCGATGCGTGGTTCACGAGATGCACGGCTTAGGTAATTGTGTTCGCTTTGTCGTGATTTCACAATCTAAGAGGCGGTCCGTGGTTTATGAAATGCACGGCTTTGATTCGGACCTTCCCGGTGTCGTTGGAGCAACACTGGTTCTTAGAAGGCCGGGATCGAGTTCCATCGATCAGCGGTTTGAGTCGATTTGCTTCCGTCGACTCGATGGGTAGATGGGGCAAACTTGAGCGTGGTTCCACTATCTGAAGTAGCAATCAGATGATTTTGAGTCGATTTGACGCTGTCAACTCGACAGGTTACTTATGCAAACATAGTTTTATTGGTTCAGAAAGTAAAGTAATTTCATTAATTGAAATAAAAGTTAGGCAAGTTCTACCTATTTACAATGCTTTTGGTTTCCTAGGATGGCATATTTGCAGAAATATGAAATACATTAGATAATTATAGATAAAGTAATGACAGAGCTATTCGCTATTCCAAGCATAGGGAATTTGGGTTCCATCAACGGTTGTTAGCTTGAACGTGCCATCCCCCAGCTTTTGGCCCATTAAATAGGGTCCTTTCTAGTTTGGTTTGAATGTTCCAGGCACAGGATAGACTCGTTTGAGGATAAGGTCTCCTACTTTGAAAGTATGGTTACAGACCTTGGAGTTGAAATGTCAAACGACCCTTTTCTGATGAGCGGCAGTCCTTAACTCGGCTTCTTCCCACTTCTCATCGACCATATCGAGTGACTCGAGTAGGAGCTAGTTGTCTTGGTCTGATTGAAGTTTTGTCTTTAATGAGAAAGGACTTCTGCTTCGACTGGGATAATCGCTTCCGAACCATATGCCAGGGCGAATGGAGACTGCCCGGTTGCAGATTTGTGGTTATTCTATAAGCTCATAGTGTAAGTGGAAGTTCATCAATCCAATTTCCTTTAGCTTTAGTTAACCGCTTTTTGATGGTGGACTTGATGATCTTGTTTACTACGTTACTTGCCTGTTTTCCTACGGATGTGCAATAACTAAAAAGCTTTTATCAATTCGAAAGCATTTGCAAAAGTCTTGAACTCAACGCTTTAGATTTGTCCCGTTATCCATGATGATTCTTTGTGCTACTCCAAACATGCAAATAATTTTTTTAATGACAAAGTTAATAACTTTCTTTGTGGTAATAGTGGTAAGCAGTTCCGCTTTAGCCCATTTGGTGAAGTAGTCAACAAAAACGACAACATATTTGGCTCCTTCTTTGGCTATTGGCAATAAACTAATCAAATCGATTCCTTAAATTGCAAATGGCCATGGGCTAATCATCCTTGTTAGCTCTGTTGAAGGAGTTCTTTGACCTTATCGAATCTTTGGCATTGGTCACACCGCTTGGCATAATCTGCTGCATCGCGGTTGACCAGTGGCTAAAAATACCGATACCGGAGAACTTTCTTTGCAAGGTTTGTCCCCCGATGTGATCTCCGTAGTCGCCTTCATGAACTTCCCTGAGGATTCTTTGAGCTTCGTCGTTGGTCACACACTTGAGCAAGGGTGTAGAGAATCCGCTTCGGTAGAGTATCTCATCCTGTATTACGAATCGTAGTGCCTTTCGAAGGAGCTTTTTCTACTGATTCTTATCTGCAGGGAGTGTTCCTCTGAGCAGATAGTCCTTGATCAATGTCATCAATGTTTTTGGTTCCTCGGTTTTTTCGAAAATCCAGTCGACGTCCATCTCGCCTATGCTTGGAGCAGTCAGAATTTCAATTGGGACCGTTCCCGTTGATTGAGCTTCTCCGGAACTGGGCAGTTTAGCTAGATAGTCTGCCTTCGTGTTTTCTTCCCTCGAGATATGAATGATGGTGCAATGCTCGATGTCATTTAGAAATTCCAACACTTTAGATAGATATAGGGCGAGGTTCTCCCCTTGGGCTTGATATTCGCCTCTCACCTAATAGACGACTAGCTGAAAGTCGCTATAGATATGTATGGACTTTATTCTGAGTTCCTTCACCATTTTTAGTCTTGCTATCAATGCTTCAGCTTCATTGTTTGTTGTAAGAAATTCCAAGTGTAAGGCATAGCAAACAGGCCGTCCTTTGGAAGTTTCGAGTACGACTCCTACCCTTGAGCAAAAGTTGTTAGATGCACCATCAACGTACAACTTCCAATGTGTCTCCACTTCTGGAGTAATTTCTTCTTCGTTATCTCGTATTGTAAATTTAGCAATGAGGTCTGCCAGTGCAGTTGCCCTTTAAGGGTGTTAAGTGATTTCATATTGACTCAATTCAATGTTCCATTTGATAAGCCATCCAGAGGTCTCGGGACAGTACAACACCTGCTTCAAGGTTGATCTGTTAGTACTTTGATCGGGTGTGCCTGGAAGTATGGTCGTAACTTTCTGGATACGATCAAGATGCAATATGCTAGTTTTTCTAACTTCGGATAGTTATTCTCGGCTCTAGTGAATGGTTTGGTGATGTAGTATACGAGTCACTGGACCCTAGCTTCTTCACGTACAAGTGTGGCACTTAATGCGTGGGGTGAGACTGCTAAGTAGATAAACAAGTCTTTTCCATCTACAGATTTGGATAGTATTGGCAAGGTCTCCAAATGGCGCAGCAATTCTTCGAAGGCAGTCTGACAAGCCTAATTTCATTCGAACTTCTTATTTCCCTTCTTTAGCACGTCACATAACGGTATACATTTGTTGGTTGCTTTTGAGATGAATTTGCTTAGTGCTGCAAGTTTTCCATTCAAGCTTTGTAATTCTTTCTGGTTCCTTGGGGCCTCGATTTCTTGTACAGTGGTAATTTGTTCAGGATTTTCTTAGATGCCTTTAGCACTTACGATGAATCCTAAGAACTTTCTAGAGGCTACCCTAAAGTGACATTTAAGTGGATTGAGTTTCATTCTATATTTGCAGAGTATTTCAAACATTTCAGCAAGGCTGTCCAAGTGATTTGTAGCTTTGTGCAATTTAACCAACATATCATCTACATAGACTTCAATAGTGTTCCCAATCTGATATTTGAACATGGCATTTACTAGTCGTTGGTAGGTTGCCACAGAATTTTTAAAGCCGAATAGCATCACTTTGTAGAAGTATAATCCCAGATCAGTGATGAAACTGGTGTTTTCGTGGTTAGGTTCGTGCATCATGATCTAGTTGTATCCCGAGTAAGCGTCCATAAATGATAGCAATTCATGTCCAGTTGTCCCGTCCACAAGCTGGTCGATTCTAGGCAGAGGAAAGTTGTCATTTAGGCAAGCTTTGTTTAGGTCTGAGTATCGATACAAGTTCGCCATTTCCCATTGGATTTCTCGACCAAGACCGAACTGGATACCCATTCAGGATATGTTGCATCATGAATAAAGCCATTCGCCATTAGCTTATCCACTTCTTCTCTTAGTGCTTTGGACCGTTCGAGCCCTAGGCTGCGCCTCTTCTGCTTCACTGGTGTATGCTTGGGATTGATATTGAGTGCGTGGCATGTAGTCTCCACTGACACCCCACACATATTGGAATGCGCCCAAGCGAATAAGTCCGGGTTGGCATGAAGAAATTTGGTTAGTTCGTATCGCATCTTGTTTCCAAGATGTGACCAAATTTTCAGGACCTGAGTTTGGTTATCCATATCGACTAGGACATGCACCATCAATTCTGCCAATGCTGCCCGATCCTTCCCTAAACTCTGTTTTCTAGGGTCCAAAGCCTTGTTGAATTGGCTATGGTCCCCAAGCCAAGGGCGGCTCTGTAGTTGTTATTTGGTAGGTTCACGAATGTGGAGAGTTCTCCTTAGATTCTTCCCATTTTATTTTCTTCTAGACTCATGTAGTTCTATGATGTAGCATTCTCTAGCGGCACTTTGGTCTCCTTTGATCACCCCAACCCCATTCTCTGTCAGAAATTTCATGGGTAGACACCACCGAGCTAAAGCAATCCTAAAATCTACCGAAGCGGTCCGACCTAAGAAAGCATTGTAGGCGGATATTTCATCTACGATCATAAAGGTCTGGATGAGGATGACTCTTCGGTCACCTTCCCCAAGATCTACGGGCAAACCAATTGTTCTGACGGGTTGTTTAGGTTCACCGGTGAATCCCTGGTTCTCAATTCGACAAGCGAATACGTCTTTTATACTGATCTTCATTTGATCAAACGTGTGTCTGAACAAGATATTAATAGAGCCACCACTGTCCACCAATACTCGTCGAACCATGGTTGTTTTGATTCCTAACAACACGACCATGAGGTCAAGGGTCGGAGCTTCTATTCCTTCAATGTCTCGATTCTAAAATACTATTTCATCGTTCACGGTTCTCTGCTGCTTACCAAGAGTTTTGTCTTCGACCGCGAAGCGTGAATCATTTGGAGCATGTCTTCATGAGCTTACATACCGCTCCATTTCTCCACAAGTCTTTTGCGCAGGATGAGGTCCTT
Source organism: Allium fistulosum (assembly GCA_030737815.1). NCBI lineage: Eukaryota > Viridiplantae > Streptophyta > Magnoliopsida > Asparagales > Amaryllidaceae > Allium > Allium fistulosum. Next base: position 1,132,577,508 of record CM060901.1, read on the forward strand.
CAGATATTGTATCGATGATTAGTCTCTGGTCGGTCCGTCTGGATCCCTCTTTGCTGGTTCTAGCTTGGTTTTCCCAATCTTTAAGGGCTTGGGGTGCAGCAAGCTGGTCAAGATTTTATGGTTTCCTCACGTATTGCTAATACTTATTTTCCTGAATCAGCCCTTCATTCCGGTTCTTCAAGTGTCAGCACTCATTTGTGTTGTGACCATGTGTTTTATGGAAGCGACAGTACTTTCCGAAATGCTTTTTCTGTTCAACCACTTCGTTTTTAGGCGGCTTCTTGTACTCTTCCGTCTCTTGCGTCGCAAGGTAGATGTTTTCTAGAGTATCATTGAGTGGGGTGTTGTCTTTGGGCCTTAAACGTTTAAGTTGCTTGCCACCCCCGCTTCGCTTGTTGAAATTCTGGTTCTTCCTTTTCTGGTTCCCATCCTTCCCCGTGTTTTCCGTAACGGTTCCAGAGGTGTTTGCGCCTTGGTCAGCTGCAATACCATTCTGTCCAGCGTTTGTTGGTTATAGGTTAGCAGGTTTTCCTTCTAGCTCCTCCGCCTCTTCCAATCTCAAGTACTGGCTTGCCTTTTGGTTAAAATACTTCCTAGTGCTAGGTTGTTTCATTTTGATCCATTTTCCGAATTCAGTGTCGGGATGGATAGCGTGGACCAGGGCATAAAGACCATATCTTCATTTGGGTTACTTACTTCAATCACCATGGTGTTGAACCGACTCATGAAGGATTTCAAAGATTCATTTCATCCCTAAAATAGGCTAGATAAGGACATTATGTCTTTGGTTGTGCCGTATGAAGCCTAAACTGATCAAGGAATTTTGTTGCTAATTCATTGAAAGTGGAGATGGACTTTGGTGAGAGCCTGGTGAACCACATAGAAGCAATTTCCTCTAGGAAGATTGGAAAACATCTACATTGAACATCATTTGAAGCATTTTATCCCTCCAGGTACCGACTGTACTTGTACAAGTGAGGTTTTAGATCTCTAGTTCCATCGTAAGACGAAATAGTCGACATAGTGAACTTTTCAGGGTATCGTTCATTCAGAATGTCATCAATGAAGGGAGTTTGGCTTGGAGCAGATCCTCATTTGTCATCTCTCCTATCCTTACTTTCGTCCATCAAGCGCTTGATCATATCCACGATATATGCCTCTGATGTCCAATAGTACATGGGTTAGCTATTAGTGACTATACCAAGTGTTTGATTTTGCAAACGATCTTGGTAAGTGGGCTAAAGCCTAGGCTCTTCTGTCTTCGGGAGAGCCACTCTCTCAGAGTTCCGTTGGCTTAGGTTGGTCGGATAAGGGCGGTTTGGACCTCCCTTCCGGTATTGAGTGCATTAGTGTTTTCTTCCAACTTGTCGTCGTCAAATTGCTCAGCATCTTCAGAGTCGAAGAGATCCACGGCTATATCTTCCTGTGGGGTTTTCGCCCATAGATTCAAGTTCTTAGTGGGTTGCTTTGTAGTTGGCGGAGTGCTTGTGTTTCCTTCTATAGTGATTCCTGCAGCTCCACCCACTACTCCTTTTTGCTTTTGCCTTTCGTTTCTCCCGTTTAGGCTAAAAATGGAAGAGTTTTCCTGCTCCATGGCAGCCGTAGGCTCTGACATGGTTCTTGGAGCTGCTAGTGATTGCAAGGTTAAGAGAGCATTTAATTTTTCCCTGAGAGCTTTTTGGCTACTCTCTATCTTTTGATTGATTTCACCAACCATCTTATTCAATTCGCCTTTGGTGACGACTTCATGTCGGGTAGAAGATCCTGACATTTAATCTCCAATGTTTGCTCCAGAATTTTCTCTGATTAATGGATTATTGGTGTCGTTGACCTCAACTTGTTGAGGATCGGTCTCTTCTCCAGCTATTATAGCTCCTATGGATCTTCTAGAAGTAGTTCTCTTTCTACCTACTATTGATCTTCAACGACAAGCTTCAAACTTCCCAGAGCTGATTTGATGGATCTAGTTTTTGGATCTGGTGGATCCAAAAAGGAATCTCTTAGTGAAAGAACCAAAATGTTAACCCAAAAAGTGGATCAACACCCTAGATTGAGCGTGAAAGCACCGGTTCTGTTTATCAAGGCAAACAAAATAGAAAAAGCAATAGTAAATCATAGAAAAAGTAAAGAGACAAGAGATTTTTATAATGGTTTGGCTGTTAACGAAGCCTACGTTCACTTTATAGCTTTTATTGATCAACTACTATTACAAAGGAGTTTGGATTACAATTTGATTCTTCTTTCCTAAGTTAGATCAAGCCATCATTGTTAGAGACAACCGGAAGGATCTCAGTTGCCCCTTAATGGATGTTATATGGGTTAAGAAGAGTGAAGAATAACAACGACAGAGTTGCAGCAGCCAGTCTAGAAGATCCCCTTCATGTTGCAGATAAGATAGTATTTATAGGGGTTGGAGAGCACTTAGGCCATAGTCATATTGCCACAAGCCTGTATTCATCACATAGAGGGATTCCATAAAGACTAAAGGTCATAGGAGCAAAGAATTTGGATCGGTACCGATCTGATCCAATCGGATCAATATTGGTCCAAATAGTTAAACATTTTTCATGCTTTGACTACTTGGTTGTCTTCCTTGCCTTGATACGACGCTCTCCATGTAGTTTCATTGCTTATTGACTTGTTTTGATGATGACTCACCAATGGGTTGCTTGGAATGCTACCAAATTTGTCGGGTGAGCTTAGTAGAGACATTGGAGTGTGAAGCAAAAGATTTGGAGTTACCCTGAATCAATAATTCAGGTCGGTGTCGATCCGAAATGTTGACTTATTTTTGACTAGAACTTCTTGGGAGCTTTTGTTTAGTTCTTTTTGGCCTCCCGAGTCATTTTGGTTTAATCTGAATGTTTTGACTTGTAGTGAATTCTACTGGGTTAAAACCCCGGTTAATAATATAAAATCATGATTCTTGATGAGCGGTTCTCCAACATTTCCCCACTCCTGCATATTGTATTTGATTGGAACCTTTTTCCATTTAGTTGCCTTAATAAACAAAAATTTATTCCATTTTATTTTCAATTACATAAACTTTTCCATGTTTAGACAGTGATTCATGATTCATGATTTACAAACAATGAAACCATCGCAGATGGCAAAGTAATAATTCATACAAGGGAGAGATAATAATATGCATACAGGTTAACGAACTCATTACTATGAGCAACAATGAACTAGTAATCGATCTTACTCTAGTAATAGCTCCTTTATCTTTTATTTGTTCACTTATAATTTTTTCTAAGTATTTATGTATTGCGCTTAAATTGTGTTAATTGTGTGCAAAGGAATATAAAGGTATATTAAATGATACAAGATCTGCTGCAACCACTGCTTTTGATATGTTAGCACAACTCTATATATCGAAATTAACAGTTGTATTATCCATGTTTCAAAAATAGAAAAGAAAATGCTCTGCTAGATACAACAATCTTATAAATTGCTTACTAAATGTTTGATAAGGAAGTATATAACACCAAAGGAGGCACTAGGATATGAAACCTACGGGTACTATATATGAGATAAGGCATATGTTATCAAAGCAAACTCAGAAGTTTAAGCTAATAAAAGTAAAACAGCTTATATAATTTCCATTTCCATAGGTTATGCAGTATAAAAATGTTGTAGTTTTATGCATTTGTAGAAAATGAAAATTACAGAAGAATAGAAATATTATTCTTCCTTTTATATAAGAAAGAAACAATCAATTCTTGCTTTTTTGGAGATTGAACTATTGAGATTTGTTTGATTGGATTTTGACAAAAGTTTTCTTATGTATATTTTGTGATTGATCAGTTTTCCTTATGCATACTGCATTTTAGCTTGATTGATGTTCTGTACAAAGCATGGATTAAGATTTAGTGCATATGATAGTATTTTATATCTAACATCAATGAATTTGTTCATTTGTTCTTATATTACAGTTTCTCATCTTTGCAACATATCTATTCAGATTGCTGCATTTAATTTTTATATAAGATGAAATGAAACACCCCACACCCTTTAGTATACCCAAAAAGGGCATACTAAAGAATGTGGTGCGTTATGGGTACAGCTAAAATCATAGAGATTAAGATTCACAAGACAAATAGGTTAAAACAGCGGAACCATTTAAATAGTAATTCATTATTCAGAATTAAACTTCATCAATAAGTCATAAGTACCAGTACATCAAAAGCCAAATGAAAAGAAAAATGAAAAGAAGAAGAATACATGAAGAGCTCCGAGAATGTATCTCCAAGAAATCTAAATCTACTGTCCTCGACTCTGCTGGCCTATGGGTGAGAAAAGGGGAAATAGAGGAGTGGGTCAGACAATAAGTCTGGTGAGTGAAAGTAATTACTAGCATTTCTAAGCAAGATAAAGATAATAGACTAAGCAATAGTTCTAGTATGGAAAGAAATACTGAAAAGATAAAACTGGGGTAAAATACTGTTTCTGATTCTGTTTGACTGGTTGCTTTGATTGTTTTGATTGTTTGCACTTGTCTTTAACTGTTGTGATTAGGCTGAAACCCTAATCATATTTCTATTGCTAATTTGATTAGGCCGAAATCCTAATTATACCCGTTGATCGGCCTTCTATCTCTGTTGTGCCACTGTGAACCAATCTCGTTGGTCACAGCAAAAGACACCTCTTAGCGCTTGGAATGCAGTAGCGAATTATTTACCCTAATCGATGTCGCACGCTCGGTCATTGCCGGTACACACTAACTGACGCCCCCTGTTGTGACCTCTTACTTACCCTAATCAGCATAAGCGTGCCCAGCCTCACCTAACTGCTGTGAGACCATCAGTCCTAGACCTGAAAGGGAATGCTGCCCAGCCTCACCTAACTGTTGTGAGACCATCAGTGTTAGTCCTGAAAGGGAATGCTACCGGTACTAGTTCTAACAAACAAACTCTAGTTTGCGCCCCTTGCCTAAATCCCCAGATTTGAGCTTCTATCTATTGGCCACTTATTTACCCTAATCAGCGTAAGCGTGTCCCAGCCTCACCTGCTATTGTGAGACCATTAGTTCCTGACTAAAAGGGAATGCTGCTAGTACAGGCCTCTACTTCTATATTTGCTTATTAACTTAAGATCTAAGTTTTAAGATAAGCCTCTTCTGTTATTTCTTTCTTTGCTATATTTGCTTATTAACTTAATCCAAGACCTAAGTTTTAAAATAAGCCTCTTCTGTTATTTGCTTATAACTTAATCTATGTTTTAAAATAAGCCTCTTATATTATTTCTTTCTTTCTAATTATAACATATGTTATAATTGTTCTTGAACTGTTACTCTTCTATTTTCTCTTTTCAGTTATAACCTCTTGTTATAATTATGCTTGCAAATATTTCAAATTTGCCTATTTCGGTCTATCTCCATCTTATTACAGTTCTTCTTATTTTACATCTGATTTCTGCAAATTTAGTGTTTTTCTATTTTAATCTATATTTGCGAATTCTTCTTCTTTTTAATATTTTATTCACGTAAAAAGGAATAAAAAGAAATAAACATTTACAGGCTGAATTCCAACTTAAAACAGAGATAAATAAATGTAAATAAATGTAAAAAACTGTAAAAAAACTGTAAATAACTAAAAATAACTGAATAAAATAGCTGAATAAAAATAAACTGAAAAGAAATTTTGAAATTTACTTAAAAACTGACTGTAAATAAACTTATATAAAAACTATCTCAAAATTATAGAAAAACTACAACTACTGAGAACCCTATTATTTTCAATTGCTTACGAATCTAAAAAAATTACAAAACACTCACCTGTGGTCCTTAGCTCTAATCCTTGGCCTTTATGGATCCACTTCTAAGGCGTAGAATATTTTTATTAAAAAGATCTTCTCCCTAGAAAATTTTTCTATTTAGGGTTCAGCCTTAGGCACTGAACCTAATTGGGAGAAAATCTGAATATGAAAAATAGCTAGGCCTAGGGTTCTATTTATAGTGTGGCTTAGGGATATCAGGCCGTCAGATTTGAAGATTAAATCTGGTGCAAACACTTCATAGGCTCACTAGGGACCCTCGGATATAAGCACGAACGCACAGGATTAAACTGAAAATCAAAAACATAGTCTTCGGCTCGTACCTAGATGTTTTCATGTCCAGGAAATATGGCGGGTCGACCGAACTTCATTGGGGGTCGACCTATAGGTCGACCTGACAATGATACGGGTCGTTACCCATGGGGCCTTTTTTTCGTTTTAGTTTATTTAATTCTAAATTCTTATTTCTCTCGTAACTTCTCCATACTGACTCGAATTTCGACAAGTTTGGAAATTGATTAGAAAATTGCCACGGACCCAATGGCGCAACTTCCGTGGCTCGATTCTGACAATTTTGTAAACTTATTTTATAGTTTAATTAATTCGTTAATTAATTATTATAGCTCAAATTTTGGGTTGTTACATTCTCTCCCCCCTTAAAGGATTTCGTCCCCGAAATCCCTAAGGATAGAAGAACGAAATAAATATTTTCATCCAAATTCTACAACCACATATTCAACCATCATCCATTACATCCATTGTCCTTAAGCTTTCTAATGTAATTTATGATATATGCAATAGTGTAGTGTCAATGTCTCTAACTAATGCAAAAGATTAGACGGTCTATTGATTTAGTCGACCTCCTTTTATGCAATCATGTTCGCGCCATGTATCCAAATGAATGCAAATTTCTTAATGATAACTAATAGTTTTATATGCGTGCTACAATCATCATCCAAATGCAACAATCATATGATAATCACTCATTATAGCAACCATGAAATAAAATAAAAATGCAAGTGCGCACACATCCATATGCATATGCTTTAGTGACCTAGTTAGGCCAATCCCTAAGAGATAATAGTGCCTAGTGTGTGTATATGCGTCCATTAGCATCCACTAGCAAACACTTGCAACCGCTAGCGTCCAACATACATAACATGTTCTAGTAACATATTTACATTCAGTCCTACCATCCATAGGTTAAATCCTAAGATCTACCCTCCCAAAGGATACTAAAGGAAAGAATCTATTCAAAACTAAAGATGGAAATAGGAAATTCAAAACGTACCATCGAAAAGATACGGATAAGAGGTACGTATTTTCTCCTCAGCCTCCCATGTAGCATCCTCAATACTATCTCCCCACTGCACCTTAACCAAAGGGACTTCTTTACTCCTAAGCTTCTTGATATCACGTCCAAAGATCTTGGTAGGAATGCGAGGAACCGATGCTTCTCTCTCTACTTCAACTTCCTCAAGTTGCCTAGGTTTCACAACCTCTGCTGAATCATGTAAGCACTTTCTCAAGTGCAAAATATGAAAAACATCATGAACTCCCACAAGCCTCTCTGGTAGCTTTATGCGATACACCATCTTCCCTAACCTTTCCACAATGGGGAACGGTCCTACGAATCTGGGAGCAAGTTTCCCACTTGATCCAAACCTAACTACCTTTCTTAGCGAAGACACCTTCATGAAAACCAAATCTCCTACCTCGAACTCAATATCCCTTCTCCGCTTATCTACATTCTTCTTCTAATCAAATCAATCTTTTCCGAAGTTTCTCTAACCATGTCGGGACCAAGTAGAAATCTTTCTGAAGACTCCAACCAACACGAAGGCGACTTGCAAGGTCTTCCATAAAGGTCTTCAAAAGGAGCCATCCCAATGCTAGCCTGAAAACTATTGTTATAAGCGAATTCCACTAAAGGAAGGTGCTCCTCCTAAGTCCCTCCAAAATCAAGAATGCACATCCTCAACAAATCCTCAAGAACTCTATTAACACTCTCCGTTTGGCCATCTTTTTGAGGGTGATAGGCCGTACTCAATCTAAGTTGTGTACCTAAAGCCAATTGCAAGCTCCTCCAAAACTCAATAGTAAAAATACGGTCTCTATCGCTCACTATGCTAGAGGGAACTCCATGAAGTCGGACTATCTCACGAACGTATATGGATGCCAAATAAGGTGTTGTCCTCTTACTCTTGATCGGAATGAAGTGGGCGCTCTTAGTCAAACGATCTACAATCACCCAAATACTGGTATTATAATGACCTGGATTTTTAGCCATTGGTTAGTGAAATAATTAACTAATTTTAAATATTGAAATATTGATTTTTATCAGTCGAATAAATTAAATTTCTGATATAGGTAATATCTGAATATATATTCTGAAGACTATATTTAAAATTTAAATTCTAATTTCTGAAAAATAATAAAATAGATATATATGTATGTATGTAAACTTCACTATTTCAAATTTATGATAAAAAAAATCTATATGTGTATATATATATACGCAAAGCTCTGTGGTGTTTAGAAATATATATAAGTATATGTGTGTGTGTGTGTGTTATAAGAATATAGTACATGAAAATATATATACATGTATAAACTTCATGATGGCAACTTTCAAACTTATGAGAAAATATATAAGTATATATACCTATATACATATATATGTATAGGTAAGTATGTAAATACATATATGTTCAAAATAATGTACATGTAAATATATATATATATATGAATATATATATATATATATACACATAGGAACATCATGATGGCAAACATTAAATCATGCATACAAAATATCAAATCACATAATAAGTCAAATCAAGCCATGAAATCAAATCAGCCCAAATAAAGATTAAATCAGCCACAAGAGAAAAAAAGAAAATTAAAAATGAAGAAGCCTGCACAATATCAGGCCACCCTACCTAGCCTCTTTCTTGTTTGCACTGGACACTTCCCTTCTCTTATATATATGCGGCCGTACTTGTTCATACTTATAAAAATAAAAAAAATAAAAAAAGAAGAAGCAAACAACAGATCTGCTATTAAAACAAAATCTGGTTAAGTGTTCAAAGCTTGGAGGGAAGGATTTAAACAAGCAGTAGAGTGTTCATCACATTTCAAAACTGTGAGTAAACACTTACTGTTGTTTACTGGATATTTCATATTTATATATATGAATTGTGAATATGGATAAACCTTTTATCTATGTCAATTGTATATGTGTTTGTCATGTGGATAGGTGTATGTATGTTGTGCTCGACATGTTCAGTTTCCACTTACATCTATAGCACCATTCTTCTTCCCAAATAAGCTCTATGTTCATATATTTTTCATAAAACAGTTAAAAATTTCCATTTAAAAATCTATATCTCAACATCCCTTTAGTTTTAAAACATGATACCAAAGCCAAAGTTGCTCGTTTTTGAAGGTGGAACATTTTAAAATTTGTTTCATTCAATTTCATCAAGCCGAGAGGAAGAAAACTTTATTTTACACTGAGTTGGTCAGTTATGGCAAAAAATCGAATATCATAATTTAAAGAATGGAATATATAGATGTGTTCATCATTGAAAAACTTGATTTTTGGAAGTAGTTTAAGGTATTTTAAGGTTAGTGGAAGGAGAAATTAGGAGATGAACCGGTTTGGGAATTTTGGCAATTCAGGCGTTGTAGTTGATTTCGTGGCTAGTTGTTGGTTGTGAAGTAGGCTTGGGTAATGGGCATCCAAGAAAAATGGTGTGGCGATTTTTAGTTGCGTGAGTGGGCTGTACGAGATCGAACTAGGGTTTAAAGGTGTTTTGGGTTTGGTTTCGGTTCGTGGTCAATGCTAATCAGGAGAGAGAGAGAGAGAGAGAGAGAGAGAGAGAGAGAGAGAGCCGGGGGAGTGTGCATGAGGGGGAATGGGTAGAGTAGGTGATGGCGGAGCTAGAGGTGAGTTTTGGTGTTCGATGATCAACTGAGGAGGCATGGCGAGGTGATTAAGTGGCAGAGCCTCGTTGCAGTTTTTTTGTGAGAGAGTTCGAATTTCGAGTCGAAGCTTTTGATCGCGTTTCTTGGGGACAGTCTAGGTGTTGGTGTCATGGGTGATCAGCGATGATGGTTGGCGATAGGTTACATGGGCTGGAGGCATTGTGTACGTGCACATTTACGTGCACAAAATCATGCACGTCTTGTTCTCTAGAATGAAAGCGTGGTGAGGGAGAGCGGGAAGAAGAAGGAAATAAGTTATTGGGCCGGTCGGGTTTGTTTTATATGGGCTGGTTTGTATTTTAAAAGTAAATTGATTAAATTATTATAATTGATAATCTTTAAACTAAAAAAAACTATTTCTTCTTCATTTTAAATCCAATCGATGCACGAGTTTTTGTGTCGAGTTCCTATCATCAAATATTTTCATCTCAACTAGTATGCCAAGATTTTGTGCAATGTGAAAATTTAATGATTTAAACAAATTGAAGTGAATAAATAAGTAAATTCATATTTAATTAATTATATGTTAATTAATTGATTTATTTTAATGGACTGTTTGGTTTAAATCATTTAGTTAATTTCTTTAATTGACCAATAATCTGGAGTAAAAATATAACTTGAATCGGTTAATTGAAACCCATTCAGTCTGATTTGTAAATTGATTAATATTGATTATTTATCGTTAACTGTAGTTAATGATCTACGCTTTGACTTTTATTTAGATATTGATTTCAATTATCCTCTGTCTATACCATTAAGTAGCCAAATAATACTATGGAGTTAAATTGAATTGAATGTGGTTTATTAGACATTTGTTATCGGAAATAAATCACTCTTCCGCTAACTAAATTAATTGGACCCTATTTAGCAGAATAAATCATCATTCTGCTCTTATTAATTGGATAAGTCAAATTTGGACATTTATTAAGCAAAAATAAATCCCGTTCTGCTATTACAATTGTATGGACACTTAATTGCATTCCAATCGATAAGTATTGGATAAGTGTTGTATTAACGATTAATTGTTAATTATGAATTTAATTTTCATATGTGATGTTATGTGAATACTTGGATAATAACTTGATAGTTATTGAAATTAGTGGTGACTTGATTAAGCCATTGGAGTTACTAAGCTTCTTTTCAAATTTGGAAGTTGATTTTTGAGCCAAAGTTATTTTAAGAATGATTATTATTTATTAATGATATTTTAAAGATAATTAATAATATTTGATAATGATTTAAAGTTAATTATTTTATGATTTCTAAAAGTTTTTAAAAAGATTTAATTATTATTTTCAAGGTTAATTAATTATTTAAAATGTTTAAAAGTATATATTAATTATTTATTTAAGGTTATTTTGAAATAATTGGATTTAAAAGTTAATTATTATTTAAGAATTTATCGGTATTAAAAATATTAGTATTTCAAGAATAATTTGTTCAAATACTAATATTGTTTTAAAAGTAATATATTATACAGTAAACTTTTATTAAAGAGTACTTTCCTAAATTAAACTTGGAGATTTATATAGAAACTTATAAGCATTATTTTGAGATAATTATTTCGAGAAGTAATGGTATATTTCATAGCGTAATTCGAGGGCAGGGATTGCCTACAGTTTGGGATGTTTTCGCTGGGATAGCGATGTAACCATTATGCAAACTGTGATCTATGATTGATTGCATGGCGTAAATCGGGAGGCAGAGATTGCCTAAGTTAGGTTTGGATTTCTCTGGGATAGAGACGTAATCATCGAGCTGCGATCCATGGTCGATACCGAATCGTGCTTTCCATATTTATTTTAAAAAGTTTTCAAATAATTTTGAAAGGAATGGTTTGTGAATATACTTATTCCAGTGAGATAAGTATATGACTGTTTTTGATAAAGAAATTTTACTTATTGAAATTAAATTAAATGTGTCTTAGTGATTTCAGTGGGAAATGAAATCTTTTTTTGAATGTTTGTTTATTTGATAGTTAAATAACCGACTATCAAATCTTGAGCAAATATGTAACCCTTCTTAATTTTAGTGGTACAGAATTATTCCCTACTTAACACCGAAGGATTTTAACTCTAGAAATATCTAGAGAAATGCGAGAATTATATGGTACAGTTACCGTTCGAGGTGCTATATTGTACGTATAAACTTGTGGATCTTCTAGGACAAATGATAAGGAGATCCGTCCACTTAAATGGTTAGGGGGTGATCCCTGATCTTATGTAATGTCTGATTATTTCCTAAAGAACTGGCCTTTAGCATTTCGGAAATCGACGAATGGTTTTTGGAGCACCTAGGAAATAGAGAGTGTACTCGTAAGAGATGACTCAGAACTAATGACCTACTCCGGAAAAACCATATATGGTTAAATGGAGGAGATGCGTTATATTTTGAGATGTTGAAATCCATATGTGGTTCCGTGACTCGATGGAGTGTGAGAATCTATGTGAGATTCCAAGATCTATTGAAATGTGGAATTCCGTTGTGATTCCATGACCTGTTAAAGTGTGGATGTCCATGTGGGATTCCATAATTTATTTGGAGATGGTGCGTGAGCTGGAACGCTGGACGTAGCCTTATCAGCGGAGATGACTAAAACCAGAGATAGGATGAATAGCCAAGGGGCCTAGCTAACCCAAGAGGGTGTAGTCGTCTCTCTTTCTAGCAAGTCCCTATCGTTTATTTTATGCATGCTGGGGGCGATGCACTCAGCCTTGGTGGCCAGTTATGTATTTCCTATGTACCTCGGCTTGACACGTACTGACCCTCGGAAGGATAACTTTGATCCTTATGCAGGAGGACCATTCTTGAAGTACCGAGGGCACCTCCGTGGAAATCCTGCACAATTAGCGAACAAGCTTTATCGGATTTTGATTTTATGACTAGTATTGTTGTGATGCACATGGCACATGCATCGCAGCTACTTGTTATTATTACTTTGGCGATTAAACACTATTATAATATCAGATGTTTTTCTATAAAGGAGTTTTGGTTATCGTAAGGTAAAAACCCGTCTGTGTTTATTTACGATAAGGTCTTACGAGATACCTTTGTTTTGAAATGGTTATTAAAATTTAAGAATCAAGTTGATTGTGTTTTCTCACGCTGGTTTAACCAGACTGACCCAGGCGTGGTTTTTCCTATATGCTCGGGCCAGACCGAGCATATTCTCCTGGTTTAGATCGATATTTGGAGCTTCAGGAGAGGAGCTGGAGGCCTAGAGACGTATTCACATATATGATTATATTTTCCATTACTTACATGGTTGTGTATTATTCAGCAATTGTGAGGACAGGTTGTTATAACTGTCCAAGCTGAATAGGTTAGTATACTCTAATTGATGTTTGTATATATATAAATTATAGTTTTATTTTTGTGTAAAGGCTTGTTGTATATATTATAAATTATTCGTTCTGCTGTGAGATTCTGTGTTGTGTAGTTCTTCTGTCTTCTTTCTTATTTCTTTTATCGACCTTTCCATTCAATTTGGGCTGGACATGTATGGTTTATTGTTAGTTTAAATTTATACGAAAAAGGGGGTCGTTATAGGTATTCCCCTTCCTAGATCGGGGTAAACCATCTATGAAGTCCATCAAAACACTATCCCACTTTCACTCGGGTACATCCAATGGTTGAAGTAATCCGCCAATCCTCTGCTGCTCCGCCTTGACCCTTTGGCATACAAGACACTTAGCCACAAACTCTGCTACATCCTTCTTCATGCCACTCCAATAAAATACTCTCTTCATGTCCCTATGCATCTTATCACAACTCGGATGAATAGTCATTCGAGAATGGTGTGCCTCTGCTAGAACTGCTCTCATCAAATCACAAGTGCGAGGGGCATAAAGTCTTCAATCTCTCCTTAGCCACCCTTTACTATCGATGGAATAGCGTTGGAGATGTCTATAGACCTCTCCTCTGCTAATCCTATCCAGAATATCCATAACTCTGAATCCTCTCGCTTCCTTGAGCCAATCCGATCTATGAGGGTAGGCTTAACCTGAAGTGCTGAAATCTTGGCAAGATCTCTGATAAACTTCCTATAATAACCAGGCAAACTAGGAAGCTTCTAACTTCGGTAGCATTCTTGGGGGCCTTTTAATCTTGTATTGCTACTATCTTAGCGGGATCCACCACTAGACCCTCTCTTGAGACTACGTTCCCTAAGAAATGCACCTTCTTACGCCAAAAGTGACACTTCGAAAATTTTGCTTTCAACCGATGAACACAAAGTGTACGAAGAACCTCCTCAAGATGAATAGCATGCTCTTCCATACTCTTGGAAAACACCAGAATGGCATCCACAAACACTACAGCGAACTTATTTAGGACATTTCGAAAAACAAGGCTCATCTGATCTGCAAAATAGGTTGGGGAATTGGTCAGCCCAAACGGCATAACCAACCACTCAAAGAATCCATCGGGTGTCCTAAATGTTGTCTTATCGATGTTATCGTCAGCGACCCTAAGCTGATGAAATTTAGTAGCCAAATCAAGCTGAGAAAATACCGAAGAGCCAACTAACTGATCGAAAAAATCGTCTATCCTAGGAAGTGGGTAACGGTTCGTCTTCTTGAGCTTATTCAACCCTCTATAGTCTACACAAAGTCGAATGAAACCATCCGCCTTTGTAGCGAAGACGACTGGCGCTCCCCACTCAGATATGCTCCGTCTGACGAAGCCTTTCTCCAATAGCCCACCAATCTGCTTACTTAACTCCTTTCTCTCCCTAGGAGCCATATGTCTCATGGGCAATGCCACTGGCTTAGCATTGTCATTCAGATAGATCCTAAAGTCGATCTCTCTCTTAAGGGGTAGTTCCCTAACCTCTTCAAAAACGTCTGGGAAATCTCTAACAACTGGAACTGAATCTAACTCTTCTAGTGATGAATCAAGGGAATAAAGGAAGCTCAACATGACTGACCCCCATGGGTCGCAAGAAACCTCGAGAGTCCGCCTGCTACAAGTGTCTAGCCTAACGACTCTCCTCTTACAGTCCAATATCGCACCATAAGTGGATAACCAGTCCATCCCCAAAATCATCCCATATCCCGAAAATCTCAGTACATAGGCGTCACAATCAAACTCTATGCCAAGTATAAAAATTTTCAAACCCCTAAAAATCATGGATAAATATGCCAATCCTCCTATAGGGTTTGAAACAACTATAGGGTCTACCACTAGAGAAATATCTAAGTGCAAACAATCAAACAAGGAACTAGAAATGAAAGAATGTGATGCTCCAGAGTCAAAAAGAGTCAGAATAGGAAAATCCGAAATAGAGATCAACCTTCTACAGAGACTTCCTACCTCGATCCGGTCCATTACTAGAAAGTGCTTCATCGAAAGCCTGTACTTGCGCCATAGGTGCGCTTGCTCTCTGCCTCATCTTCTGAGGACAAGCTCAACTAAGGTGCCCAGGTTGCCCACAATTGTAACACCTCCTCTTCATCGTGTCCTTTTTACAGTCCTTTGTGAAATGCCCAACCAATCCACAATTACGACATTTTTTCCCTTCTTGATCTGCTTTTGAGGTCCTCCTCCTTTCTTCTTGTCCTTATCCTTTTTATTCTTCCACCACTGCTTCTTAGAGTTTTCTGTTTTAGGAACCTCCTTAACTTCTCCTTCCTTAACTACCTATGACATGAGAGCCATTTCCACAAGTAACTCATATGTCTATGTCGCTCCCATAGGTACATGTGTCAATGCCAATCCTTGGAGGGCTGGTTCAAACCCTTAGCAAACTTGATGGCCTTCTTATGAGGTGTATAAACAAGCTCCATCCCGAACCTCAATAACACATTAAACTTATTTATATACTCTCTCACCGAAAGACTCCCTTGCTTCAAACTAATGAACTTCTCCAACTGCATGCTTTCCTCGGCTTGTGACAAGAGCTTTCTCTCAAACCTTTCCCGAAATCTAAACCAACCAATGTCTCTACCCTCCATCCCTATGATCTCCCACCAGTAAGAAGCCTCTCCCTTCAGCTGCCAAGATGCAAGCTGAACTCTCTACTGGTCTTCCAATCCTAACAGCCCAAATATCCGCTCTGTATTCCTCAACCAAGCTCGTGCCTCTACGAAATCCTTCGTGCCAGAAAACGTCTAGCCTCCTAGACTAGCGAAGTCCTTGCATAGCTTATAAAAATTGGCCGCTAAAGGTAGATTAACGGGATCTCCACCCGCCGGTGCTGCATTGGAAGCTTACCCTTGCACCTCTGGTGCCATAGCTTGGTGGTTTCTATGGAACCAGGCAGTGGCTTGGACACCTTTTGGAAAGATTTGGGGCGTTCGCCATTTTATGCAAAGAAAAGAAAATATAGGTTCGAAAGAATCGAAAGAAGGTTGAACTGGACTTTGAGGGGATTTTTATAAAAACTCTTTCATACTTGAAAACTATTTTTATAATAAGAGTTTCTTTCTAAAAAATACTTTTAGTTCGAAGATATGCCACCTTTGGAAAAATACTTTTCTTTTAAAATAAGTTTTTAGGAATCCTCTAACCTTAGGCCCTGATACCAAATAAAACACCCCACATCCCTTAGTGTACTAAAAAAGGGCACACTAAAGAATGTGGTGCGTTATAGGTATAGCTAAAACATCACAGAGACTAAGATTCACAAGACAAATAGGTAAAAACAGCGGAAACACTTAAATAGTAATTCATTATTCAGAATTAAACTTCATCAATAAGTCAAAAGTACCAGTACATCAAAAGCCAAATGAAAAGAAAAATGAAAAGAAAAAGAATACATGAGGAACTCCGGGAATGTATCTCCAAGAAATCTAAATCTACTATCCTCGACTTTGCTGGCCTACGAGGGAGAAAAGGGGAAATAGAGGAGTGGGTCAAACAATAAGTCTGGTGAGTGAAAGTAATTACTAGCATTTCTAAGCAAGATAAAGATAATAGACTAAGCAATAGTTCTAGTATGAAAATAAATACTGAAAGGATAAAACTGGGGTAAAATACTATTTCTGGTTCAGTTTGACTGTTTGCCTTAATTGTTTCGATTGTTTGCACTTGTCTTTAACTGCTGTGATTAGGCTGAAACCCTAATCCTATTTCAGTTGCTAATTTGATTAGGCTGAAATCCTAATTTTACCCGTTGATCGGCCTTCTATCTCTGTTGTGCCATTGTGAACCAATCATGTTGGTCGCAACAAAAGACACCTCTTAGCGCTTGGAACGCAGTAGCGAATTATTTACCCTAATCGATGTCGCACGCTCGGTCATTGCCGGTACACACTAACTGGCGCCCCCTGTTGTGACCTCTTACATACTCTAATCAGCATAAGCGTGCCCAGCATCACCTAACTGCTGTGAGACCATCAGTCCTAGACCTGAAAGGGAATGCTGCCCAGCCTCACCTAATTGTTGTGAGACCATCAGTCCTAGTCCTGAAAGGGAATGCTACCGATACTGGTCTTAACAAACAAAATCTAGTTTACGCCCCTTGCCCAAATCCCCAGATTTGAGCTTCTATCTATTGGCCACTTATTTACCCTAATCAGCATAAGCGTGTCCCAACCTCACCTGCTATTGTGAGACCATCAGTTCCTGACTAAAAGGAAATGCTGCCGGTACGGGCCACTACTTCAATATTTGCTTATTAACTTAAGATCTAAGTTTTAAAATAAGCCTCTTCTATTATTTCTTTCTTTGCTATATTTTCTTATTAACTTAATCCAATACCTAAGTTTTAAAATAAACCTCTGCTGTTATTTGCTTATTAACTTAATTTAAGTTTTAAAATAAGCCTCTTTTGTTATTTCTTTCTTTCTAATTATAACCTATGTTATAATTGTTCTTGCAACTGTTACTCTTCTATTTTCTCTTTCAGTTATAACCTCTTGTTATAATTATGCTTGCAAATATTTCAAATTTGCCTATTTCGGTCTATCTCCATCTTGTTACAGTTCTTCTTATTTTACATCTGATTTCTGTAAATTTAGTGTTTTTCTATTTTAATCTATATTTGCGAATTCTTCTTATTTTTAATATTTTATTCACGTAAAAAGGAATAAAAAGAAACAAACATTTACAGGCTAAATTCCAACTTAAAACAAGAGGTAAATAAATGTAAAAAACTGTAAATAATTGTAAATAACTGAATAAAATAGCCGAGTAAAAATAAACTGAAAAGAAATTCTGAAATTTACTTAAAAATTGACTGCTGTAAATAAACTTATATAAAAACTGTCTCAAAATTGTAGAAAAACTACAACTATTGAGAACCCTATTATTTTAAATTGCTTATAAATCTAAAATAATTATAAAACACTCACCTGTGGTCCTCAGCTCTAATCCTTGGCCTTTCTGGATCCACTTCTAAGGCATAGAATATTATTATTAAAAGATCTTCTCCCTAGAAAAAAATTTCTATTTATGTTTCAGCCTCAGGCCATGAACCTAATTAGGAGAAAATCAGAATGAGAAAAATAACTAGGCCTAGGGTTCTATTTATAGTGTGTCTTAGGGATCTCAAGTCATTGGATTTGAAGATTAAATCTGGTGCAACCACGTCATAGGCTCACTAAGGACCCTCGGATGCAAGCACGAACGCACATGATTAAACTGAAAATAAAAAACATACTCTTCGGCTCGTACCTGGACGTTTTCACGTCCGGGAAATATGGCGGGTCGACCCAACTTCTTTGGGGGTCGACCTATATGTCGACCTGACAATGATATGGGTCGTTACCCATGGGGCCTTTTTTTTGTTTTAGTTTATTTAATTCTAAATTCTTATTTCTCTCGTAACTTCTCCATACTGACTCGGATTTCGACAAGTTATATATGGAAATTGATCGGAAATTCACCACGGACCCAATGGTGAAACTTCTATGGCTCAATTTTGACAATTTCGCAAACTTATTTTATTGTTTAATTAATTCATTAATTATTAATTTTAGCTTAAATTTTGGGTTGTTACATGAAACATAGTTGTAGTTTCAATTGAACTATTGTTGGAACATTGAACCAGGCAATTTTAATATAATGTTAAAAATGGTAGCTGCACTTAATAGCTGAAATATAATAATGCTTAGAGATATTATAGCATAATAAATAATGAAGTACAACAATAATTTATAAATTTTTGTTATATTTAGTTGCAAATGAAATTTTTTTAGTGTTATGATTCTAGCTACTTATATTTGAGGTATTTGATAGGGGAAATTAATAATTTAATTTGATTTAAGTTCTACTAATAAATATTATATATAGCAGCTTAAAACGTTATTGCATTTTATTTAGCACTTATCATATTATTATTTCTCTGCATTGCTTGTAATTTTGCATCTCACTATATACTTCTTTTGTAGAGCTAAGAGCTATAAGATTGACTTGAGTCTAAAGAGCAGTTGGAAGAAGCTAAAGAATATTTGTGCAAGCCAATTAAACCAAAGGGACAACTTCAAATCAATGGACTTCATTCACACTATTTCATATAGTATCAAGTTAAAAAAATAGATTTTTTGGAAATACATAGGGTACTTCATATAGTTTCAAGTTAATGGTATGCTTTTATTACTATACTCATGGACTGATTAAGTTTTAAACTTTTTTGAAATATATTGCTTTTCTGAGTGGTCCTTTTATGTTATACAATTTTTGTAACGACCCGCAAATTCATGACTTTGGAAAAAATTTAAAATATTCAAATGTAAGATTTTTTAACATAAATGATAATTTTTTGAACAATAAATAATATTTATGAGCTTATTTTGAATGAATATGTACAAAATATATACTTTGGAAGATATATCAATAAAATAACCGAAAATCGTTTTATCAATAAATAGGTTTTACACCATCATACATCATGCATAGAGCTAGATACATACACTCATTTATATATATGAGTGAGAATATGCAATAAAATTATTTATTTCATTTTTGAAATTTAAATCCCTTTATGACATCATTAATGATATCACTATTTTTGAATAATTGATTTTTGAATTTAAATTAAGTTTAAATGATTTAATAATTATTTAATTATTAAATAAGCCCTTTTAATTAGTATATAATGATAGAAATATTTTTTCAAACTTTCTTTATAAAGATATGTATATTAAATAAGAAGTGAAAATACGACCGGATATCGAAATTGGAATCAGTAACAATTCAACGTAAAAAAGTTATGCAATGTTATGGATCATTGTGACATACATATATACATATGCGTGTGAACATACATATACATGCACATACATGTCACATGCACACATATACATACATATAACATATATATATATATATATATCAAAATATCTAAGATGTTATCCTAAACTTCATTCTTAAGTAATCCAAAGTCAACCTCTTACACCCAAAGTACAAGCACATGGAGTAGCCACATGGAGGGGAGGTGTTCGGCCATGCGTGGTGATGGAGGGGGGATGCAAATTGGTAAGGAAATGGTGATGTGTGCGCACATAAATATCATGATATTTTTATTTACTTTTTTTGCCTATAAATATCACCATCCATCTTCACTTCATCTTTTCATAAATTCCTAACTTCTTCACTTCTTTATACTCCACTTTAATGGCCACTTGCCTAAAGAAAATAATGGAAAATTTTATTGCAAAAGGAAAGTAAAATTATATAGTAAGTATATATTATCAAACATCTCCAAAACCAAAGTTAAAACCACTCTTTTCCCCCATTGAAACCCACGGCCACCACCTCCTACCACCAAAGGCTGAGCCTTTCCCTCTTTTAAGCAAGGTTGTTAGCACCTTACCACTAAAGGCCAAGGCCGAGCCCATCTAGGAGCTTTAGTGCAAGCTTAGCATGCTAAATTTTTCGAATACGAAGCTATAGTCAATTCAATTGAATCTAAGGTGAGAAACTCTATTTATATTATGGTATATTGGATGATATATATGTTTGGCTATGCTTGGTAATGATAATTGTTTATCATGTTTGAATATGATAATATGTTGTTTGGATGTGTAAACCATTCACGTTTAATGCACGTCGAATATCACAAAGGAAATCACTTTCCTTTAATAAATGAAATGGTGTATATGAGATTATTAAACCTCTTTAAAATATTTTAAAATGGTTTATAAATGTTTTATAAACACTACAATCTAATTTGGTGAAGTTTTGACAAGTTACAAAAATCGAGTAAAAAATAGGCGCGTTGCATAACGGTAGTTCACAATTTCACGCCGTAAAAGTAAATCCATTTATACGATGGATTCGGAGTCAGAATTATTTGGAATAAATAATCATAGTTTTCAAACAAAATAAAATGATCGAGATTTCATTTAGTAGATTTTGAAATATGAGCAAAACAAGTTTTCAAAATAATCATGGTTTGGTAGTTAGGAAACCAAAGCGATAAATTCTTTAAAAGTGATAATTTTTAATTCTAAAAAACATGGGATAAATTATATAAATATTTAAAAATGTTTTAAAAGTGATTTGAGTTAAAAAATGGATTACTAAATGATAAAAAAGTTGTTTTGACCAAATAAGCCTTAAAAACACTATTCGTAGCACTTTTTAATAACTTTTGAAATATGGCTTTAAACTTAAATATTATTTTCCAAATCTTTTATATATGTTTTCAAATAAATAATTAAGTACTTTAAAGATAATGTGGAGGTTTTATAATTTATTTTAAAGGGTTTACATAAATGATTTAAAGGAAAGTTGTTCTAATTAAGTGATTTAATCTTAGCACTAAAGCTAATGAGTAGACTAGATTTTTCTATTCGTGAGATCTATATGTGAGGTGCTTAAACTAAGGAGATGTTCAGGAGCAACTGTGTCCTCGCTCACCTGGCCTCTTTCATGGACGAGGGATAGATAAGGTCAAAATGTCGGAAACGAGGCAAGTATAAAAGATTCAAATTTATAAATTTAATACAACTTGGATTGTATAGAAATAATCTTTATATACTTGGTATTAAATTCCAAGGAGGGAATCTGTACTATCCATGTGAATTTAAAATGTGATTCCACTGTTATTCGACGGATAGTAAAGGTTGAATATGAAAATTGAAATTGAGAAGAATTAGTATAATTTCTGTTGACCCTTTTTACTCAATAAGGTTTTGCAATGTGATTTATGAGAGATGATTTTGACTTGGTATTTCCAAAGCTAAAGAGAGGTTTAATGATTTCGTATATACTGGAAAAGAATATGATTTTAAGATTTATATCTCTAAAAGAGATATTTTATTTGATAAAAGATATTAATAAATGAAATGATAATCACCCTCAAACTTAACATCTTTATCAATGATTGGTTAGAAGGAACCAGAATCGGATTTGGGTGACTCCTATCTGAAAACCACTTCGAACCAATTTATGTGTTCAAAGGTGAAGACATGGAATGATAATAAATTAGAAGATGGAATGTAGGGCTGCTTGTCACTACCCTTGGGGGAAATTTCCCATATCACATATATTTGGTCGTAGTACCTTCATTTGATCTTCGATGCAAGGGCTGCTCGCTACAAATCCTAGAGGTGATTCCCGACAGGATGTAGTAGGAGAGTTCCTTCAGTTTGTCTTGTTCCTGAACAACTTGTATCGATGAATGTCTAACATTGCATTTATAACACACACATACATGGATTTTTACAAACGTACATCTGTTTGGTGGTGTAGGAAGTAACTCTCTTACACTTAACACCCTTCTCTGAGACATATGAACTCAGAACTTGTACATTTGTGGAAATCAATAGTGTGGGATGGAATTGGTAATGTGGCATTTAAAGTAGAATGTGGTATGTGAAAGGTAGTCGTTACCTCGGGCCTCATCACTCGGAAATGGCTTAAACAGGGCATGCTGTAAGGCTATGTGGTTCACAACCATTAGGGTATGGTCATCACCTTTCTAAATTACTCTCTATATGTCGAGTATGTTGTGTATGTTATGGGATCCCAGATAGGTAAGTTACGACCGAGGTTATGTTATATTTGGTTTTGTTTGCCACCAGATGTGTATTCTTGTAGGCCGGTCTTATCAGATGTAGAGGTTTCAAAGGTGTTGATCCTCGGTACATCCTTCTAGAGATGTAATGTATGAAAGGTAGTTCCTTACCTGCCATTGTATGGAAATCCAATCTCCAATAAGTGCTTTCAGACTTGATTGTAGAACCTATTATGCTAGAATTTAATCAATGTAACAATTTCCTCTAAGATAATATAAGTTTACTTGAAAAGTGTCTTCAAAATAATGTCATAAAAAATAATATTCCTAGATTTCGCGTAGCAAATGTTTTGGTTATCATAAGGTAAAAAACTCATTCTGTGTTTATGTGCGGTATGGTCTTATGAGATACCCTTTGTTTCAAATATCTGTATTTTGACTTTCTCACACCAGTCCCATGACTGACCCAGAGTTTATTTTCGTTTTTGCTTAAACTCTAGGTGCCTTATTTTCAGGCAGCTAAGTAGTTAGGTAGCATGGAGCTTTTTGGGAGAATCATAGAGCATTTTTGGTGAAACATGAAGCATGAAGGTTCTTTTGATGATGGTTATCCATTAATTCCACTGTATTATATGTTACGTATCTACGAGCACTTGTGAGGATAGATAGTTATAACTATCCTAGCTAGATTAGTACTTACTAGAACTCTGATGGAGCAATTTGGAGACATTGCATGTAGTATTCATATGTATAATTAAATGTTGAATACGATGTAAGATTCTATTTTGTTTGTCTTCTACCTTTATTATCTTTTACCCCACGATAATCTACCTCTCCAGCACTTTGATTTGCGTACGTGAATACCGAGAATGTATTAGTGTCAGTTTATGATGGTCAAAGAGGGGGTTGTCATAATTTTTATTGCTAAACCAATGCAATAGAGGTAAGAATTATAAAGTAACAAGAATTTAATGGATTTTTGTGTTAGCATTTGCCGAAGGTGATGTCTGTATTACATTCTTACTCATACAAGTTTGAATTCTTAATCTATTTTTTTAATATGAATTCAAACTACTTTAAAAAGGTTAAAATATAACTCTCTCAATTTCATACTTTATTAAAACATTTGGCGTAGGGTATGGTACAGAGGTATGGTATATGTACCATATAAATTTTTAACTTAATGTTAATAAAATTATCCATACATTTGTCCGTTCTTTTTGAAGATTTTTAATCCTAATAACCAGATTAATGTACATTGATTACTGATAAAAAAGAATCCAAAGATGTAAAAGTTACTCATCTATACTAGAGTATAAATACTTTAAAGGAAAAATTTTAAATTTACAACTATGTCTATCCTATTCTCTTTGCATAGGTTGAGATATGAGTTTCGACTAAGTTTCAAAACTAAATAACCAATTTGGGCAAAATTTTAAGGATCAAGCTATATTCAAAATATAATCCTTTTATTTATCATATTTTATTTCCTTTAAAATAAATAAATACATGGATAATGAAACAATGTAAAAGGAAACAAATAAATATAAACATTTTGTTTATCCATTCTTTATCTTTTGTTTATCTATTATATTAAGTATGAACAAATTTATTGTGTGCAACAGTTGACTTCCAAGAACTAAAACTATTTTTAGAGTTTCATGTACATTCATGTCGGTATTTTGTTTGGGTTGCTTAGTTTATTGCATGTTCACATTATTTTCCTTTAGTTCCTTATCAATTGGTTGGTTGTTTGCATTTTCTTCATGTCTAGTGTGTATTTCCATGTGGAATACTTTATCTATCATTGTATTTGAACTATCTTAACCTGCTGAGTCTTCTCTGGTACTTTCGTTTACTGTAGAGGTATCTGGTTGCTCCTACGTTGATATTTTGGGAATCCACTGTCTGTTACACATTGAGATGTGTGTTTATGTAAATATTTTTTTAACCTAAAAAACACGATGATAAGAATTTTGTAACTTCAATGTTATACGACTTATTACATATCAAGATGTAAAAAGTTTACATATTACGTACCTAGATGCAATATGACATACATAAGTGTAATAACTTCAATGTGTGTAGTTCTTTTTTTGAATATAATAGATAACCAATTTCTACGTCAAAGTTTGAAAACTTATTTGCCTTCATATATCGATGATGGAAAAAGATTATGTTTTTTTAACGGATGACAATACAATGCTTATCTTAATATGTATTTTGAGATTAAAAACATGTATTCTAATATTAAAAATAATTTTTTTTAATTGCTTTTAATTTTTATCGTAGAACTAGTATAGAGTACCAACAAGGAGCTTTGAATTTCGTGCATGTTGGAAGAGGAATATAAGAAATGTAGAAAAATATTTATGCCCCTACATAGATTGTCGAAATCTTAGTCGTCGTGATGACCAAATAATCGTTGAACATTTACTTATGAAAGGAATGGATCCTAGATACAAGAGCATTATAAGGTATAACCATGGCAAAGAGATAAATGTAGAGAAGAAACAAAGTCATTTGACATATATGACTTATTCAAGATGATTCATTACGAAGATGAAGATTTTCTGAATCATGAATTTTTTGATGATGATAAAGATAATGATGATCCTCAAAGAAGAGAGGATGAGTTACTTAAGAATTTGAAAGATGTAGAAACTCCTTTGTATCCTGGTTGAATAGATCACATAATATTATCTTCCATCGCCGTCTTGTATAATCTTAAATGTGAGACCGGCTTGTCCGGTGGTAGGTTTGATAAGCTTTAAATAGTGCAACATTTATTTTTGTCAAAGGATATCGTGCTTCCCGAAACTTTATATGAAGTAAAGAAATTTCTTAAAGCATTCGACATCAGTTTAGAAAATCAAGATACTAAAGAGATTATATAGGGTGTTCCAGTTAAAGCGTTGAGATATTTTCCAATAATATAAATGAATGTATAGATTTCAAAAGATGGCATAAAATTTAAGATGGCATTTTAATACTAGAAGCAACAATGGAAAAATGCATCATCTTGTGGATTCTATGACATGGAAAATGATGGATGAAATTGGAAATCTTTTCATCCGATCCATGTGTTTGTACCAAAAATGGGCACAACACTCTTCGGAAGTTTTTGAAGAGATAAAAGTGAAGAATGAAAATTAAAACTGTGGATTATCTAACAAAAACTCCAAATAACAGAAAGTAAATTGCAAAGACAAGCGATTTAGAGTGGTTCGGCGTTTTGCCTACGTCCACTATGAAGTTTGATGATTTTATTGCTCGATTACTTGAAGATTACAGTAGTTAATAATGTAATACAACTGAATTCAAATGCTAAGTGTCAATCTAAAGCAGCGGCGGTGTTCTGGAGTAAATCTGGCAGAATCTGGGCGCTCTTCAGTACTTAGAATTATCCGACCCCTTTTCTGAATGACCAGGGGCTCTATTTATAGGTGTGGGAGGCTAATATTTCGCCTAAAATGAGGGGAGACCAGTTCTGGCACGTCAGGGGGCCCACATGGCCGAAATCTGGAGATCCGGGCCCACTTCGGGATCGATTCGACCCTTGGTTTGAATCGATCAAGAAATCATCCAATCGAGCTGAAATTTGGTGTGTACATTCTTCATCATGTGTTTGAGCTTCTGTGAAAATTTCGTGGCATTTGGACTTGTAGAACTCGAGATACGATCGATTCAATGTTGCATTTCTGGAGAACAGGGGTACTTCGAATCGATCTTACTTCGAATCGATTCGGTCGACTCGATGCCTGCTGCGACGTGGCGCGTGTCTCTCGCTTCGATCCGTTTTGTACTCCGGTTTGACTGGGTCGTATCCATGGCTTGGATTCGAGGTAATGGATTCGAAGGACCTCTTCCTTTGAATCGATGAAACTAATGCTCCTTCGAATCGATTTAGACTTGCAGCTATGGACCGGTTCGAAGTTGTCTTGGCCTGGGGATTCGAATGCATGGATTCGAAGGTTCCTTCCTCCGATGGATTCGAACTACGGTGTATGCGAGGGTGGATTCGAACTCAAGGCACATGAAGACTTGCTTGATGTAGTCGAACGTGGTGAATGCCTCAATGGATTCGAAGGTGCCGATTCCGCCTGATGGAGTCGAAGCAATTCTCTTCTGATCGATTCGAACTAGTCTCTTTTTCATGGACACGAGGCAATGCTTGCCTGATGGATTCGAACATAGGGTTCGCCTATGGATTCGAACTAAGGAAGCTCTACTCCATCCTTTGTCGACAATATCTCGAGCATACGAACTCGGATTGTCTATAAAATTGGAACGTCGTCTCCTCTGGCCTTGCTTGGCATGCCTTATCAATTGCAGCCCGATCCGGACTCGGACAAAATTCATCGATATCCGTAGCGATCCTTACGTGTAACCGACTCCCGAGACGAACTGTCACCGGCATCTAGTCAAGTCCTTGGTGTCACGGCCTTGCCAAAAGGCAGGATAACATTTGCCCCCCAAAGTACGTCTTGTGTAAACATGACGTGCTTTGAAAAGCTGCAATCTCTCATTGGATTGCTACAACATGCTTTATCGAAAGTTGCATTCCGTATTGCAGTTGTCGACTGTCGTATAATCGTGACTGGCTGTCTGGGCTTTTGAGTCATGACGAGATGAACACTCGATCCCTGTTGATGATGAAGACCAAAACATTAGTAAAAAAAAATACGTGCACACGTGTATTTTCTTGACCTTGGTTAACGTTGCGTGATCGCAAGTTGTTGTCCGTTCGGCTCGCTATCGAAATCTACATCGGTCCTCTCCTGGACCGATTTGAGATTTGAGTTAAAACATTGCTTTTATGATTGTCTATGATCATCCTCTCGTATTGATCCTCTCCTGAATCTGTACAAGAGTGGACAAGCAATTTTTCATATGGAAACGATTCGCCCATTTGACCGGCGGTATTTGATGGATGCGAAGCAATGTTTCTAGATCCGCCTCGAGTTGATGGTTTCGAAGTAGACACTTCGAATCGATGGGGCATAGTGACCCAGGTTCATCTTCTGTCGACAGCTTCGAATCGATGGTTCTTTGAATCGACACTGTGTGGATCCGATGCTTGGGTGGATTTGCAATTGAGGGATTCGAACTTGACTGTTCGAATCGATGGAGTCGAACGTTCCCCCTGGCTCTTCTGACACCGTGCTTCGAGTCGACGCTGCGAATTCGAAGGAAAAGTCTCGAAGTCGTCTGGTGTAGATATTTGAGTCCGAGTCGACGAGGTCACCTGGTCAGCTTCGAATCGATTGATGCCTTGCAGTGATCGATTCGAAGATACTGCTCCGAATCGATGAGCTAGACCCGTTATTCCCGGTTGCGCTTGACCGGGAGACGAATGGTCTCGTTTCCCCTATATATACCGGGGTCCTGTTCACTTTTAACTTTTTACTTTTTCTGTTTCGAGAGCTTCTTCTTCGAATCGATTTCTCCAAGGCCAGGACAAACGTGCTTTCCTTAGAACGATCGATCCCTTCCATGCTTTCATTCGTAGGAAAAACCAGGTACTCACGGGATCGATTCGAGAGGAGACAAATAGAACTTATAAATTTTTGCATTGATTCAGTCTTTCTTTCTGAAACTTTCGAGGAGTAATGAGATTCGAACGAAGTGGGTCGACTCGATGGAATCGAAGATCAGAGTGTTGTCTTCCGTTGCTTCGCATCGATCCAGGCACGAGTCATTTGAATCGATTTTGAATGCATAACTTCGAATCGATGGTTTTAAGAAAAAAGGAAAGAAAGCTCGTGGCAATCGATTCGAAGTAGCGATACTCTGATCGATTCGAAGGATCTCAGTTCTGATCGATTCGAAGTCAAGCATAGATCATGGTTTCGAAGTGTTCCTCTATCCTAATGCTGCATCGAATCGATCCATATGGATTCGAAGCAACTGGAACCAGACTTCATCGATTCGACCTGTATCGATTCGCGCCGATGGATTCGAACATCTTCGTCTTAGGAGACCATTACTTTTTGACTTGCTCCATCATATGAACTACGACCAGTTTCAAGTTATTCTCTGATGAACTTAATGAACTTTAGCATACTTGACTCCGACGAGCTTCGGCCTTGCATAATCGAACTTGACCAACAGACTTGAACCTGAATTTCCTTTGAAGCTCGTCGATGGAACTATGACTTAACCAATAATACAACTGATTTATACTTGAAGTTGGTCCGTAGCGTTTGGGCGGTGCGGAAATGACGGTCAGCGATGACGGTCATTTTCTTCCTCAAATTCCCAAGTTATGTTGTACGAACATCTTGCTTCATCCTGTTAAATTTGCTCGAGTGATGTACAATACTTGCACTGCACGACACGTTCACACACACTACACTGGGGCATGCACGGGCTTGTTCATGAACTTAATGTTGCTTTCTAATGAGTTAGCTAATTATGGAATCTTCGAGCTCCCAACAACAAGAGGTACAGAGCTCGACTCCTCCGGTGCTTGAGATTCCCGATATCCCTGCCGATATAATCGATCCAGCTCCAGATGAATTGCCGGAGGCGATATTTATTGAGGACCCCGTTCATTCGGTTCAGTCCAACATCTCTGAATCCTTATTGGGACGAATATGCTTAAAGCATAACATATCTCTTGGTGACGTATTATTACCCAGCGCCACTGATAGACCGCACAATCCGCCCGAAGGATATACAGCATTCTACCGTCATGCTTGTGCGGCTGGAACTCTTCCTCCTTTCAATCAATATATCCGGAGGATGCTATCATATTTAGGAATCGCTCCTTCACAACTTCATCCCAACGGGCACGCGTTGCTGAACAGTGCCTTTGTAATATTTATGGACTGTCTCTTTCGCCCGCCAAGGCCCTCCGAGATCAGACACATATTTAACTTCAAGAGCAGGGGTGATAGCCCGTCGTTTACATTTTTGGAGGCAGTTAGAAATTGCCAAGTTGTAGTTGGAGCTTGGACGCGACTGAGCTATTTCAAGAACGAATGGTTCTACGTTCGATGCCCTCCGGGTTTCGCTAGGCGATGGTTGTCTAGACGTAAGCGCCTTAACCTGTTTCCTTGACCAATAGCTCTTCGGTGTTAAAATTGACATTTCATTCCTTTTACAGCTATTATCTCTAGGCCCGATGGAGGGCGTTTCAAGGGTACCGTCCGGAGTCTTCAAGAAGTCCCAAGCGAGCTGAGGCATATTGACCCGGTGCTGAACGACTACCACTTAAGAGTTCTGGGTTTGATCGACATTAATCAAAGCATAGTTGTTGAGGGATTTTCAAAGTTCGTCTCCAAGAAGGAAAATAAGAAGAAACCCAAGAAGAGAAAAGCGAAGAAGTCACTCGGAATCAGAATAATCGAGGCGAGTGACGAAGAAAGAACCCATACGGATTCAGAGCCAATGGCTGACCTTTCGGGAAACTTGGAGGAATCGGGAGAAAAACGGAAAGGCAAGGCCGCCGTTTCCAAAAAACTTAAGTCAAAGGGGGGAAAATCTGTAGATGTGTTTCTTCCCGCTTCCGGAGTTATGATTTCTGAGGCCGCCCCTTCTCATTCGAGAGATTCTCTCAAAGGGCTTGACGATATTCCTATCCCAGATTATATATCGATTTCTCATAATCCTGGGTTGGAGGAATTGCAAGATGTCCTAAACATGAACGAGCCCTTTCCTTTAAGTGCGGTCAACACTTCCGGTCGGTCTGGGGGTTTACACATTTACACACACTTCCACGGCACTTCATGACTTCTGCATAGTAAACATTGCTTTATGGGATTTTAATCCGTAATTCTTTCTTATCGCAGGTGAGATGTCAGGACGCGGCTCCACTCTAGATAGGCTTCGGAATGTGCACCAATCTTCTCCATTTTATGATTCCCGTAGGAGAGAGACAGATAGGGATCATGGTCGAGGCTACTCGAGTCAAGAACGTTATGATGGAGACAGAGATTACTCTCGTAACCGTTCTGGCTATGATTACTCCGACAGAGACCGGGGATACCAGCACCGACCCCGATCTCGTTCTCCTCCGCCTCCCAGGGCTCCAGTAGACCTCCCAGGGCCATCTCATCAGCAACAGTTGCCTTCTCAATCTTCCCGGCCTGATGCTCAACGGCCAAGAGTGGAACCAACGGCAGCCGCTATAATTGAACAAGCTCCGGCTGAGTTGACAAGCGAGGGAGCTGCTAAACTCGCCCAAATGAAAAATGACTACCCGAAAATTTGCATGGATGGTTATATCTTTCCTCCTAACTTTAAGAGAATCCCTCCGGAAGCTGAGACCACTGCTCATAATTACATCCACGACTTTTATGCTCAGTACAAGGAGTGGTATAAGGCGGCCGTGAAGGCTTCTAGAGTAGCTTTCGACAGGGCGAAGGTCATTGCCGAACGTGATGTTGACATTGCGAAGCAGAAACGCATTATTCAAGTTCTTCAATCCGAAGTGGAGACGTCCCGAAAGTCAGAGCTTGAAACTCTTAAGAAACACGAGGGTGTCGTGGCCAAACTAGCGAGGATGCAGCAAGAACATTGCGCCACAGTGGAAGAGATGGGCCATCGCAATACCACCGTTGCAGCTGAGCGAGACTTAGCCGTTAAAGAGCTGAACGAGCTCAAGGCCAAATTCGCTGAAATGGTAAAGGAGAAAGACGATGCGAACGCTACTGCTCAAGAGGCTTGCGACCAAGCAGTATCCCTCAGGGTCGAACTTGCTGCGGCGGCGGTCAAGGCTAAGTCTGTGGAAGCGGAGATTCAGGAAAAGATCTTGGAGGAGAGGTCTAGGCTAGATGCTGAGTTTGACGATCTCTTAGTCACGTATAACGCTAATGTGCTGGAACACAGAAATCTAGCGTGGCTGGGAGATGACTCCATGATCTTGTACAATGCCTGGACCCGGCTGGTGAATGAGAAGAGAGCAGCGCATCCAGATGGAGCACTTGACGACTTTGAACTGGAGATGCGTCTGCTTACCGAGGATGAGAGGAAGACCCTTCATGAGGTGGTAATCTCTATGGCGAAAGAAAAACTCAGCGTCCAATCTCTAGAGACAGGCGAAGGTTCGGGGACCGCGCATCACGAGGCAAGTGTTGGAGCCGTAATCCCAACATTGCCCGAAACCACTGGTGCGGTAGACCCCCAATCTGTTCCTGCATATAATCCTGACCAACCGTTATTATCTTCCGCCGATGATTCTACCCATGTTTCGGTCCAGACTAAGGAAGGTATTTGAACGCTTCTCGTAGTTTAGTTGTGAAGGACCTTAAGCAACACACTTGGCTAACAATCTTCGTTTTGTCGTATTTCAGTGACCGAAGCTATTGTTTCTGCGCCCCTTGCTTTATCAGTTCCTCACCAAACACAAGGGGTGGTTTTTTCCGAAGCCATCACGACTTCTACTTTGATTGGCAAGGAGGGAGATGCAAATATGTTTTCTTTCAACGCTCAAATGATTGAGGAGCTTCTCAATGAACCCATCGATCCCTCTGTCAATCCATCCGATGTTGTGAGTGAGGCTGCTCCGGCCGTTAGTTTACCTATGCCAGCTATTGGCACATCTGATGCGGCCCAAGTATCTCGTGAGGACGACGTTATTGCTGAGATCGCTGCCGAGATGGCAGCAGGGAATGTTAGTGCTAGTCCACCCGGGCCTGCCCCGTTAATGGTGATTTCACCGGGCGGTACTGTATTGATCGAGACTGCTTTTGTCCCTCCTCCTACTACTACTCCAATGCCTCCAGCTCGTCCTCCTAGAAGAACTTCCGTCGCCTCCAGCTCTGAGGAAGATGTCGACATTATATCGCTGCCGGAGGGCAAGCCTGAAAAGAGCAAGCGATTGAGGAAGAAGTCGGGCAGCGGATCGGGTGGAGCTACCCCGAAGAAGAAGATAAGGAAGAAGAAAGATTGAACTCTTTCTCTAAATCTCCATTGCGTAGGGTAGCGTTTTGTTGATTTTTCTATAGCCGTGTATAGATGTGGATTCGGCTCCCACTAGCAGAATTTTTCATAAACACTTTGTAATCAGATTCTTTTTGTTGATAATGGAAATGAAAATCTATTCCCTTTCTGTCTTCAACTTGTTATGTGTTATGGTTCTGCCCCCTATATTGGGGAGAAGTGTGGAGTTGACGTATGTTTATACCCCGTCTCGCGCTCCGGAGTTCGGAGTAGGATGAATGTTTATGCTCCGTCTCGCACTCTGGGAGTACGGAGTTAGATGAATGTTTATACTCCGCCTCGCACTCTGGGAGCACGGAGTTAGATGGATGTTTATACACCGCCTCGCACTCTGGGAGTACGGAGTTAGAAGAATGTTTATACTCCGCCTCGCACTCTGGGAGCACGGAGTTAGAAGAATGTTTATACTCCGCCTCGCACTCTGGGAGTACGGAGTTAAGTAAAAAGCTTGTACCCAGCTCGCGCTCTCGGAGTACTCTGGGGTTTAGGAAAAATGTTTATACTCCGCCTCGCACTCTGGGAGTACGGAGTTAGATGAGAGTTTATACTCCGCCTCACGCTCTGGGAGCACGGAGTTTAGTAAAATGTTTATACTCCGCCTCACACTCTGGGAGTACGGAGTTGAATGAAGGGTTGTCGTGTATCAACCCATTTTCGTGGCCTGATGTGATGGCTTGCCCCCGAGCTCGGGTTTCATTTAGCGAGTGGTTGATTGCTTCACAGCCACTCCCTACTTGAATAAATTCCACTGTGTGATGGAACTTAGCTCTTCGTGCATCGTGATGTTGTACATTGTATTTAATGAATCACAGCTCTGGCTCGAAGAGATGGCATTTTATTGCTGAAATAAGAAAATATGGCAAATCAGTTGCCTTATTACAAATTCTAATTTCGAAATGCAAAAGTAAATTGCTGAATAAAAAACATAATGAAATAAATAAAGCCTGTCATATGTAATAGCGGCGGAGACTCTCGCTGTTCCAGGCTCTTGGTAAAACTAGACCGTCCACGGTTGATAGCTTGAATGTGCCATCCCCAAGTCGTTGCGTAATCACGTACGGTCCTTCCCAATTTGGTTTCATGTGTGAAGGAACCGGGTATATTCTCTTGAGGACCAGATCACCGAGATCAAAGGTTCGGGGGCGAACTTTGGTGTTATATAATCGGGCGACCCGACTTCGGTAAGCGGCCGCTCTTAAATCAGCTTCTTCTCGTTTCTCGTCCAACAGATCCAAAGATTCAGCGAGCAATATAGCGTTTGTTTTCGGATCATAATAAGTTATGCGGTGAGAAAATACTTCTGTCTCCACTGGAATGACGGCCTCCGAGCCATAGGATAAGGAAAATGGGGTGTGTCCAGTTGCGGTCTTGTGAGTTGTTCGATAAGCCCATAATGCCATAGGGAGTTCATCGACCCATTTGCCCCCAGCCTTTTCCAGTCGTTTCTTTAAGATGGATTTGATAACTTTGTTAACAGCTTCGACCTGACCGTTTGCTTGTGGATGTGCGACTACAGAGAACTTTTTATGAATATGAAATCGTTGGCAGAAATTCTTGAACTCCGAACTTTCGAATTGGGTCCCATTATCGGTGATGATGGTATGCGGGAGTCCAAATCGGCAAATGATATTGCGGACCACAAAGTTTATCACTTTCTTTGACGTAATTGTTGCGAGAGCTTCGGCCTCGGCCCATTTTGTGAAGTAGTAAACTGCGACGATGGCATATTTCGCACCACCTTTTGCCAGAGGTAAAGCGCCAATGATATCGATACCCCACATAGCGAACGGCCAGGGACTGACCATTTGAGTTAACTCGGTAGGCGGGGCTCTTGGAATTCGAGCGTGTTTTTGGCACTTGTCGCACTTTCTGGCGTAATTGGCTGCATCTCGATTCACTGTCGGCCAGTAATATCCATATCGGAGTATTTTCTTAGCAAGCGCTTGTCCACCGGTGTGATCGCCGCATTCTCCCTCGTGTACATCATGTAACACTCGTTTGACTTCGTCGTGGGCGATACACCGGAGAAGTGGAACAGAATAACCTTTTCTATACATGATCCCGTCCTGAATGATGAACCGCGAAGCTTTTCGTAGAATTTGCCTTTTCTCATTTCGGTGTTCAGGCAATATCCCATTCTCAATGTAATTTCGATACGGAGTCATCCATGATTCTCTACTGGGAAGGGTTTCCAACACATCATCTGTTTTGATTTGATCGATGCTGGGGAAAGGCAAAGTTTCGACCGGGACGAGTCCCATTTGCTGTGCTTCACCTGTGCTGGCCAACTTTGCCAATGAATCGGCCTTTTGATTGCGATCTCGTGGTATGTAGTAAATAGCATAATAATCAAACTGATCCAGCGCTTCCTGAACTCGGGCTAGATAAGCAGCTAACCTTCGATCTCTTGCTTGATATTCTCCCCGTACCTGACACACAACCAACTGTGAATCACAATAAACTTCTACCGCGATAATTCTCAGATCTCTGGCAAGCTTTAACCCAGTCAACAGGGCTTCATACTCGGCTTCATTGTTGGTTGCGTGAAAATCAAACTTCAAAGCATAGCATATGGATCGACCTTCGGGGGTTTCTAGTACAACTCCAGCGCCCGAACACCGATCGTTTGATGCACCATCTGTATAAAGTTTCCAGACATATTCAGGAGACTCGCTAGTTTTGGGTAAGTTGTCTGGAACAGTAAATTCAGCTATGAAGTCAGCTAGGACTTGCCCTTGAATGGCTCTCCGCGGAGCATAAGTAATGTCAAATTGACTCAGTTCGATATTCCACTTGAGTAACCTTCCAGACGTCTCAGGCCGCGCAAGGACCTGTCGTAACGGCTGATCGGTATACACAGTAAGCGGATGAGCTTGGAAATAAGGACGAAGCTTTCTCGAGGCAATGACCAAACAGTAAGCCAGTTTCTCCAACTTGGGATAATTTCTTTCAGCTCCGGTTAAGCATTTACTAACATAATAGACCGGTTTCTGCACTCGATCCTCTTCCCGGACCAGAGCAGCACTGATCGCATGCTCTGATACCGCCAGATAAAGGTATAATTGTTCGTGATCAATTGGTTTCGACAAAATTGGTGGCGTAGAGAGATGCTGAACCAGCGATCGGAATGCGCCTTCACATTCCGTGGTCCATTCAAAGTTTCGTTTCCCTTTCCGGATTAGATCAAAGAAAGGAATGCATTTATCAGTGGATTTCGAGATGAACCTGCTTAGCGCTGCTACCTTCCCGTTGAGACTCTGGACTTGCTTTATGGTCTTCGGGGTTTGCAAATTCCTTATTGCCCAGATCTTTTCGGGGTTTGCCTCTATCCCACGAGCGTTAACGATGAACCCTAGAAATTTTCCGGATGCGACGCCGAAGTGGCATTTTAACGGGTTAAGCTTCATTCCATACTCTCGTAGGATGCGGAACATCGAATTTAAATCCTTGACGTGATCTGTGGAAAATCGGGACTTAACTAACATGTCATCCACATAGACTTCCATGGTCTTCCCGATCTGATCAGCGAACATTCGATTAACCAAGCGTTGGTAAGTTGCTCCGGCATTCTTTAAAGCAAAGGGCATGACTCTGTAACAGTAGAGTCCCAGATCGGTTACGAAACTAGTATGTTCTTGATCGGGTAGATGCATGGGTATCTGATTATAACCGGAATAAGCATCCATAAAGGATAACAATTCGTGACCTGTAGTTGAGTCGACGAGTTGGTCAATTCGGGGAAGTGGAAAACTATCTTTTGGACAGGCTTTGTTTAAATCAGAGTAGTCGACACAAGTTCTCCATTTCCCGTTCGGTTTCCGAACCATTACCGGATTTGATACCCACTCTGGGTATAGAGCATCTCGGATGAAACCATTTGAATGCAACTTGTCAATTTCTTCTTTAAGGGCGGCAGATCTCTCTGGATCCATACCACGCCTCTTTTGCTTGACCGGAACATGTCGCGGATCAATATTCAAAGAGTGACTTGCAATGTTCGGTGAGATTCCGCACATGTCAGAGTGCGTATAGGCAAAGACATCAAGATTCGCTTGAAGAAATTCAACCAATTCCTGTTGTATCTGTTTTCCCAGTTGAGATCCAACTTTTAGTACTTTCGAATCGTCATCTTCACTGACCGGGACGTCCACAGTCAGTTCAGCTGGAGACGCTTGATTCTCTTCTACTTCATCTTTATCTTCGCTATCCCTAGGGTCAAGATCTCTAAGGAATTGGCAGTGGTGCCCGGGCCGGGGCCCAGGCGTTAGTTGTCAATTATCAATAAAACGGACGCAGAGAGATTCCTCTACGCCCTTTCCTTTCTCCTTCTTCTGTGCTTCCCGCAATTCAGCAACATAACAGGCTCTTCCTGCTGCCTGATCTCCTTAAACGATTCCTATACCATGATCGGTTGGGAATTTTAAAGTCAAACACCACGGGGCAATGGCTGCCCTGAATTCAGCAAGGGCTGGTCGACCCAGGAATGCGTTGTACGGTGAAGCAATGTCAAGAACAACGAATTGCAGCAGTCGGACTCTCCTGCGCTCTCCGATCCCCAGTTCTACTGGTAGCTCTACTATTCCAGTAGGTATTGTCGCACTGCCATTGAAGCCATGAACCCGGGATTGGCAGGGTTTCAAGTCTTTTGCTTCCATCTTCATTAAATCGTAAGCTCGCTTGAATAGAATGTTTACAGAACTCCCACTGTCAACCAGGATCCTCTTCATCCAAGCAGGACCAACCTGGGCAGATATGACCAGTGGATCAATCGTTGGAGCTTCGATTTTGTCAGCATCTCTGCTTCTGAATATGATATCGTCAGACATCGTTTTTTGTTGCTTAGCCGGGGTTCCATCCTCACAGTTACTGCAGCATTCGAAGCTCGCATGCCTGATAGAGCTAGCATACGACTCCATTTCCCTCCAGCTCCTGTCTGCTGGATGAGGACCACCACTTATGGTATTGATAACTAGCCTCCCGCCTGTACGAGCGGGTTCCTCTTGTCTTTCCTGATCTTGTGCACGGTTTGGATTCGATGGGCCCGCACCACCAGACTGCGGCGCCCGCACGAATTGATCCAACTTCCTCTCCCTGATCAACTTTTCTATGAGATCTTGTAAATGGCGACAGTCATTCGTATTGTGGCCATAACTCTCATGAAACCTACAAAACTTTCCCGTCTGAATCTGCCTTTCTGATGACCGCTTCGGAGCGGGTTTCTTATACTGTTCTGTGTTGCAAGTTTGCAGGTACACATTTTCCAGTGATGTGTTTAACGGTGTATAACTTTCAAACATCGGAGCCCTACGCCGTGGGCCTGGATTCGGGTCTCTCTTCTTATTCTGACCATTGCCACCTCTTGGCTGAGTTTGTTTGTTCTGTATGTTTAACTGGACTTTTCCGGAATTGTCACCGGACTGTTTAACTGCGACATTGCTTTGTATTCCCTCACTTCCGGGTTTTGCATCGTCCTGCTTCCTAGACTGTTTCGCGTCCTCTTGCCGTAAGAATTGAGCGGCTTTGGAGTGGAAACGGTCCAACGATGCGGGGGGTTTTCCGGCTAACCAGTTTCCAAATTCAGAATCGGGATCAATTCCCTTTGTCAATGCCATTAAAATTGAGTTGTCCTTGGGATTACTAATTTCCACGCATGCCGCATGGAATCTCTCCAAGTAACGCCTTAATGTTTCCCCACGAGCCTGGGTAACATTGGACAGGGTGTTAACATCTTTGGGTCTGGCAACATGCATACGGAATTGTTCAACAAATTTCTTAGCCAATTGGTCAAATGACGAAATAGATCTTGGAGGTAGTCTTGTAAACCACATTGTTGCAATTCCTCCCAGTGAAATGGGGAAGCTGCGGCATTTTACTGCATCGTCGGCCCTTGCGGCGCTCATTGACCATTCGTATTTCAGTATGTGCTGATTGGGATCAGAACTTCCTTCGTACATAGGGAGAGTTGGCATTCTGAATCGCCGAGGAGGTTCAGCGTATAGTATCTCGTCCGTGAAAGGAGTATGGCTTCGAGAAATTCCCCAATCGTCATTGGTAAGTCCTTGGCTTTCACGGATCATCTGACGTATCATAGTCGAGATGTCTGGCATTGCTACATTTTGAGCATGCTGAGCTAAGGTGTGGTCGGGTTCCACAATGCGAGTTTGGACCGGGCGCTGTCGACGGTCCAAGTTTCGCCTCCTTGGCTCAGCGTCTTCCGGGACGTATGGTTCAGAAGTACGCCCTTGCTGTTGATTACCCGAATCTGGAAGATATCGGGTATCGACCCTTGTTTCTGCTGTTGCAGCTGTGACATGATTGTCCGTAGTATATTGTGGAGTGCGGCCACCTCATGCTGATGGCCCAGCCTGGAAGCTGGTTGATGGTCCTACCCTCAATTGCCCGACAGTCAGGGCGGGCTGATATCCCGTAGTCTGAGCATAATCTCTGTCTAATCGGGGATGGGTAGATCTACGATGATAGTCAGATGAGGCAGAACTTTCAGTGGGTGAGCGGGAAACATCATCCCTTCTGGACCTCCTACGGCCCTGGCGGTTCAGTTGATTTGTCAATTCAATATTGGCTCGCAACTGTTCGGCTAACTGTTGCCGACTCTGAGTCAACTCTTGAAGTAATACCTGAAATTCTTGTCTAGTGACTGCCCCAGACGGATCCGAGTGGGCAGTGTTGTCTTGGTTGGATGGCTGCTGTTGAGCAGGATTTTGTCCATCCCTACCTTCTTGTCCTGGAGCTGCAGAAGTGGTTCTCGTGCTAACCATTTTGAATGATGAATCCTTTTCCTAGATTTTATGCAAATCTGAATAGAATGGAAGGACTGTGAATCGAAGATCTGGATCTTCCTCTTGGATTTGTGCAATCCGGTATCGATGGTAGATCCACGGAGCAGGAGAAAAAAGCTGGTTTTTTCTCAGTGAAAGCACCAAAGTGTTTGTACCAAAAATGGGCACAACACTCTTCGGAAGTTTTTGAAGAGATAAAAGTGAAGAATGAAAATTAAAACTGTGGATTATCTAACAAAAACTCCAAATAACAGAAAGTAAATTGCAAAGACAAGCGATTTAGAGTGGTTCGGCGTTTTGCCTACGTCCACTATGAAGTTTGATGATTTTATTGCTCGATTACTTGAAGATTACACTAGTTAATAATGTAATACAACTGAATTCAAATGCTAAGTGTCAATCTAAAGCAGCGGCGGTGTTCTAGAGTAAATCTGGCAGAATCTGGGCGCTCTTCAGTACTTAGAATTATCCGACCCCTTTTCTGAATGACCAAGGGCTCTATTTATAGGTGTGGGAGGCTAATATTTCGCCTAAAATGAGGGGAGACCAGTTCTGGCACGTCAGGGGGCCCACATGGCCGAAATCTGGAGATCCGGGCCCACTTCGGGATCGATTCGACCCTTGGTTCGAATCAATCAAGAAATCATCCAATCGAGCTGAAATTTGGTGTGTACATTCTTCATCATGTGTTTGAGCTTCTGTGAAAATTTCGTGGCATTTGGACTTGTAGAACTCGAGATACGATCGATTCAATGTTACATTTCTGGAGAACAGGGGTACTTCGAATCGATCTTACTTCGAATCGATTCGGTCGACTCGATGCCTGCTGCGACGTGGCGCGTGTCTCTCGCTTCGATCCGTTTTGTACTCCGGTTTGACTGGGTCGTATCCATGGCTTGGATTCGAGGTAATGGATTCGAAGGACCTCTTCCTTTGAATCGATGAAACTAATGCTCCTTCGAATCGATTTAGACTTGCAGCTATGGACCGGTTCGAAGTTGTCTTGGCCTGGGGATTCGAATGCATGGATTCGAAGGTTCCTTCCTCCGATGGATTCGAACTACGGTGTATGCGAGGGTGGATTCGAACTCAAGGCACATGAAGACTTGCTTGATGTAGTCGAACGTGGTGAATGCCTCAATGGATTCGAAGGTGCCGGTTCTGCCTGATGGAGTCGAAGCAATTCTCTTCTGATCGATTCGAACTAGTCTCTTTTTCATGGACACGAGGCAATGCTTGCCTGATGGATTCGAACATAGGGTTCGCCTATGGATTCGAACTAAGGAAGCTCTACTCCATCCTTTATCGACAATATCTCGAGCATACGAACTCGGATTGTCTATAAAATTGGAACGTCGTCTCCTCTGGCCTTGCTTGGCATGCCTTATCAATTGCAGCCCGATCCGGACTCGGACAAAATTCATCGATATCCGTAGCGATCCTTACGTGTAACCGACTCCCGAGACGAACTGTCACCGGCATCTAGTCAAGTCCTTGGTGTCACGGCCTTGCCAAAAGGCGGGATAACACCATGCAATTTTAGACTTGGTCTTGTTATAGATGGATCTAATTCATTTTCCATGTTGAGTTCGAAACATAGTTATTGGCCAGTAATGCTTGTGACAATCTCTCGCCTATGTTATGTGTAAGGAAGGAAAATATTATGTTTACTTTACTTATTCCAGGTCGAAAGCAACCCGAGAATGATATTGATGTATATTTGGTGCCATTAGTGGAAGACTTGCATCATTTGTGATGTAATGTAGTTGATGCTTATGATGCACTTAGTAAAACATTGTTTAAACTGAATATAATTTTGCTATGGAGAATTAATGAATTTTTGGCTTATGGAAATCTTGTTGAATGTCGTGTGAATGGGAAAAAGCTTACCCATTATGTGGTGTCAATACTCATTGTTGTTGGTTGAATCAAAGTCGAAAGAACGTCTACATGAGTCATAGAAGATTTCTATCTATTTCAGATTCATGGAGGAATAAAAAGGCTTGGTTTGATAGAACCACAAAGAAAGGTAGTACTCCTCGAATTTTAACTGTGAGAAACATTTATGCATGGTTGAAGGATTTTCCAACTGATTTTGGAAAAGAAAAGGAAAAGAGAAAGAGGGAAAAGAAAAGTAAGAAGAGGAAGTGCGCTAATGATACAGAAGATGAATATGATAAGGCTAACGATCCTATAAAAATGGAGCTATCAAGGTAGAAAAAAGATCGAATTTCTTTGATTTGCCATATAGGGAGGTTAGTGATTAATTTATTTACTTTTCATTGTTTTAATAAAAGAAAATAATAATATTGCATTACAGTATTG
The DNA here is from genome assembly GCA_030737815.1 of Allium fistulosum. Taxonomy (NCBI): domain Eukaryota; kingdom Viridiplantae; phylum Streptophyta; class Magnoliopsida; order Asparagales; family Amaryllidaceae; genus Allium; species Allium fistulosum. The sequence goes on from CM060901.1 coordinate 1,132,619,247, forward strand.
ATTTTCGTAGGAACTTCCATTATGTCACAATTTAGATATGATGCATGTGTAGAAAAACATTGGTGAAAGCATACTAGGCACGATGTTGCATGATAATAAATCAAAAGATGGAACCAACTCCAGAAAGGATTTAGAGGATTTGGGAATTCGACATGAGCTTCATAAACAACCTTATGGAAATAGAACATATCTTCTACCGGCTCCATATAAGTTGTCAAATTCTAAGAAAAAATATTTTGCAAAAGATTGTACATTTCAAAGGGCCTGATGGCTACTGTTCAAATTTGAAGAATCAGATTTCATTCCAGGATTGCAAAATTAGTGGATTGAAGTCACATGATTACCATGTATTAATGCAACACTTATTTCCAGTAGCATCAAGAGGATTAAAATCAAAGAAGGCAAGGAAAGCAGTAATTTGCTTATGTTTTTTTTCAAAAAATTATATGAACTTGATCTTGATAGAGAGAAGTTGGAAATCAATGTTAAAATTTTAAAGTTTTATGTGAGCTCGAAAAAATTTCTACCATCTTTTTTGATATAATGGTACATTTGTCAATTCATCTTGGAAAACAAGCACTAATGTGGGGACCAATTCATTTTCGTTGGATGTACCCATTCGAAAGATATATAAAGACACTTAAAGATAATGTAAGAAACTATGCACGACCAGAGGGATGCATTACAGAATCCTATCTTGCAGAAGAATGCATGAAGTTTTTCAATGAATTTTTGAAAAAATCAGGACAAATTGAGGAAAAAGAAGCTCGAAATGAAGATTATGAAAGCAGTTTAATACTCGATGGACGTTCGATTTAAATGTCGAAGACAGTTACATTGTCAGTTAATGAAAAAGCAAGCGCTTATTCAGCCGTGTTAATGAATATGGTTGTGGTGGAACCATTTATAGAGTAAGCTTATGTTACATGGTTTTAATTATTTTAATGTATTCATAATGCTAAATATAACTTATAATCACTTGTTCTATACTAGTTTGCATTTGGAGGAATTAGAAAATTCAGACCAATGCATGAGAAAAATGCGACCTTACTTTGAGAAACACATACAAAATTTTTTGCCGATTGGATTAAAAGGAAGGTTAGTTAGATTTTAATATATTCTCATTTGACTAATAACATTACTCTAAAATATTCCAAATACCTATTATCTCCAAGGATCACAATGAAATGTAAAGGTGGATTGCTTTTGGTCCAAAAAATGATGCATTGCCTTACAAATGATATATCATCAATGGGCAACATTTTCACATAAAAGATGTAAAGAGAGAAACTCATAATAGTGGGGTGACTTTTGTTGTGACTTCTATGCTTAGAGAAAGTGCAAAAGTTATGCCCCAAGTGGTTGATGTGATCACTTATTATGGAATATTTATTGATATAATTTTATTAGATTATCATGTATTTCATATTCCTGTTTTAAAATGTCATTGGGCACATAATGGAACTGAAGTAAAAGTTGATGAAGATGGGTTCGCTGTTGTAAATTTGTATAATCAAGTATCATTTTCAAAAGATCCATACATACTTGCATCTCAAGCAAGACAACTATTTTATTTAAGAGAAAATGATTTTTTGAATTGGTATGTTGTAATGAAAGCTCCATCAAGAAGTATTTATGATTTAGAGATAAATGATTACATCGGGGAAGATAACGAAGTCGAGGAAGATTGCGAAATAACCAAAATGGATGATGAAGATGTTAGCTATGTTAGGGAGGATTACAAAGGCATACTTGAGTAGATTATATGTTTTACTTGAACATGGTTATCAATTTTTCAGTGGCATTGTAATATGAAAGTAAGTTGTCGACTACTAGATTCGGTTCACTAGTCACCTGTCATAAGAAAATTGTGTGACAACCTATTTATCCATTTTGTATGTATCTTTTACTAAATTTAGAATTCGTCTTTTGGATCAGATTGGTTTATTCCTAATGTTAACTTTTGCCTTAATAAATCTGATATAGGTGTTGGGTAAATTTCTCACCCAGGGGATCTCAAGACCAAGAAGAGCTAGGCTTCATCCGGCATCCTTCAACACTGCCGAACCAACTTGATGCCGGACCAACTTGATACCAAGCACCTCCCACCATCTACCGGACCAAGCATCTACCGAACTAGCTCACCTCCCATGCTTCGCCGAACCAGCTCACCTCCCATGCTTCGCCGAACCAGCTCACCTCCCATGCTTCGCCGAACCAGCTCACCTCCCATGCTTCGCCGAACCAGCTCACCTCCCATGCTTCGCCGAACCAGCTCACCTCCCATGCTTCGCCGAACCAGCTCACCTCCCATGCTTCGCCGAACCAGCTCACCTCCCATGCTTCGCCGAACCAGCTCACCTCCCATGCTTCGCCGAACCAACTCACCTCCCATGCTTCGCCGAACCAACTCACCTCCTACCACCGGACCGAGACGTGCCAGGCCAGATCACATCAGCCCAGGCCCACCAGCAGCTATATACATCCAAGACCCCTGCTCCCACCCTCACTCTATAAATAGAGGGACAGGGGTACAACAATGGGGGACAAGTTTGAGAGCTCAAGCACGGAAGGAACTTTCAAACAACTTTCTTTTACTGATATCAGAGTTTTGTACTTGTAATCAGAATAAGAGAAGAGAAATAACATATAAAGTGGACGTAGGCACATTCTGGCTAAACCACTATAAATCTGCGTGTCTTTTTACAGTTTAGCCCCTGTTTTTTATATATTTGCATAAATCGCTCAAATCACTAAGAATAACATCAGATCTGCTAAATCATACAACTTTGAGGTGTTTGTCCATTTTTTGTGCAAACATTTTTGGTGCTTTCACTGAGAAATAGAAACCCGAAGCTTCAGCTTCATCCACTTAACAGTTTTCCTAACGACATCATTCGCCACTTAGAAAACATGCCTCCCAAACAGAGAAAAGATGTTAATAAAGGAAAAAACATCGCATCCAGCAGTCTTCCAGATCCAGCTGTCACGAATCAAGGAAATCATCCTCCTCCAGCAGTAGAACCAAATGAAGGACAGGCTAACCCAACCACTCCTGCTACAGGACAGCCTGCAGCCATTACTAGGGCAGATCTAGACAGGGTTGTGGCTGAAGTAACTAACCGCTTCACATCCCAGCAAGAAGCTTTTGTGGACCATCTCATGTCACGCTTAAGGGACGCTGAAGAATCCAACCACAACACTGAATCATGGGGCGAGTCCCAGTCTGGAGGATCTCAGAGACAACAAAGATCTTCCTTCTTCGAAGGAGCTAACGGCAGAAGTAGCCATGGTAGGAGCCGAGACCGAGCACAGCCCGAAGTTAGGCCTGAGGAAACGTTTGGTACCGAACCCAACGGGGGAGGTACCGGGCGAAGGTCAACTGTAGCTGAGCCTGTCATGCTGCCTAACCACAGAAACGCCAATGAACGGGGCTGAGCTAGAGCCTAGCCCGAAGTTGGACCCGAGGAGGTGCTTAGATCAGAACCCAGCAGGGGGAGATCAAGGCAAGGGCCAACTGTAGCTGACCCGAGCATGCTCCCAGAAGACCAAAGGCAGCCACTGGAAAATATGAGGAATGATAGACGATACCATCCCTACATGTCATCTGGACGGAATCAATCCCACAGAACAGAGCCAAACTCATTTCTATCTGCTCCATGTTCTGATGAAAGGATGGCATGCTTATTCAGAGAGTGTGTCCAACGGGAGCAAAGAGATCGAGGGATAGGCGCTAGGGTAACCAGCCCTTTCGCCCGCAATATCGAAATTGCTATCACCCCCCGAGAATGGAAGATGCCAACAATGGAACCCTACAAAGGAACCTCCGACCCCGTTGTACACTTACAGAAGTACACGCAACATATGCTCATGAGTGGAGCGACAGAGGGAGTATTGTGCAAATGCTTTCCGCTCTTCTTAGCAGATCTCGCTACCTCCTGGTTCTATCATCTACCCCAGGGATCCATCAGCTCGTGGGAAATGTTGAAAGAAAAGTTTATCAATCAGTTCCGCATCCATGTGGAACAACCTGAGGACGCTTATTCCTTATCCAGCGTCAAACAGAAACCTGGAGAAAAACTACAGCAATACCTAACCCGATTCAATGCCGCAGCAGCCGTAGTCCAAGATGCCGATGAGAAGCTTGTCTTAATGGCCCTCTGTAGTGGTGTGCATCCGGATACTAAATTCGCTAGAAGACTAACAAAAGAAAAACCAACTACTTTACCCGATTTCTTCCATGAAGCCAGGAAATATATGAGGCTTGAAGACGCTTCCACTGAGGGGCAGTCAAGGCAACAAAATAAGGCAACTCACAGCAACACGCCCGCTGTAGCAAAGGACATTCGAAGAAATGACTCTAGAGACAATGCTGGGGGCAAGAAGGGAGAAAAAGCGCCTATATCGGCCAGGACCGAGAATCGACACTTACACTCCTTTGAATGAAACCGTCGAAAAACATCTTCCTTGCCACCCAAGGCGAAGTTAGATACGAACGCTCACCGTACAAGAAGGAATCAGATAACGCACAGAAGTCTGGAAAGTTCTGCCGCTTCCACGAATCTCATGGGCATGATACCGATGAATGCCATCATCTCCGGGACCTGATTGAAGAACACATCAGAAGGAAGAAACTACAACGCTTTCTTGGAAAGGCCAGCCCTGTCTGACTTCCAAATTGTCTTGGCTCCATAGTGCTTAAAGATGAAATTTCCAACGGACAAGTGCGTTCCCTTCTTCGAAGCTCTAAAGAAAGACAAAGGAAAGTTCGAATGGACTGACGAATGCTTAACCGCTTTCCTTAACTTAATCGAACACCTCCAGAAACCACCGGTACTCTCGACTCCAAGCGAAGGCGAAGAATTATACCTATACCTTGCTGTGTCATCTCACGCCCTAAGCGCTGCCTTGGTAAGGGAAGACAACCGCACACAGCGGCCAATTTACTTCGTCAGCAAGAGGTTTACTGGGGCAAAAGTCAGATATCATAAACTTGAGAAGCTAGCATACTGTTTACTAATCACATCACGAAAACTGCGTCACTACTTCCAGTCCCATTCCATCAAAGTTCTGACCGATCAACCACTGAGGCAGGCACTCCATCGTCCCGACACTTCTGGGCGACTACTTAAATGGTGCATTGAACTAAGTCGGTTTGATATCACCTATCACCCTCACACCGCCATCAAGGGACAAGCCATGGCTGATTTCATTGTAGAATTCACTACCCAACGGGCGTAATGAAGTCAAGAAAATCTTGAGGAAAGCTTCCCGCTACACAATACAGGAGAACACCCTCTATCGGCGCGGATTCTCTAACCCCCTATTAAGGTGTGTCGCTGGAAGGGAAGCCAAGGAAATCTTATCCAACATTCATCAAGGGAGCTGCGGAGATCACATCGGAGGACAGACTTTGGCAATAAAGATACTCCGATATGGATATTTCTGGACCACCTTAAGAAAGGACGCCTTAGATTTCGTCAGAAAATGTGACAGATGCCAGAAGTTTGCTAAGATTCTACGACTACCAACAACTGAGATTACTCAAATGACTAGCCCATGGCCCTTTGCAGTATGGGGAATTGACTTAATCGGCAAACTACCGATGGGCAGAGGCAGGGCCAAATATGCTATAGTGACAGTCGACTATTTCACCAAATGGGTGGAAGCAGAACCCCTGAATAAAGTATCTTCAGCAAAATTTATTAATTTCTTGATCAAAAATGTTCTGTGCAGGTACAAAGTTCCATTCAAGATCATATCAGACAATGGACTTCAATTTGACAGGAGGAATTCGCCAACTGGTGCCAAGAGCACGGAATTCACAAAAGCTTCTCATCCGTAGCGTATCCCCAGGCAAACGGAAAAGTCGAAGCCGTCAACAAAATTCTCAGAACTCTAATAAAAAAGAAACTCGAAAAGACAAAAGGCGAATGAGTGGATGAACCTCCTACGGCACTATGGGCCAATCGCACGTCTTTCAGAACATCAACGGGGCATACTCCTTTTCTCTTTGGCATACGGATCGGATGCTATGCTTCCAGTTGAAACTATAGTGCCTTCCCACTGTAGGATCCACTACAACCCAGAAGAAAACGAAGAGTTCCTCCTCATGTCTTTGGATCTAATTGAGGAAAGAAGAAATGATGCAGCCCCCCAGGGCAGCAGCTCACAAGCAAAAAGTGGCAACGCAATACAACCCCAAAGTCAAGCATCGTACCTTACAAGAAGGGGATCTTGTCCTCAAGCGAATCTTCTCTCGTCCCGGAGCACTAGACCCAATCTGGGATGGATCATATGTAATTCATAAAGATCTCCACAACGGAGCCTATATTTTGTCAACAGTGGACGGAGAGGTGTTCCAGAGGGCATGGAACATCCAACACCTTCGTCGATACTTTTCTTAACTCATACTGCCCATATGAAGTGAATTAACAAAGAGAATCAGTGGACGTAGGCATTTTCATGCCGAACCACTTTAAAAAACTTGTCTCTTTTTAACTTGTTCCTTCATATCTTGGCTGCTTGTTAACTGTATCCTTTTCTGTTGAACAAAATCCTGTGCAAATAGCATTTTCATTCAAGGCGCTCCACAGCGCAACTTCTCCTGGACAAGACCTAACAGGTACTATGCGAATCTATGCCCTCGCCAATGAGACACTTTCGCTCCGGCATCCCTCTGCTGCGAGTTAACTCATTGCTCGCGACGGCCCTTAAAGCCAACTGTAATGAGCCGATTATAAGCCACCGAGAAGGCCGACTATAGCCGAGGCAGCTCATTACGGCGTTAGGCTCGCCGGCAACTGTGAACCGACTATAAGCCCCAACATAAGGTGTGGCCAGCCAGGGGCAGTTCACAGTTGACGATCGGCACCCACGCTAGCCGGCCACAGTAGATCGAATAATACCCACGATTACGGGCCATAATGGCCCGGGTAGTTACTGTGCACGATCTCGGCTCCGATGTGTCTTAAGTGCGGCTGTGGTAAAAAAGAATTAACTCCCCGCGGAGGCGTAAGATGGGTGACAAATGTCTCCAAGACCCACAGCTAGGGAAAGTGACTACAAAACCCGTTTGCCACGAACTTAAGCACATCGAAGGCCTTCCGTGATTGGAAGTTTTACTATTTCACATATTTCAATTTTACTTAAGAAACTTTTCTCCTATCCTCTGTAACAATCCCTGAAGTGCAGGACACAAAACAAGAGACACTCACTAATAGAAGCAGATACTCACAGCAAGACACTAGACCACATCCCTTACTCGGTCATGCAGGATATTCAAAGCTGCCATCTACAAGCAAAATATAAAGGACGGTATTTCCTTCTTTCATATATACCTATAATTTGTTCACACCTCACGCTAACCCTACAAGTCATAAAATTATGTTCTAAACAAGAACCTGACATCAAACACAATCTAATTACAAGAATATGCATAGCTATATTTCTTATGCAACATGTCAAAATAGCAAAAACATTCAAAAGACGACAAAATCAGCTTAAGTTAAAGAATTACACATCAAGAATAGAGCTATTTATTACAAGTAGCAAGAATTACAACCTAAAAGTTACTCTACTGTTTTAAGACTAACATATACAACCATGTCAAGTCCACAAAAAGAGTTTTCCAGGCCTAATCAGGGAGCCGGCTGCGTCGGAGTCTTGTCCTTGCCCTATTGCCCAACTGTCCGGTCAGAAAAAGAATTCATTAGTGATAAGCAACCAAGTTAACGGAAAGACCAGAAAGGAAGACTTACCAGCATCTGCTCCTCGATCATCTCGGTCATCATCCTCTACTTGCACACCTGCCTCCTCAGCTGCAAGCAACCGCATGCCCTCCTTCACTGCCACCTTCTCCTCCTTGGTAAACTGGGCAGTAACCGCATCAATCCTGAGGGCCGTACCTATCTACTAGTGACCTCGGGGTGGGCCCATGACGTCCCGGTTCTAACTGAGCTGGGGGCACCTCGGAAGGATCTTCTCTGTCCTGGGATTTCTTCTTTTCTGATCGGGTTTCAACTCTGTGAGACATTATCCTCAACGAAAAAGAATACATCTTTAAAAAGGATGTAGAGATATGAAGAAGCGAGTGTGTGCAGTCTAGAATTTCACTCAAAATGCTCCAATTCCTATTGTCATTCGGTATTCAGAGTCTCAAGGTTCATTCGGCATTCCCCGTGTAAAATTCATTCGGTAAGGTGAAGGTTAAAATTCATTTGGTATTCAGAGTCCCAAGGTTTATTCGGCATTCCCCGTGTAGAATTCATTCGATGATCCAAATAAGAATACTCATTCGGTACACACGAGTTTCATTCGGCGAGGGGAAGTTAGGTACCTTATTCGGCAGGCTAAAGCAGGTCGGTAGATTGATTCGGCTATGCAACTGATTTGGCTCAAGTCCTTCGTTCGGTAGGAAATAACAAGGGCCCTAGCTCCGTACTTATAGGCGAAGGTGGACCTCCGGACCAACCGGTTCAGTACTAGAAGTCGAAGGGGAAATTGGGTAACTTAAAACAAAGCACGCCATATACAGGCATATGCCCTACTTTGGGGGGCAAATGTTGGGTAAATTTCTCACCCAGGGGATCTGAAGACCAAGAAGAGCTAGGCTTCATCCGGCATCCTTCAACACTGCCGAACCAACTTGATGCCGGACCAACTTGATACCAAGCACCTCCCACCATCTACTGGACCAAGCATCTACCGAACTAGCTCACCTCCCATGCTTCGCCGAACCAGCTCACCTCCCATGCTTCGCCGAACCAGCTCACCTCCCATGCTTCGCCGAACCAGCTCACCTCCCATGCTTCGCCGAACCAGCTCACCTCCCATGCTTCGCCGAACCAGCTCACCTCCCATGCTTCGCCGAACCAGCTCACCTCCCATGCTTCGCCGAACCAGCTCACCTCCCATGCTTCGCCGAACCAGCTCACCTCCCATGCTTTGCCGAACCAGCTCACCTCCCATGCTTCGCCGAACCAACTCACCTCCCATGCTTCGCCGAACCAACTCACCTCCCATGCTTCGCCGAACCAACTCACCTCCTACCACCGGACCGAGACGTGCTAGGCCAGATCACATCAGCCCAGGCCCACCAGCAGCTATATACATCCAAGACCCCTGCTCCCACCCTCACTCTATAAATAGAGGGGCAGGGGTACAACAATGGGGGACAAGTTTGAGAGCTCAAGCACGGAAGGAACTTTCAAACAACTTTCTTTTACTGATATCAGAGTTTTGTACTTGTAATCAGAATAAGAGAAGAGAAATAACATATAAAGTGGACGTAGGCACATTCTGGCTGAACCACTATAAATCTGCGTGTCTTTTTACAGTTTAGCCCCTGTTTTTTATATATTTGCATAAATCGCTCAAATCACTAAGAATAACATCAGATCTGCTAAATCATACAACTTTGAGGTGTTTGTCCATTTTTTGTGCAAACAATAGGTCTACTAAGTAGAGAATAAATATGTTGCGCATCTTATTTGTATCAGAAATTTGTTTCATTTTCATGCATCAGATTGGATAATAGGAATAAATATATACTCGATTTTTTAGTAAAATAGGAACAAGACTTGGTTTGCTTTTTGAATATTTTAGTGATAGGAAAACATATTTTGTCATGCGTAGGTTCCCATCTTGCTAAGTTCGCTTGTAGTAAATATTAAAGTATTTTAAATAGAATCACCATGTCTTAATGAATTATTTAAAGCACCTAGAGTTTTTAGGAATTTCTCTTCTTTTGTAATTTTCATTTTCTACAAACATATTGTGTGTGTGTGTATGCTGGCATAAGTTTAGGCATGAGTATGCACATGTTATACATAAGAAATTAGCTATAGTTTTAGAAAATAAGAGTGTGCCTACAATATATTTTAAATAATCCTTATGCCTACAGTAGAAATGAAACTACAACTTCTCTTCTGTACACACACAATATTACAGAATACACAATATTATACAACACATACAATATCTTATTTTTTGAATTATTTAAAGTAAATATCACGCACACTATGATTTAGTTCCCGAACACACAAATTTACCATAAGAACAAGTTTACCATAAAGACACAAATTAGTAAATTCCGAGTAATGATGCAGTACCTGTTTTTCCTGTGGTTCCCTTTGATTTTTATTTGAAGAAAGGAACATAGATCTCTAGTGGACTAGGGTAAGCACATCTTTGATTATTCTGGTATCCGTAAATATATTGCAGATGATTTGAAACTTCCATTTTAATCTCAAAATTTTACTTGATGTGCGTTTGTTGGGTGAATTCTCAACACCTAATAAACTAACGCTCGAACCAAAACATCTCCACCTCAATACCGAACCAGGACCAACACACCTACTACCAAATCTAGTAGTCACCGAACGAAGCTACCGGTCCAGATCATGGCCGAACCAACCCTATCCTCAGCCACCGAACCAGCTCCGCCGAACCAACCCTCTCCTCAGCCACCGAACCAGCTCCGCCGAACCAACCCTCTCCTCAGCCACCGAACCAGCTCCGCCGAACCACCATGCTCCTACCACCGGACCAAGATTCCACCGCCGAACCAAAGGAAACCGGACCAGCTCTTCCAGGCCAGATCATGTCAGCCCAGGCCCATCAGCAGCTGTACACATCCTAGACCCCTACCCTCAGCCTCACTCTATAAATAGAGGGGCAGGGGTACGATAATGGGGACAAGTTTGGAGAGCTCAAGCACGGAAGGAACTCTTCAAACAACTTTCTTTTACTCGTATCAAAGCTTTGTACTTGTAATCAAAACTAGAGAAGTGAAATAACATATAAAGTGGACGTAGGCATATTCTGGCTGAACCACTATAAACTTGTGTGTCTTTTTACAGTTTAGTCCCTGCTTTTCATATATTTGCATAAACCTCCAAAATCGCTAAGAACAACATAAGCTTTACTAAATCATACGACTTTGAGGTGTTTGTCCATTTTTTGTGCAAACATTTTTGGTGCTTTCACTGAGAGTAAGGCTCGAAGCTTCAGCTTCATCCGCTTAACAAGTTTTCCTGACAGCATCGTTCGCCACTTGGAAAACATGCCTCCCAAACAGAGAAAAGATGTTAACAAAGGAAAAAACATCGCATCCAGCAGTCTTCCTGATCCAGCTGCCGCGAATCAAGTAAATCGTCCTCCTCCAGCAACGGTAACAAATGAAGGACAGGCTAACCCAACCACTCCTGCCACAGAACAGCCTGCAGCAATTACTAGGGCAGATTTGGACAGAGTTGTTGTTGAAGTAACTAACCGCTTCACGTCCCAGCAGGAAGCCTTGGTGGACCATCTCATGTCACGCTTGAGGGACGCTGAAGAATCCAACCGCAACACTGAATCATGGGGCGAGTCCCAGTCTGGAGGATCTCAGAGACAGCAAAGATCTTCCTTCTTCGAAGGAGCTAACGGCAGAAGTAGCCGTGGTAGGAGCCAAGACCGAGCACATCCCGAAGTTAGGCCTGAGGAAACGTTTGGTACCGAACCCAACAGGGAAGGTACCGGACGAAGGTCAACTGTAGCTGAGCCTGTCATGCTGCCTAACCACAGAAACACCAGTGAACGGGGCCGAGCTAGAGTTCAGCCCGAAGTTGGACCCGAGGAAGTGCTTAGATCAGAACCCAACAGGGGGAGATCAAGGCAAGGGCCAACTGTAGCTGACCCAAGCATGCTCCCAGAAGATCAAAGGAAGCCACTGGAAAATATGAGGAATGATAGACGATACCATCCCTACAGGTTATCTGGACGGAATCAATCCCACAGAACAGAACCAAACTCATTTCTATCTGCTCCAAGTTCTGATGAAAGGATGGCACGCTTATTCAGAGAGTGTGTCCAACGGGAGCAAAGAGATCGAGGGATAGGCGCTAGGGTAACCAGCCCTTTCACCCGCAATATCGAAATCGCTATCACCCCCCGAGAATGGAAGATGCCGACAATGGAACCCTACAAAGGAACCTCCGATCCCGTTGTACACTTACAGAGGTACACACAGCATATGCTCATGAGTGGAGCAACAGAGGGAGTACTGTGCAAATGCTTTCCACTCTTCTTAGCAGATCTTGCTACCTCCTGGTTCTGTCATCTACCCCAAGGATCCATCAGCTCATGGGAAATGTTGAAAGAAAAATTCATCAGTCAGTTCCGCATTCATGTGGAGCAACCTAAGGACGCTTATTCCTTATCCAGCGTCAAACAGAAACCTGGAGAAAAGCTGCAGCAATACCTAACCAGATTCAACGCCGCAGCAGCCGCAGTTCAAGATGCCGATGAGAAGCTTATCCTAATGGCCCTCTGCAGTGGGGTGCATCCGGACACTAAATTTGCTAGAAGATTGACAAAAGAAAAACCAGCTACTTTACCCGATTTCTTCCATGAGGCCGGGAAATACATGAGGCTTGAGGATGCTGCCATTGAGGGGCAGTCAGGACAGCAAAGTAAGACGACCCATGGCAACGCCCCTGCTGTGGCGAGGGACGTTCGAAGAAATGACTCCAGAGACAATGCTGGGGGCAAGAAGGTAGAAAAACGCCTATATCGGCCAGGACCAAGATTCGACTCTTACACCCCTTTGAACGAGACCGTCGAAAATATCTTCCTTGCCACCCAAGGCGAAGTTAGATACAAACGCCCACCATACAAGAAGGAATCAGATAACGCACAGAAGTCCGGAAAATTCTGCCGCTTCCACGAATCTCACGGACATGATACCAACGAATGCCATCATCTCCGAGATCTGATTGAGGAACACATCAGAAGGAAGAAACTGGAACGCTATGTAAAAAGTCAAGACAGGACTTCAGCTCCTGCCAATGAAAACCCAAGGCTACCCTCACCAGGGACCGACAGAGGAAACCACAACGCTAGCAGCTCTAGTCAAGAGAAGATAGTGGTCCATACCATCTCAGGAGGTCCGCACGTCGCAGACAGAAGTTGGAGAGAGATGGAAAGATATGGGAAGTCGCTTAGAGACAATAAAGACTGTGTCAATACGGTTATAGAAGAGCGCCACCCAAAGCGGAAAGAAAGTGATGACATCACATTCAGTAAACGCGATCTGGAAGGAAGACAGTACCCTCACATGGATCCCATGGTTATCTCTGCCCGACTCGGTCCCGCCGAAGTTTACCGAATCCTGGTAGACACTAGAAGCTCTGTAAATATCCTGTTCAAACACGCATTCGACAAAATGAAGCTATCAGTAAAGGATGTATCTCCCTGCGATAAACCACTACACGGTTTCACTGGGGATGCGAAGATGCCCCTCGGGCAGCTGGACCTCTTTGTTGAGATTGGAAGTCATCCCCACTCCGTTGTAAGGAAACAGACGTTTGTGCTGGTAGAGAACCATTCGGCCTACAACGCCTTCTTAGGAAGACCAGCCTTGTCTGACTTCCAGATTGTCCTAGCCCCATGGTGCCTGAAAATGAAATTTCCAACAGACAATGGGGTAGGGGAAGTGGAAGGAGACCAAGATATTGCACGAGACTGCTATGTAACCGAACTTCGCAACAACCACAGGAGAGATAAAGGGAAAGGTGTAGAGATTGCCCTCTGCACAAAAAGCCTTGAAGCATAGCAACTAAAGAAAGCCCCTCCTCTTCGATACACCAGCGACCCTTTCAATGAATTAGACCCTAGGGACAAAGAGGAGGAGGCCACCACCGAGCCTGCAGAGGCCATGGAATTTATATCTGTAGACAAGCACGACTCAAGTAGGCTACTTAAAATTGGGTCCCAGCTGAAAGCTGAATTGAAGGAACAACTCATTGATTTTCTCCGCCACAACTTGGATGTATTCGCTTGGTCACACGCTGACATGACCGGAATCTCCCCCGACATAGCGTGCCACGTATTAAAAATTGATCCTACCAAGGCGCCTGTAAAACAAAAAAAGAGAAGTATGGGGGCAGAGCGATCAGCAGCCCTCGATGAAGAAGTAAAAAATCTACTCGCCAATGACTTCATACGAGAAGCTATTTACCCAGAATGGATCGCCAACCCGGTACTAGTAAAGAAGGCTAATGGGAAGTGGCGGACCTGCATTGACTTCTCCAACCTAAACGACGCCTGCCCAAAGGATTGCTTCCCGCTTCCCAGAATCGATCAACTTGTAGACAGCACAGCCGGGCACGAACTCCTGTCTTTTATGGATGCATACTCAGGATATAACCAAATTCCTATGCATGCTCCCGACCAAGACCACACTAGTTTCATCACCGACCGGGGTTTATACTACTACAAAGTGATGCCCTTCGGACTTAAAAATGCAGGAGCCACCTACCAGCGCCTCGTCAACAAGATGTTTGCAGGGCTAATAGGACGAACAATGGAAGTATATGTAGACGACATGCTGGTAAAATCGCGGAAAGCCAAAGATCACGTAAGCCACCTAGGCGAAATGTTCCAGGTACTTCGACGGTATGGAATGAAGTTGAATCCACTAAAGTGCTCCTTCGGAGTGTCATCGGGAAAATTCTTAGGATTCATCGTCCATGCCCGAGGGATAGAAGCAAACCCTGAACAAGTCCGAGCATTAAGGGACATCAAGGTACCTTCCACCCGAAAGGAAATGCAAAGCCTAAATGGAAAAGTGGCTGCCCTAAGCCGATTCATCTCCAAAGCAACGGACAAGTGCGTCCCCTTTTTCGAAGCTCTAAAGAAAGATAAAGGAAAGTTCGAATGGACGGACGAATGCTTAACCGCTTTCCTTAACCTAATCGAACACCTCCAGAAACCACCGGTACTCTCGACCCCAAGCGAAGGCGAAGAATTATACCTATACCTTGCTGTGTCATCTCACGCTCTAAGCGCTGCCTTGGTAAGGGAAGACAACCGCACGCAACGACCAGTTTACTTCGTCAGTAAAAGGTTTACTGGGGCAGAAGTCAGATATCCTAAGCTTGAAAAGTTAGCATACTGTTTACTAATCACTTCACGAAAGCTACGTCACTACTTCCAATCCCATTCCATCAAAGTTCTGACCGACCAACCACTGAGGCAGGTACTCCATCGTCCCGACACTTCCGGGCGACTACTTAAATGGTGTATTGAGCTGAGTCAATATGATATCACCTATCACCCTCGCACCGCCATCAAGGGACAAGCCATGGCTGATTTCATTGCAGAATTCACTACCAACGAGGATAAGGAGCAACTGGAAATAACAGAAGATATCAAGTGGAATCTCTTTGTGGACGGTGCATCTAACGAACAAGGCTCGGGGGCAGGTGTGGTAATAATCACTCCCAGGGGAAATAAACTGCACTATGCTATAAGGTTGGAGTTCGCTGCCACCAACAACGATGCAGAATATGAAGCAGTAATAGCCGGATTAGAAATTGCTATCGAGATCGGAGCCAATTCTTTGTGTCTTCACAGCGATTCTCAGCTTATTGTTAATCAAATACTAGGGGAATTCCAAGCTCGAGAAGAGCGACTCATAGCATATCTAAAGAAGACCAAGTTACTTCTCAGCCGATTGGACCACTACTTAGTCAAACACATCCCTCGGGAAGAGAACCAAGAGGCCGACGAATTGGCAAAGCAAGCAAGTATGAGAGACGTCGCCATCTTCAGGGCAGTAACTGTCTCAAAGCAAACGATCCCAAGTTTTGAGCAAGTGAATCTGATAGCTGCAACCGAAGAAGCAACTTGGATGACTCCCATCCGAGACTACCTACAAAATGGCACACTACCCGACGGGCGTAACGAAGTCAAGAAAATCTTGAGGAAAGCGTCCCGCTACACAATACAAGGAGACATCCTCTATCGGCGCGGGTTCTCTAACCCATTGTTAAGGTGTGTCGCCGGAAGGGAAGCCAAGGAAATCTTATCCAACATTCATCAAGGAAGCTGCGGAGATCACACCGGAGGGCAAACGTTAGCAAAAAAGATACTCCGATACGGATATTTCTGGCCCACCTTAAGCAAGGACGCCTTAGATTTCGTCAAGAAGTGTGACAGATGCCAAAAATTTGCTAAGATCCCTCGGCTACCAACAACCGAGATTACTCAGATAACCAGCCCTTGGCCCTTTGCAGTATGGGGAATTGACTTAATCGGTGAACTGCCAATGGGTCGAGGCGGCGCCAAATATGCTATAGTAGCAGTCGACTATTTCACCAAATGGGTGGAAGCAGAACCTCTAAATAAAGTATCTTCAGCGAAAGTTATCGACTTCTTAATCAAAAATGTTCTGTGCAGGTACGGAGTCCCACTAAAAATCATATCAGACAATGGACTTCAGTTTGACAGCGAGGAATTCGCCAACTGGTGCCAAGAACACGGAATTCACAAAAGCTTCTCATCCGTAGCATATCCCCAAGCAAACGGACAAGTCGAAGCAGTCAACAAAATTCTGAAAACTCTGATCAAAAAGAAGCTCGAAAAGTCAAAGGGCGCTTGGGTGGATGAACTCCCTACGGCACTATGGGCCTACCGCACATCTTTCAGAACATCAACAGGGCACACTCCTTTCTCTTTGGCATACGGATCGGAGGCTATGCTCCCAGTTGAAACCATTGTGCCTTCCCACCGTAGGATCCACTATAACCCAGAAGAGAACGAAGAGCTCCTCAACATGTCTTTGGATCTAGTCGAGGAGAGAAGGAATGATGCAGTCCTAAAAACAGCAGCCCACAAGCAAAAGGTGGCAGCACAATACAACTCCAAAGTCAAGCATCGTACCTTACGAGAAGGGGATCTTGTCCTCAAGCGAATCTTCCCTCGCCCTGGAGCACTAGACCCAATCTGGGATGGACCATATGTAATTCATAAAGATCTCCACAACGGAGCCTATATTTTGTCAACAGTGGACGGAGAGGTGTTCCAGAGGGCATGGAACATCCAACACCTCCGTCGATACTTTTCTTAACTTGTATTGCCCATATGAAGTGAATTAACAAAGAGAATCAGTGGACGTAGGCATTTTTTCGTGCCGAACCACTTTAAAAAAGCCTTGTCTCTTTTTTAACTTGTTCCTTTGTATCTTGGCTGCTTGTTAACTTTATCCTTTTCTGTTGAACAAAATCCTGAGCATATAGCATTTCTATTCAAAGCACTCCACAATGCAACTTCACGTGGACAAGACCCAACAGGTACTATGCGAATCTATGCCCTCGCCAATGAGACACTTTTGCTCCAGCATCCCTCTGCTGCGGGTTAACTCATTGCTCGCGACGGCCCTTAAAGCCAACTGTAATGAGCCGATTATAAGCCACCGAGAAGGCCGACTATAGCCGAGGCAGCTCATTACGGCGTTAGGCTCGCCGGCGACTGTGAACCGATTATAAGCCCCAACATAAGGTGTGGCCAGCCAGGGGCAGTTCACAGTTGACGATCGGCACCCACGCTAGCCGGCCACAGTAAGTCGAATAATACCCATGAGTACGGGCCATAATGGCCCGGGTAGTTACTGTGCGCGATCTCGGCTCCGGTGTGTCTTAAGTGCGGCTGTGGTAAAAAAGAATTAACTCCCCGTGGAGGCGTAAGATGGGTGACAAATGTCTCCAAGACCCACAGCTAGGGAAAGTGACTACAAAACCCGTTTGCCACGAACTTAAGCACATCGAAGGCCTTCCATGACTGGAAGTTTTACTATTTCACATATTTCAATTTTACTTAAAAAACTTTCCTCCTATCCTCTATAACAAACCATAAAGTACAGGATGCAGGGTAAGAGATACCCGCCAATGGATGCAGAGATTCACAATCAGATGGCAGGGCATTCAACCGCTTTCCATGCTTGGTCATACAAGATATTCGAAGCTGCCATTTACAAACAGAACATGAAAGGCGGTATTTTCTTCCTTTATGTGCAGATGCATGACTGTAATTTAATTTTTTCACACCACACGCTAACATTGCAAGTCATGAGATTATGATCTAAAACCAGAATCTGACATCAAACACAATTTAATTACGAGAATATACACAGCTATATTTCTCATACGACATGTCAAAACAGCAACAAACATTCAAGAAACGACAAAATCAGCTTAAGTTAAAAAATTACACGTCAAGAATAATGTTGATTATTACAAGTAGCAAGAATTACAACTTAGAAGTTACTCTACTGTCTTAAGACTAACAGATACAACAATGCCAAACCTACAAAAAGAATTTTCCAGGTCTAATCAGGGAGCCGGTTGCGTCAAAGTCTTGTCCTTGCTCTTTTGCCCGCCTGTCCGGTCATAAAAAGGATTCATTAGTGATAAGTAACCAAGTTAACGGAAAGACTAGAAAGGAAGACTTACCAGCACCTGCTTCTTGACCGTCCTGGTCGTCATCCTCTACCTGCACACCTGCTTCTTCAGCAGCAAGCAGCCGCATACCCTCCTTTACCGCCGCTTTCTCCTCCTTGGTGAACTGGGCAGTGACCACATCCATACTGAAGACCGTTCCACCCTCTTTATCTGCATCAGCCTTAGCCTCCTCCAAAGCCCGAAGATAGATCTTGGCCATGACCCTGGGATAATCATCCATCCAAGAGAGATTGCCCTGCTTCCAAGTTCGGAAATACATGTCCTGGAGCATGTCATCCATCATTCCCTCATTCTCCTCAAACTCCCTCATCCGGGCATCGGAAGCCGACAACCTTTCGACGGCAGCATCTCTCTCCAATCTGTATCTCGAGCAATCAGCCTGAAGGGACCTCCGCATCACCTCCATCTCTTCCCTCAACTTAGCTTGAGCAAGCTCTGCAGCCTCAAGTTTCTCGGACAATTCCTCCACCTGCTCGAGATCCGCTCTCCGAACCTCATCCACCGTGGCAATAGCCATGTCAATCCGCTCTTTGCAAGCAGCTTCCATTTTCCGCAGTTCAGCCCGACTGGCCTCTTCCATGGTTTTCCTTAGTCGCCCAGTAGCAGCCTCATGCTGAGAAATCTGGATAGCCTGATCCGCAAGCTGTTTGGCCTGATTCGAAACCACCAATCGAAGTCGGATATTGGCGCTCCCAATCTCCTCTCCGGCCTTAACCAGCCGAGCATGATGCCCCATCAGCTTCTTGGTCTCCTCTGCCACCCGATCAATATTAGCCTTGGCCTCGTCTCCCATAGTGACTATACGAGTAGTGAGTAGATCGAGATCTAAGGCCTTGGCTTCGTCAAGTACTCGTACCATGGGGTTACGGGGGAGAAGATGTTCACCAGTGACTTCGTCAAAAGTAATATCATGAGAACTGGGATCCAGATCAGGATGACCCGCAAATGGATTACGGGCCAAGTCGGGACGGTCGATATGAATAACAGAAGGGTTTCCGGACGGGTGCGGAGAAGGTGCAAACTCGCTACCCTCCTCAGTAATGTCATGAATAGGCTGAGCCGGAGGCTGAGGACCGGGCGAAGTTTCGGATAAAGGATGACTCCTCTTCCTCTGTTGAATACCCTCTTCGATGACCCCAAGAAGAGGACGGTATCCGACTACATCCCCGGAGCGTTGGGTTGAGGGCTTCGGCTTAGCAGAAATTTTGGAAAGTTTATATTACTCAAGCCTGTGTCGAAGGTCTGAAGCTTTGGACGTCTTGCCTGCTCCTAATATAAAGAACAAATGTCACAATCTTACATCACTATACGATTCGAGAAACGCGGTAAATTACAAGTTAAAAAAGGAAAAGAAACACAGCTATGGTTGTACAAACCCTGGGGAGGAGTGGGATACTGCAATAAGTCCTGGATTTCATTCCAGGACGGGAGCGGATCGTAAAATATTCCTAAGTCCCTATCATTTATGAAGCATGCAGGAGTCAAGAGTTCACCTTGAGTCGTCGGAGCCACCTTGGCTGGAATGGTCGGAGAAGACTCACTTGCACCAGTCCCGGCTTTGTCCGCCTTCCCGGTCTTCTCTGCCAAAGCCGGATCCTCATCCAACCCCTCAAAAGCCTGGTGGAACGCATCATCCGTCCACTCCTGGATCTCGCCCGCTTGCCCAGGAAGTAGGGCCCCGATGCCATCGCTACCTTTGTCACCATCCCGACCATCTCCACCCTCGCCTCTTACCTCCTCTATGTCTTCCTCCTCCCGGGTAAGTGGACAATTGCTGGGGGAGGGGCCGTCTGATTTCTTGAGTTTCTTACCTCCGACAGTTGGAGGTTTTGTGAAAGGCTTCCTCTTGCTACTCTCTGTCGTAACACCTTCCTTGGTCTGAGCAGCCGCCCTCTCCTCCGCCGTTTCCCTCAGCTTAACTACAGACTGCTGCGGAAGGATCAAGTTATATTCCAAAGAATCGCATTTCTAATCAAGAAGGCAGATGATCTGTATTTCCCAAGAATGGCTTCTATCTCAGCCGCCATCTGAACCAGGCGGTCAGTCTCCACAACCGGAAAGCCACCTGTCGCTAGCAAAAATGAGAAAGTATGAGAAGAAGCATCGCAATCGGAATAGAAATTATAAGTAAAAGCATCAACTTACATCCAGAGGTAAAGCGCCGGATGGAGACGGAGTCGTCCCTAACAAAGAACCACTCTTTCTTGAACATGCTGAATTTAGAGTACAGGTCCAGGACCGGCTTGAAGGTCACAGCGGACTCCAAGCTAATATATGGGGACCCCTTCTTATAGCCCCTTAAATTATACAAGTACCGGATCTCCCGGTTGGAGGGAGCGCGACCATACTTCCTCCGAAAAATAACGAAAAGGCTCACCAGTATGGCATAAGAGTTGGGCTGAAGCTGGAATGGGGCCACCTTCAGATACGTGAGGAAGCTGACTACCCAAGCATTGAGAGGCGGGATAGCACCACACATGCAATGGTACCTACTATAAGCAAAGTATCCTTCGGGAGGACTGTATGGCATGACTCCTGGGCCCGGCAGCAGCATGAGGGCTCTATCGATCCCAAAGGAACGAGATATAACATCGAGTTGCTCCTCTTTGAGAGAGCTAGGAAAGCAGTCAGGCGGGGAATCCAGCAGCTCCTGGGGACCATATCCATCCACTAATGACCTCGGGGCGGGCCCATGACGCTCCGATCCTGATTGAGCTGGGGGCACGGCCGAGGACTCTCCTTCACCCCCGGATCTCCTCTTATCTGATCGAGTTTCAACTTTTCGAGACATTTATCTGCAAACATGGGAAAAGTATATCGTTAGAATATACAAGCAGCGTAATCTGGAATTTTGCTTAAAAATTCGAAGTATGAAACACATGTTCACTCGATACAACAGTTCATTCGGCGGGCAGATGCAACAAGTCAATAGTCCATTCGGTAGTATGATATAAAGTTCATTCGGCACTCAACTCGTGAGTTCATTCTGCAAAATACAATACCTCAGTATGATATAAAGTTCATTCGGCACTCAACTCGTGAGTTCATTCGGCAAAATACAATACCTCAGTTCATTCGGTAGTACAAGAATGAAAATTCATTCGGCAAAAAGAACCTCACCTTGATTCGGCTAGCAACTTGACTCGGCGAAATAACTTGGTTCGGCTAAAACCTTAATCCGGCTAACACCCTGATTCGGCAAGATAGCGATGGAAGGATTCGGCAGATAAAAAAAAAACGAAGGCCTTGGTCCCCTACTTATAGGCGAAGGCGGAATACCGGACCAGTTGGTTCGGTAATAGGAGTAGGATACAAATGACTAAATGGGATGGTGAAAAACAAAGCACGATGTATGTTAAACATACACCCTACTTTGGGGGGCAAATGTTGGGTGAATTCTCAACACCTAATCAACTAATGCTCGAACCAAAACATCTCCACCTCAATACCGAACCAGGACCAACACACCTACTACCAAATCTAGTAGTCACCGAACGAAGCTACCGGTCCAGATCATGGCCGAACCAACCCTATCCTCAGCCACCGAACCAGCTCCGCCGAACCAACCCTCTCCTCAGCCACCGAACCAGCTCCGCCGAACCAACCCTCTCCTCAGCCACCGAACCAGCTCCGCCGAACCAACCCTCTCCTCAGCCACCGAACCAGCTCCGCCGAACCACCATGCTCCTACCACCGGACCAAGATTCCACCGCCGAACCAAAGGAAACCGGACCAGCTCTTCCAGGCCAGATCATGTCAGCCCAGGCCCATCAGCAGCTGTACACATCCTAGACCCCTACCCTCAGCCTCACTCTATAAATAGAGGGGCAGGGGTACGATAATGGGGACAAGTTTGGAGAGCTCAAGCACGGAAGGAACTCTTCAAACAACTTTCTTTTACTCGTATCAAAGCTTTGTACTTGTAATCAAAACTAGAGAAGTGAAATAACATATAAAGTGGACGTAGGCATATTCTGGCTGAACCACTATAAACTTGTGTGTCTTTTTACAGTTTAGTCCCTGCTTTTCATATATTTGCATAAACCTCCAAAATCGCTAAGAACAACATAAGCTTTACTAAATCATACGACTTTGAGGTGTTTGTCCATTTTTTGTGCAAACAGCGTTGTTAGCAATGTAACTCGAGTTCTTCTAATAATCGCCAACTGCTAAGTTGATGAGTTAACTTTAGGATTTTATTGTAATAACAGGCAAATAATTTGAGTTAATGAGTCCCTCTTGTTTAATTTCGCAGTCATTTTTTTGATAGTGAAAAAATGTTAGTCGGCATTCCTTCAAATAAATGCTACAATTAGACCCGATTCATCTTCGATTTTGTAGTCATTATTAAATATTGATCAAAGAGATAATTTTAAAGTTGTAATGGAAAACATAAATTAAGAGTTCTTTTGATCAATTTTAAATTAGTTGATTCTTATTTTACATTCCACTTTGAAACATTGTGTTGAATATTGTCTAATAGTATTGTTGTTTTTTCTTAATTTATTACTTCTATTAATATAAGTACTCATACTTCTCCACCATAAGCATGTAATATGCATATGGTGGAAAAAAGATGTAAGATATACAACCATTTAACATAGAGCCAAACGTTCAGTTCCATGCAAAAAATAAGATATTGATGATTTAGTTTCACTGTTAACCCACATACAATATCACACACACATATATATTATCTCACAACAAACACACACACACACACACACATATATATATATATATATATATATATATGTGTGTGTGTGTGTGTGTGTGTGTGTGTGTGTGTTCACAGCCCTGCATAACTTAAAAATGTGCAATACACAATTCAATTTCTCTTCTTTTGAATTATATAAAGTAAACATCACACATTATTTAAAGTATACCGTAGGCATTTTTTGATGCTTCAAGATGTACCAGCCAATATTGCTGACATAAGTAACAATCTTAAGGGCTAATTTTAAATCTAAATATCTATATTTTTTTGCTGATTTTGGATAATATTTTGATCTACATATGCTATGTCATAAATCTAAATAATACTGTATTTTGCTGATATTGGGTAATATTCATATTTGTATATGCTAATCATAAATCTAAACCATACTGTATTCTGTTTCATTTGTAGAAAAGAGATGTTTCCAAGCTCTATATGTACTCACAACCAAAGAAAGAATGAAGAGGAATCCCAAAAGTATAATTTAAACCGGAAGTATTATTCAAATGTCAAACGTAATGTAACAACCCTATTGTTAATTACCTAATTAATTAAGTTTAATAATGTGGATAATTAATTTCAATTTGTGGTTTGTGAAATTTAATTATGAAATTAAATCTAGTTTTTGAAAATAGTTGATTTGATTTATTTAAGGAATGAGTTTCATTTCTTAAAGAGGATTTAAATTTAAAATATTATTAAATCAAATAATTAAATTTGGCATTAATGGTACAATGTTAATATTGAGATTTATTATTTAAAATGAGAATTTGAAATTAATAATTTATTTTATTTCATTAGAAATAATGAGAATAACTTTTATTTTCAAAAGTTATGTTAAAATTTTTCAAGATATTCCAATATTAATGGAAATGGGAATTTTAACTTATTGATTGGTTTGGAAAATTTAAGAAACCAAAATTGGTTAAGTAAAACATTATTTAAGGGGAAAATAATGTTATATAATAAGGAAAACAAATGAAATAAACACCATTTCTTTTATCAAGTTCACACCTGTAACGATCTGCCTTTCTTACTATCAAAGACGATACTTAATACATCGTCGGTATTCGTGTGCCAATCATTTAATCGTCCGAAAGATGAGTAATTGGGGGTGGAATAAAGAAAGATAGAACGGAAGAAACTAAACAACATAGAATCTCACAACGAACCAGAACAATATATATAACTCAACATAATATATTACAAAACCATTTCAAAATGTTACATCAGAGTCATACTAATACAAATTCTACCCTAGGACAGTTATAACAGTCTGTCCCCACCTAACGAATACCATATACATATAAAACAATGGAAGACAAAGTAATACTAGTTATCGATGAAGCCACCAGCTTCAAGCTCCTTCAAGATGAATCTGTGGAAAACCCAAACTACTTGGCTGCCCATTCAAATTTGATCACCCAAGAATTTAGGAAAAGGGAAAATAAACTCTGGGTCGGGCATGGGTCTGGTGTGAATAAAGCATAAGTCTTTAACTTTGTAAAAACCTTTAAATCATAGGCATCTAGTAAGACCATGCCGCACATAAACACGGACGGGTTTTTACCTTACGATAACCAAAACATTTGTATATATAATCCAGTAATATTATAATAATGTCTAAGGATTCAAATACATATCAAAATAGCTTAAATTCCAGCATACTAGGCTCTAAAATCACAACCATAAGGGTACATATTAGAGATTGGATTCCATACTATGGCAAGGTAAGGAACTACCTTTCGATGGTACACCCTTAGAAAATGCACTTGGAGTCTGACAAGAACTTCTTGTATCCCTGCTACATAGAGCCGGTTGCCCCTTTAACATGGTAAACCGGATTAACCCATCCCTTTATGACAGCGAGGCCTTATACTACCTCGGCGTTTGCGTGCAAAACAACACGAATATGGACAATCTAGAATGGGATGGTGGCTCATAATGGTAGCTGATCACATAGCTCTACTTCATACTAAGTTTTTGACATTTTCTAGTTTGTGAAGCTCGTGAGGTCACGTTTTACCTTTCATATAGCACTTCCAACTTGGAATGCTAACACTGCACTCCAGGCAACAATGCAATGCCTGCATTCATCCATACAAGTTGTCCATGAGATGGACACACTAAAGTCACTACTTCTACTACATCCATTTTGAAATCACCCACGGGATTAGTAACAAGCAACCCTTGCACTTCAAAGAACTCCGTCTTCAATTCCGTCATCATCAAGATGTCCTCACTTCGAAACACTTGAGTTGGATTAAATTGGTTTTTAGATAACATATCCAATCCTAATCTCTTTAAAACAACATTCGATAGTTTTCGATAAACTCAACCTCGGTTCTTTAGGAAATAAGCAGTCAAAGATAAGAGCAGAGATCACCTCCTAACCATTAGTGGACGGATTTCCTTATCATATGTCCTAGGTGAACGAAACAAGATTTATACGCATAGTACAACATCATCGGGGATGACTGTGCTATATAACCCACATGTTTCTCTTAGATATTTCCAAAGTTACATTTTGGGTCCATATTTGATAATCGATTATTTAACTGCCAAATAAACAAACAACAACCAATTCCATTTGAGATTTATTTATCCATAGCAACCACTATGCCTCAAAACAAATCTTTATTTAATAAATTTATTTTCAGAACGTTTGTCTAAAACATTCAAATAATTATCTCTCTGACATAAGTATATACACAAAACATTTGCGAATAACTTCTTACTTCCAAACCATGTTTAAAGGATACACAAAACAACCCTAAACACAATTCCCTTGGTGTTAAGTGTGGAACAGATGCTCCATACCACCAGTTTAAAAGGTCAGTATAGAGAAACCCAGATCTTAAATTCTTTTTATATTTCTTTTGATAAATCCTTTTTAATCAAATCAATTTCATTCATGAAATCTCTTTACTTGAAATCCAAATCCATTTCAAAATACTTTCCAAACTTCCAAATTCATTTATAAAACCCTTTTTTAAATATTCAAAATCATTTATATAAATTGCTTTTATAAATATCCAAATCATTTTCTAAAAATTCTTTTATAAGTACCCCAAAATCATTTATAAAACTTCTTTATAGCCTTTCCTGTTTAAACAACTTCCTGAATAACTTAAATAAAATTAGATTTCTTTAATTGCAATCCATTTTGTAAATCTCCCTTATTTATGAAATCTTCTTTGCTTAAAAACTCAAATCCATTTACCCAAAAACACCTTATAATTTCCAAATACCTTTATAAAACTCTTTCTAAATACTTCTTTTTATAACATGGAAAACCATTCCCATTAGTTAAAAACATCTTTACTAAAACCATTTTTCAAATCATTCTTAAATATCTTGTTCAAAATGCAATAACTTTGAATTTTAAAAAGAAAATGAAATATTTATTCTTACAAAATCAAGCGGAGGCTTAATGACCACAATGTTGCTTTTAATTTGGTTTTACTTATCCAGTTTAACATGACATCACATAACAACAGGTATATAAGGGATCGACACATAATAATCAATTAACTTAAGTAAATATCCAAGTTAATTGTAGTAGCAAAATGGTGTTTTATTCTGCTAATAGATATCATTTAGTTTTCCTAATCATGTAGGACTACTTAAGGGTAAGCGACCCAGAAATCCCTTTATTTAAAACAAATTTAAAAAGAAAATAGTTTAAAACAAAACTAATTACTTAAACTCAAAGTGATTTTAAAATAAATTAAAACCCTTGTAAATGAGCATCAAATTGTTATAGTAATTTAACTCTAATTAAAAATAATTAAACCTTATTAAAACATAATTAACTTTAATCAAAGAAAATTAAATAAAAGCCCTTTTCAAAATAATAATTAATTAATAATTATCTTAAATAAATAATTAAGTAATAATTAGTTAATCCTTAATTGAAAATGAAACAATAATTAACTTTAATTAAGTAACAAATCATGATTAACTTAATTTATTAACACTTAAATTTAAAAACCATTATTAACAAATGATTAAGTAATAATTACCTTTATTAACTAGTTGATCGATTAAATAATCATTAAATAAATAAGTAAATAATTATTCTCTAATTACCAAAATTATAGTTAGAAGACATTTTCTAAAAAGATTTCTAAGTGAAAACAAGTTTGGATTAGAAAACTAGTTAAATTTTTTCGAACTGCGCGTATAGCGACTATCGCTATACAGACCCGTAATTTTCGAAACTTGAAAATTTGATTTTCTAACTTTTAAAACGTCAACTTTGAAGTCTTGTCTTCTTTAAAACATGAAGATAAACTTTTGAAACCAAAATCAAAGATTTACACTTGAAAACTTTTCACTTTGAAACAAAAATCAAACTTTCGATAAAAAAACGAATTTCTATGTCGCTTTTGGTTAGCGAATCACTACCTTTGTGTCATGAGCCCACATACAACACCTACAACATTCAATCAAAATACCACATCATAACATTATAGCACAATCATAAGCAATAATATTACTTCACCAATACTAACCAACTTTTGCAATATTCAAGGTGTAATCTTTATCGCTACTCAAACTTCGACATAAGCAATCAACTCCAAATCAACAAATATGCATGCATACACAATTAATAACATTACCACATACTTAAGCAATATTTTAACTCATAAATTTTACAACTTCAAAAAGTTAGTAACTTGAGTTTTAAAAACACGAACTTTACTCACCAAACTTTCACTAAATCAAACTAAACTTGCTCTCGACCTAGCTCACTTGCTCCTAGCTCAACAAAGTGAAGATGTGGACCCTTGGAAGGCTAAATGGGCTCGGCCTTGTGAACAATAGGTACAGTCATGGTTAGAACAAGGCTTGGCCTTGGTAGTTTTGAGGTGTAGGGGCTTTTTTTGTGAAGAGAAGAGGTTTGTAAGTGAATGAAAGGTGTTTAGTTATGATTTTACACTACTTTCTCTATCTTTTCTCTTAGTAATTTTAATTTGGTAGTCATTGAAGTGGACATGAACAAGAAGCAATAAAGTTAAGAAATGAAGTAGGATTTATAAAATTAATATTATGAAAGGGAGGTGGTATATATAGGCTTAGGAATTTAATAAAATATATAAAGTGACCTTAAATAAAATAATACATACATGCATGCACCCCTACCTCCCCTCTTCCTCTTGTTCCATACGTCCTCTCCCCTCCATACTTTCATGTACTAACCTAGGTGTTTTTAGGTGATGTTTAGGTACTAACGTTAGTTATATTATATATATATACACACATACACATACATACACATATGTATGTATATATGTATATAAATATGCATAAATAGTCATATCATGAATGTATATGTATATATTATTTAGTATTCATGTATGTATACATTTATAATCATGTATATTATTTGCAAATTTGATCAAACCCTAGTTTATACATGTGTGCATGTTAAACAAAATGTGCACCACTTTTCCAGATAACTTTTTGGGGCTGAAAAGTCGAAAATTCGAATATTCTTCGGTCACATTTTTTATTTTTATTTGAACTATCTATATTGTAAACAAATTTTGAAAACTATGTTATCATCGGTATTAAATAATTAAAATAGGTTTATTTGCTAATAAAAATCATTTATTTATTATATAAAATACACTTAAATATCCTATTTCAAACTGGCAAAATCCTGGGTCGTTACAAATTCATTTTACCATCATTTATTATTATTTAAAAGAGTTATATTTTAATTATAAACCTATTATTTTGATATTTAAAATTTATTAAATATTCACGATTAAGGCTATAAAATTCCGGGTCCTTCCCTTCTTCCCCCTTAAAAGAATTTCGTCCTCGAAATTGTTCCACAACCCTAATTCCTAGAAACACTTAAACTATTCATCGGTCCGTATGATGTACATAGATCATTCCTATGTAAAATCAGATTTGATCATTCACTCGAATACATAACTTCACTTCCGAACTAGTATCGCTAACCCAACTTCATAGTGCGGACTTTGATCAGGCCTCTTAATTAGAAACCTATGTTCTCCTTTGATAGCCATAAACTATGACAGACAACTTTTGGTTCCACGTAAGAACCCTCACCAACGCTCACCATCAAAAATCAAGTGATAAATCCGAAATGGTGTAAAATACCTCCAGTCATATACTCGAATCTAGGATCGAGAACTATGTGAAACGGAGAAATTATCTTCATACAACCTACATTCTGATCTAACTACTTTCTACTCTCCCACCATGCTTCATAAGAATCAATTTTTAAATTTAATTAACTTGAATAATACTCTTCTACATCCTAGTAGTATATTCAAACATATGATTTTTAATTCTACTTTTTCTCAGACTCTTCTATGGTAAAAATGTCTATCAGCTGGCCTAATAACATCAAATAATTCTTCACATCCTAGATGTTAAAATCAAAAGACATGGTTTTAAATAAACAAAGTTTATTAATTTTTCCTTATTAAATTTAATCTAATTAAAACTTCATTTATTAATCCATCTTCAAAATATCTTTTTATTTTGAAAACTCTTCCTTTTGAGGGATCCAAGAAAACAGCATACAGGTTTTATTTCAAAAACCTTTTGAAAACATACATATAGCCCGAGTAACTCCAAAATGATGTCAAGGAACTGGGTGCTACCAAATAGTACCATACCCCTTTACGAAGAAGGGCAATACTCAGGAGAAGTGTTTGCCATCCGAACACATCTCTTACCCATTTTTAGTCATTTCCGAGACACTCGAACTAGTTAATAAAAATATTTCTTCTTTTTCCAAATTTCTTCTTGAAACAATACTATTTACAAACAAATAGTTTTTAATAAAATCATCCACTTGCTTTGAATTCATTCAGATTTGAACTTTTTTCGATTTGTACAATGACAAAGAGAATAATTTACAAAATGTACTATCCTATATGCCTAAGCAAACATTCGATTTCACTTAAAATATTTTTCTGATCATCACTAAACAGATCAAGACTTATTCGCGAATTGTGCAAAGAAAACCTTACTCTCAAACTTCATTTTTAAATATGTATGTCTTAAAATATCTTTAAGAAAGATTACTAATATTTTCCAAAATCATTTGGAATTTATCAAAGCCACTGGGATTTAACATTCTCAAAAACTTTTAATTTTTAAAAAAAAATCAATAGTTCTGATTTGTAAAATCATCTCTTTCAATTCATCTTATAAAACTATCTGAAGATTTTCTTTTAATAAACACCTTTATTAAAATTCAATTTTTAACCCTACATATCGTCGAATGCATTATAGTCCAATTGTGAAACTGAATTCACTAGGTGTTCGATTCAATGTTCCTACAAATTCTATCTACCCAACCTATGATGGAAAAAGGAAATCTTCTATTAAATCTGACAATAGTCAATGCTCAAAACTAGATGAGCATGATTAGTTAAACCCTAAATGCTAATAATTTTATTAACTCCTAACCTACTCTCCTCATAGATAACTACATAGATTTTGAAAATTTTCTCTTTTATTTAGAGAAAATATATTCCTTGGTAAAATTATTTCATTTACCAAATTTAAAACGATATTATGTCGATTTAACTTATTCAAGTGTTTAGGAACTCCCTATCGATAACGTTGATCAGACGCATCGACCAGAATTCTTAAGCCACTCAAAGGTCAAACAACACAACATAAAACATTTTTATTCAATAACAAATACACACTCATATATATATATTGCACTCTGTTAGCACCAAAATTGGTCACTAACCTCGTTCAGAAAGATTGTGTGGAGATATAAGTGATGAAAGTAAATTAAACAGAGAAGACAATGCTAATTTAAATGCAGAAAGTAAGAACACCAAATTTATAGTGGTTCAGCGTAATTGCCTACGTCCACTTTGTTCAACTTTATTGATTTCCTTTATAGTTGATTACAAATACAATTCGTGAATCAAATGCTTGAGTGAGGTTGTTAAGTAGAGAAGATGAGTCTTGAAAATGGCAGAGTCTCCCCGGTGTTTTCTCTCCCAAAAAAGGATCCATTTCCCTGTGACCCTACCCCTCTATTTATTGGCAAAAGTGGGCTGGACTACCCAAGTGGGCTTGATAGCCGAGCGCTCTAGCCCAGGTGTAGTGGTCGCTGCATGCCAAACCAGGTACGCCGAACGCTTTGATGCCGAACAGTCCTTCCCATGCCGAACGGTGCTTTCCATGCCGAACGGTCCTTTCCATGCTGAACGGTCCTTTCTGTGCTGAATGGTTCGTCTGATGTATGGGAAGTGTAGGATGGTTGCAGTGAAGCCAAACGTATCTCTGTTCGAAGCACTTGACCGATCAATGTATGTAGGTCGAATGATATCGTTACCTTGCGTAGTTGTGCATACTGAATGCCTTCTGAATGCCGAACGCTCTCGTTGCCGAGTTATCCTATCGCTGAGTTCTACTGACGCCGAGTACCTCTGGATGCCGAGTACTCCGGATGCTGAGTACCATGGGATGTCGAACACTAGTTGACGCTGAGCATAGGTTGTTGCCGAGTGCCAGTTGATGTCGAACACTGCTTGACGCCGAGTCTCCTGGTCGCCGAGCACTACGGATGCCGAACGCTATGGATGCCGAGTCCCACTGGATGCCAAGTGCCTCGCCGAACACTCCTGGATGCCGGACACTCTCTGATGCCGAGCAGTCTTGTATGTCGAGCAGTCTTGATGCCGAGCATTGGTTGACGTTGAGTGCCAGTTGACGCCGAGTGCTCTTGTGCCGAGTACTTCTGATGTCACCGGGTATCATGCCGAGTACTCCTGTAAGTCAAGTGCTTCGCCGAACACTCCTTGATGCCGGTCACTCTCTGATGCCGAGCATTGATTGCCGAGTACTAGTTGCCTGTTCAAATCCCCAGGAAACACTTGCCCCCCAAAGTGTATCGCGTGGCCGAACGTGATGCGCTTTGAATCTGGTACAATCTACCTCGGAGGTACCTTCTCGAGAATGTTAGCGAAGGAGGTGCAAGACGAACAAGGTTGGTATGCCGAACGATACGTTCGAAGCCGAACGTACCTAGCGTGCCGAACGTCACTCCGCCACGATGCCGAACACTCCGGTATTGACCGGTTCTACCGGGTATAGCCTCTTCGACTTCTACCTCCCTCTATATAACCAGGCGCTCTCCCACCATTTTTCTTTTACGCCTTCTTTTCTATCACTCCTAGAGACTTTGCAACTCTTGCCATCCTATCAGACATAAAGTCTAATTAATCCATTCTCAATTTCGATCGTCGAATTAGGTATCCTTCCTTCCACAATTGCATTACTTCCATTTTAGGTTCATCTCATGTTCTTTAGTTGTAAATGCGTGGCTTAGTGGAAGTGGTTCTATCGTTCGGAGTCGCCAAACGGTGTATGGGGGTTAAGCCTAGCTCCTTTGTGCTGATCAAGATTGGAAGAAAAAAAAGGAAGATGGGGAGGCGAACGGTGTAACCTGCGCCGGGCGATCTGTCTCTGTCGTTCGGCGTAAATGGAGAGGGAGCAGGGTGGAGTTATGATCGAAGGCGGAGCGTTACTCTAGCCGAACGATCTTAGGCCGAACATTACCCTAATGCCGAACAAACACATACACGTCGAACAGGACTTAGACATGCCGAACACACATATACACCGAACAGGACTTAGACATGCCGAACACACATATATGCCGAACAGGACTTAGACATGCCGAACACACATATATGCCGAACAGGACTTAGACATGCCGAACACACATATATGCCGAACAGGACTTAGACATGTCGAACACATATATATGTCGAACAGTATAAATGTCAGACTACACTTAAGCCGGTCACTTTATAGATCATATGCTTTCTGAATCTGGAACTGTAATCGCCTTAAGGCAAGCTTTTTGAGACGGTCAGCGATGACGGTCTTCGAAGGCGATGATTTGAAGCTAATCATTATATCTTTAAAAAACCTTTAGATTCTTATCGCCTGTACACAATTGCCTGCACTAGTTCACACACCACGTGGGGGGGAAAACTCGTGTTGCTAATTCTAACGTTCAACGTTTTTTAAGTATAGCTCTCTCAAGCACTTAGTTATTTATTTGGGATGTCGAGAAAATCTAGCTCTGCTACCATATCCGACAGGCCTGGGCCGTCATCGAGGCAAGGAGCCGCAGATACTTCTAACCCGTCAACTTCTCCCGCTCATAACTTGGCGCCTGATGCTCTGGAGGCAACCATCTTATTAGACAATCCGATCGATTCTCAAGCCTCGAAGATCAACGAAGCTGCTCTGCGATGAATATGCTCTATTCACGGGATTCCTTTTGCCGACGTGTTAGTTCCTTCAAGACACGATCGCCCTCATCTGCCCCCAGTCGGGTACACTACCTGCAACAAGTTTATGTGTTGGATGGGCAGCGTGCCTCCATTTAACTTATTTCTCCGGGATGTACTGCAGTACATAGACATAGCTCCGTCGCAGCTGCACCCGAACGACCATGCATTTCTATATGGGACTTATCTACTTTTCATGGCTGTCTTCTCCAGACCTCCAACCGCCGGTGATATCAGATATATTTACATGTTCAAGAGACGGAAAGACAGTCCTTCTTTTATGTTCCTCGAGCCATACCACAAATGCCAGATCTTGAAAGGGGCCTGTAGCAAATTCGCCCTGTACAAACAGGAATGGTTCTATGTGCGCTGCCCTTCTGGTTTCGCTAGGAGATGGGTTGAAGGCAGTAAGTCTCTCTGCTGAATCACTATTCGTATTTAATCGGAGTCATGCTTTTCCTAACTCTTCATTTCATCTTTTCAGGTATCAACCCGCGTCCGGAAGGCCGAGGATATTCTGAGGCTGTTGAAGCCATTAGAGCTCTTCCTGCTGAGGATCTAGACATCCAGACTATCATTTCAAATGAATCACTGTCGGGGTTTGGCTTGCTAGCCCCTGGTCGTCGGATCAGCCTTCCAGAAGGTGTCACTATTCCCAAGCCTTCGTCTGGTAAAGGGAAAAAGCAGGCCGGACCGTCGTCGCGCCGCACTCCCGATACGCACGGAGAAAGCGAGCGTAGAGAGGATGATGCTCTCGAGACTCAGGGCGAGAACGTGGGTCCCGCTTGGAATCCGGCAATCGAAGTTCAGGATATTGAGACATCATCCTCCCCTTCGAAGGGAAAAAAGAAGTTGAAATATACGATTCAAAAGGAGAAAGTTGGTGGCACCTCAAAATCTACGCCTATCCCTCCTGAGAAAGAGGCTTCTTCGCAGCATCTGGAAAGTTCTCTGAGGGGTCTGTCCAACTTGTCCATCCCCGATGATTTACTTAATTACGGGTTCGATGATCCTGAAGCTCTCAAATTCTCTTCGCCCGCTAGAGGCAATGTAGGAGTTCAACTCCCGGCTCAAGGAGACAACACTCCGATTAGCAAAGATAAACGAACGGGTCCGTCGGGGGGAACACTAGGACACACACGGACATGCGCATTCCATAATATACTTCAAGTCTTTTTAGCTCGTGAATTCTCTTTAACTCGTCGTTATCTCCATTCTTTGCAGGTGATATGGGCCGCTCTCACGGACTTGATCGCCTTCAGGGGTCTTCTATATTCCATCACTCTGGACAGGATTCCGGTTCAGGCAGACGCAGGGACCGAGGTGATTATGAAGATAGGGACAATCGTCCTCGTGAGTCGTCTCACCGCAAGAAAGCACATTCTCAATCTTCCCAGTCCCGCGATCTTCCTCCTCCAACTGAGTCGGATAAAGAGAAGTCTTCGCAGAAGGGTTATCAGTCTGATGCTGCTCGGGAACAACACTCCAGTTCATAGAGTACGAGGCAAGTTCGAGAGCAACGTAAAAGAATGGAATTCTCAAAGCCTCCTCCTCCTATTCCTGCAGTGGACCCAACTGTTGCGGAGAAAATGGTCGACCTTAAGGCCAAGTTTCCGAAAATCTGTTTTGACGGCTTGAAATTCCTCCCAGCCATCCATCACATTCCTGGGCACGTGAAGCAAAGTGCCATTGCCTACAACAATGACGTCTATGTTCAACATGACGCGTTCGTGCACTTGGTGGAGAAGATCTCGGAAGTGTCCGTCGAGCGTCAACACGAGATCGACCGTCTGAATCTGGAGGCTGACAGCGATAAAAAAATCATCAAACTCCAAGACGAAGAGCTCGCTTCGTATAAGTCAAAGCTAGAAGCCGCTGAACAAAGCGCAAAAAATACTGCCGAGGCAGTTACTCGTTTAGAGGTGGCTCATAAAAAAGAGCTTGACGAAGCAGTCCAGCGCAGCGGTGCCCTCGCCCTAGAAAAAGACTCTGTCCAAAAGGAAAGGGACGCACTTGCTACTCAAGTCAAGGAGCTGAAGGAATTACTTTCCAAGGAGAAGGAAGACAAAGTAGCTGCTCAAGAAGAATCGCAGCGATACTGTAATGAGATTGTTGCTACCCGACTCCTGAAGACAAAGCTCGATGACGAACTCGCTGGGGTCGAGAAAATGAAGGACGAGGCCCGTGAGGAGGGCAAAAGAATGGCTGTGGAAGAGCTTGATTCTCGCCTCGAGGCGGCCGCAGAAGCCGGCAGGGAAGAGGTCAAAAGTATGTTTGACCCGCTGATCGCCGAGTATGGAGCCCGCGTCCTTATGCACCGCGACTTAACATTTCTGGGCGACGGCTACCTCGAATCCCTGGCTGAGGCGTGGGAAACTCTGATAAGGATCAAGAAGGTCGAGTCGGGCTCCAACGAGGTCGATGAGGATGTCTTGGTGAAGGAGTTCCTAAGGGGGAATGAGCCATCGGACTTATCCGCAGCATTGGCACTTTATAGCAAAGGCTCTTCCCCTACGAAAGAGAAGAATGACGAAGCTGGCCCGTCTGGGGCCGATGCTACTACTCCTCACATTGCCGCTCCTTACGCTGCTCAATCGGCTGGTCGGCCAACACTTGATCCATTCGAGCAGCATGCTAGTTATGATCCCAAAGATCCCGGGCTTGGTGTTCATGTGCTGTCACCTATCCTAGAGGATGAAACCCCTCGTGCCACCGATAGCCAACCGGACCCTGGTAGGAAATTCTTCTTTCTCTAGAAGTTGAAGAGTTCCCGTCATTTTTCAGCAGTGGCTATTCGTTCTAATGCTCATTCCTTATGTTTTCATGCAGGTTGTTCTGACGCCGAGCCAACTCCGAGGAGCGATGACGCCAAGGAGGAAGCAGAGAAAACAAGCGACGTTGCTCACGCAGGAGTAACTCCCGGTCCAGACGCTCAAGTGATCGGGGCGCTTGATGATGACAAACTTGATACTTCGTCTCCTGTCGAAGGAAGCGATGAAATTAAAATTACTGGCGCCTCTGAGCATACTTCAGAGATGAGCATGAAGGACCGTCTTGCCGACGAGGAGAAGAGAAAAGTCAAAGTCAAAGTCGAGTCTGAAATACTGGAACTCACTGACCCGCGGAACAGACCTTTGAAAATCATTCTCCCGGGCAGGTCCAAACCACTAGATGTTCCGTCTCCTACTCCTGACTCCGTTTCTCTAGCAAGCAAAAAGTCCAAGAAAAAGCGTGAGGGAGAGGAGTCGTCGGAAACATCAAAGGAAGACAAAAAGAAGAAGTCGAAGAAATAATCGATACACTCGTTCAACGAGTTTTTTGCTTAAGTCTTGTAATTGCTTTTATCTTCCACAACTTGCAGTTTGTATAGAGAGGTCTGAATTTTGTAGGAGTGATCATGTATCCCCATTTTGGACTTATCGAATAAAATTTTAGTTTCTTTATTGCTTGAATGATTCTCTTGTCTTTCTTTGGTTTGTTGACTAATTGTAGCCATAACTCAAGTTCTCAAGAGTTGCATTATCTCCCGGTCCGTTCTCGAGTACTTGGACTCTCTCCGACTCTGTGCTCCGGGAACTCGGAGATTTGAGATCGATTATACTCTAGTCCACGCTCTGGGGACTTAGAGTACTCCGCTCCGCATTCTGGGGACTTGGAGATTTGAAGTCATTTATACTCTAGTCCGCGCTCTGGGGACTTAGAATACTCCGCTCTGCATTCTGGGGATTCGGAGATTTGAAGTCGTTTATACTCTAGTCCGCGCTCTGGGGACTTAGAGTACTCCGTTCTGCACTCTGGGGATTCGGAGATTTGGAATCGTTTATACTCTAGTCCGCGCTCTGGGGACTTAGAGTACTCCGTTCCGCACTCTGGGGATTCGGAGATTTGGAATCATTTATACTCTAGTCCGTGCTCTGGGGACTTAGAGTACTCCGATCTGCGCTCTGGGGATTCGGAGATTTGGAATCGTTTATACTCTAGTCCGCGCTCTGGGGACTTAGAGTACTCCGATCCGCGCTCTGGGGATTCGGAGATTTGGAATCGTTTATACTCTAGTCCGCGCTTTGGGGACTTAGAGTACTCCGATCCGCGCTTTGGGGATTCGGAGATTTGGAATCGTTTATACTCTAGTCC
Organism: Allium fistulosum; assembly: GCA_030737815.1. Classification (NCBI taxonomy): domain Eukaryota; kingdom Viridiplantae; phylum Streptophyta; class Magnoliopsida; order Asparagales; family Amaryllidaceae; genus Allium; species Allium fistulosum. The sequence continues at coordinate 1,132,656,701 of CM060901.1, forward strand.
GCGCTCTGGGGACTTAGAGTACTCCGATCCGCGCTCTGGGGATTCGGAGATTTGGAATCGTTCGTACGAGTCTGTATGTCGTGCAGGATAATGTAATTTATCATCTAATTAAGAGATATAGAAACTTCATAGAAAATATGGCTTCAAGCCTTTATTAATGAAAATCAACTAAATTGCTTGATTACAACTTTAAGAGGAAACTAAGTCATTATTGAATGGAAACATGCAGGAAACAACAGTGCCTACAACAAGAAAGGAAAACATGCTAAATGTAATAGTGCCGCAAATGTTCACTGTTCCATGCTCGGGGGAGTGTCGCGCCATCAACGGTCGTTAGCTTGAATGTTCTTTCTCCAAGCTTCCGTTCAATGGCGTATGGACCTTCCCAGCTGGGATTCATGCGTGATGGTACCGGGAAGACTCGTTTCAGAACGAGATCACCCACATCAAAGATTCTTGGGCGGACTCTGCCGTCGTAGTAACGCTTGACTCGATGTCTGTGCGCCGCCGCCCTTAATTCAGCTTCTTCCCGCTTTTCGTCGATGCAGTCCAGTGATTCCAGCAAGAGGTTTTGGTTCGTCTTGGGATCATAGTATGTCACTCGGTGCGATGGAACTTCAAGTTCCACGGGTATAACGGCTTCAGAGCCGTATGCCAAGGCGAACGGAGTGTGGCCGGTCGTGGACTTGTGGGTAGTTCTATACGCCCATAATGCTGTCGGGAGTTCATCTACCCACTTGCCTCCAACCTTCTCCAGACGCTTCTTCAATATGGACTTAATTATTTTGTTAACGGCCTCGACTTTTCCGTTAGCTTTTGGGTGTGCAACAGCGGCGAACTTTTTCTCGATGCCGTACTTTAAACAGAACTCTTTGAACTCTCTACTTTCAAATTGCGTTCCGTTGTCTGTAATGATGGTGCGTGGAAGGCCAAAGCGGCATATAATGTTTCGTACAACGAAGTTAATGACCTTCTTAGAGGTGATAGTGGCTAAAGGTTCTGCCTCAGCCCATTTCGTGAAATAGTCGACTGCAACTATTGCATATTTCGCACCAACTTTGGATAAAGGCAAAGAGCCGATTATGTCGATTCCCCAGATCGCAAATGGCCAGGGACTGATCATTTGTGTGAGTTTCGTTGATGGAGCCCTCGGGATTTTTGCATATCTTTGACACTTGTCGCATTTTCTTGCGTAGTCCGCGGCATCCCGGTTTACAGTGGGCCAGTAATATCCATAGCGGAGGATCTTCTTTGCTAGCGTTTGCCCCCCAGTATGGTCGCCGCATTCCCCTTCGTGAACTTCTCTCAAGACTCGCTTTGTTTCATCATGAGCGATGCACCATAATAATGGGACTGAGAATCCTTTTCGATACATGGATCCATCCTGCATTACGTATCGCGCGGCCTTTCGAAGGACCTACCGTCTTTCGCTTCTTTTTTCTGGTAAAGCCCCGGTCGTTAGGTACAGTTTGAATGGGGTTATCCACGATTCCTTTTCAATTTCTGTTTCCAACACGCGATTGACTTTCATCTCGTCTATGCTTGGGGCCTGCAAGACTTCGACGGGATACAATCCCATTTGCTGCGCGTCGCCGGTACTCGCAAACTTAGCCAATAAGTCTGCTTCTTTAATCTGTTCGCGCGGGATATGTGAAATGTCATAACGTTCAAGATTTGATAGTAGTTCTTGGACCTGAACGAGGTATGGAGCTAGCTTTCGTCCCTTTGCTTGGTAGTCTCCCCGTACTTGGTAAACCACCAACTGTGAGTCGCAAAAGATTTCGATTGATTTGATCCCGAGTTCTCTGATGAGCTTCAAACCAGCGATCAGTGCCTCATATTCTGCTTCGTTATTTATAGCCGGGAAATCAAGCTTCACGGCGTAACAGATTGATCGGTTTTCCGGAGTTATAAGAACTATGCCTGCGCCGGAGCAACGGTCGTTTGATGCACCGTCAGTGTATAATTTCCATCGAACGGGGGGAATAATGTCGTGATCATCCGGTTTGACGGGTATGGTAAACTCAGCGATGAAATCTGCTAACGCTTGCCCCCGGATGGCTCTCCGTGGTAAGTAAACGATATAGAATTGGCTCAACTCAATGTTCCATTTTAGCGATCTTCCAGAAGTTTCCGGTCGTTGGAGTACCTGCCTTAGGGGTTGATCGGTATAAACACCGATTGAATGTGCTTGAAAGTATGGGCGCAGCTTGCGTGATGCAATCACCAAGCAATAAGCCAATTTCTCGATTTTAGGGTAATTCCTCTCTGCCCCCGTTAAACGCTTGCTAACATAATACACCGGCTTCTGGACTCGATCCTCCTCACGAACCAAAGTTGTGCTTATCACATGAGGGGATATAGCCAAGTAAACGTACAACATCTCATGGTCAACTGGTTTTGATAGCATTGGTGGGCTCTCCAGATGCCTTACCAGATTCCGGAATGCTTCCTCACAGCTAGACGTCCATTCAAAATTTCTCTTTCCTTTCTTTATTATGTCAAAGAACGGGATGCATTTGTCAGTTGCCTTGGATATAAATCGACTCATCGCAGCTACTTTTCCGTTCAAGCTCTGTACCTGCTTTATAGTCCTGGGCGCTTGTACATCTCGAATAGCTTGGATCTTTTCAGGGTTGGCTTCGATTCCCCTAGCGTTGACGATGAATCCCAAAAACTTCCCTGATGCAACGCCGAAAGAACACTTCAACGGGTTGATCTTCATGCCGTAAAACCTGAGTATGTCGAACATTTCAGCCAAGTCTTGAATGTGGTCGTTGGACCGTCGTGACTTCACGAGCATGTCATCCACATAGACTTCCATGGTTCTACCCAGCTGGTCCTTGAACATTCGATTCACCAGACGTTGGTAAGTTGCTCCAGCATTCTTCAATCCAAAGGGCATCACTACATAGCAATACAGCCCGACATTTGTAATGAAGCTGGTGTGTTCTTGGTCCGGAATATGCATTGGGATTTGGTTGTATCCTGAGTACGCATCCATGAATGACAGTAACTCGTGTCCTGCGGTGGAATCGACCAACTGATCGATCCTAGGCAACGGGAAACTGTCCTTAGGGCATGCTTTGTTCAAGTCGGTATAATCTACGCAAGTCCTCCATTTCCCATTCGCCTTCTTTACTAGCACGGGGTTGGAGACCCATTCCGGGTAGAGGGCGTCGCGGACGAACCCATTTGCTTTGAGTTTGTCCACCTCCTCTCCAAGAGCGGCGGATCTCTCCGGATCCATTCCTCTCCTTTTTTGCTTGACTGGGACGTATTTCGGGTCTATGTTCAACATATGACTCGTGATGGTGGGATAAATCCCACACATATCAGAATGCGTCCAGGCGAAAACATCAAGGTTTGCCCGGAGGAAGTCGCTAAGGTCTTCAGTCATTGCGGGGCCTAGCTGTGATCCGATCTTCAGTATTCGCGAAGGGTCGTCACGGCTAACTGAAATGTCAACTGTTAATTCAGCCGGTGCCGCCTTCTCTTCCCTGGGTTTCTCATCGTCGTCTCTCGGATCTATATCTCCGTAGATCCGAGAACTATGCCCGAGCCAGGGCTCGGGCACTACTTGTCAATTATCCACATTGAGGATGCGGACGGGATTGTCCGCAACCTTTCCTTTCTCCCTCCGGTGGGCCTCTCGGAGCTCGGCCACATAACAGGAACGACCAGCTGCTTGGTCGCCGTGAACAATGCCTACTCCTTTGTTAGTCGGGAACTTCAAAGTTAAACACCACGGGGCTAACGCTACCCTAAACTCCGCCAGGGCTGGCCGGCCCAAGAAAACGTTATACGGAGAGTCCACATCCAAAACTACAAAGGGTAGAATTCGCACTCTCCGACGCTCGCCTTGTCCCAGTTCAATTGGTAACTCGACATATCCCACTGCATCAGTTGCAGCGCCGTTAAAGCCGTGGATACGAGCTTTGGATGGTTTCAAGTCTTTTATTTCTAGCTTCATTTGATCGTAGGCCTTCTTGAAGATGATGTTGACTGAACTTCCAGAATCGATCAGAATTCTTTTTACGTATGCTGGTCCGACCGTTGCAGATATGACCATGGGGTCGATGGTCGGAGCTTCTACCTGATCAGCGTCTCTGCTTCTGAACACAATATCGTCTGTCATTACGCGCTGCTGCTTAGCAAGGGCTCCGTCCTCCATGTTCGAACAACATTCAAAATCTGCATGCTTCAAGGAACTTGCATATCGCTCCATCTCCTGCCAATTCTTATCCGCGGGGTGAGGCCCGTCGATAATTGTATTTATGACCAGTCTACCAACGGTCCGGGCAGGCTCCTCGGGATGACGTGGAGCTGGTGCACGACCTGGGTTGGACGTTCCCTGTCCTCCTTCTTGTGGATCTTTCACAAATTCTTGCAATTTCTTCTGCCTGATCAACTTCTCGATAGCGTCGTGCAAGTGTCTACATTCTTCCGTATTGTATCCATAAGTCTCATGGAAGCGACAATATTTCCCGGTCCGCTTCTGTTCTTCAGTTGATTCTTTTGGACGTGGTTTTCTTTACTGAAAAGTATTGCAGGTGGATAGGTAAATGTTTTCAAGTGGGGCGTTTAGCGGAGTGTACTCGCTGTAGCTTGGAATTCTCGACTTCCACTTTCCTGCTTCTTTTCTTTTCCCTTGACTCCTTCCTCCGGACTCCTTGGGTTGCCCAGGTTTGTTCTGGACGTTGACTTGGACCTTTCCCGAGCTGTCTCCCGATTGCTTCACAGCGATGTTGCTCTTTATTGACTCTTGGACAGGCCCTGGCGCCTTATCTTGTCGTACCCACCTAGCTTCCTCTCTTCTTATGAACTAGTGTGCCTTAGAGTAGAAATGCTCTAGCGTAGCTGGAGGTTTTCCTGCCAGCCAGTCTCCAAACTCAGAGTTTGGATCCACACCTCTCATTACAGCCATCAGAATTGCATGGTCATTGGGATTACTGACTTCAGTTGCTGCCACGTGGAATCTTTGCAAATATTCCTTCAACGATTCCCCAGGATTTTGGATTACACTTGACAGAGACATCACGTCCTTTGGGCGCGTAGTGTGTATCCTGAACTGCTCAATAAACTTCTTTGCCAACTCCTCGAAATTTGATACGGATCGCGGAGGAAGTCGGGTGAACCACATAGTAGCGATCCCAAATAGAGTAATCGGAAAACACCTACACTTGGTGGCATCATTCGCTCTGGCTGAATCCATCATCCATTCGTACCTCATGACATGTTGTCTAGGGTCAGTCTTTCCTTCATATGCAGGAATAGTAGGCATACTAAACTTCCTGGGGTACGCCGCTTGCAACACAACATCTGTGAACGGAGTATGACTTCTTGACACTCCCCAGTCATCATTTGATAAGCCCTGATTCTCTTTCATCAGTTGCCTGATCATGGTTGTCAGATCGGGTGTCTGTATGGAAGGCGGAAGGTTGGAGTCTGTTCTACGCGCCTGTCCATGCTGATGCCTCCTCTCTTGGCGATCTGCCAATCGTGCATCTTGAGGTTCGACATCGTTAGCATTTTGATGATCTGGGCCTCTATCTTCCATCTGTATCCTGGTCCTGAAGCTTCCAGCTCTTGCTTGGTCGCGGTCTCCAGCTGTTCGAACAGCAGCATCTGCTCGCGCAGCATCAGTCTTGCGGCGTCTGCGCCTGGGAGGTTCATCAGATGAAGTAGAGCTATCAGATGAGGAGTAAGCAGCGGGATTGCCCCCAGCATTCTGTTGCTGCTGTTGAGTAAGTTGTGCCATCAGGTTGGCATTGGCTTGCATCTGCTCTCCTAGTTGTCTCCTACTTTCCCTGAGCTCTCTCATCAAGTCGTTGAACTCTATTCTGGTGACAACTGGAGTTTGGTCCTGAGTGGCAACTCCTGTATTTGGAATTGCTGGTTGATTGCTAGGCCCTGCTTGTTGCACGCTAGCAGTCTTGTGGGCATCCGCATTATGAGAAGCTGACCTGGTACGCGGTCTTGCCATTGTAGAGTTATTGGTATGAACTCTGAGTAGAATCAACGGATGTCCTATCAGTGAGTCGGATCTTCTTTGGGGGATTTGTTCAATCCAGTAGCTTCAAAGCAGATCCTTGAGGTCTGAGAATTCAACTCTCAATGAAAGCACCAAAGTGTTAGCACCAAAATTGGTCACTAACCTCGTTCAGAAAGATTGTGTGGAGATATAAGTGATGAAAGTAAATTAAACAGAGAAGACAATGCTAATTTAAATGCAGAAAGTAAGAACACCAAATTTATAGTGGTTCAGCGTAATTGCCTACGTCCACTTTGTTCAACTTTATTGATTTCCTTTATAGTTGATTACAAATACAATTCGTGAATCAAATGCTTGAGTGAGGTTGTTAAGTAGAGATGATGAGTCTTGAAAATGGCCGAGTCTCCCCAGTGTTTTCTCTCCCAAAAAAGGATCCATTTCCCTGTGACCCTGCCCCTCTATTTATAGGCAAAAGTGGGCTGGACTACCCAAGTGGGCTTGATAGCCGAACGCTCTAGCCCAGGTGTAGTGGTCGCTGCATGCCGAACCAGGTACGCCGAACGCTTTGATGCCGAACAGTCCTTCCCATGCCGAACGGTGCTTTCCATGCCGAACGGTCCTTTCCATGCTGAACGGTCCTTTCTGTGCTGAATGGTTCGTCTGATGTATGGGAAGTGTAGGATGGTTGCAGTGAAGCCAAACGTATCTCTGTTCAAAGCTCTTGACCGATCAATGTATGTAGGTCGAATGATATCGTTACCTTGCGTAGTTGTGCATACTGAATGCCTTTTGAATGCCGAACGCTCTCGTTGCCGAGTTATCCTATCGCCGAGTTCTACTGACGCCGAGTACCTCTGGATGCCGAGTACTCTGGATGCCGAGTACCATGGGATGCCGAACACTAGTTGACGCTGAGCATAGGTTGTTGCCGAGTGCCAGTTGATGCCGAACACTGCTTGACGCCGAGTCTCCTGGTCGCCGAGCACTACGGATGCCGAACGCTATGGATGCCGAGTCCCACTGGATGCGAAGTGCCTCGTCGAACACTCCTGGATGCCGGACACTCTCTGATGCCGAGCAGTCTTGTATGCCGAGCAGTCTTGATGCCGAGCATTGGTTGACGTTGAGTGCCAGTTGACGCCGAGTGCTCTTGTGCCGAGTACTTCTGATGTCACCGGGTATCATGCCGAGTACTCCTGTAAGTCAAGTGCTTCGCCGAACACTCCTTGATGCCGGTCACTCTCTGATGCCGAGCATTGATTGCCGAGTACCAGTTGCCTGGTCAAATCCCCAGGAAACACACTCAGACTCATTCTTTGGCACTATTAACCCTATCTTTAATGAGTTTACGCCACCAAAGCCTAGGTGTTCACTCATCCTAAGCTCTGATACCAAAATGTAACGATCCGCCTTTCTTACTACCAAAGATGACACTTAATACATCATTGGTATTCGTGTGCCAATCATTTAGTCGTCTAAAAGATGGGTCATTAAGGGTGAAAGAAAGAAAGAACAGAGGAAACTAAACAACACAGAATCTCACAACACAACAGAACAATATATATTGCTCAACATAATATATTAAAAAATCATTTCAAATGTTACATCAGACTCATGCTAATACAAATTCAACCCTAGGACAGTTATAATAATCCGTCGCTATCTAATGGATACCATATACATATAATACAACAGAAGACAAAGTAATAACTAGCTATCGATGAAGCCACCTGCTCCAAACTCCTCCAAGACGAATCTTGGAAAACTCAAACTACTTAGCTGCCCATTCAAATTTGAGCACCCAAGAGTTTTGGAAAAAGGAAAATAAACTCCAGATCAGACATGGGTCTGGTGTGAGTAAAGCATAAGTTATAAAAACCTTTAAATTAAAGGCATCTCGTAAGACCACGCTGCACATAAACACGGTTGGGTTTTTACCTTACGATAACCAAAATATTTGTATATAAACTCCAGTGGTATTATAATAATGTCTAAGGATTCAAATACATATCAAAATAGCTGAAATTTTTACCATATTAAATTCCAGCATACCAGGCTCTAAAATCAAAATTGGAAGGGCATGTATTATAGATTGGATTCCATACTATGGCAAGGTAAGGAACTAACTTCCATTGGTACACCCTAGGAAATGCACCTAGAGACTGACAAGAACTTCTTGTACTCTTGCTACATAGAGCTAGCTGCCCCTTTAACATGGCGAACCGGATTACCTCGTCCCTTTTAGACACCATGGCCTTATACTACCGCATTATTTGCGTGCAAAACAACTCGAATATGGACAATCTGGAATGGGATGGCGGCTCCTAATGGTAGCTGACCATATAGCACTGCTGCATACCCTGTTTTTGCCATTTTCCGATTTGTGAGGCTCGTGAGGTCACGTCTTACCTTTCATATAGCACTTTCGACTTGGAATGCTAATACTACCCTCCAAGTAGCAAAGCAATAATAGCATTCATCCACACAAGTTGTCCAGGAATGGGCAAACCGAAGGCACTACTTCTACTACTCCATTTTGGAATCGCCCTCAGGATTAGTAGCAAGCAGCCCTTACACTTCAAAGAACTCCATCTTCAATTCCATCATCTTTAATATATCTTCACTTCGAAATGCTTGAGTTCTATCGAAGTGGTTTTCAGATAACATATCTGATCCTGGTCACTTTAAAACAACATTCGATAATTTCCGGTAAACTCTACCCCGGTTCTTTAGGAAATAAGCAGTCATAAATAAGAGCGGAGATCACCTCCTAACCGCTAATGGACGGATTTCCTTATTATTTGTCCAAGGAGAACGAAATGAGATTTATACGCACAGTACAACATCATCGGAGATGACTGTGCCATATAAACCATGTGTTTCTTCTAGATATTTCCAATGTTACGTTTTGGGTCCATATTTGATAGTCAGTTATTTAACTGTCAAATAAACAAACAACAACCGATTCCATTTGAGATTTATTTATCAATAGCAACTACTAAGCCTCAAAACAAATCTTTATTTAATAACTCCCTTTTCAAAATGTTTGTCTAAAACATTCATATACTTATCTCCCTGACATAAGTATACACACAAAACATTTGCGAATAACTTCTTACTTCCGAACCATGTTTAATGGATTAAATAAATGTTGCTTAAATTAGGGGTAAGGACAACCCTAAAAACAATCCTATCGGTGTTAAGTGTGGAATGAATGCTCCATACCGTAGTTTAAAAAGTCAGTTTAGAGAAACCTAAATATCAAATTCTTTTTATATTTCTTTAAATAAATCCTTTTTAATCAAATCTATTTCATTCATGAAATCTCTTTTACTTGAAATCCAAATCCATTTCAAAATACTTTCTAAATTCATGAATAAAACCTTTTATAAATATTCAAAACATTTATATAAATATCTTTTATAAATATCCAAATCATTTTCTAAAACTTCTTTTATAAATACCCTAAAATTATTTATAAAACTTCTCTATAACATTTCATGTTTATACAAGTTCCTAAATAACCATAATCAAATTAGCTTTCTTTAATAAGCAATCCATTTTATAAATCTCCCTTATTTATGAAATCTTCTTTGCTTAAAAACTCAAATCCATTTACCTAAAAATACATTATAAATTTCCAAATTCCTTTATAAAAACTTCTTTCTATAACATGGAAAACCATTCCTATTAGTTAAAAACATCTTTACTAAAACCATTTGTCAAATCATCTTAAATACCTTGCTCAAAATGTAATAACTTTGAAACCATTTCAAAAAGAAAGTGAAATATTTATTCTTACAAAATCAACCCTAGGCTTAATGACCACAATGGTGCTTTTAATTTGGTTTTACTTATCCAGTTTAACATTGCATCACATAACAACAGGTATATAAAGGATCCACACATAAGAATCAATTAACTTAAGTTAATGTCTAGGTTAATTATAATAGCGAATGGTGTTTTGTTCTGCTAATATATGTCATTTAGTTTCCCTAATCATATAGGGTTACTTAAGGGTAAGCGGCATAGAAATGCTTTGATTTAAAACAAATTTGAAAAGAAAACAGTTTAACGCAAAACTGATTACTTAAACTCAAAGCGATTTTAAAATAAATTAAAACCCTTGTAAACAAGAATCAAATACTTATTAAATAGTAATTAAACTCTAATTAAAAATAATTAAACCTTAGTTAAACCTTATTAAAACATAATTGACTTTAATCAAAGATTAATTAAATAAAAGCCCTTTTCAAAATAATAACTAATTAATAATTATCTTAAATAAATAATTGAATAATAATTAATTAATCCTTAGTAAAAAATTAAGTAATAATTAACTTTAGTTAAGTAAAAAATCATGATTAACTTAATTTATTAACATTTAAGTTTAAAAACCATTATTAACAAATGATGAAGTACTAATTACCTTTATTAATTAATTGATCAATTAAATAATCATTAAATAATTAAATAATTGTTCTCTAATTACTAAATTAAAGATAGAAAACATTTTCTGAATAGATTTCTAGGTGAAAACAAGTTTGGATTAGAAAACTAGTTAAATTTTTCCGAACTGCGCGTATAGCGACTGTCACTATAAGGACCCGTAATTTTCAAATTTTCAAATTTGATTTTCTAATTTTTAAAACTTTAACAGTGTCCTCTTGTCTTCTTCAAAAGATGAAAATAAACTTTTGAAACAAAATCAAAGATTTAAACTTGAAAACTTCACTTTGAAACCAAAATCAAACTTTCGACAAAAAACAGATTTCAACGTCGCTTTTGGTTAGCGAATCACTACCTTTGTGTCATGAACCCACATGCAACATTCAATCACAATACCACATCATAACATTATAGCACAATCATAAGCAAGAATATTACTTTACCAATACTAACCAACTTTTCCAATATTCAAGGTGTAATCTTTATCACCTACTCAAACTTCGGTATAAGCAATCAACTCCAAATCAACATATATGCATTCATACACAACATATAACATTACCACATACTTAAGCAACATTTTAACTCATAAATTTTACAACTTTAAAAAGTTAGTAACTTGAGTTCTAAAAACACGAACTTTACTCACCAAACTTTCACTAAATCAAACTAAACTTGCTCTCAGCCTAGCTCACTTGCTCCTAGCTCAACAAAGTGAAGATATGGACCCTTGGAAGGCTAAGTAGGCTAGGCCTAGTGAATAATAGGTATGGCCATGGCTAGAACAAGGCTCGACCTTGGTGGGTTTGAGGCGTAGGAGCTAGTTTTGTGTGGAGAAGAGGTTTGGAAGTGAATGGAAGGTGTTTAGTTATGTTTTTACACTACTTTCTCTATCATTTCTCTTAGGAATTTTAATTTGGTAGCCATTGAAGTGGACAAGAACAAGAAGCAAGAAAGTGAAGAAAGGAAGTAGGATTTGTAAAATGAAAATTATGAAAGGGAGGTGGTATATATATGCTTAGGAATTTAATAAAATATATAAAGTGACCTTGAATAAAATAATACACACATGCATGCACCCATACCTCCCCTCCCTCTCTCTCTCTTGTTCCACACGTCCTCCCTCCTTCATACTTTCATGTACTAACCCAGGTGTTTTGAGGTGATGTTTAGGTACTAACTTAGGTTTTATTATATATATATATATATATGTATGTATGTATGTATATAAATATGAATAAGTAGTCATATCGTGAATGTATATGTATATATTATTTAGTATTCATGTATGTATACATGTATATGCATGTATATTATTTGCAAATTTGACCAAACCCTAGTTTATACTTGTTTGCATGTTAAACAAAATGTGCACAACGTTTCCCGACAACTTTTCGGTGTCGAAAAGTCGAAAATTCGAAAAACCTTCTTCGGTCACCTTTTCTATTTTTATTTGAACTATCTATATTGGTAAACATATTTTGAAAACTATTTTATCATTATTATTAAATAATTAAAATAGGTTTATTTTCTAATAAAAATCCATTTATTTACTATATAAAATATATTTAAATAGCCTATTTCAAAGTGGCAGAATCCTGGGTCGTTACAAATTTATTTTACCATCATTTGTAATTACTTAGAATAGTTATATTTTAATTATAAAACCTATTATTTTGATATTTAAAATTCATTAAATATTCGCAAATTAAGGTTGTAAAATTCTGGGTCGTTACAATACCATAGCCATTTGGCCCATATGGATGATGTAAATAAGGAGAATGAAACTCATGTTTAGTTTTCTTTCTCTCATACTTTTAGTTCTAAAATATAAAAATAAATATCTTCTCTTCTCAAAACCCTAGAATCTTTAATCCCCAAATTCTAGTTAAAAATCAAAGGGCTTTTAGCTAATTCTTGTAGAAACTAAAAGAAGGTAATCTATTCCAACTATTTGCTACATCTTTTAGTGATTTTAGTTTATGATTTCTTATTCTAAGATCCTATTTTGGTTGTAATTTTTGAAATTAACTTAGGTCTTGTGCTGAGAGGTGTTACATAGAAGAACCCAGGATTATATCATCAATTAAAGTTTACAAAGGTGAGTTTACCTCACACTACTATCTCTAAATAGGATGCATGTGACTATTTGTTTGTTTGGATGAACCTATGATTGATTTGATCTCATTTATTGGGACGTTTTCAACCATAATTTCATTTTCCTATTTGCTAAAAGTTATGGTTATATATAATTATTAAACATGATGATCTAATTGATGTTATGATGTCTTGAATCACTTGAAATGCTAGAATATACACCTCTAATCAACTGCACAAAACACCGGAGCGAAGCCGGCATCATTAGGGACCAGCCAAGAGTCGTCCTGGATCTGAAATAGCTTTAGGATTCGACACTACTGGTGGAGCGGTGGGATACCACCGGTGCACCGGTGGCATGTACACCTGGAGCTATTTCAGCTTCAAATAAAGCCCCGGTTCACCCGTTTGTTGCCCCCATTTATTGCCTTTTTTATTGTTGATCATTTCATGTGCTATATGTGTTATATTGCTGCATTTTTAGCACTCATTGCTACTCATTTGCTAAATTATAAAATATGTTTAGGAGATGATATAGAACTTGAAATCTATGATTCAATTTATTATTATATTCTTGTGATGACCTTGGATTTAGTTATGGTGAATTCTCTTGTGTTTTATGGACTTTGAATCGCTTCGATTCAAAGGTTTGGAATATTATAAACTTATATTTATCTATTTTATATAAAAGACAGTTCGCTTACATTTACAAATGTCAAACTTGTTCTTCTAAATTTATCTAATTTCTTTTATAAATGATTTTAACAAATAGTTATATATATATATATATTAAGTATTTGTTGTATACATGGTTATGTATTTGGAAATATAATTTTGAAAATATAAACTTAATTTATTTCTAAATAATATGGATATATATATACACACATAAATCAAAAGTGGTTTGGAAGAGTAATAAGTATGGTTTTATAAAATAAATAGACTATTATATAAGGGTATTGGAACATGGTTTGTTAATTAAATTTCTTATATGAGATTTTGAGACAATTATGGACATATATAAGTGAAATTTTAGAATAATTCAGTTTCTTGGAATATTTTTATCAAATAATGAATATTAATATAAAGTTAAATAATAAATGAATTTATGGAAAATTATATATTATTTTCTAAATTATAAACTCTTATAAGATAAATATTTTGAAAGCCTTAGTTCTATAAAATGGGAAGTGGTAATAATCGATTTAGTGTTACAGATTGGTTTTAATATTCTCTAGTAATGCTTCATCGAATATTGTACAACTCATTGAATAGAATGTTTGAGTGGTACTTACAACCCCCATTAGCGAATACTTGAATTTCACTGAGTAATGGGATGCTTCGGTTAAATTCTTGTAAATGCATTTAGGAAGTATTTAACACTTCAGGGTTGTATTCTCTCTTTTGGTGTTTGGCCGGTATCTGATAGATCCTTAAGAGAATATAGTTAAGGTTTTCCAGTGGTATCCGTAATGAGTGGGATTTACTAGCTTCTAGTAAATACTTGAATTTAACCAAGCAGTATGGGACGTTTTGGTTAAGTTATAGTGATTATTGAATGTTTGCACCAAAAGTTGGCACAAATACTCAATAGAAGTTATGAAGAGAAATAAATGAAGAATATAAAATAAAAATAGAGGATAATAGCAAATAAATAGCAGTAAATTGAAAGAATAACACCCACATAATGATTTATAATGGTTCGGCATTGTTTGTCTACGTCCACTTTGAACAAATTGTTTTATTAATCACTTTATAAACAGAGTAAAATAGGGATCAGATGAGAATCCTTAGTTACAAAAGAGTATGAAGCAACTAGCGTAAAAGTCCCGAAAATAAACTACCAAACCTGTATTTATAGATGAAGATGGCCAAATATCTCCTTGAAAATTCGGCAGAAGGACCTTCAGAACCATATAAGCCCACAAAAGGGATCGCATGGCCCAATTTCCAAAGAAGAGGGATCGGTACTGATCCCCACTTTGGTCGAATTGCGGAGTGCGATCCCTATGGTAGCTTCCTCATGCTAAAATACGCTTAGCCTCCAAATTTCATGCCAGTTGGATCAGTAGAACTTGAGTTATTGCTTGATCTTTGCATATAGATTGCTTGTCGATTCCTACCAATCCCTACCAAGGGAAGAGTGTTGAATATGCGTGTATATGATTTTTGTTTGATGATAATAAACATATATATATTCATTTAAATGTATTTGCTATTGTACTATTTTATTTTCACAGATTAAATAGATATTTGCTGAATAAAATAAATAACACAGAATTTGAATTCAAACATAAATTTTACTCAAACAAATATTTATTACAATTTTGAATAATACAAATTCAAGCTCTCACTATATATATACAATTTCAATTACAATACATCAACACCTCACTACATATCACTCACACTCATATTTTATCTTCAACTTCATTCCAGTCTGAATCTAGCATCTGAGCAATCTGCAAAAATATATACTGACGCAGTAAAATTGAAAATAAAATATTTTTGCAATATAAAATAAAATGTGATTTTGAAAATAATATTTTCCTCAGTTATTTGGGTTGTTCGTTATCATTTATATTTGAATTCATCACACACGAACAATGTGACATGCACAGTGTATCACTGTACATGCCACAAGGCCGTGCACACCGATATATATATACACTTGATACAATTACAAGGACAGGTGAGCACAGGTCAAACCCAAATCAAAAGACGGGTTCAACTCAAGTGCAATATAAACAATGTCACGTCATGAGCACAAGGTCAAACCCGAGCTTTTAAGCTGGATTCAACATAGGGCAGTTGTACAGGCTACGACTTCGAGCATGCGAACAGGAAAACCAAAACAATGCCTAACTCAAATGAACACAACGAAATGCACAAAGGCGCAGCAACCAACAAATACAAAGTCGAGATAAGAATTTACACAAGGTTGCTGAAACATATGGTTCAGGCATGTACAAAGTCGAGACAAGAAGGCAACACAAACCAGACTCGAGGCTACAAACCAACAAGATGAACACATGAATGCAACAGTGGAACAAATCAAAAATGCAGACCAGAAAACACCAAAGATCAAAAGCAAGTGCAGCCTTAACATCAAGACCAGAGGTGGCAACATGGAGCTACAGACTAATATCACATTTGAACATATCCAGACCAGATGTCAAGGTGACAGCATGTACACATGAATCATGGCAGTGTACAATAGCAAGTACACCAGTACGAAACAAGTGAACAATGGAATACAGTGCAAATTCAACAATACATACAAATAAAATGGCCGGAGTCAACCATTATCAAAGTCAAGGTCAAATTCAATCTGAAACAGCAAGGTACAGTGTCAAAGCAAATCAAAACATGGTTGCAAGTTCTAACAAAGAAACTGTTGTTAACAAGCAGTTACTAAAATAGTCTAACAAATTCAAATGAAGTCACAATCATGAATCAAACCAAAGTTAGAGACGTGGTGACTAGGAAAAGATCGAACAGCTCAGAATTGAAGCCGTGGCAACCAAGAAAATTGACCGAGTTAAAAATCAATACCGTAAGAAGCAAGCATCAATTATACGATTTGATAAAGTCAGAGATCAATCTAAACATCCAAACGAATATCAACGGCCAGAGCAAAATCAACAGACGAATTCAACAAAATATATACGACGAGAATCAAGGGTTTCGAAACCTATATTAACCAGCCTAAACATCATCGGCAAATTATCAAGACTCGAGTTCGAATAACAGTGAATACTAACATCAAACTCGAATCTACAATCGAATTCAAGTGAGCCAAAACCAACAAGTAAAAGGAGAAAATCACATACCGAAATCATCAAGTCGAATTTGATTGAATCTAAAGCAGCCGAAGCGAGCTACAAGGAGTCAGACGATCGACAGAGCAACAGGCGATTATCCATTCAATCAATCAACATTCAAGCGGTGGCTCAAAGCTCTAATCCAGAACGAAGCCCTAATTCTTGAAGACGAACGAGAAAAAGAACTAGCCACCATTATCTCAAAAAAGAAACCGGGCCAAAGAACAACGAAGAAGCGGGCCGACAACAAATAAAAGGGATTTGTTTTTAACTTTGATTTGGGTCGGCTTTTTAACACTTGGGCTAAGTTTAAATTAGGGTTTTACATTTTAAATTTGTTTTTAAATTTAAACTCTTCTTTTAAACCGTTGTATTTACTGGTCGAGTGACTAGGGGACAAACTACGTGGCGTAGTTTGGGAATTCGCAACTCAGTGGCTGAGTTGTGGCAGGGTTTTGAGCGTAGAGTTAGATTAGTCAATAGCGGGTATAGCGAGTTTACGTGTGTAAGCGTGTGACTATCTAATTTCTAGTAGAAACCTTGGGGGCAGCACGTAGGCAGGGTTTTGCCGAAGCTGGGTAAATTCTGTGTCATTCTTTTTTTCAGCATTTACTATTCTGCTATTATTTGTGCTGATATTATTCTGTTGTGATCTGTGTTGAAATTAATATACACTTCCGCAATAAATTTTATAATTAATACTATCACCCTATTCACCCCCCTCTAGGGTGAAATCGATCCTACAAGTGGTATCAGAGCTAGGAATAGGAGTCAAATTTTTGTTTTAAAAAAAATTCGATTTTTCAAAAATCAATTTTTATTTTAAAAATTTGAATTTTTAAAAAATGGCTTCTTTTAATAATGCTTTTGCAGAGGGTCGGTCCATAGTTAGACCACCAATGTTCAATGGTGAATACGCTTAATGGAAAAATAGAATGAAAATTTTTCTGAAAACCATTGACGCTTGGAATATTGTTGAGACGGGTTATAAAACTCCAACTATAATTGTAGATAATCGGGAAATAGACAAACCAATGGATCAATGGACAGATCTTGAAACTAAACTACAGAATACTAATGCTAAAGCTATGAATTCTATTATTTGTTCATTGGATCAATTTGAATTTAATCGTGTCTCACATTGTCTAACTGCGCAGGAAATATGGCACACACTCGAAGTGACTCACGAAGGAACATCTCAAGTTAAAGAATCTCGCCTTGCCATGCTAAGCAGCGAATATGAGAACTTCAAAATGGTCAAGGAAGAAAATGTCAAAGAGATGTTCGGGCGACTTTCCAATATCGTATACAAATCAAAAGCTCTTAGAAAATCATACACCGAATTGGAAATAGTCCGAAAAATCCTCAGAGTCCTTCCACGAAGCTTTGAAGCAAAAGTAACTGCCATTCAAGAATCAAAAGATTTGAAACAAATGAAAGTTGAAGAACTCATCGGAAATCTCACCACTTATGAGCTAGAGATGAAATTCAAAGAAGAGCATGATGGAGGAGATACTCGAAAGAAATCGATAGCTCTCAAAGGAACAACTGAAAGTGATGATGATGACGATGATGATGGTGCAGCAGAACTAGAGCTGATAATAAAGAAATTCAAAAAGTGGAATCACAAACATGGAAATTCAGCTCTAAATCAAAAATTAAAAAGCAGAATAGCCAAAGCACTAGACTACTCGGAAGAACAGAAGATCATCTGTTACAAGTGCAACAAACCCGGTCATATCAAGCCCGATTGTCCACAAAATAAATTCAGCCGTGGAAAGAAACAGAAAAAGAAAAGTTTTGCAGCCACTTGGGATGAAATAGACGAGGATGATCAAAGCACTGGCAGTGAAAGTGAAAAGGCAGAATTGTGTCTTCGAGGTGATATAACTGACAGTGACGATGACGAGCCAAGTGAGGTATCAAAACTTACCCATTCTGAGTTGCTTATTTATTTCCACGAAGTAAACGGCTGTTTTGAACGACTTAGGGAAAGATATGCTAAACTTGAATCATAAAAGGATACTTTGATAGATTTAAATAAACAACTTGATTAATTAGTTAAAAACTATCAAAGTAGAATCCCTAAGTGTGATAAGTGTCCAACATTCGAAGAAGAAATTAAAAAATCAGAAATTAAAATTAAATCGCTTGAAAATGAAATTCTGATTTTGAAAGAAAGTGAAAATACTAGGAGAGAAAATTCTATCAAAATGTGCACACAATTATTGAATGAAAACGAATCACTCAAATCACAAGTCCAACAATTGTCTACTACTTTAGATAAATTTTCCAAAAGTGAAAAATCATTGAATATGCTATTAGGGAAACAATCTGTCAATATTAATAGACAAGGACTTGGGTATACTCAAACAGAACGGTGTAGAAGTGAAATTAAACAAGTCAAGTCAATGTGCACTATTTGTA
The DNA here is from genome assembly GCA_030737815.1 of Allium fistulosum. Lineage (NCBI taxonomy): Eukaryota > Viridiplantae > Streptophyta > Magnoliopsida > Asparagales > Amaryllidaceae > Allium > Allium fistulosum. Next base: position 1,132,675,493 of record CM060901.1, read on the forward strand.
AGAAAACTAGACACGATCAAAATAATTGTTGGTTTAGACCCAAACACGTAAAAACAATTCCAATTTGGGTTCCAAAAGGCACAAATATAGAATCTCTCAAAGTTAAACAAATATGGGTGCCAAAAGGAACATATATAAATAGTTATGGGTCTCCACAAAATTATTTTTCAAATTATTCTACCACTAACAACCATGAACCTATAAAAACAAATAGGTCACAAAAATATTTTACCGTGTAGGTGTGGTGGCAGGCTAAGGAACAACATCGGTGTTATCTAGATTCTGGTTGTTCCAGACACACAACAGGCGATAAATCAAAGTTCCTTAGCCTAGTATAAAGGTGACAAATTCACAATGGGCAAACAACGAAAGATTGTCGTAAAGGTAAAATAGGTAATGGTAATTATTTTGTACGATACATTCAATGTGATAATCTACACCATAATCCGAATTAAATCAGCCAGTTATGTGAAATGATTGATGATGTTAATTCTGACTTATTCAAAATGTTGACTAATCATCTTTGAATTTCTTGGATAAATTGATTTCTGATTACTCATGATACAATTGGATATATTTATGACACTATGCTCACTGCTTGTTTATTTCAACGGCTTCAATTCAAATTCAAGAGAACTTCATTTAAAAAGCTGTTAAAAATGATTTCAAAGAAATTTGTTTCAGGTTCACAAGTCTGGTCTATAACATTTAAACAATGATAATGTTGAGTGAAACAAAAATTCAGATGCAGATTACACTGGCAATCTAGTTGATGAAAAATTACTAGTCGAACGTGATTTAACATTCAGTAATTGCATTGTTTTTCAAAGAAAATATCTGCATATTTTTCATTTCAAATAATTTTCAATTAACAGATATTTTTCTTAGATAAACCCTTCAAGAAAACCATTTTTGACCTTGTTTCAGATTAGTTATTTCAGAAAATTGATTTTATAATTATTTTTGAAATTGATTTTAAATCACTACATTAACTAATCTGACCCCCTACTAATTATCGAAAAGGTAAATAGTGATTGAAAAAGTGATGAGTGTTGATAGTAATCATATATTATAACTCGAGACAGTATATCTAGTAAATTTCTTTAGAAATTTAAACAAGAGTTATAAAAACTTTTTGTTTGGTAAAAATTCCATGACCATTTCTATTTCTATCATATTTCTATCGATCATCACTCATCAAAATCCAATATAGTATGTCAATATGTGGTATTTTAAACGGGAATCATTTGTTTTTCATTTTTAGTAAATAAAAACATCCAAAGTATTCACTCTCATTTAAAAGTCCTCACGGTTATGCATGGGTGAATTACTTCGAATTTTTGATTATGTGCTTCCATGCTCATTTAAAAGTCCTCACGGTTATGCATGTATGAAACGCATATCAAAATTGATTAATTAAATAGACAAGTTAATTCTAATCCCATTTAAAAGTCCTCACGGTTATGCGTGGTTAGAAGATACTTGAATTAATTTATTTTTTAAAATGTTGGAATACTACTAATCTCATTTAAAAGTCCTAACGGTTATGCATGGTTAGTAGATATTCAAATTCCTGATATAAATATACCACAAATAGACACAACTATATGGTTTTATATGATGACATCATCCCTATCATTCTAAAGTGGAATATGCGCCAAACAGAGTATTTATGATTTTTGTTTGATTTTTTTATTGAAATTTAATATTAATACTCGATTGGGAATTAATATTGTTTTAATGTCTATCACTTTATCTCTATTTTTCTAACACTATTACTCTTTTGCAGATAACAAAAGGGGGAGAGAAAAGTTAAGATTTTGGCAAATAAAGGTCAAATATTTTCAATTTGCATCTAAGCACATTTGCATATTTTTGTTCACATGCATATATGAAGGGGGAGTATTGTGTAGAGAGGGAGCATTCAAATAGGGGGAGCAAATTGAATAATCAAATACATTTAATATAGTCAAAATCTTAAATATATGTTTGTTACCATCAAAAGGGGGAGATTGTTGAATATGTGTGTATATGATTTTTGTTTGATGATAATAAACATATATATATTCATTTAAATGTATTTGCTATTGTACTATTTTATTTTCATAGATTAAATAGATATTTGCTGAATAAAATAAATAGCACAGAATTTGAATTCAAACAGAAATTTTATTCAAACAAATATTTATTACAATTTTGAATAGTACAAATTCAAGCTCTCACTATATATATACAATTTCAATTACAATACATCAGCACCTCACAACATATCACTCACACTCATATTTTATCTTCAACTTCATTCCAGTTTGAATCCAGCATCTGAGCAATCTGCAAAAATATATACTGACGTAGTAAAATTGAAAATAAAATATTTTTGCAATATAAAATAAAATGTGATTTTGAAAATAATATTTGCCTCAGTTATTTGGGTTGTTCGTTATCATTTATATTTGAATTCATCACACACGAACAATGTGACATGCACAGTGTATCACTGTACATGCCACAAGGCCGTGCACACCGATATATATATACACTTGATACAATTACAGGGACAAGTGAGCACAGGTCAAACCCAAATCAAAAGACGGGTTCAACTCAAGTGCAATATAAACAATGTCACGTCACGAGCACAAGGTCAAACCCGAGCTTTTAAGCTGGATTCAACACAGGGCAGTTGTATAGGCTACGACTTTGAGCATGCGAACAGGAAAACCAAAACAATGCCCAACTCAAATGAACACAGCGAAATGCACAAAGGCGCAGCAACCAACAAATACAAATTCGAGACAAGAATTTACACAAGGTTGCTGAAACATATGGTTCAGGCATGTACAAAGTCGAGACAAGAAGGCAACACAAACCAGACTCGAGGCTACAAACCAACCAGATGAACACATGAATGCAACAGTGGAACAAATCAAAAATGCAGACCAGAAAACACCAAAGATCAAAAGCAAGTGCAGCCTTAACATCAAGACCAGAGGTGGCAACATGGAGCTACAGACTAATATCACATTTGAACATATCCAGACCAGATGTCAAGGTGACAGCATGTACACATGAATCATGGCAGTGTACAATAGCAAGTGCACCAGTATGAAACAAGTGAACAATGGAATACAGTGCAAATTCAACAATACATACAAATAAAATGGCTGGAGTCAACCATTATCAAAGTCAAGGTCAAATTCAATCTGAAACAACAAGGTACAGTGTCAAAGCAAATCAAAACGTGGTTGCAAGTTCTAACAAAGAAACTGTTGTTAACAAGCAGTTGCTAAAATAGTGTAACAAATTCAAATGAAGTCACAATCATGAATCAAACCAAAGTCAGATACGTGGTGGCCAGGAAAAGATCGAACAGCTCAGAATTGAAGCCGTGGCAACCAAGAAAATTGACCGAGTTAAAAATCAATACCGTAAGAAGCAAGCATCAATTATACGATTTGATAAAGTCAGAGATCAATCTAAACATCCAAACAAATATCAACGGCCAGAGCAAAATCAACAGACGAATTCAACAAAATATATACGACGAGAATCAAGGGTTTCGAACCCTATATAAACCAGCCTAAACATCATCGGCAAATTATCAAGACTCGAGTTCGAATAACAGTGAATACTAACATCAAACTCGAATCTACAATCGAATTCAAGTGAGCCAAAACCAGCAAGTAAAAGGATAAAATCACATACCGAAATCATCAAGTCGAATTTGATTGAATCTAAAGGAGCCGAAGCGAGGTACAAGGAGTCAGACGATCGACAGAGCAACAGGCGATTATCCGTTCAATCGATCAACATTCAAGCGGCGGCTCGAAGCTCTAATCTAGAACGAAGCCCTAATTCTTGAAGACGAACGAGAAAAAGAACTAGCCACCATTATCTCAAAGAAGAAACCGGGCCAAAGAACAATGAAGAAGCGGGCCGACAACAAATAAAAGGGATTTGTTTTTAACTTTGATTTGGGCCGGCTTTTTAACACTTGGGCTAAGTTTAAATTAGGGTTTTACATTTTAAATTTGTTTTTAAATTTAAACTCTTCTTTTAAACCGTTGTATTTACTGGTCGAGTGACTAGGGGACAAACTTCGTGGCGTAGTTTGGGAATTCGCAACTCAGTGGCTGATTTGTGGCAGGGTTTTGAGCGTAGAGTTAGATTAGTCAATAGCGGGTATAGCGAGTTTACGTGTGTAAGCGTGTGACTATCTAATTTCTAGTAGAAACCTTGGGGGCAGCACGTAGGTAGGGTTTTGTCGAAGCTGGGTAAATTCTGTGTCGTTCTTTTTTTCTGCATTTACTATTCTGCTATTATCTGTGCTGATATTATTCTGCTGTGATCTGTGTTGAAATTAATATACACTTCCGCAATAAATTTTATAATTAATACTATCACCCTATTCACCCCCCCTCTAGGGTGAAACCGATCCTACAAAGAGTGTCGATTCCTCTAACTTCATCTTCTTTATGTGCGACCCCTTGGGTAGGCTTTCTAGGGTCCCTATATCTTGCTCACAAAATTTCATATGCATTGGATACGTGGATCTTTAGATATTGCTTGTTTTCTATTGAAATACCCTTACTCCCTGAAACAAACCGATCACTATGGAAGTCATTTTATGCCGATCCCTCCTATATATTGAACCATATTTCATACATCAAACATTCTGCCTTGCATATCAATCAAATCCATTCTACCTCGACTTCATGTTATCAACTATATGTCACTTTTAGGCCCCACAATTATCACTCTGGACTTATCGGCCTTGATAGTAGTCGAATCTGACTTGTGCAATCAGTTCAATATAGCCGGGTCAAAATGCCGGATGGCACTTGCCCCTCAAAGTACGTCTTGTTCTGAACATGACGTGCTTTGAACTGAAGCAAGTTAGAGTCGTCGGAAAGGGTTGTATCCCTCTTTGTTCGTCATGACACTTGATCGATTCCCAATAGTATAAATCCAGGGTTATATTCCATCGGTTAATATACAAGTCCAGTTTTACGAGACTAATAAGGTTTGGTAATCTGGTCCAACCTCGAACTTGAAAGCTTCAGGTTTGATTTTAATTTCTGTCAATTTCAAAAATTGAACTTTTAGACCATACACGTGCACATTTAGATGCACGTTCAGATACACGTTCTTGTGGTTGGCTTCTGGACGCGTTTGTATGCTCATAGGTCGTTAGTAATCTCCATTGAGTAAGATGCAATTTCATTGCATTTTGAACATACGTGCTTTGAATAATTTCCCGCCTACGTTTGTTTGCATACATGATCATAGCCGATCCCTCCCTTTTTTTATTTTCCTCTTTTAGTTTTTTTCCTAAAACATTTGTAGAGATCAACATAAGTTTAGCCGATTCTTCCTCTTTCTTTTTATGTTTATAGGGATCGGCATATTTCTAGACGATCCTATTCTCTCCATTTTTTGTGGGCTTCGAAAAGAAGCTCAAATAGGCCGACCTCTCTAGCCTCGTGGAAAAAGGAATAAAGGACCGATTTCCCTAGTCTCGCATATAAGCCAGCACTTCCCTTTCCATTTTCTACCTTAACTTATTTCTTCATTCGAAACTATCTCCCTATTTCCTTCAAAATCGCTTCTGAACCCTCTCCTCCAAATTTACCCTGAACCCTCTCCTTACAACACCGTACTGCTTTCATCCTTAAACTTGTGATCCTCTCTTACTTCGCCTTCAGTTTGAATTAAAATTCAACATCTCCCCTCGAGTAACTCGTTCTTAACACACCTAGTTAGGTTTCATTGTATATGAATTTGAATAAGTGTTAGTGACAAGACGATGTGGTTGGTGATTTTAGGGGTTATGGAGCTGTGTGTTTTTAGTTTGATTTGGAGGAGACGAAGTGAAATGGTAAGATGGGGGGTCGGCAATGGAAGTTGGTGTAATATGTGGGTATGACCATTCGGTATAATGGTAGATTGTAGGGATCAGTTTTTAGTGTGTGAGGAGGGATTAGTTTTGGGTTCTTCGGAAGCGTTCGGTTGTGATGAGATTGAGGGATCGGTTGTTTGGTTAAGTGGGAGAGGGATCGGTGTAGAAGTTTGGTGGAAGGTCGAAAAACAGTGAAGTAGAGGGATCAGTAGAGTTGGGTAACGTGGAGGGATCAGTATTTTTTACCAAAGGAAAGGGATCGGCATATATCATCTAGAGAGGGATCTGTTGTTTTGCTCTGGGATAGGGTTCAGCAAATAAGGATTGGCAAATAGGGATCAGATACTTTTACTTGGCTAATTCTAGCCTTCGAATTGAACTTGAAAACTAGTTGAGCAACTATAATTCCACCTTAGTGAACTAGAGCATATGACGATGATGAATAATAGGACTTGCATATTCACTATTGAACTTGAAGTTGAACGATCAAATCCTTAGGACTTAGAACATGTACTACATCTTAACATATGGACTTTAATAAAGGATTTCACACTTCGATATGCCGATGATCAATCCCAAAGCTTACACAACCGATCAATCTTTTCGCCAGTTGAGACGGTCATGGACGATGGTCACTCTGCTCAGAATCCAAAGTCTCATCATTTACTTTGTTTTGTTTTGTTTTGAGTTTCTTATCGCTACACTACACGACACTGCACCACACTAACACTTAGCATGGGGGGACAGGTAAACTCTGAGTATAGTTGACATGGACTTTAGACGTTTAGAGCATCTAGCTGCAATGTCTTCCAGACCAACTTCACAACATAGTAACCCCGAAGCTGAGTCTAGTTCCGCAACTATATCTGGCAGGCTTTCCCTTGGTCGTTAAACTGAACAACCGGAAGTTTCTGGCTCGTCAGTCGACCTTTTCTTTGACATTCCCATCATCCGGGCGAAAGATATAAGTCCTACCCCCGACGCTGTAGAAGGCGCTATATTTTTAGATAGCCCGATAGATTCTCAAGCCTCCAGAATTGGGGAGGTCACTCTTTTTAGATTATATTCTAGACATGGGATTCCCTTTGAAGACGTTCTGGTTCCTTCGATGAACGATAGAACTCATTCGCCCTCGGCGGGGTATACAGCATGAAATAAGTTCATGTGCTAGGCCGGATGCGTGCTGCCCTTCAATTCATTTATCCGGGAGATGCTAAAATATCTTGGAATAGCTCCTACTCAACTACACCTGAACAATGATGCCTTTCTCCATGGCACTTTCTTACTATTCACGAATGTCCTGTTCCGCTCACCAACTCCTGAGGACATCTGGTTTACAACTTTAAACGATGGACGGGGAGTTGTTCCGGCATTTTCCTTAAGCCTTCACCCAATTGTTAAGTCATAATGGGTGCTTGGAATAAACTCAGCCTCTTTAAACATGAATGGTTCTATGTCCGATGCCCGCCTGGCTTTGCAAAGCGATGGTTGGAAGGACGTAAGTGTCATCTTCGCTCTATTATCAAATTCTTTAACCCAGGTCATATCCTGAATCAACTAACATTCTGAAAAACTACAACTATCCATCCACCTCCAGAGGGCGATAGTTATTCATGGGCAATCTTTGCAATTCGTGCCACTTCAGTCGAAGATAGGGACATTTAGACTTCTTGTAACCGATGAATGGTTATCTCTGTTCGGGTTACTGGAAGAAGGTCGTAGCATTAGGCTTTCAGGAAGCGCTGCGCTACCAGGATATGTTATAGAACAAGTTGGTGATATCAATGACCTTGTCGTGCCCCCAGTTGAGGGGACTTAGGATGACGCCGAAGAGGGCGAAATTAGGGGTGTCGAGACTAATGAGCCTGCCGATGCTGATGCAAGTCCAGGCAATGCACCTGTGTCGAACCGTCACAAGGCGTGCAGCCTCACACGCCTAAAAAAAGAAAGATGCTTGCATATAAGCTATGTAGGAGAAAAACTACCAAGGAGCCTAAGTTTGTTATCACTTTCATTGACGTAGAGTCGTCTTCCCAACATTTTGAAAGCTCGATGAAAGGTTTTTCAAATCTCCAAATACTTGTTGACATCATGACTGATGACTTCCCCAACATCAGTATTGAGGGACTCAATTCTCCCACCAGAAGTGGCGACGAAATTCTTCCCACCAACAAAGGAGAGAAAACTCCTATGAGCAAGGCTGCAGCTACTAGTCCATCGTGGGGACACCATGACACTCACAATCATGTGCATTTCACCACACGATCTCCGTCTACTTCTTGTTTAATGGTCACTCATACATCTTTGTTTGGTTTTTGCAGGTGTGATGTCCCAATCCCGAGCTTTTGACCTCTTGAGGGGCTCCTCGACGCAATATGGATCCAAACGTGATACAGAATCATGCAGGCATAGAGAGAGAGATGATGACCAAGAAAGAAGTCATCGTTCGATGGAATCTTCATCTTCTAAACATAAGTCCCTGTCTCGGTCGTCCCATTAGGAAATTCAACCTAATCTTCCTGTGCACAATGGCGATCAGACCTCTTTCTATGGTCCCTAAGTTGCTATACCGCCCAAGCAGTATTCGAGTTCCTCTAGCTCCAGGCAGTCCCATGACCGCAGGTCAAGTAAACGTCCAATCGTCGCTTTTGATCCATCTTTGCCAACTGCAGCTTTTGAAGCTTCCACAGTAGAAAAATTGGTCGAACTTAAGGTTAATTTTCCAAAGATTTGTTTCGACAGGCTTAAGTTCCTCCCCTCCATTCATACAATCCCAGGGAATGGAAAGGCAAGTTCTCTTGCATCGGTCAATGACGTTTTTGTTCCACATGAATCATTCCAGCACTTAGCGGAGAAGATCTTCGAGGTGTTTATCAAGAGATAGCATGAAATGGATAGCTGCCCACAAAAAGGAACTTGATGATGCCCTCAATCGCAGTAGTGCGCATGCCTTGGAAAAAATACCTTGCAAAAGGAGAAAAACATTTTAGCCTGCCGCATTAAGGAGTTTGAAGAACTTCTTAAGAAAGTGAGGGAAGAGAAAATTGAAGCTCAAGAGGAATCGCAAAGATACTGCGAAGAGGCCGTTAAAGCTCGGACTTTGAAGATTAAGTTTGATGAGAAACTTGCTCAAATTGAAGTCCTTAAAGAAGAGGCGAGGGAGGCAGGCTGCAATGAGATGTGAGAACAGATCAAGGCCTAAGCAGAGAATGCTAAGGAAGCCAGTCGAAATGAAATTAAAGACATGTTTGATCCCCTGATCGTTGAATATAATGCTAAAGCCCTTATCCACTGCAATTTGAACTTTCTTGGTGAGGGTTACCTTGAGTCGCTTGTTAAGGCCTGAGAGTACATTGTTGAAATAAAAAGGAGAACCCTCGACGAAGCCGATTTAGACGAAGAAAAACCAGTATGGGAGATTCTCCATTGGGACAAACCTCTAAACCTAGCTGCTGCGAGACTTTGATATTTTGACATTCTAGCACCTTCTGGGCAACAGCAAAACACTGTCGAGTCTTCTAAGTCCGATCCCAAAGGCCGCTCTTCTCTTAAAGCGGCCAGAGCGTCAGTCTCTCTTGGCTCGGGATAGGATCTAAGCTACGATCCGGACAAACCCGGTTATCAATCTAAGGTGCTAACCCCTATTCTGGAAGGGGGCACTCCGGCGACAACTGAGAGTTAGCCAGACGTAGGTATTCTACTCTATTCTTCACTTTTAGGGAGATTTCGTTCTTCATGTCCAATAATCATGGGTTTACCTTCTTGTTTCCATGAATCTACAAGTCTTCTGGGTCCCAGCCAAACTCCAAAATGTGGTGCCACCATGGAGCAACGATCGGCATCTACTGAGATTCCGGCGGCCATCGATGCTCCAGGACCCGACGCTCAAGTTATCGGAGCACTTGACAATGATAAAGCTGAAGACCTCTTGCCGAGAGGGGGAATTGTTAAAGTAAAAGGCTAAGGTTGAACCTACCGACGTGGATATTGACGATGCAAATCTCGTCCCATTACAAGTCATCCCACTTGGCGGCTCGGTTCCCCAAGAACTCCCTCCATCCTTCAAAAGCTCTCCTGCCAAGGGTGGCAAAGGATCAAGGAAAGGATAGTTGGAAGTTCATTTTGTGGCACTCCTAAGAGATCTAGAAAGGATAAAGGGCAAAAGAAATAGTCGTTACTCCGGGTTATTTGTATGTAGTTTGCATAGCCATATTTCCCTTTTGTCGGTCGTGATTGTGCTGGTGTGGCCCCCATTTTTGAATAAACTCTTATCATAATCTTTGAAGTTTATTATGTAAATAAGAGTTCTTTGTTTTCTGTAGAACTTTTATGTGAATTTTTTATTTAAGTAGTCGAGCTATCACTTTCCATTCAGTATACTTGTAATTCGTTCCTCATTGCTTTGGACGATAATCCGTTAATTCTTTCCTAAGGCCTCCATGTGGTCGTGGCCTTGAGTCATACCAAACACGAGGCTTGAGCCCTAATGTTGCGTTGTCGGATTCAACGATTTGAGGGATTATACTCTTGCCTGTAGTCTTAGGTTAGCAAGGTTAGAGAGCGGATGGTCGAACTCCATCCTTTGTGAGTTTATACTCCTTCTGTCAGCTTTAGGTCGGAGTTCATGGAATAGTGAGTGTCGAACCACACTCGTCTATTTGTTAATACTCATATCCACACTCTGGGGATAAGAGCTAGCTAGCGGGTGGTCGAATCGCACCCGGCTTGTGTTTATACTCTAGTCCGCACTCTGGGGACTTAGAGTTAGTTAGCGGGTGGTCGAATCGCACTCGGCTTATGTTTATACTTCAGTCTGCACACTTGGGACTTAGAGTTATTTCGGAAACTAGTCAGATCGTACTTTCCTTAATTGATTGACTTGCCCCCATGTCCAGTGGTTAACTTAGCGAGCGATCGGTCGTGTCACGATCGCTTTTGATTCATATTTGTCCCATCATTTGATAGGATTAAGTTGGTCATTGGATGGTTGAATCACATCCATCCCTCGTTAGACATTCCGTCCATCGGGTTGTGAGTGTGAATCGTAAAATGAACGGTGGGACCAATTTCATTTCATTTAGTTCAGTCGTGAACTTTTGTAATCGGCTAGCTCCAAAATCTGGGAACCTGCTCGGACATGTCAATACTAGTTAACCCAATATCGTAACTAATATGTACTGCTACAGCAAACACAAACATGAAGGAAATTCAAAACTTTATTTGCCAAACGGAAAGAAATGACATAATTTGTCTTATTACACATCTTTGAAAATCAAATACTATAACAAATCCTGAAATTAAATACAAATAAATGAAAAAGAAGTAAACTAAGTGAAATAGTGTCGTAAATGCATGCCATTCCAAGCCCTTGGGATTGTGATGCCATCAACAGTCGCTAGCTTGAAAGTTCCCTCTCCAAGCCTCTGTTTAATGACATATGGTCCTTCCCAAGTAGGATTCATATGCGACGGGGCAGGAAAAACCCGTTTCAAGATGAGATTGCTGATTTTAAAGGTTCCAGGTCAGACTTCAGTGTTTTAATATCGAGTGACTCGGTGCTGGTGCGCAGCTGCCCTCAAATCAGCTTCTTTACGCTTCTCATCTATTAAGTCTAGAGATTCCAAGAGGGGATATTTATTCGTTCTAATATCATAGTAGGTCACTCGATGAGAAGGAACTTCGAGTTCGACAAAAATAATGGCTTCGGAACCATAAGCAAGGGTTATAGCCAGTCGCAGGCTTATGAGTGGTCCTATAAGCCCACAACGCTGTCGGGAGTTCATCCACCAACTTGCCTCTAGTCCTTTCCAATCGCTTCTTCAGAATGGACTTTATGATTTTGTTCACAGCTATCCATTGGCTTGGTATGAGCGATTGCCGCAAATCTCTTTTCAATATGATGCTGACAGTACAAATCTTTGAATTCAACACTGTCGAATTGAGTCCCATTATTTATTACAATAGTTCGCGTAAGACCAAAATGACAGATGATGTTCCAAATGATGAAATTGATTACTTTCTTTGTTTTGATCGTAGCTAATGGTTCCACTTCGGCCCATTTGGTGAAGTAATCAACTGCGACGATGACGTACTTCGCACCACCTTTAGAGATCGGTAAGGAACCGATAATATCTATGCCCCATATGGCAAACGGCCATGGACTGACCAATTGTTTCCGTCAACGGAGCTCTTGGAATCTTTGCATATATCTAGCACTTGTCACATCACCTTACATAATTAGCAACATCTCGATTGATGGTCGGCCAGTAATACCTGTAACAGAGTGTTTTCTTTGCTATAGTTTTCCCCCTAGTGTAATCGCCACATTCCCCTTCATGAGCTTCCTTCAAGACTCGTTTTATTTCATCATGAGCGACATATCGAAGCTAGGGAATTGAAAAACCCTTCCCGTACATAACTCCTTCCTGTATGATATATCGTGAAGCTTTATGAAGGACTTGTCATTTTTCATTCCTTCATTCGAGAAGAACCTCCTATAGCAAATAGTCTTTAATCGGAGTCATCCACGACTCCTTCTCAGGCTCTACCTCAGTACCCAGTCAATTTCTATCGGGCTTATGCTCGGAGCGTTTAATACTTCGACTGGAACTAAGCCCATCTATTGTGCATCCCTGGTGCTAGCAAATTTTGCCAATGAATCAGCCTCTTTGTTTTGATCCTAAGGAATGTGCGTAATATCATAGTACTCAAAGTCAGTCAACAATTTTTGGACTTAGGTAAGGTATGGAGCAAGTTGATGTCCTTTAGCTTGGTAATCTCCCCTGACTTGGCATACTACCAATTGTGAGTCGCAAAAGATTTCTAAAGACTTTATCCCCAGTTCTCTAGCGAGTTTAAGTCCAGCAAACAGAGCCTCAAACTCAGCTTTGTTGTTTGTTGCAGGGAAATCGTGCTTTAAAGCATAGCAAATTGACCAATCTTCGAGAGTTACAAGCATAATTCTAGCTCCAGAACAACGATCATTGGATGCTCTATCTGAATATAACTTCCACCTTATGGTAGGTGTTTCATTGCTCTCTAGGAATTCATCCTGCGTAGTAAATTCTACTATAAAGTCCACTAGTGCCTGACCTAGAATAGCCCTCCGAGGAAGATAAGTGATGCCAAATTGGCTAAGTTCAATATTCCACTTGAGTAACCTTCTAGACATCTCAGGTCACTCCATGACCTGTCGTAACGGCTGGTCGGTGTAAATATTGATAGAATATGCCTGAAAGTAATGGTGGAGCTTTCGTGAAGCAATCAACAAATAGTATGCCAATTTTTCTATCTTCGGATAGTTCCTTTCAGCTCCTATCAATCGTTTTCTAACATAATAGTCCGGTCTCTGGATTCAACTCTCTTCGTGAAGCAACATAGAACTTATAGCATGTACCGACACGAGCAAGTAGATATATAAATCTTCATGATCCACCGGCTATGAGAAGATGGGTGGTCTCTCTAGGTGGTTCACCAAAGCTTGAAATGCGTCTTTACAATCTTGTATACATTCAAAATTCCTTTTTCCTCTCCTAATAAAGTCAAAGAAAGGAATGCATTTATCAGTGGCTCTGGAAATAAATTAGCTTAGGGCGGCAACCTTCCCATTCAGGCTCTGTACTTGTTTGATAGTCTTTGGTGCTGGGATGTTGCGAATAGCTTGGATCTTCTCAAGATTAGCTTTGATTCCATGGGAATTAACGATGAAACCCAAGAACTTTCTTAGTGCTACGCCAAAAGAACATTTCAAAGGGTTAGTCTTCATTTGCAGTATTAGAGAATATCGAAATTTTCTGCCTAGTCTCTATTGTGGTCGCTAGAGCGTCGTGACTTCATGAGCATATCTTCCACATATACCTCTGTCATTTTTCCAATCCAATCTTTAAACATTCTGTTGACTAGGCGTTGGTAGGTCGCTTCCGCATTCTTTAGTCCAAACGGCATTACCACATAGCAATATAATCCAACATCGGTAATGAAACTGGTGTGCTCTTGATCGGGAATGTGCATTGGGATTTGGTTATATCCTGAGTATGCGTCCATAAAAGATAGCAATTTGTGACCCACGGTTGAGTATATCGGCTGGTCGATCCTTGGAAGGGGAAAGCTGTCTTTTGGGCATGCTTTGTTCAAGTCCGAGTAATCAACGTATGTCTGCCATTTCCCATTCGCCTTTCTCACAAGTACAGGATTAGATACCCACTTAGTAGAAGGCGTCGAGAATAAATATTTGAGCCTACCACCTCCTCTTTAAGAGCTGCAAATCTCTCCCGATCCATGCCATGCCTTTTTTGTTTCATTGGGACATGTCTCGGGTCGATATTCAATGCATGGCTTGTGATGACAGGTGAGATCCATACATGTTAGAGTGAGTCCAAGTGAACACGTCGACATTCGCTCGGAGAAATCCAGCAAGTTCTTTCATCATCGGGGGGCTAAGCTATGATCCAATCTTTAGGACCCGTGATAGGTCGTCGTGGCTGACTGTGATGTCAGCAGTCAGCTCATCCAGTGCAACCTTGGTCTTTTTAGGCTCCTCCTCGTCATCTCTCGGATCTATGTCTCTATAGAACCGACTGCGGCGCCCGAGCCAAGGCTAAGGCGCTGGTTGTCAATCTTTAGTGGCTTGGTTGCGGACAGACTTACCACACCCTTACCCTTTTCCTTTCGTTGAGCATCACTTAATTCAACTACATAACAGGCACGTACGGTCGCCTGATCACCATGAAAAACTCCAACACCATTAACTGTCGGAAACTTCAAAGTCAAATACCATGGCATAAGAGTTGCCCGGAACTCAGCTAAGGCTGGTCGGCATAGGAAAGTGTTATATGGAGAGTCAACATCCAAAACAACAAATGGAAAAATCCGCACTCTCCTACGCTCACCTGCTCCCAACTCCACGGGCAATTCAACATAAGCAACAGCTTCGGTTGCGGCACCGTTAAAGCCGTGAATGTGGGCTTTAGACGGTTTCAATTCCTTGTCTTCCATCCTCATCTGATCATAAGCTTTCTTGAAAATTATATTTACAGAAGTTCCACAATCAACCAATATCCTTCTCACTAATGTGGGGCCGATCATGGCCGAAATGACCATTGGGTCGATCGTCAAGCCTCCACCTTGCCTGCATCTCTGCTTCTAAACACAATATCATCTACCATTGTACGTTGTTTTGTCGGAGCTCCATATTCCATACTCGAACAATATTCAAAAGTCACATGCTTAATCACGCTAACATAGCGTTCCATCTCATGCCAACTCTTATCAGCCGGATGTGGTCCTTCGACTATTGTATTGATTTCCAATCTTCCGCCAGTCCATGCAGGCTCCTAACTCCTATGCGGTGCTTGTCCTTGGTTGGGGTGAGATGTCCCCTGCCCACCATCCTGTAGGTTTTTTACAAACTACTGTAACTTCCTTTCTCGAATCAGCTTTTCAATAATATCCTGGAGATGCCTGCATTCATTTGTGTTATGACCATAACATTCGTGAAACTGGCAATATTTTTTGGTCTGTTTCTACTTCTCCATTGATTCTTTCGAAGGCGGCTTCCTATACTGCATGGTATTACAGGTAGAAAAATAGATATTCTCTAGTGATATATTAGTGGCGTTGAAGTATCGTACATCGGACTCCTAGGTTTTCCTCTTCCAGAATCCCTCTTTCGTTCTCGGCTCCTATCTCTGCCCTTCTTTTGTTGATTTGGTTTGTTTTAGACATTCAGTTGTTCTAGAGCTAACATCAAACTGCTTCACTGGAATATTTCTTTGTACCCTCTCTCCACTTGGTCCCGCAACATTCTTCTTCCTGGAGCATCTGGCTTCCTCCTTCATCAAATATTGAGCCGCCTTTGCGTAAAAGCGCTCCAATATTGCGAGTCGCTTGCCAGCTAACCAATCGCTAAAATCAGACTCTCGATCAATCCCACTTGTTACGGCCATTAGTATTGCATGGTTATTCGGATTATTGATTTATGTAACAGCTGTATGGAATCTCTCCAAATAATCTTTCAACGATTCTCCCGGAGCCTGGATCACGCTGTATAAAGACATTACATCTTTAGAGTGAGTTGCGTGCATACAGAACTGCTCCACAAATCTTGTTGGCAAATCATCAAATCTAGAGATCGACCGTAGGGGTAACCTTGTAAACCACGTTGTTGCTATTCTAGAGAGAGTTAAAGGAAAACAACTACACTTAGTTACACCATCTGCTCATGTGGAATCCATCAGCCATTTATATCTCATGATGTGCTGCCTAGGGTCGGTTTTCCCTCATAGGCTGACATCGACGACATGTAGGACATTGTCAGTGAATGGGGCATGGCTTCTTGAGATTACCCAATCGTCATTGGTCAAGCCTTGGCTCTCTCTTACTAACTGTCTAACCATAACTGACAAGTCTGGCATCTGGATAGTTGGTTCCAAGCGGTGGTTGTGTTCCAGCTCACATGAATGGTCTGGTCGATGTCTAAGGGACGTTCCATGCCTTCTTGGTTCACCATCCTCCCGATGTATACCATGTACATTCACTTGATCATCATTCCAGGGAAGCAATTGGTCAACATTCAATTGAACTCCATCATCTAGATCTTCCGCATCAGCTCCAACTTGGATCCCAACATGTACAGGTAAGTTCCCTCCTCTGGAGGAGGGATCGGTACCGATCCCTACAGAGGGATCGTACCTGTTGATGCCTTGAAGTTTCTGCATGATATTTTTCTATTCTAGGATGCCTATGTTTGTAATACTCATCCGATGAACTAGAACTCTCCGATGCTGAGTAAGGGGTAGGGTCCCTCCTAGCTTTCCCTCGCTGTTGCTGACTGAGTTGGTTCATTAAGTTGATATTGGCTTGAATCTGCTGATTTAATTGTCGACGGCTATCCGTTGGCTCTCTCATCAGATTTTGGAATTCAGCTCTTGTAACGAAATCAGTTGGATTTCGGACTACAACTGGATCAACATTCACATCCATCGGTTGACTACATGGACCACCTTGCTGGATGCTAGCATTCTCATTTCCATCTGCGTTCTGAGAAGTAGATCTAGTCTTCCTCACCATTGCTCATAGCTTTGCTTAGATTTTTTTCAAATCTAAATAGAACAAGCAAACTTCTTTAAGATAATCGTGGATCTCCTTCGGGGGATTTATGCAATCCAATAGCAATAAATGGATCCTAATAAGCTGAGAATCAAGGTTCTCGGTGAAAGCACCAAAATGTTTGCACCAAAAATTAGCACAAACATCCAATAGAAGTTTTGAAAATAAATAAATGAAGAATATAAAATGTAAACAGAGGATAATAGAAAAGAAATAACAGTAAATTGAAAGAATAACACGTACATAACGATTTATATTGGTTTGGCGTAGATTGCCATCCACTTTAAACAGATTGCTTTATTAATCACTTTATAAATAGTGTACAATAGGGATCAGATGAAAATCCTTAGTTATAAAAGAGTATAAAGCAATTAGCAGCATAAATATCCCGAAAATGAACGACCAAGCCTGTGTTTACAGACGAAGATGGCCAAATATCTCCCTGAAAATTTGGTAGACGGACCTTCAGAACCATATGGACCCACAAGAGGGATCGCATAGCCCAATTTCCAAAGAAGAGGGGTCAGTACCGATCCATACTTTGGTCAAATTTTGGGGTGTGATCCTTATGGTAGCTTCCTTATGCTAAAATATGCTTAGCCTTCAAATTTCATGCCAATTGGACTAGTAGAACTTGAGTTCTTGCTTGATCTTTGCTTCAATATAGATTGCTTGTTGATTCCTCCTGGTCCGTACCAAGGGAAGAGTGTCGATCCCTCTAACTTCATCTTCTTGAGGTACGATCTTTAGGGTAGGCTCCCTAGGGTCCCCATATCTTGCTCACAAAATTTCATATGCATTCAACACGTAGATCTTGAGATATTGCTTGTTTTCTATTGAAATGCCCTTACTCACTGAAATATACCAATCCTTATGATGGAAGTCAATTTATGCCGATCCCTCCTATATGTTGAACCATATTTCATACTTTGAACATTCTGCCTTGCATAGCTATCAATTCCATTCAACCTTGACTTTGTGTTACCATCTATACTTGACTTCTGGGCCCTACAACCGTCATTCTGGACTTATTGGCCTTGATAGCAGTCGACATTTCAACAAACGGGTGAATTGCAAATGGGCTGTTTATTGTTGATCATTTCCTGTGTTATATTGCTGCATTTTTGGCACTCATTGCTACTCATTTGCTAAATTATAAAATATGTTTAGGAGAAGATATAGATCAGTGAAATCTATGGTTCAATTTATTATAATATTCATGTGATGACCTTGGATTTAGTTGTGGTGAATTCTCTTGTGTTTTATGGACTTTGAATCGCTTTGATTCAAAGGTTTGGAATATTATAAACTTATATCTATCTATTTTATATAAAAGACATTTTACTTACATTTACAAATATCAAACTTGTTTCTAAATTTATCTAGTTTCTTTTATAAATGATTATAACAAATAGTTATATATATATGTATGTATGTATGTATATATTAAGTATTTCTGGTGTACATGGTTATGGATTTAGAAATATGATTTTGAAAATATAAACTTAATTTATTTCTAAATAATATATATATATATATATATATATATATATATATATATATCGAACGTGGTTTGGAAGAGTAATAAGTATGGTTTTATAAAATAAATAGACTTATGTATATGGGTTTTGGAACATGGTTTTTTAACTCAATATCTTGTATGAGATTTAAAGACAATTATGGACATATATAAGCACAATTTTAGAATAATTCAGTTTCATGGAATATTTTATATTGCATAGCTATATAAAGTTAAATAATAAATGAATTTATGAAAAAATATATATTCTTTTCTAAACTATAAACTCTTATAAGATAAATATTTTAAGAGCTTTAGTTCTATAAATGCTCTCGAGTAACGCTTTATCGAATATTGTATAATTCGTTGAATAGAATGTTTGAGTGGTACTTACTAGCCCATTTGTGAATACTCGGATTTAACCAGGTAGTATGGATGCTTTGGTTAAATTCTTGTAATGCTTTTAGGAAGTATTTAACACTTTTGGGTTGTATTCTCTTTTGGTGTTTGGTCGGAGGCCGATATGTCCTTAAGAGAATATGGCTCAGGTATTCCTGTGGTATCCGTAATGAGTGAGATTTACTAGCTTCTATTAAATGCTTGAATTTCATCAAGCGGTATGGGACTTTTTGGTTATGATTACAAAAAGTGATAGTATTTAGTACTTACAGTATATTTCCTTTTGGTGTTCGGCTGGGGGCCGATAGATCCTTAAGAGGTATGTATACTCATGGATTTCTTTATGATCATCTTGATTGGTATGAGTTATAAATACGTATAGGTAAATATATAATAATAATGAATAATCTAGAGAATTCGAGTCAAGGTTGCTATGATCGTCTTGATTGGTATGGACTATCCTTGAGATCATTTGTTATCTCTTATACAGTATGGACGATCTTTGGTATCAGATCGGTATGGATGATACCATAATTGTTTGTTTGTTTGCTGTAGTGTGAGTAAAATCATTGTAATTGGTATGGACGATCATTATGATCTATATGGATTAGGATTATCTTGGAATCTAGAAATTGGACTATGTGACTATTTTGTGTTCGTGATTTAATTATTCTATATATCGTGGATTAAATATTTCTGTGTCTTGTGATGGTTCCAAGTTAGATTATTTCAGTGATTCGTTTATATATATAACCTCTGTGTTTGATATAATGTTATATATATATATATATATATCTTAGTGTTATATCTTATTCTCACCCTTTTGAATATTTAGAGATAGTCTAACCTGTTTATTTTATAATACTCAGGTCAGGCTGTGACTTTTCAGGTTACATGACCGGTTGACCTTTGGATGGTTTTGCTAGTAAAGAGATAAACCATTTTCGACTTTTAGTTCATCTCATTTAACATTTTGTGTTTGTTATGAAGTGTATATTCGAGTTAGATATTTATACCGGATGTATATTATGTGAGTCTACTATCTTACTTGATAGACTCTTAGTTTATATATTTATACGATGTTTATTATTCCGCTGTGATTTGTGACTACTGTTTATATGATATACTACCGACTCTGAGTAACCGGTGTGTTTACTACTTTGAACTGAGTCTGTACACGTCAAATTTTATTCCAAGGATTTAGTAAAGTGGTAAGTATGACATGTCAATGTTAGTTTAAAAATATATTCACATTTGGTCGCCCTTAATAAGTTGCATTCTCCATATTATTGGAAGACGTTATTTATAATGTTCTCTAATAATATGGGTGTAGCGGTGGGTAAGAAGCCAGCCGGTGTTTGCAATGAAGGGAAAGAACAAGCAGTCAATGCTAAGAAGCCAGCCAGTGCTTGCAATGAAGGCCAAGAACAAGTAGTTAATGCTAAGAAGGTAGCTGACACTTGCAATGAAGGCGAAGAACAAGCAGTTGATGATTTCATTGTAGGGAAAGAACAAGCACTAGGACATGATACAGAGCGAATGCATTATGAAGAGTAGACTTTGTTAGGAGAAGAAAGACTCTGCCCAGAAAATGAAATGCCTTTTGACCTAAATGTTGATGCTGAGATGGAAATTGAGAGAGCGAGTGAAGCTGAAACTGCAAATACATCTCGGAATAGAGGTGGTAGAGGTCCAACAAAAGCAAAAGGATTACCGCTAACCCATCAAAATAAAATTGAAGTTGAATTCAATGATGTAGTCATACCAATAGGACCAGGGTCAGTGTATTTATCTTCTTTTCTTAGGCTGCTTGTGTGGAAGCATGTTCAATACACACTTGATGATTGGAGGCTTCTAAGTGATGAGTTAAAAGTTGTTTTGTGGGAGTCGATTAGGCTATGAACAAGCAAATAATTACATTATTTGACTAATTCTGATATAGTTATTTCTATCATATATAAATTAATTTTGTATATATAAAAAAAGACCAAGATAGAAACAACTTAGTTGCTGAAATCAGAAAACTGACTACCTTCTGTAACCAAAAAGCCAAAGACTCTCCGCTATAAAATATTGCTAGTAATGAGATTTTCTTAGGGGTGATTAATACGGTGTCTACCTGATCTCATGTCTAATATTTTAATGTGCATATACTTATCAAAATTACTGTTGTGTTCTTGTCATATTTTTATAAAAGAAAAGCAATAATTGTTGCTTTATTTATTAAACTATGTAAGTAGGATTTTCTTTCCGTAGATAGCATGCCATATTTCTTTAGATTTTGCATGTTGGATCGTTCTTCTAAAATATGTAAAATGTTGAATCTTCTAAAGATATAAAGTAAAGACTATTTCTTCATACAGCCAAGGCTAACTCATTACTTTCTCTTCCATACTATAGTTTTAGTAATAAGCACTAATCAGAATGCAAACATTCCTTTATGGTAGGAGTTATAATTGATAACTAATGACGGTGTCTAGCCTATGATGACCATTTACTTATATTATATTACTTGAACACACAAAAAATAAGAAAAATATCAAGTAAAAAGGAAATAAACTACTAACAAACATAAGAGCTAATTAAACTTACCACTTTCCTTGCCCTGCATTAGCTGACTGGCCACTTAGTTATTCTCGTTAGCTTTTCCCTACCAATTTATCAAATAAGAATAATATTTACTTATATAGTTATATTGCCGATAAAGGTCAATTTATTTATTTATGCATTTACTTATATTGATGCTAGTACAAAGTAATATATTTTGAGAATGAGATTTAGTAATGATCAGTATGAAACAAAAAATCAAATTAAAAATGTTTACTGGAAATAGGTATATATAGCATGGATTTTTATATTAGAGAATGAGAATGGAATTGTATAGCCTATTAGTGCACATCTATGAATACATATATTAAATGAGACAGTGCATTGGTAAATAAATTTTTTATATGATCCATTTACCTTGAAGTTATAATAGTTGCAATAAACACACCGTTGTTTCAGATTCAAATCTTTGACCCCGTGGATATGTTTTTTTGTTCATTATATGATAGGTTTCATGTACATACATAAGTTTATGTTCATATTTAAATACAATTCAAACATCAAGTTCAAATAAATATTAATAGTATAATTAGATGCATGTAAAATTATAGTAAAAACATAAAAAAGCACACACACGCGCAAGTGCACAAACTCGTGTATGATAATTTTCTTATTGTATATCCTCTAGTTAAATTTTTAGTTACACTAGGTATAGCTAAAATATTAACTGAAGTCACTATAGATAAATAATTAATTAAATATTAGTTATATTATAATTTATTTTAATAATAGTGCAAGTTTAAATTACACTATATATTTTAAGTAAATTCTTCCTGTGAAACTTTAGCTAAGTTGAGAAATGATGGTGCAACCATTTGTTTAAAATGGAAAAAATTCCGATTTAATTAGGAAATCAGCTAAGAAATGATTATTATTTTTAAACAAATTAACCGTGTTTGGAACTGACATTTTTTGATTTAATAGTTACTATAACTATCTCTTTAATGTAATTTCATGTATTGTTGCAGGCTAGATTTAAATTGGAAGAGGATTAGCCAATAAGAGCTGTATTTTAGCAAATGAAACAATTTGGAGATTCTCAAAAATGAAATTGGTTCGAAAAATAAATAGAGCAGAGACGGAAGAGGAAAGACTTAATCTAAAACCTGCCAACATCAAAAGTATGAAAGAATGGAGAAATTTTGTGAAGGCGAAAACAAGTATGGAGTTTAAGTTAACATTAAGATATTGTTCAAAAATGCCATATTTTTAGAATTGCGTTCTTTCTTTTATATATTATGTTCAATTCTGAGATTGCATTTATATTTCAAAGAAAATGTTACTATAAAATTCACTTTGAGAAAATGTTATGTATATTGCATTCACTTATTGGAGTGTACCATTTAACTTTTCATTCATTTATCAACTGATAATTGTCATAAAATTGATAGCTATATGAAAATGCATTAGTCATAGTTTATATATTTTAATATTTCATCCACATACACACAGTCATATTCAATTTTATAAGGCAATTAACCGTAGAAAATTAGTTTGTATGAACTAAATATTATTTTGTTTGATGGTTTGTAGTACATAGTCATGCATACGGTCTAAGATTAAGTCAAATATTGAAAAATATTGCATCTAAGGCTTTTTCCTTTAGAATGCACCTTCTAATATTTTCACTCTACGTTGAATATAATATGCTCTTTTATATTTCTAGTTACTAAGTTCTAACACTGTCCAATATTTTCAGAAATAAAGTGAGAAATATACAGCCCTTGGGGAAAACCAACTTCCACACACATCTGGTCATAGAGGAATGCCTAGATTGACCAAGGACCTGGTTAGTTAATTAACTATAGCATTATTTACTTAGGTATTTAATACATGCCGGTTTATTTATTTAATGTTATTCTAAATCCCGAAAAATTAGAGTCCGGATCCATCGTCCATAACTAGAGTTGATGTTTGGATTAAATACCACTTTAAAAAAATGGTGAACCAGTGAGCATGGATGCTGCAAATACCATTGTGAGAATTTTTTATTTTATCGGTATATTAAAAATTGTCTGAAGTAATGATAATTTTACCATCGTACATTATCTGTATGTATTTAATTTATGTAGGAGGAGATTAAAAAATTTGATAACCTACAACAGTCCAACTCGTCATAGAATGTCAAAGGAAATGCTATTGCGCAAATATTGGGATAAGATATACCAGGACAGTTAAGGGCACTGGAAGGTGTTGCCTCTTAACCAAGCTAACTTTGTCACAATCCAGAAATAAACAAGTATCCCAATGTCAATAGCAAATAACAGAATTGCGAAGTATGGTACAGATGCTGATGGATAAGAACGTAAACTTATAAAAGTAATTTATATATGTAAATATAAAATAAGGGATATTTCATTTTCTTACAGATTTAAGAACAAAATAGATTATGTGAAACATAAAATAAGTAATTTGGGAGGTTATAGAGAGAATTTTCTTACATATAATCTCAGGCTATTGATTGTTACAAGTAGTATCATTGTAAGATGCCGAAAATAATTAATAGTTTCATTAGCTAACTGCTCCTCTGAATGCACTATTTCTCCTATTTCATTCATTAACTAACTGCAATATGATTGAAAATAATTAATAACTATTAGTAATTTAATTATGCTTGTCTACTTAAGTGCTCCTAAGATTAAAATATCCTAATTTTAGTGCTTTGGCACGGGGTAAAGAAAGAAGGGAGCACAGTTGAATTGGTAAAACATAATTATATTACTAAAGAAACAACATTTGGATTTTATTTATTGGTCCAGTAATTAATATAATTTTTGGTTGAGTAATTGTAGAGCAATGACAACATACATGAGCTATTGAATTGGGATGGAACCTCTGAAGTAGTTGCCAAAGGGAGAGTGGTGTCCACTAACCTAAATGAGGTTGTCGGTGGCATTCATATTGGACGAAATGGTCTGATGCTATTATAGATTGCATGGATGAACCAGACGCTTATTTATAGAGACCTACACCTAATATGTCAATATTAGCAAATGTTGAGAATTAGGTAGTAGAATGGTCGGCTACTTGCGTTAAGATGGCGTTGCGAAGTCACTTGAATGAAGTAAGTACGGTAAATTTTATAGTTCACAATATGCTCATAGGTGTTCCACAAATTTAATTTAGAAATATATCATGTACAATATTTTCACTTAATTACTAAACCCTTGATTTACACATCTCCTTCGATTCAATATCATCTGGTTCAGTTTTGTGTTATATCCAATACAGGTTGAAAATTTACATATCAATCTCAATGAAATATTTGTTCCTTTGACATATAATTTCACGATTTAGGGTTATTGGTCATATATTTTATGTTATGGTCATAAATCTGGAATGGGTCCAGTATTCTGCATGGAATGGTTCAGTTTTATTGGTGAAGTACTCTGAATGGGTCATGAGCACCGTGCCTTTCTTCATATCATCATATCTGTTTCAGTTACAATTTTAGTTTTAATAGGATATGATGATAAATATTTGATGTCTTTAGTTACCTCCCATAGTTTGCATTTTATCATGTAATGAACATTGGTATTATTTTTAATACATTCCTTATTTTATATATAGCTAGAATCCCCTTAACTATCATGAATCTGGGACTATAGGCATAAATATGGAACATATTGTCACGTTTCAACTGTAAAGCAAGTCATACATTTCAATTGAGACAAGTTATCTATATATTTATATTTTTCCATTTTAGAGTAACAGTAGTGCCCAAGACAACGAATGCAAGGTTTATGATTGGAATAAGGGTGAGGAGGTAGTTGCCGAAGGAAGAATCTAGTACAGTGATTCAGAACATATTGTGAATAGTATTCCACTTGGTTCGTCTGCCATTGTGGTTTGGGTTCACAATGTAAAAAAAGAGATGCTTACTTATGGCGACCCACAGCTGATATGTCATGCATAAGAGATGCAGTTGGTAGGAAAGTAGCATGGCGATGGCGACCCGCAGCCGATATGTCATGCATTAGAGATGAAGTTGGTAGGAAAGTAGCATGGCTAAAATCAAAAGTTGAAGTTGAAAAGGAAATTGGAAATGGTGCGACTTCTTGTTCTGGACCCAGACCCATAATCTCGAAGAAAGGGTAACAAGCTGTAAGTATATATTACGCAGTTTATATTCTAAAGTATTTATATACACTTGTTGTATTGTATATATTCTGTATTAATATATATATATATATATATGTATGTATGTATGTATTCTACGTAATAATCCTTTTTTATCAGCCGATTGTAAAGTTGGTAACATATAGTAAGTGCAAGTTGATTAATATGAGTGAAACGAACAAAGTAGTGGCTGAAGGAACTATCGGTTCAACTGATCCAATATCAATGGTCCATTGTCATCCATTATGATGTAACATAGTAGAAGTTTGGATAGACATTGTGAGAGTTCCAAATGCAGTGTTATGGAGACTACATCGGAGTTAATGTGCATGGAAGATGCCTTTGGTACTACCATAGCTTGGTCGATCGCAAAAGTCATTAGGGAAACAAAATGAAAGTTGGATGTCTATTATATATAAAATAATAATAACAGACCAGACTGAATTTTATTTTCTATTAACAAAAGGTTGATTGATTAGTTTCACTAAATGATTAGGTCTCATTGTTGTCTACAGGTACATAGGTTTGGTATCTGTAGACTAAATTTAATTTACTGAAACTGATTACATAACTTCTTATCTTTTATTTATTGCCTTTTTTAATACCTTAGTTATTGATTTTGATGACAACAACCATATACAATTATATAGAATATAAATACTAATGTTTTTGTCAAGTTATAAAGTATACAATGTAGAATATTACACAGGTGCTAAATTGAAGATTGTACTCAAGATAAAGATAAGAAGACACATGAGTTCAAAGACAAAGATATGAAGATCTCAAGGTTATAATTTAATGTATAGAGTCATTAGTATATATTGTTAAAGTCCTTTATATCAATTTCTAATATTTATCTCAAAATTATGATGTTTGATACTTTAAATAAAATTAAACTATTTAATTTTCAAAACATATCTTTAAATATGATATAAAGGTTTCTAGGGTTTGACATATTTAAAAACTATGTTCAAATTATTTTTCAAAGTATAGAATGTTCAAATTATTTTTAAGAAAACAATTTTCATTTTTAACTAAGGTATGTCGACATACCTAGACAATATACGTCGGCATATATACCACCAATTGGTTTTTCAAATTTTGAATGGAAGTGTCTATTCGACACAGCTCTTTAAAAACGAACACATCTGTTAACTTACTATATAAAGGGGAGTGCAAACGAATTTTTTCATAACAAATTACTTACTTTCTTCCCTCCTTTTAATCTCTTGAAAATTCTCTTGAAAAATATACTTCATTCTCTTTAAAATCATATAGAATCAATTCATACTTCATTGTATCTATTTAATACTGCTTTCTTACTGTTTTGGAAACATTTCTCTCTCATTTCAAAGATCCAAGTGCTATCCAAGAGACTATAGGATCCATTGTATCCAAAGTACAAGAATTTGTCTTTGGAAAGAATATTAACTCTATTTATGTTTGCTTGGGTGTGCTTGTAGCCCATTCAAATCAAGTCGGTATGCTTTTTGCCCGATTCAAATCAAGTGGGTGTATTTGTAGACCAAATCAAATCAAGTGGGTGTGTTTGTAGCCCGGTCAAATCAATCGAGTCTACCCTAAGCTCGGAAATTCAGAAGGGTGTGTCTCGTACCCTCGAAATCAAGATTGTATTTGGGTTTGCCTTCTACCCAGTTAACGATTGGCATTTGAAAAGAAACCTATAAAAGCAATTGTATGGGACTGGATGGAGGAGAAATCTAAACCAGTATAAAATCTCTAATGTCATCTCTCTTACTCTTTACTTTACTTTACTTTATTTCTTTTATTTTTATTTGTGATTGATTGTTAGTATAATTCGGTGGTGTTAATCTGAGATTTAATATCAAACTTGGAAGAAAATTAAAAAGATACACATAAGTTAAAAAATACTATTCACTTCCCTCTAGTATTTAATTAGCCTTAAGATCCATAATACATCAACCCACATTTTTATCAGAGCACTAGGTTTTCAAAAACTTGTAATCTGATTTTGGAAAAGTTTAAATGGCTAGCAACATTGTTAGTAAACTTGTTAACACTTTTGTCAAAGGACAATCTACTATTCGACCCCCATTTTTTAGTGGCAGTAATTACACCTATCAGTCATATAGGATGAAGATTTATTTACAGTCTAATAGCTTAGGAATTTAGAATATTACATAAAATGAGTACATTGAACCTTAGACTGACTTTTCAACTTGGACTGTTAACCAAAAGACACAAGCACTTAATAATTCTAAGGCCATGGAAATTTTATATTTCTCATTAGATAAAAATGAATTTAATAGAGTCTCTATTTGTACGTCTGCATATGATATTTTGAAAACATTGCAAGTCACACATGAGGACACTACCAAAGTGAAACGTACTAAAATTTCCATGCTGACTAATCAGTTTCAATTATTTAAAATAATTTAGAATGAATCCATTTCTAACATATATTGTAGATTTCAAAATATAGTACATTCGTTAGTATCACTAGGTAAAAACTTTTCTAAAGAGGATCAAGTTAAAAAAATAATTAATTCACTCTCTTGAGAATGAAATCAAAGGACACTAGCAATTTGAGAGGCTAATGACATTAGCACTCTAAAAATTGAAGATTTAATAGGTAGTTTAATGTCCTATGAAGCACAATTGTAGGGCAAAAGAGAAAGCAAGGCAACAGAAAAGAAATCTATTGCCTTCAACGCAATAACTGATAATCAGGATTCAGATGATTACAATGACGAGGAGATTGCTTCCATGACCAGAAATTTCAAAAAGATTTAAGCATAGGAAGATGAACTACTTTTGAAGACATGAAAAATTGACTCCTAGAACTTGAATTGGGACTAGATGTTTCAACTGTGATGAACTCGATCATTTTCAAAGAGACTGGCCGCATCAGAATAAATCAAAAATCTTGCCATTTATTGATTCATCCAGAAAAAGAAAGAAATCTTACACAGCAATGGTAAGTGATTCAAATACTACTTCAAGTGAAAATGAACTAAATATTGAGGATGCAAACATATGATTCACGACAACAGTAGATTAATCAGAAAAAACCAAAGGAAAGGAACCAAAAGTGATACTTTTTTTACAATTTTTATTTTTAGGAGTAAAATATTGATTAATTAAAAAATATCAGATGCATACAAATATATATATATATATATATATATATTACCTTACTTTTAAATTTGGATTTTACGGCCCGTATGTCAACATACATTCCAGAATTTTGAAATTTCATTTTCAATTCAAATTTTGAATTTCCCTCTCTTTTGCATTGACTCCAATAACTAAAATGACATCTTTTCAAAACTGAAATGTCAGTTCTCTCTCTATTAAGTCATCCTATTTCTATCCCGTTCACTCACTTTATTTTAAAATTCAAATTATCTCTTCACTCTCTTATCTCTTCAACAGCTCAACAATGGTCTCCTTAAGTCAATCGTCAAAAACCATAAGACTCTCAATAAGAATCAGAGGCTTTCTTTTCAATAACAAAGAAGCCATAGATACATATGCTGAATATGCTACTTTAGGAAAAGTTTTTCTTGGAACATTTGTAAAGTTGATGATTTCTCTTCTTATGGTCTTCAAGATCTTTGTTTACAAAATAATATTCTTGGTTTAGTCGACTCTTCTTAAAATGATTTTGTGTGCTATCCGGATTTAGTAAAAATGGTTTATGCAAATGTAAATGAAAAAAATTTCAAGGAGAAGAGGGATAAGTTTAGAGTAGCGTGAAAGGCACTACTATTGTTTTAGATTGTGAAATTTTTGATCAAATACTTGGTTGCTAATTTAGTGGAACCGACCTCTCTACCTTTAAAATTGATGAACTTAATTTGAAGTTTTTTCGATATTTTTGAAAGTGACGAAGAATTGATTTATTTTCATTTCTACTTTATTTTGTTTTATCTTTTATTTTATTTACTTGATTTTTATTTGTTTATATTGAATTAAAAAGAAAGTGGAAATTTGAAGAGACTTAAGCTTTAAAACATTTGACTTTTCATTCCTAGTCCTTTCACATACTTTGGCCGTTCCTTTTCTATTGATTAGCCGTGTGTTTTAATTTCATTTCACGTGAAAAACTTCTCACTTCATCACAAATTTCAGCCATCTTCATTTCTGAAAATATTTGGTAATGGCTTCTTCATTTTTCTCTTTTTCCTCTTCACTTTTCCCATTGTTTTGCTTGATTTTGCCTTGCCTTCCTCCACATGTTGCTCGGCCTAGACTCCACCATCTCCTCCACCGACCACCACCACTTCCTTCCCACATCGTCCATGACCTAACCCTCCTCCTCCTCTGACCCTAGATGGCTGTGACCATCCCTTGAGCCAATTTCACAAAACAATGCAAAAAAAACTCCAAAACAATGTCATAGCCGAGCCCATCTTCAACATACCCTTCATCTTTGACTTCGGCCACCCCCTTAGCCACCACCACTAGCTACTTTACCACCTCTGGCCATCACCCTACCCTATGTCCAGACCTGTACTTGCCTATGGCCAAGCCAAACATGACCTTTGGCCGAGCCTAGATGCAACCAAACTCCATTGTTAGCTTTGCCTATTGGCCTTCTCTACATTTGTAACTCCAAACACTTTGTATTCTCCTTAGCCATGCCTTTGTGTGCCAAACCAGATCCATTTCCACCAAGTAAATCATCATGGCCGATCCAATAAAGCCTTATGGTCGAGCAAATGTTGAGTGGTAGTCAAGCAAAATTGATTGAAAGCTTGGTGATGTCTTTTGCAAATTCTATTTCCAATTGTTTCAATTTAATCTTTGTGTTATTTATATTTATATTATTGCTTGTTTTATTTTGAATACAAGATTAACATCTTGGCTCTCTCTCCACTCAAATCAAAGTCGTGCTATCGTGCTTTCTGGATTATCATTGGTGTGTTTTATTTGCAAACTCCAGCGTAAAAAAGTGAGTATTCACACATGACATTTATACTTATAGAATTGTGAAACGACAACAAGTGAATGTGTATAAACTATTTTATCATGTTATACCTGCCTGTGATGTAAATTATATGATGTTAAACCCTGTTATAAACTTGTCACATCATCTGCTATGTTATATTTTATTATACTGTTTATTTATTTCTGTTAATCACACTGCAAGTTCCCTGTAGAATAGAATCACTATGGGTTGAAATGATACATACCCGAACGGACTTTAGAATAGGGAAAAATCATTATGGGCTGAAATGATAGGCCTGAGCGATTTTTATTTATTTTATTTAACTTGGGATTGCGGATTTGAAATGATAGAACCCGGATTTTTGCTTTGTAAATTACGGATTGAAATGATATATTATCTGTATCACTTGTCTTAGGTTAGAAAATAATATACAGACCCGTGGTTATTCTATATATTTTTCTGGATATTTAAATATTTTAAAAATGTAAAATTATGATATTTTGATTTAAATTTGAATTTAAAATGATTTGTTAAAGTGTTATTGATTTTCTATGAATATAAAATGTTAAACAAATGGATGCTTAAAATGGTAATTTGGAATTTTAACTTGACTTGGAATTGTGAGAATTGGTTTTAACAATGGAAGTTTAAGTAAAAGAAAATAAAATGGAAATGAAGTTTTATTTGCAAAATGATAATTTAAATTAAAGTGTTAAGTGAATGTAAAGAATAGGAAAATTGTACGCTTGAATTTAATAAGCGAAGTGATGAAAAAAATTTGATATTTATTTGTGGAATTTACTTTATAAAAATCATAAGTTAAAGGGTAATTAAATGACCATTTTAAAGTGGAAAAATATGATTTTTATATAATTAAAATGAAGTTTATTTGTTGTTGAAATTCTATTGTAAATCTGGAAATGTCTTTAGTAGCACTTCAGAAATGTTATCGTTTCTGAAAATTTACTAATATCTGAACTAATAAGAATCTGCAGCACTTTGTAAGTGCTGTAGTTGCAGATGTGAACTAAAAGGCTAAAATTAACTAAGGGCTATGACAGCACCTTGTAAGTACTGTGGTTGCTGAATTAAACTAAAATCTGAAACTAATTAAAGGGCTACAGTAGCACTCGATAAATGTTGTCTTTGCTGAATTGTATTGTTTTCAAATATAGCGTACCGCAGCACTTTCTAAATGCTGTGAAAGCTGAAATTTTAATGTTTTAATGTATTTAAGTGAATAAATGAGTTCAGAAAAGGTCAAAATTTTGGGAATTTAATATTTGATTTGAAGGTATAATGACTTCACTTTTAATGATTTAAATGAATGATTTTTCGGAATTTTAAACCATTTTGAAATCTATAACCACGGGTACACTTCTTTGTATGTTATGTTATTTCCTTGTGATTTATTTGGATGCACACCTTTAATTTGAGAGTGTGACTAGAGGTGAGCGATTACTGCAGCTCTGCGCTACCCTAGTCACATTAACACTGCTATTTGCATTGTTTACTTTAATATGGATAGTTCTATGATAGTGTTTATTACTGCTTAATTGATGGTTTGACTGATCCTTAAAGGATGGGCGATCCCAAGCATCCTTTAAGTTATTGTGCATTGCTATTACAGTTCACTTGAGTAGGTTTACATTGTATAAGTATGTATGTCCTAACTCGAGTGTTTTGTGTTTTACTTTACGCTTGGGTCAGCCTGAGAATCACAGCTTTGGATTCACTTTCTGGAGCTAGAGATTTGTTGGAGCTTATTTGTCTATCGGTTCATCGACTTCTATTCCAGTTACTTCCTATTCAGTATTGTCTCTGTATTATTGACTTATGTATCCTGACTTCTATTATATTTATTTTGACTATGAGATTTTGTATATGTTTTGAGAGTTTGTATATAGTAGCTTCATGAACTACTATGGTATTTTATTTCCGCTACGAGTTATTCTGATATTCTGTGTCTGTGATTCTGTGTTTGATTTTATTTGCTCTAAATTTTCTTGACAATCCACTATTTTGAAGTATTCAAGTCCGACATGTGTGGATTTATTATCGATTTGAATGGTCCAAAATAGTGGGATGTTACAGATCGTTTGGCCTTGGTACTAGTTCCCAAACATTATTTCGTTCAAATTGATTAAGTTCTTCTTGCATCGCTAAAATCCAGAAATCATCATTTGATGCTTCCTTGTAATTTTTTGGTTTAAAATTAGATATAAATGCTACGTTACACATTTGATTTATTTGACTTCTAGTCGAAACTTTGTTATCTAGATTTCCAATTATGTTATCAATAGGATGATCTTCTAAAATTCGGGATGGTGATTTCAAAACACTGTTATTTTGATTATCATTATTATTTTCAACTATAATTTCGATAGCTTTATTTTGATTAGTGTCAAAATTTTCTTCGTCGTCTTTATTTTTATTTTTATAGTCTTCATCAAACGAGACATGAAGACTTTCCTCTATAACATTTGTTCGTTTGTTAAAAATTATGTATGCTTTACTTCGATCGGAATAACCAACAAAAATTGCTTCATCGGCTTTTGGATCGAATTTACCAAGATTATCTTTTGTATTTAGAATAAAGCATTTTGATCCAAATATTCGAAAGTATGATACTTTTGGTTTCTTTTTGTAGAGCATTTCATAACATGTCTTTTTATTCATAGGTCTAAGAGTTACATGATTTAATACATAACATGCAGTAGCAACTGCTTTTGCCTAAAAAAAATTGGTAAGCCACTGCCATTTAGGAGAGTTTGAGAACATTTTTCCAAGGTGCGATTTATCCTTTCAACTACTCCATTTTGTTGTGGTATTCGTGGATGAAAAATTATGGCTAATTCCCTTTTTATTATAAAAATTTGTAAATAGTTCGTTTTCAAATTCTCCACCGTGATCACTTCTTATACTTTTGATTTTTAAATCCATTATAGTCTTAATTCGTTTAGCAAAATTTTTAAACATTTCAAATGTATCACTTTTATGTCTTAAAGATAGTGTCCAAGTATACCTTGGAAAATCGTCTACAATTACAAAAACATATTTATTATGATATATCGAAACGTACTTGAGTTGGACCAAACAAGTCCAAATGAAGTAATTCAAGAGTTTGTTTAATAGAGATTCCCCTTCTAGACTTAAATGAGCTTTTCTTTACTTTTCCAAGTTGGCATGCATCGCATAGATTTTTAACTTCGAAATTTATTTTAGGTAATCCTCTTACCAAATTATTTTAGCTAATTTGTTTATATATTTGAAATTTATGTGACAAAATCTTTTATGCCATATCCGTGGATCATCATGATTTGCGGCTAAGCATAAATCATTATTATGATTAATATTCATGTTTAGAATATAAATACTTTGATTTCTTGTTCCTTCAAAAATTAAAGTTTTATTTTGATCAAAGATATTGCATTTATCTTTTTCAAAATCGATGCTAAATCCCTTATCGCATAATTGACTTATACTTAGTAAATTATGTTTTAAGTTTTTAACTAATAATACATTTGAAATAATAGGAGAAGTAGATATACCGACATTAATGATGTTTCCAATCCCAATAACATATCCTTTGGAATTATCCCCAAAAGTGACCATGTCACCGTCCATATAAATGATGTTTGATAGGATATGTGCATTTCCCGTCATATGTTTGGAGCTTCCACTATCGTGTATCCATTTCTTCTTATTATTAATTTTGTTTTTCGATACCTGCAAAATAATAAAAAGTCTTAATTGGTACCCACTTCCTCCGTTAGGGTTGTATGTGTTGGTAGGAGAAGGTAGCCATACCTATGAGGGTTTGGGACCTTTAGAGATGTAATTTTCATTATGAACTATATCTTTTGAATATACATCTATGTGTTTTTGTCTAATCAATTTGTTATTTGTTTTAAGAATCCATATTTTAATCATTTTTTCCCTTATTTTCATATTTAGATTTTGTTTTCTAAAATTAGTATATAATGTACTATACTTCTTAGATCCTTGATTATTATTAGAAACCAAATTATGTTTTGAAAGTTTTTTTTTGTTAAATCCTAATCCCTTCCTATTTCCTGATGGTTTTGAAATTTTTATCAAATTTTCTAGAATTTGCTTTCCTTTATTAAATTTTGAAACATTGTTAGTAATTTTATTTAATTTATTTCTAAGATCAGAAATTTCTATATTAGCTAATTCTAAATTTTTTTTCAATTCACACTCTTCCTTTTCGAGTTTATAATTCTCTATTCTATTATTCTCTATATCATGTGTTAGAGTAGCATTTTGAGATGATAATTATTTGCATTCTTTCTGTGCTAATTCTAATTCTTCTTCTAAAATAGTATTCTCATCTTTTAAAAACCCAATATCCAATTTAACTCTATTTAATTTTCCCATATTTTCTTCATTTGCTTTTTTTAATTCTCTATACTTATCGTCTAATTCTATACTATTTTCAAAAATTTCATCATATGTTAATTCAGGACGTACCTCATCTATGCTAGCCATGAAGCAAATATTTGCTTGTTCTGAGTCACTGTAGCTATCAGATGAAGAGGAAGAGTCGGAGTCGTCCCAAGTTACTTGAAATTCTCTTCTCGTTTTCTTGAAATTTTGGAATTTGTTTTTATTTTTATCATTGTTAAGTAGTGGACAGTCCTTCTTCATTTGGCCAAATTTATCACACCCGAAGCATTTCATTGATGTTTGATTTAAGGAATTTGTGTTGCTGTTGTTTTGAAATTTCATCATCCTTTTGAACTTCATGAACTTGTTGTAATTTTTGGCGATGAAAACAATCTCATCTTCTTCCAAGTCAGAGTTGTCATTATTTGCTTGAAATGTGATGTTTTCTTTTCTTGATTTTGTTCTTTTCTTGCATGTGAAGACATCAGATTTCCTATTAACTCTTCGACTTTGAGTTAGGAAAGATCGTTAGCTTCTTTGATGGTTAAAAAATTTCTTTCCCATTCGTTTGTCAGAGAGTTCAAAATTCGTGTGACTAAATCAAAATTAGTGAATTTAACTCCTAGTGCCATAAGATCGTATTGTATAGTTTAAAATCTAGCATACATGTCAATAATTGACTCATTTGATTTCATTTTAGAAGATGAAAATTGATTTTGTAGAATATAAATTTTTGTTTGCTTAACTTTGCTTATGCCTTCATAGGTAATTTGTAATGTACGCCATATATCATAAGCAGTAGCCAAAGCATGACTTGTGAAAATTCATTTTTATCGAGTGAGTAAAATAATACATTCATAGCTTTGGCACTGTTAGATGCCTCTACTTTTTGTGCATTAGTCCATGTGCCAATATTTGTGTCAGGTGCTTCATATTTGTTTTGAGTTGCTAATCATATTTCTAACCCGTTTGCTTCCATAAAAATTCGCATGCGTGTTGACCAATAAGAATAAATAGTGGAGGACGAGCAGTTGATTGACCTTCTTGAAATGTACTTGCCATTTTAATGATTTCAAATACGTGTTACTATAGATTGAAATAACCTTGCCCTGTTACCAAATGACAATCTTGAGGATCGTATATTATCTAACTTGTGTATAATATGCAAGTGTATGAGCTAATGTTATAGTAGACAATAAATAGTAAAGTATACAAAGCGTGCAAACAAGAGTTTTTATACTGGTTCGGACCTGCCGTCCTACGTCCAGTACTGAAGCTCACCTTCGATATTTCCTTTGACCAACTGACCCTTGCCTTGTCCGGAGCAACAGGCTTAATACAAAAGTATTTTGATGTCAATTGTGTGTTCTGAATAACACAGCTATTGACTATACAATACAATTCTTCCTATAATCTCCTATGAGTGATATTGCTTATGTGCACTTTAATTTTTAGGAAGCGATATAACCAAAAATATAAATTCTGGTTATTTGAATGATTGAGAAAATTGAATCAGTGAAAGCACAAAAGTAAGAATATAGAATAAGAGTATAAAAATCAAGGGTAGTCTTAGTCTCAATCATTTAGTTGTATTTATAAGATTCAAGAGTTGTTTCTCGAAGAGAATCAACCATTTCCTTTCAAAGTGTTGCAATGTTTGAGTAATTTGAGTGTATTGAAAAATTCAGAAAGAAGCAACTTTTCATAAAAAGAGCCGTTATGTTTCATAAATAACGGCACAGACATCTGTCATTACAGGGATTAATTTTCCCACGTAATGTCATAAACATATGTGATTTTTCACAAACGTCTATGAATTCAATTTGTGAGAAATGCGGATTATGGATCTTAAGGCTAGAATACACACTAGAGGGGGGGTGAATAGTGTTTAAGAATTTACTAATTCTTTTTGAGTTTATATTAATTTGAACACAAATGTATGCAATATTCAGACACAGATATAATCAAAGAATCAAACACAGATGCAAATATAAAGTAAAAGCAGTAAAGGAAAGAACACGCCGAATTTTATACTGGTTCGGAGTTACCCTACATCCAGTCCCGCAACACAAGTACGGATTTCCTTTCAAAATCAATTCTTACAATTACACCCTCGATTTCAAGGCCACGAGATACACCACTCCAGATTCACAATCCTCTGGGTAGAGATACTTGATTTTACGAGCAACAAGTTCACCCGATTAATTTCCTAGGCTACAATCACACCTTCTCTCACTTGATTTATTTTCCAGGCTACAATCACACCTTTTCTCGCTCGATTGATTACAAAGAAGCCTATAACTCTGAATAGCACTGGAATCTTGTTGAGATAGTGATAGAGAATCAAACCAGAGATGATCTAGTTAGATTCAATGGTGATTTCGACAGAGTAATAGTAAAAATGTATATAAAGAAATGTGGAAGAAGAAGAGGAGTGAAATCAGAAAATTATGAATATAAATTCATTTAAAACATCCCCTATTTATGGTAGAACAACAGCCATGTCCATTCGGGAAAGGATATGACGAATAAACACTTCCTTTGAAATTCAAACTTTTGGAATCAGCTGCCATCATGTCGACATGGGTACCTAGGGGTTGTCGACATGCCTAAGGTATTTTTGATAATTTGTTTTTCTTTTGAAAATAACTTCTATCTTATATTAAAACTATTTTAAACTTTATAAATATACTATAGTTAAAATACATAAATAAGTATAGAGAATAATATTTTGGTATATATAAAATTTTACTATAATTTCATATTTAAATCTTAAATATAAATATTAAAAGTTAAGTACATTATAATTAAAGGTAGTTTAAAACCAAGGATAATTTTGATATTGAAAATAAAGATTATTTTGAGGCTAAAAGTATTTAAAACAAGGATAGATGTTTTTAATTTAAAAAGGAAGATTTTGAAATCATTTTGAAAACAAGATATAATTTTGTAAAACATTTGAATAAAATTTAGTGGATACAAAACGATGTTCCACTAGATTTTTCGTAGGTTCCATCCTACTTAGGGTTCCATCCTTTTAACAGGCTCGAAGTGGATTCCATTCCACGAATAAAATGGATTTTAAGATGTCAGTGCTTTTCTAGGAGTTTTAACATAATTCTAGACTCGATACTTGTCTTGTACTATTGAAATCTTGAACTCTTGATATCTTGATACCCATGAGTCTTGAATCTTGATGTCTTCGATCTTGAGTCTCTATACTGTACATTCTTCATTCTCAGTACCTGCATGTTTATATCCTGCATATACATATATATCTAAACTATAATGTTAGTATTTATATTTTATAACAAGTCCTAAGGTTGTTGTCATCAAAACCATTCTTTTCAAGGACTAACAATCTCCCCCGTTTTGATGATGACAACCTTTGTTTATAAAATATTACTTTTATCCTAATAACTCCCCCTAGAACTAATAACTCCCCCTAGAACTAATAACTCCCCCTTAATCTATGCCTAACTATCCTATTTTATACTTCCCCCCCTTTGTCATCAACAAAAACAAACTAACTCCAAACTATATAACTCCCCCTTATTCTAATACTATGTGATTATAATGATAGTGTTATCGTAAATAATCAACACTTAATTCTGAAACTAAAACTTAGCCCTTAATAACTAACTCTCCTAACTAAGAATATATATGATAATATGATAATCACAAATCATTTATTAATTATATAATGTTATATTTATATTTGTGTAGAAAACATAAGTAAGATTATATACAATAACAATAAGAAAGAACGAAAAGAAACTAATGTGTATTCTTGACAATGGGAGATTTATGAATCGAGCAATTTGGGTAATGGAAACAGAAATTTCCATTTTGTTCGACTAGATTTCCATCCTTGTCAAAACACACTTCGCCAACGCAAATAACTTTGTCGTCATCTTCAGCATGCTCTTCTTCCATGGGGACTTCTTCTTCTTCTTCCTCGCTGTCCTCTTGCACTTGAACATCTGAAGATTCTTCATTGATCGAGATGGGATTGGCATGATTGTCCATTAGAAACTTTTGCAGGTTTCTAAGGATTTTGCCTTGCCTTTCTTGTTCTTTGGCCATTCTGATTTGCACCACTTGAATTTCAGTCATAAGTTGCAGTGTATCCTTCAAGGAATCTTCCATTTTCATCACCCGTGCAAGCGTAGTACATTGAAATGGTCCGGTAGAAGGAAAAGGGAACGAAAAGGTTGAATTTTTGTTTGATTTGGAGGAGGAGGCCATTGTTTTAATTTTTCAAAAGTTAGAATCAGAGAAAGAATAGAAGAAATGAACAAAATTTCGAAATAGGAAGAATATATAACCATTCATTTTGAATTTTGGTGGGAAAAATTTAAATAAATAAAAACGTTGTATGTCGACAGGGTGTAGGGGGGATGTCGATAAGGTACTTATAGTTTTTCTTATTTGCTTTATTTTAATTTAATTTTAATTATTCTTGTTATATATTTATATTTTATATTTCAGTTATTGAACAAATACCTAATTCTCTTCTTAATTTAGTAAATATAGATTCATTTAAGGGTTTTGTTAAGATATCAGCAATTTGATTCTCGGAATTAATATAATCGAGAGAAATTACTTCTTTAATTATATTATCTTTGAGAAAATGATGTCTGATATCTATATGTTTGGTTCGAGCATGATGAGTAGGATTTTTGGATAAATTTATTGCACTAGTATTATCACAATAAATTGGTGATTTTGATATATTTAAACCAAAATCTTTTAAAGTTTGTTGCATATATATTACTTGAGAACAAGCCAAAGCAGCAGAAATATACTCTGCTTCGGTTGTTGATAAAGAAACTATGTTTTGCTTTTTACTAAACCAGGAAATCAGAGAATGCCCCAAAAAGTGACAAGTTCCACTTGTACTTTTTCGGTCTGATTTACAGCCAGCATAGTCAGCATCATAGTAAGATATTAATTCAAAAGAATCATTTTTAGGATAAAATAAGCCATAATCTTTGGTGTGTTTAATGTATCTTATGATACGTTTGACAGCTTTTAAGTGGGTCTCTTTAGGTTGGGATTGATATCTTGCACAGAGACAAACACAATGCATGATATCAGGTCTACTAGTAGTGATATAGAGTAGTGATCCAATCATTCCTCTATATAACTTTTGATCTACATCTTTCGAGAGATCTTCTTTACTTAGGTACTCATTGGTTGCCATGGGAGTGGGTTTTCCACCTGCAGTAGTCAAACCAAATTTACTAACTAGGTCTTTAGCATATTTCTCTGGACTGATAAAGATACCATTATCTAATTGTTTTATTTGCAATCCTAGAAAGAAGTTTAATTCACCCATATGACTCATCTCAAACTCTTTTGTCATTATTTCGGAAAATTCTTTATTCATTTCAAAATTAGTTGATCCGAAAATGATATCATCTACGTAAACTTGTACTAGTTGAATATCATTTTTATTTCTTTTAATAAAATGAGTATTATCTATTTTACCCATATCAAAATTTGATTGTAATAAGTAAGATCTTAGTCTATCATACCAGGCTCTAGGAGCTTTTTTTAGACCATATAGAGCTTTCTTAAGTTTGTAAACATGATTTGGTAATTTTTCATTTCCAAAAAGTGGTGGTTGTTCAACATATACTTCCTCTTTTACAAATCCATTTAAAAAGGCACTTTTAACATCCATTTGAAATAATTTGAAATTATTATGATTTGCGAAAGCAAGTAGAATCCTAATTGCTTCTAATCTTGCTACGGGAGCAAAGGTTTCATCACAATATATTCCTTCTTTTTGACAATAACCTTGAGCGACTAACCGGGCTTTATTTCTAATGACCTCACCTTGTTCATTCATTTTATTTTTATAAACCCATTTTGTTCCAATTATAGTTTTATTTTCAGGTCTAGGAACAAGTTCCCAAACATCATTTCTAGTGAATTGACTTAGTTCTTCTTGCATAGCCAAAATCCATGAATCATCAGTTGATGCTTCTTTTGGATCTTTGGGTTCAATAGTTGATATAAAGGCTACATTGCTCATTTTACTTAGTTGATTTTTAGTTGTAACTACAGATTGCATATCTCCTAGTATATTTTCTATGGGATGATCTTTTAAAAGTTTAATCCTTTTATTAGGATGATTAAATTCATTATTAGTTTCAGTTGACTCTTGATTTTGAGTAATTAAATCCTCTTCATCATTCGTCTCTTCAAAATTTTTGAGATTTTCATCGAATGAAACATGCATTGTTTCTTCAATGGTGTTAGTTCTTAAATTAAACACTCTGTATGCTTTGCTTCTATTAGAATATCCGATAAAGATACCTTTGTCGAATTTAGGATCAAATTTATCTATGTCATCTTTTGTATTTAAAATAAAACATTTACTTCCAAAAATTCTAAAATAAGATACCTTAGGTTTCTTTCCGTGAAGAAGTTCATAAGATGTCTTATCAGTTAAAGGTCTAATTAAAATTCTATTTAAAATATAACAGGCGGTAGCAACTGCTTTGCCCAAAAATATTTTGGTAAATTACTATCTGAAAGCATAGTTCTTGCACACTCTTGAATCGTCTTATTTTTACGTTCTACTACTCCGTTTTGTTGTGGAGTTCTTGGAAATGAAAAATTGTGAGTTATCCCCTTTTTATTGCAAAATTCCTCAAACTTTTCATTTTCAAATTCACCACCATGATCACTACGGATGGTTATAATTTTTACATAAAGTTGATTTTGAATCCTTTTTGTAAAGTTCTTAAAACATTCAAAAGTATCACTTCTATGTTTCAAAAATATTGTCCATGTAAATCTAGAATAATCATCTACAATTACAAAAACATATTTACTGTGATTTATTGACTGAATTTGAGATGGACCAAATAAATCAAGATGAA
Organism: Allium fistulosum; assembly: GCA_030737815.1. Classification (NCBI taxonomy): domain Eukaryota; kingdom Viridiplantae; phylum Streptophyta; class Magnoliopsida; order Asparagales; family Amaryllidaceae; genus Allium; species Allium fistulosum. Next base: position 1,132,717,381 of record CM060901.1, read on the forward strand.
GTAATTCAAGAGGTTTTGAAGTTGAAATCATATCTTTTAATTTAAAGGATCTTTTTCTAAGTTTTCCTAATTGACATGCATCACATAAACTATCTACTTTAAAATTCATTTTAGGGAGACCTCTTACTAGATCATGTTTTGACAGTCTAGATAAGAGTTTGAAATTCAAATGCCCAAATCTCTTATGCCAAATCCAAGGGTCACTTTTATTTGCTAAAAGACATAGGTTATCATTTGAAACTTTCATACTAAGAATATAAATATTCTTTTTCCTAATTCCCTCAAATATTATGGTTGAATTATTATCTTCAATGTGACGCTTATCTTTTTCAAATTTAATTTTATATCCTTTATCGCAAAGTTGACTAATACTTAGCAAATTATGTTTCAGATTCTTAACTAGCAAAACATTAGTAATAATAGGAGTTTTAGAGTTACCGACATTTCCGATGCCAATCAGATATACTTTTGAATTGTCTCCAAAGTTAACCAGTCCTCCGTCTTTGTATATTACATCATTCAGCATATCTGGATTACCAGTCATGTGTCTAGAACATCCACTATCGAGTATCCATCTATTCTTTTTGATCTGCACAATTTGTCCATTGTGGATTGATTCCTCAACACCAATAAAACATGTTTCCTGCACATTATAAAGATTTTGTAGACAACTTGAATTTGTATATAGATTATATGCAGACTCATGATGCAATGATGATTTGAATACTTCTAAACTAGTATTAACAAGTTTTTTTTCAAACATAGCCATTTTAAAAAAAAATCATAATTCATATTATGAAACTTTGAAATCCTTGCTCTCATACCAAATGTGAGAAATGTGGATTATGGATCTTAAGGCTAGAATACACACTAGAGGGGGGGTGAATAGTGTTTAAGAATTTACTAATTCTTTTTGAGATTATACTAATTTGAACATAAATGTATGCAATATTCAGACACAGATATAATCACAGTATCAAACACAGATGCAAATACAAAGTAAAAGCAGTAAAGGAAAGAACACACCGGATTTTATACTGGTTCGGAGTTACCCTACATCCAGTCCCGCAACACAAGTACGGATTTCCTTTCAAAATCAATTCTTACAATTACACCCTCGATTTCAAGGCCACGAGGTACACCACTCCAGATTCACAATCCTCTGGGTAGAGATACTTGATTTTACGGGCAACAAGTTCACCCAATGATTTCCTAGGCTACAATCACACCTTCTCTTACTTGATTGATTTTCCAGGCTACAATCACACCTTTTCTCGTTTGATTGATTACAAAGAAGCCTATAACTCTGAATAGCACTGGGATCTTGTTGAGATAGTGATAGAGAATCAAACCAGAAATGATCTAGTTAGATTCAATGGTGATTTCGGCAGAGTAATAGTAAAAATGTATATAAAGAAATATGGAAGAAGAAGAGGAGTGAAATCAGAAAATTATGAATATAAATTCGTTTAAAACATCCCCTATTTATGGTAGAACAACAACCATGTCCATTCGGGAAAGGATATGACGAATAGACACTTCCTTTGAAATTCAAACTTTTGGAATCAACTACCATCATGTCGACATGGGTACCTAGGGGTTGTCGACATGCCTAATGTATTTTTGATAATTTGTTTTTCTTTTGAAAATAACTTCTATCTTATATTAAAACTATTTTAAACTTTATAAATATACTATAGTTAAAATACATAAATAAGTATAGAGAATAATATTTTGGTATATATAAAATTTTACTATAATTTCATATTTAAATCTTAAATATAAATATTAAAAGTTAAGTACATTATAATTAAAGGTAGTTTAAAACCAAGGATACTTTTGATATTGAAAATAAAGATTATTTTGAGGCTAAAAGTATTTAAAACCAGGATAGATGTTTTTGATTTAAAAAAGGAAGATTTTGAAATCATTTTGAAAACAAGATATAATTTTGTAAAAAATTTGAATAAAAGTTAGTGGATACAAAATGATGTTCCACTAGATTTTTCGTAGGTTCCATTCTACTTAGGGTTCCATCCTTTTAACAGGCTCGAAGTGGATTCCATTCCACGAATAAAATGGATTTTAAGATGTCAGTGCTTTTCTAGGAGTTTTAACATAATTCTAGACTCGATACTTGTCTTGTACTATTGAAATCTTGAACTCTTGATATCTTGATACTCATGAGTCTTGAATCTTGATGTCTTCGATCTTGAGTCTTTATACTGTACATTCTTCATTCTCAGTACCTGCATGTTTATATCCTGCATATACATATATATCTAAATTATAATGTTAGTATTTATATTTTATAACAAGTCCTAAGGTTGTTGTCATCAAAAGCATTCTTTTCAAGGACTAACACAATTTTCTTAAGATGAGTTCTTTTTAAGTTGAAAACGTGAATTTTTTTTTTGTGAATCACTTAAGGAGGTTTTACATATTTTATCTAAGACTAGATATGACCTTTCTTGTAAAAGTTTCTCCTTGCTTGTTTTCTAGCCATGATCTTGTTGCGCCTACCTGCATATTGATGATGTTTATATTGTATATGTGTGTTTGTATAGTTGTTGTAATCGAAAATAAGAATGGAGGTATTAACAGAAATCCCTTCGCCAGAAAGCGAGCAGATGGGCTTGTACAATATTGGTCGCCCTAGTGTCCCGTCCGAAGAGATGGGACCGGAGTGCAGGGTACAAGTTTCCTTGCTGGAGAGCAAGTGAATGGACTTGTATAATATTGATCCCTTTATGTCCGGCCAGAGAGCAAGGACCGGAGTGCAAGAAGTAAGTTACCTTGCCGTAGTGTGAGTGGATGGGCTTGCTTATCATTAAGTCCACTCGCCGAAAAGCGAGCGGAATGGGTTCAGCAAGGGTTCAAAAAGACCATGGATTTAATTATCGGCCCCGAAAGGCCATGGATTTAATTAAAGGTCTGGAGAGACCATGGATTTAACTATTGGCCTTGAACAACCATAGATTTGATAAATGATCCGGAGAGATCGTCCCCTTAGCTTAAACATTGAACGATCTAGAGAGATTGTGCATTAAATTGAATATAAAATGATCCAGGAAGATCAAACCTTAGAAAAGATATCGATTTGATAATAGGATTTGAACACCTTGTAATTAGTGTAGAATTGACAAATCCCGAATGAATACGGGACGATTAAAAAGTGATGTAATAATTCCAAATGAAATTGGAATGATGATGACGTATAGATTACACTTAGGCAGAGTCTAGAGTCTTAGGCTGTAACAAGTTTGTAACGACTAATGATTGACAAGAGAATCTAAAGGAACAAGATAATTCGCAATAGCTTGATCGGCGGATAACTAGAAATTTCAACTACTAATATCCCATCGACTTCAACATTTGTTCTTGAATAAAGTATACCTTCCATTCGCAATGCGTGCTTTGGAGGGCAAGTGTTATCTTGCCTTTTGACCAGGCAGGATACGAACAAACTTAACGAGTCAAACTTCAAAGTTATCAAGGAAAGAAGCCTGGAGAGCAGGCTGTGAAGCCCAAAACTCAAGTAAAACCAATTTCACAAAGGAAATACAAGGCTATTCCAAAAAACGAGGACATAAAAATCCAAAATGGTTGGATCGGTACCGATCCATAGTATTTCACGCATTTAGCCTCCAACTTTCTACACTCCAAAACAATGCTTACAACCCATTTCTGGCCTTCTATGGTCGTTTACGCGCACCAATGATCGATCTCCTTGAACTCCAGAAATCAGCAACTCCATTTGTCCATAGATCCATCATTTGGACTTAGAAGTAAGCCAACGATGATGCAAACAAGTTGGAAATCATGAAGCTCACAACAAGATGCATCTATCCAAGAAATTCAGAGTGGCCAATAAATCAATCTTATGGATTGGTATTGATCCAAGACCATGGATCAGTATCGATTTGTAATGATTAATGAGGTGTCCACTATTTTTGCAGGGGAACTAGTGTTGGGCATGAAGAATGAAGTGGAGATTATGGAAGGAGATTTTTGGCTTTCTACAACAATAAATAGGAGGGCATTGCTAATTTTAAAGGATCTTTTTTGCTCTCTCATCTCTTGCTCTAATTCCTTGTAATCACCTACGGATTTATACCGATCCAATATGGATTTATACCGATCCATAAGAACAGTAGTGCAAACAGCACTATAAGCCATCAACAAAGTTAAGTGGATGTAGGCTAAGATTAGCCAAACCACTATAAAACACTGTGTGTTCTTTTCTTGCTCCTTTTAATTTAATTTTCTACTTTTTTATTCTCTACAAAATATATCGAGAATTTCTGCCATTTTTGCTTTAAACAAAGGCTATACAGTATAAAGACTCGGAATAAAGATATGAAGACTCATGAGTTCAAAGACAAAGATATAAAGATCTCAAGGTTATAATTTAGCGTAAAGAGTCATTAGTATAATTTGTTAAAGTCCTTGATAGCAATTGCTGATCTTTATCTCAAAATTATGATCTTTGATTCTAAAATAAAAATAAATTACTTAATTTTCAAAAAATATCTTTAAATATTTTATAAAGATTTTCTAGAGTTTAAAATATTTAAAACTATGTTCAAATTATTTTACAAAGCATAGAAATTTCAAATTACTTTTAAGAAATCAATTTTCATTTTTAACTAAGATACGTATACATATCTAGACAGTATATGTCGGCATATATGCCGCCAATTTTATTTTCCAAATTTTGAGAGGAAGTTTTTATTCGACACAACTCTACACGAATGGATATGTCTATTCATGTACTATATAAAGGAGAGTGCAAATGAATTTTTTCATGACTAATTACTTACTTTCTTCCTTCCTCTTACTTTCTTGAAAAATATACTTTATTCTCATCAAAATCATATAGAATCAATTCATATTTCACTGTATTGATTCAATACTGCTTTCTTACTGCTTTGAAAATATTTCTTTCACATTTTAAAGATCAAAGTGCTATCAAAGAGACTATGAGATCCATTGTATCCAAAAGATATAAATTTGTTTTTGGAAAGACTGTCAACTCTATTTGAGTTTTCTTGGGTGTACTTGTAGCCTATCCAAATCAAGTGGGTGCACCTATAGCCCAATTCAAATCAAGTGGGTGTACTTGTAGCCCGATCCAAATTAAGTAGGTGTGCTTGTAGCCCAGTCAAATCAATTAAGTCTACCCTGAGCTTAAAAATCAAAAAGGTGTGTCTCGTAGCCTTAAAATAAAGATTGTATTTGGGTTTGCCTTTTACCTGGTTAAAGATTGGCATTTGAAAAAAAAATCTATATAAGCAATTGTATGGACTGAATGTAGGAGAGATCCGAACCAATATAAAATCCCTGCTACCGTCTCTATAATTCTTTACTTTAATTTATTGCTTTTATTTTTATCTATGATTGCATGTTTAATTGATTGTTAGTACAATTCTGTGTTGTTAATCTGAGATTTAATATCAAACTTGAAAAAAAAAAGATTTTATTTTTATCTGTATTTACAGTCTTTTTGATATTTTTGTACTGTTAGTTTGGATGCATGAAAAAGAATCATCTGGTGTTCTATACTGTTCATATTTTGGAGTTTAGGTTTTGAGATATTAATGTTAGATAATGACAACTTGGGAAGTACAGTTGTAAACATTTAAATCATGTCATTTGGTTATGTTCATGACCTATTGCGGAAATTTATAAACATTTCGATCATGTTCAATATTTTGGACAACGTTAATGATTTAGCTTAGAACAATAATATAAGCAAAACTAGTGAAGTGCCAACCCTTATTAAGTTAATTATTTAGCTTAGAACAATATTATATATAGAACTCAAGTTGTGAGTTGGCTATGTCCCTTTGTTTTGGACAGAGTCGATGTTGTCAAGATAAGTTGACATTAGAAATTTTAAGATCAACTTGTATATAAAGCAGACATAAATACATGGAGTCTACATAGCATACAGAAGTGACACCTCTTCTCGCACTTGAAGAAATTAGATGCATAAAAAATAAGAAGATAATGTTAACGTCATGCTAAATGGCCTTGTTATTCCCTATTTGATCATCATCATACTTTGACCATAACATATAACACTCTCTATTTGCATGCGGTTTTGTGGTGTGCGTGTGTGTGATTTTCCGTGTGTGTGTTCATGTGAGGTTGTGTTTTTGTATGGTTGTGTGTATATACATTTGCGCTAGAGTGTGTTTATGTGTAAGTATATATGTGTGTTAAAACTATGTGTGCGTAAGTAAATGTGTAGGTGTGTTGTGCGTTTGTAAGTGTATGTAATTCCTTGTGTGTACTTCTGTGTGTTTTATCTTATGTGTAATTCTATGTATATAGGTGTCTGCGGCTGTGTATATATACGTGGGTAGGGTCATGAATATGTGTGTGTGTGTGTGATATTATGTGTGTTGTGTAATATTGTTTGTTTAGGTGTTGTGTGTGTTATGCAAATGTTGTGTGTTGTGTAGTGTTGTTTATGTGTTTCTGTTGTGTGCGTGCTGTGTATGTGTTGTGTATATTTTTTGTGTTAAATGTGTCTATTGTGTTAATATGAGTGTTGTGCATGCGTTTGTGAATCTCTGTGTGTACAGGTAGATAAGCTTCAGTAAATGATATGTATTCGGTCTTATTGGTTGCTGTAATCAGATTCAAGAAATGATCAGATCTCATTATTGATTATTACTTGGGTCTCATTATTTATTATTACTTGTATACAGTTAGATAAGCTTTTTCGAAGAAATAATCAGTTGTAGTTGTTTATGGTACTTACTTAGTCATCTAAATTATAACATTTTGTTTATGGCAGTTCAGTTGTGTAAACTTCTCTACATATGGGTTTTACGTTAACTTCTTATCTTGAAACTACTGTATTTATGTACAGTTGTGTACTAGTTGTGTATCTATCTATGGTTATGTACTAGTTGTGTACTATGTACGGTTATGTACTAATTGGGTTTATGGCAGTTCAGTTGTTTATGTATTTTTTGGTTATTTGAATGTGATAATTATATAACCATTTGTTGGTTTCATATTGAACTGTTTGTTATTACTGTATAATATAAGTTATGAACAAAGTGAATTGGAGAGTGAATGAGCTTGCAGAGCGAGGGAAATACATACAGAACTTCAGAAAAATTTAGTAACATTTAGCGAACGCCACAAAAATAATATGCAGCAAAAAAATGCTACAAAAAGAATATCATGGCCGAAAAAAATGTCACAAAATATATATTATGGTGATGAAACGCTACAAAATATACATGGTAGCATTTAATAAACATGGCTGTAAGGTTTGAGTTTAAGCTAAACCCTCTATAACAACGTTTAAAAAACGCTACTAAAATATTTTGTTATAGCATCAAATAGTACCTTTCGTAGCATTTTTGAACTCTGTGATAGCGTTTGTAAGACGTTGCAATAAGAGACTTTATAGTGGCATTTATAAAAACGAAACAAAAAACCTTGGATTTTTAGTTGCATGTCTTATAACGACGTTCTCTAAAACATTACCGTAAATTATGGTAGCGTTTTTTGTGTGCTACTAAAAATACTTTTTGGTGTAGTGATCTCATAGAGGAAAGGATAAAATATAATATCTGAAATAAGTACCCATTTTATAAAATTTAAAGCTCAAAAACATAACATAGCATAACATGACATCATGTCTAAAATGAGTACATCAAAATATATCAAAACATAAATAAATAGATAACTAGCACAAGTCCTTGCCCTGCCTTCATCTCCTAAATGGGCATTGTCTCTCCTAACTTGTGTATTGTAATGAGGAGGGCATCAGAACAACAATGTCTAGTGAATGAAAATATCAAGCCTTACCATATAATACTTGGGCAGTATCATTTAGATAAAAAATATGTCTTATGTATTCTATACTATATCCTACCAAGATACCTTCAATTGTTAGCCCGAAGGCTTTTCTAGTCCAACTACCCAATGTACCGTTAACGGCTGACGTGTCTCGCAACCATCAGTCATTGTCTACTTCGTGTCCATCGGGCCACTGTCCTTCGCATCCATCAGAAGACTTCACTTCGAATCCATGCCCAGTGACTTATTCGTATCCAACGAGTCAACCAACCAGGATGACGTGTAATCCATCGAAGCAAACAAGGCGAGATCCATGGAGTCGAAGCGGTCAACAAGGAGTGAATACCGGGTCGAAACGAAGTACGCGCGCCACACCATCTTAGGAGCACGTGCAGTGATCGATACAGGGGATCGATTCGAAACCATGGAGACGAGCCAGACAGCCTTCGAGAAATCTCACTTCGTATCGACCATATCTCGTGATCTACTGATCCAAATCCAATGAAATTTTCAGGGAAGCTTGCATACACACTGAAGAATGTCTCCACCAAATTTCAGGTTAATTGAACGTCATCTTGATCGATACGAAATAGATCTGTACCGATCAAAGATCGAGGCGAAACTTTCTGGAAACGGTCGCGTGGGCCCCCTCACGTGCCAGACCAAGTCTCGCGAAGTTTGAACGAGATCTGGGCCTCCTACGCCTATAAATAGGGCCCCAGAGCATGCAGAAAAGGGGGCTTTTTGATTCTGAAGCATCCAGACTCTGCCGGATCAAGACTTGCATCATATCTTTGCTGTCAATTTCGAATTCTATTCTGTAATCCGCCGTTGTTTGCTGTAATCGCTTGTAATCATTGAAAGAGAATCAATAAAATCATCAAAACTTCATAGTGGACATAGGCTGCACGCCGAACCACTCTAAATCGCTTGTTTTTGCATTTCACATTTCTGTTTGTTGGAGTTTTTGTTAGATAATCTCTGTTTTATATTTATATTCTTCATTTTATCTCTTCAAATAACTTCCGAAGAGTGTTGTGCCCATTTTTGGTACAAACACTTTGGTGCTTTCACCGAGAAAACCAGTTTTTTCTCCTGCTCTTTGGATTTGCCGTCGATACCAGATTGCGTAAATCCAAGAGGAAGATCCAGATATCCGATCCGGAATCCTTCCATTCTATTCAGATTTGCTCAAAGTCTAGGAAAGGACTCCATCACTGAAAATGGTTAGCACAAGAACTGCCGCTACCGCCGCTGATCAAGAAGGCCGGGATAGACAGAATCCTACGCAGCAGCCTTCTTCCAATCAAGACAACACTGCTCACTCGGATCCGTCCAGACCAGTCACCCGATAAGAGTTCCAAGTGTTGCTCCAAGAAATGACCCAGAGTCGGCAACAGTTGCGCGCCAATGTTGAATTGACCAACCAACTAAACCGCCAAAGCCGCAGAAGGTCTAGGAGGGATGATGTTTCCCGTGCATCTACTAAGAGTTCAGCCTCGTCTGACTATCACCACAGGTCTACCCGTCCCCGGCTAGAGGGAAGTCACGCTCAAACTACTAGATATCAACCCGCCTTGACCGTTGGGCAATTGAGGACAGGACCGTCGACCAGCTTCAAAACAGGACCCTCGACACAAGGAGGCACTGCTCCACAATACACCACGGACAACCACACTACAACCGCCGCGGTAGAAACAAGAGTTGATACCCGGAATCAGTCAGAGTCGAACAATCAACAGCGTGGACATACTCCTGAACCATATGTCCCAGAAGACGCTGAGCCAAGGAGGCAAAATACGGACCGTCGACAGCGCCCGGTCCAAACTCGCACTGTGGAACCCGACCACACCTTGGCTCAGCATGCCCAGAATGTGCCAGTGTCAGACATCTCGACCATGATACGTCAGATGATACGCGAGAGTAAGGGGCTCACTAATGATGATTGGGGAATCTCCCATAGTCATACCCCTTTCACAGATGAGGTATTATACGCTGAACCCCCTCGGCGATTCAGAATGCCAACTCTCCCGATGTATGAAGGAAATAGTGACCCCAATCAACATATTTTGAAATATGAATGGTCAATGAGTGCTGCAAGGGCTGACGATGCAGTGAAATGTCGAAGTTTCCCCATCTCTCTGTGGGGAATCGCGACAATGTGGTTTACACGCCTACCACCCAGATCTATTTCTTCGTTCGATCAACTGGCCAAGAGTTTTGTGGAACAGTTTCGTATGCATGTTGCTAGGCCCAAAGACGTTAATACCCTGTCCAGTGTCACTCAAGCTCATGGAGAGACGCTCAGGCGTTACTTAGAAAGGTTCCACGCAGCATGTGTTGAGATTAGTAATCCCAACGATAACTCAATCTTGATGGCTTTGACCAAGGGGATTGATCCCGATTCCGAGTTTGGGAATTGGCTAGCTAGAAAACCACCCGCATCATTGGACCGTTTCTACTCCAAAGCCGCTCAGTTCTTACGGCAAGAGGACGCGAAACAGTCTAGGAAGCAGGACGATGTGAGGCCCAGTATTGAGGGGATACAAAGTAATGTAGCAACAGTCCGGTGAGAGTTCCGGAAAAGTTCAACTGAATATACAGAACAAGCAAACCCAGCCAAGAGGAAGAAATGGCCAGGATAAGAAAAGAGATCAGAACCGAGGCCCACGACGTAGGGCTCAAATGTTTGACAACTACACACCGTTGAATACATCATTGGAAAATGTATACTTACAGACTTGCAACACCGTACAGTATAAGAAGCCTGCTCCGAAGCCCTCATCGGAGAGGCAGGTTCAAACAGGGAAGTTCTGTAGGTTCCATGAAAGCTACGGCCACAATACCAATGAGTGTCGACATTTGCAGGACCTCATCGAGAAGTTGATCAGGGAAAGGAAGTTAGATCAGTTTGTGCGGGCGCCGCAGTCTGGTGGAGCGGGCCCTTCGAATCAGAATCATTCACAAAATCAAGACAAACAGGAGGAACCCACTCGTGCGGGTGGAAGGTTGGTTATCAACACAATAAGTGGTGGTCCCCACCCGGCGGACAGGAGCTGGGGGGAAATGGAGTCGTATGCTAGTTCAATCAGGCATGCGGACTTCGAGTGTTGCAGTAATTGTGAAGACGGAACTTCGGTTAAACAGCAAAAGATAATATCTGATGATATCGTGTTCAGGAGCCAAGACGCTGATAAGGTCGAAGCCCCTACAATCGACCCACTAGTCATATCTGCCCAAGTAGGTCCTGCTTGGATGAAGAAAATCCTGGTTGACAGTGGGAGCTCTATGAATATCTTGCTTAAACGGGCTTACGACTTAATGAAGATGGAGGCAAAGGATTTGAAACCCTGCCTGTCCCGAATCCACGGTTTTAACGGGAGTGCCACAATACCCATTAGAGTAACTCAACTACCAGTTGAGTTGGGGGTTGGAGAACGCCAGAGAGTCCGGATGCTACAATTTGTTGTCTTAGAGATTGATTCACCTTATAATGCATTTTTGGGCCGACCGATCCTAGCCGAGTTCAGGGCGGCCATCGCCCCATAGTGTTTGACTCTGAAGTTCCCTACCGATCGTGGGATTGGAGTCATTCAAGGAGATCAGGCCACGGGGAGGACCTGTTATGTTGCTGAGCTGCGCGGGGCGCAGCGTAAAGAGAAGGGAAAGGGCGTAGAGGAATCTCTCTGCGTCCGTTCTATTGATAATTGACAATTGATGCCTGGGCCTCGGCCCGGGCACCACAACCAATTCCTGAAAGACCTCGACCCTAGGGACAATGAGGATAAAGATGAATCTAAGGAGAGTCAAGCTTCTTCAGCCGAACTGACTGTGGATGTCCCAATCAGTGAGGATGATGATTCAAGGATGCTAAAAGTTGGATCTCAGCCGAGCAAGCATACACAACAGGAATTGGTTGAATTTCTCTGGGCGAATCTTGATGTCTTCGCCTGGACACACTCTGACATGTGCGGAATCTCGCTAAATATTGCAAGTCACTCCCTTAATATAGATCCATGATATGTCCCGGTCAAGCAGAAAAGGCGCGGTATGGATCCAGAGAGATCTGCCGCCCTTAAGGAGGAGGTTGATAAGTTACAATCGAATGGGTTTATTCGAGATGCCTTGTATCCAGAATGGGTGTCCAACCCCATACTGGTTCGAAAACCGAACGGAAAATGGAGAACTTGCGTCGATTACTCTGACCTAAACAAGGCTTGTCCGAAAGATAGTTTCCCACTTCCCCGAATTGATCAGCTCGTAGATTCGACAGCCGGACATGAGTTACTATCTTTTATGGATGCTTATTCTGGCTATAATCAAATACCCATGCATTTACCTGATCAGGAACATACCAGCTTCGTAACCGATCTGGGACTTTACTGTTACAAAGTCATGCCATTTGGTCTAAAGAACGCCGGGACAA